>FR990102.1:17595000-18795000 GCA_905404275.2 Hedya salicella
AAGAGAATCTCAGTTTTCGAAATCATTTTCTTCCAACTCGAACTCAAGTTCACCAGAAAAGCCTTCCAGGTTATCTTCAATATGTTTGTCTGGATTGAGATTGATGTAAAAACTTTGGTACTCCTGATGAATCAGCTGCAGAAGGCTCTTTAAGTCTTTCAACTTTGCCTCCGGAATTGGTTCTTCTGTAGGCCAAAGAGGCTCCATTTTTTTTTTTGCAATAGCTGTTTGCCTCACACGACCAATTTTTTTAGTGACTAATTCCTTAAAACCTTAATGAAAGTTCGACCGCATGTAAATCTTGTACATATCATCTTTTTTTAGTTCAATTTCTTTAGTACTTAACCACACCGTAACCATGACACTTTATCAGTAGTTTTTTTCTGTTTTTAATGTTTTTCTCTAATTTTAGAGAAGATAAAAAGTCGTTTTGATTCATACGGTGAACTATTACAAATTACATGTCTTCAGAATACTCATGTAATCTTCTTCTTCTTTGTTGCTGTTTATAACCACCTTCAATTTTGCCACAATCCCTATCATTGGGGAGAAAGCTGTGTCCCGATTCAAGAAATCTCAAATTAGTCTGTACCAGAGTTGGGTGGTTATTTAAGACGGCTTAGAGCATTAATACTAGTTTAATATTGCGATTTTGACCACCGCAAGAATCGCTCCATTAAATAAGACGTGCCACATTATTATTCAGTCATATTAATATATGTTTTATAAGACACAAGCCCACTTCTTGGGCTCCTCGACCAGCCTCACCTTCTACCCATACATTTCAATGGGCGTCATCATTGCTCCCACTGAGTGTGTATATCAAGATTGTACACCCAGAGTTGTCTTTTGTAAAAGAGTATATTTGTAGGTAATGACAGCGGTTTTTCGAGGTTGAATGTAATTGTTTCAACCGAGGGATCATCTTTAGCAAGCTGCATATCAGCTTTCATTTGAATTTGCAAATTTTGTGCAATTTCTTGATCCGATCTCCACTTCTGGTTGATTTCGACTTTCTCTTCATTCGATGCAGACATAATTTTGCCTTGAAAGTGGTCACATTGTCACGGGATCCGGAATAAAGATGATTGTGATTGTGATTGTGATTGTGATGGTGATGGTAATGGTGATGGTGATGGTGATGGTGATGGTGATGGTGATGGTGATGGTGATCGTGGTCGTGGTCGTGGTCGTGGTCGTGGTGTGGTCGTGGTCGTGGTCGTGGTCGTTGTCGTGGTCGTGGTCGTGATCGTGATCGTGATCGTGATCGTGATCGTGATCGTGATCGTGATCGTGATCGTGATCGTGATCGTGATCGTGATCGTGATCGTGATCGTGATCGTGATGATGATGATGATGATGATGATGATGATGATGATGATGATACCTGCTCGTAGAAAAAGTATTGTATACAATAGTTATATAATTAGCTTTTTAAGTCTCGTACCTTACTTAGGCCACTCAGCAAGCTTCGTGGCCTAAACACGGTACTCGACTGAAAAAGCATACATTATATAACGATTGCATAAAATCCTATTGAATTTTCTGTCAGAAGAATATTTTTTTAAAAGCTGCGCATAGCCAGACAGTTTGTAAGCAACGAGTCGAAATGCGCCTCGTTACAACATCTTTTGCATGTGTCTTTCTTTAGAGGCTTGGTACGTAAATTAAATTTCGTCAAATATACTTTGTGGACTTTCGAACCGGACAGTACTCCCATAGAAGCCGTCTTAACTGCTTCTGTATATAAATCGTAAATTTTGGACTGTGTCATGTTTGCTCTTAGAAACTTAACCCCATCATATTGTTCTCGACGATAATGGGAGAAATACGCTGGTAATGTTTTTATGAGATTTATCACAAACGCATACACGTGGTACCTACTTTATTGAGTCCGCTTTGTAAGCCCCGTCTATCTACAACGCAGTCTTGTGAACGCATCTTGCAAAGCAAAGTGTTTATTCTTTTTGGGGACGTTTGTTAAGTTTTGACAAACATGTCTTGACAAACTAAAATTCTGTCCAGAGAGTATTCACGCGAGAAAGATTTTTTTTTTCGAAACTGCTTATATTTTCAGTAGCTATGGAATGACGCTTGACTGGTTTTTCTTGCACTAATGCCCTTAAAGACGTATTCTGTTCATCATAGGAACCTAAGGAGTACAACTTTTAAAAAACAGCTTTCAAGTATTATTTTATTTTGCAAACTAGATTCAAGAGACATGGTTCCTCAGATAATGTAAATTAATTAGTTATAAGAAGTAACCATACTGTATGAATCTTTATGAAAGATTAAGCTTTGTCAATTTTTATTTTGCAAAAAAGATCCATTATTTTGCAAACGGGATCCAACCCGCGTGGTCCCTTGTGAAAAAATATAAAGTTGCGATTATGGGGAACCAAGCAACATGGATTTATTTATAAAAAATACAACATAAACATTTTGTAGAATACTGAGTTATCATACAGCATGAATCTTATTACTTTATAATGAAGTTGTTGTTATTACGTTTGGTAACTTTGACAACTTAATGTTTTGATATTAGAAAGTTGCCAGACCAAATTTGATATTAAGTGGGTCGATAGAAAGTGCATTTTAAAAGCTTTCTCTGTATTTAACTCAATTTTGACAGGAATGTGGGTTGGATCCTGATTGCATAAATAGGTCCAATTATTATTGAATAATTATTTCTGGAGATGGAGTCAAATCAATAAACAACAATAACTTACGAAAGATTAGATATGTAGGTGTATACTATTTATTACAAATCAATACTACTATAAAGTTTTAAAAATGGAATGTCTGTCCATTAAAGATATTAAAAAAGAAACATTTTTTTTTTGTTTTTTTTTTATTAGTCATTTTTCAACAATTTTTTTTACACGGATAGTTCGGCATTCACAGATGGTTATATACGATACTTTTTACTCGACTACGCTGAAGAAAGGGGGGGGGGGGGGGGGGCGGGGGGCTATGATTTTTCTACTCCGCTGATGAAATAGCAGGCGCCTTCTAGTATTGTTATAAATTCATCTTTTAATGTCCTATAGGTACTTGTAGAAATCTTTTCTGAGACGATTGCCGTCAAAACTGTACAATCTTACATGCTAGATTCCATTTAGAAAAACATCTCTGTCTCGTCATGTAGACAAATTGCTTAGAGTGAATTTTACATTCTACTTTATTAACTGTAAATCTGCCAGGAACGTTGCTTATCTTAATTATTTCGCGTTAGATTAGAACCTTTTGTTTGTATCTAAGTTGATTTAAATAAAGCTGCTTTGCTTCCGGCGACGGATTATGGTATTAAAGGAACTGGAATCGCTATCGTTTTTGCATTAGGTATCTATACTTATATATAAAATGAAAGTAGTGGTTCTGTGAGCTGTAGACTTCACGAGTCTTGCAACCCTCATATTTTTCCAAAAAAATCGAAAAACTAAATCGAAAAAAAAACCTTATCAAGTATTGAACCTTTTTTTATGACATAGGAGGCAAACTCGACATTCGAAGTTGGTATGGCGCCGTTCCACTCACTCAAGCACACTTTAACCCTTAAATGCATAATAAATAATGATTCATAAATGCTACCAGTAAGTAGGTACTACTGAAATGACACAAGTACCTAAAAATTTACGTCAATTTGAGAGTGTCAATTTGAAAGTCGCAAATTGACATGAATCTCTAATTAAGAGCGTTTATACCTGCTTCACTGGCAACGTCGCATATTTTTTCATTTTGCTTCATTATTTTGTGGTAATGAAACTTAAAGGTATGTTCGATTCATACCATACATCTTTAGGAATAGGAATCATGTTGCGTTTAATTCACCTATCACCCGCTTTTGCCTTTATTTAATCACAAAACAAGATATATACATGAATTCATTTTTAGAGCCTTATTTGTGGCAATTAACATGAAATTTTGAATTGTGCCAGCTTAACTGCCGAAAACCTAATGAATGTATTGAAAACATGTTCAAGTTACATTCATATTTCTCAAAATAATCAAGTAAAACCAAAGCAAGAGGGAACGCACGATACGAACTTCGTTCTTCGAACTTCGAACCTCTACCTCTCTGCTCACAAAATTTCACGGGAATCCGTTGCGAAATGCGGTCTCCAGAGGAGAACATCTGGACATCTGTCGGACTGACAGACGTAAGAAAGCATTTTTGTCCAAGCTGAAACGAAGACGCTCCGCTCGTTACGCCCTCGGCCAATACGAGTATATCTGACTAGCTCAGGGGTCGTCAACATGCGGATCGCGAGCCACATGCGGCTCCTTGGAAGTGGAGCTTCGGCAGCAAAAAGTACTATTTATTGTTAACAAGAAAAAAATGAGATTCTCTAAAAATCTTTGAAATTTTGTAAGTTGTAATTTTTGACTCTTCTGACGCAAAAGGTTGCCGACCCCTAAACTAACTGAATGGCGTTATCCTTAAAATTTTCGATTAAAACATGTTTGATGACGATTATGTTGATATAATGAATAAACATGACATGACAATGTCTTGTTATCAATAATCAATAAGGTAATTATTTGAGGTGCCTCTAAGTGGGCATTTTCCAAAATAAGTTCCGTCACGTAGTGAAATTCCACACAGTAAAAAAAACTTTTCTTTTTTGATAAAAGTGCTGTAAGTTAATTAGTTCTCTTATTAATATATTGCATAAAAATCGTACCTGTTTCGATATAAATTGTTTAATAGTGTAAATAAATGACTTAGAACCTTACCACGACCAGCTTGACGTTCCATTACGATACAAATATTAGCTAGCTTTAAGTATAGTTCACGGGGTTCTTTGCTAATCAGTTTTTAATAAATGAAATATTAATTACTAATAGTCTTCTAAAAATGTATAACATTCGTAATACTAAGCATCACAATAAAGTTATTTAAGAAAATCTTTACGCTACTTTTTGGTCATTATCATAGTTTAACTATCTATTTATCATGAAACATCGGGTAAAAACCTATGAAAAGTTATGTTTAGCATAATTGTCACATATTATTCTAACAAATGATCGATTATCTAAAACAATTAATGTTAATTCGTACAAAATCAATCACAGCCAAAGTAGGAAAAAGTGACGTTATTGAACCATTTGTCACGTTTGGGAATTACATAAAATGTTTACATGGGCGTAGAAAATAGTCCATCATGCTTCTTAAATTTACAGTACAAATTATACAATGGCTGTATCTAAGCCGAGCTAGTGCATTACACTTTTATTGCTGGTAGAGGTCTATATAGATGCAGCTTTGTGGTTTTTCTTGACCGTACTATGGAAAATAAGATTAATATTTTTTCTTTTTTTTTATTCCCAAAAGTATACACAGGCGACATAATAAAACAAAAATTACCATACCTCATGGTGTTTTGCTTACATTGTGTAGTATATCATCTACGGCATTAATGTAGTTTAGAGAAAAATAACAGTCGGAACTATGATGCTTTCGGATAAATAAATTAACCTTTCGTATTTTTTGGGTTTGTTGTGACGAGCCTTAGTCATAAGCGGAGCGACAAGTGGAGTGGAGGCGGGCTACGGCGGTGTCCTTTCGTCGCTCCACTCATGACTAAGGTCCTCGTCATGGACTAAAGCATGTCGAGCAGCACGTGTTGGCCGTAATAATAAGTAAATACCAAACACTAACAAATCACACTTAATACTTACCGAGTGACTAATCAATTACACTATCCGTCAATCCGACTGACTACTTATCACACTAACGCTTAGTCACACTAACGTTTAGTCAGACTAATGTAACCTTTTTCAAAACTAAATACTAAGGTATTTTCTGATCGAAAATAAATTTTAATTTTAAGTTATATGGCTAGCAGTTTGCCAACGGGCCATGGAGCGCAGTATTTTAGAAGTGAAACGGACGGACCGCGTCCGAAACACCATGCTGCGCTCCAAAAGACGCATAGCTGACGTAGGTAGCAAGACATGGGATGGGGCAGGCCACATATGCCGTATGCATCCAGAAAGATGGGCCAGCATAGCCACTAAGTGGTTGCCTAAAGATGGACGACGCAGACGGGGCAGGCTCTGGAGAGTGGCCTCCGGAGATGGCGGGATGACCTAGATGATACCTGCTTACTGACGGCAAGCCGCCGCCATGTAAACTACATCTTTTTGTTCCATACGTCACGTTTTTTGATTCCCTAATACAATGCGAAGCGCAAGGGATGTGACGTAGGTATGCCGAATGTTAAGTAAATCAAATTAGCAGCTTGATTCGTTAAATTATGTTGATTCTAACAATTAAATAAGTAACTAGACATATCAGTCTGTCAAAATTCATGAACCCATAGTCAAAAAGTAGCGTCTTACCTTCAGCTTATCGAGTTCGTGGTGGAAACAATTTTTCGATACAGCGTGACGCACGATCAACTTTCACGATTTCAAAGCGACACTGACTATTAAAACCTAAACAACTGGTATTAATTGGATCACAATGTTACCATTATCCAATATTGCTAAAGATTTTGGTAGTTTTTTGTCATTAACTTGGTAAAAACGCCGTTCCGTAGGTGGAATTTTCCACTGCGTCAGTTTTGAAGGACAACAATAAATTGTGATTTTATTAGTTTTTTTACTTTAGGCGCTAGAAATTAAGGTTTAAAATGAATTCTCGAGGATATGACCCTTCCACTCAACACGCATGTTAGGGCCTAGAAGGAGACAGATATATGTAAACTTCGCTCCAAAGTTTGCAAAGTGTACGTGGGACACTCAAAAATTCGCGTCTTTACTTCGGTTTTTCTCTCAAAATTTTAGTTTTTAGTAGGTATTGAAAATGATTTCTTATGATAAATGTTCAGCTAATAAGATGCTTTACAAATTTTGCATGCAAACATCATACTTTAGTTGAATATTTCATAGGAAAAAAGTAAAAGGAAGTCATGGGACAGCCATTTTTGACCTAAATATTTATTTTGGAAAATACCCAAGTACAAATAAAAATCAGGAGAAATATTACGAATATTCCAACAAACGGCATGTAGGCCGAGCCCGCCATCGACGACGTGCGATTCTTGTCCCTTTCATTTGCATACAAAAGTGCAACAGAGAGAACGCTTTGCTAACTCTGTTCAATAGACATGGTATAGGGTCATCGAAAGCCGACTGTTTGTGACCTATATTCAGCAATGTACATTTGCGTTGACATGATGATGGTGATAATGATTATAAATAAATAAATAAATATTACGGGACAAGTTTACACAAATCGAACTAGTCCCATGGTAAGCTCAATAAGGCTTGTGCTATGGGTACTAGACGATGATATATTTAATAGATATATTACTTATATACATAGAAAACATCCAAGACTCAGCAACAAATATTTATGCTCATATTTGTGCTGACCTCCGCAGGCAACGTTACTCCCACTGAGCTAAACCGGTCGTCAATTAATTATTATTAATTATGGATGATGCATGATTTTAACACTATCTTAGTTTTTCTCTGTGTTGCTCTTTGTAGTGTTGTCTGTACATTTTCAGCCAGTTTGTCATATTTCAAGTACTTAATGTGTTCACCGGATCGTGAACGTGTTAACAAGATCTAATCTTCAAGCAAATTAAGCCAAAATTCGGATTCAGCTCACTGATAGCGATTGCGTACACGTATTAAGGATTCCGGTTTTGTTATATCGGGGTCCGGGTAAGCGATTAACTTCAAAAAGCTGAATTACTTGCAAATTCTTCCCGGTAGATTCTAATTGTATTAGATGGCTGCTCGGAGTGCCATCCTCACATCGGAGGCAAACTCTAAAATGTAGCTAAGTTAACTTTTCGCTCTTCTTAAAGACTGTTAAGTGAGTAGTTTATTTTCTTATTAAAGTGTGTTAGTCGATATCGCAATTTTAATTACCGAAGTAAAGTAATTCAGGGTCAAGAGTGACCAACAAAGTGACAGGGAAAATAGTGACCAAAATGTGTAAATCAATTTTTTTATGTCTGTCTGTCTATGTGAAAACCAAATAAAATGACCCTACACCGCGTACATATATCTTAGGAGTAGGACCCAGGGATTTTCAATAGATACGGCCGTTTTTAGCTTATATTTGGTATGGCACCCTCCACAAAACAAGACTTGTTCTGTGGCACCCCCGGTGCACAAGTCTCACTCGCACTTAGCCGGTTTTTTTTACTTTCTGCCCACACACAATGTAAACCGTGCAAGCAAGACTGTAAGCAAAAGTTAGAAAACGGCGATTCCATTATCACTGGTGCGAAATATACATTATTTGAAGGGTTACATTTTAACCTGTTTTCTATAGATTCGTACGTATATAAGAATTGAAGTTAATCAATAGGTACAAAATAAATTGAAAGTGCTATTGTGGGTTTGTATCATAGTACAAAACACAACAGTTTTCTAATTATGAATCATTTATAATGTTTTGCCTTCGTATATTGAATTGAAAGATGTTAAACAAACAACTCTTACAAATAAAAAATAAAAAAACTATTGAAAACGTAAATAAACAATGAAAGTCGGGTCTATATTAAATGCCATGAAACTGAAAGTCATACATAATGAAATGTTTGTCCACGAAACCGTTAACTTTTCAGGATTGTTAAAAAACAAACGTAGCCTAACCTAAAGGGTTCTATATATATGGTGATCTTTTCAAAAACACGGAAAATTTTACGGTTTCAGAATTATGACAAATGATTTTGACTAACATTACAATATAACTTTCAATGGTTATGGGAAAAGAGGATCCGGAAATATTCACTTTCATAGCAATTGCGTGTGCAAAATTGTATGCAGTCAGTCCCAAATCTTAGATTTAGTTAAATATTTTTAAGCGCGCCAAGTTACTGTAGTTAACTGTCATCACTGTTATTATTTTATATATAAATAGAGTTCAAACCAAAATCGCGAGTAAGAGGACCGTAACAATTAATTTAAGACTTTATCCGTTGCACTCGCATCATAACAATAGCAAATGTTGTGATTTGGAAATTATGTTAAGAATAGTCACCCGCGGAATCAGCCTAGAGCTACGTACCTAACTACCTACTCGTATATGTAATCGGAATCACCCAGTTGAATTAGCTCCTACCTCATTATAAACTTCGTTACAAATATGAAGAAGCATTAAGAAGTCTTTGAAAAGTGTACAAGTTTACCTTATTAGTTGAATACTTGCTTTTGAATACTGGCTTTTGAATACCGTCCTTGAGGTTGGCGCCGTCTGGGCCACCGATATCTGTAAATAGCCGGTAGCTGGAAAAGTAATTTATCTAGAAATGAAAACGGTGATTTATTTTAAGATGTACCTACTTTATTATAACTTGATTATTTAAGAGTCCCACTGTTAGTAGGTTAGCGTGTAATGAGGAGGAATGAGCGTCATATTGGTAGAAGAATGCTAAGAATGGATGTCCAAGGACGAAGAGCGATCGGTTGGCTAAAAATACGATGGATGGATTGTGTGAGAGAGGACATGAGAAGGAAAGGAGAAAGCGCTGAAATGACGAATAATAGTCGAAGAAGAAAAGATGTTGTGCCGACCCTACATACCTAAGGGGGATAAGGGCTGATGATGATCGACTGCTAGGCCTTCCATGTTTTCATCTTCTCAGCCCTAATTACCACAATATCTCAATGCTATTCTTACAGAATTCGTCTATCCGGGGTTGTATAGATGGCTAACTTCGCGTGTCTAATGACACGGCATCGCCCTTCAATCTCGTATTAATAATAGGCCTTGTCATCTTTTACAAATGATCTAAGCAGCATCGCGATCGCGACAGCATTTGCTCTCGTGACTTAATAGTCCTATTTGGGACTGAATCCCTCGGCCACATTCACGACAGGTGTATGCACATGCACCCCTAGGTGGACGGGGGTTGGCGGCCCGCTCGTGACGTATGGTGCGTTTCTCCCTCAGCAACCCAAACAAAGTTTCGTCGTGCTTTGACTGGCCCTCGTAAACAAGGTGTCGCTATTTGTCACGATCCTCGGCCAGCTCTTCCCATTGGTAACTAGGGATATTAAAAGCGACCATGTCGCGCCTGGCGCAGTCTTTGAAGCGCAACATGGGTCGGCCTACGGGTCTCTTTGCCCCTGCGACCTCTCCTAGCAGAATCTGTCTGGGCAAACGAGTGTGCTCCATGCGGTTGAGCATGGCTGTGATACTGGGTAGCTGAGCTGTGCCCAAGACAGTTTCCTTAAATTTATCTAGAATCTATACACCGAATGAAAAGGGATAGAAAACATATGCCGCATGACAAAGAGTGTCTACTTTTAGGGCGAACTATCAAGCCATGTGCAAGATTGAATCAGTTAGCTCTACGCATAATATGTAGTATTTCTCAGATTTATCAAGGATTTATCTAAAACCGTTCTTAACTACAACGCCCAGCATCCAACAGGTTATCTTCAATAATTTTATTTTGAAAATTATCTACGCTCATCGCCCAACGTCAGGCGCGGCGTATACCTACGGCGTGATTATTAGGTATCAAAAAAACAAGCCAAGAGCATGTCGAACGATGCTCAGTGTAGGGTTCCGTAGCCGTAATTACAAAGAAATGCACTGCCGATTTCAAAAATACGATGTGATAAGCTCCACCATCTAAAGAGCGTATCTTCATGCTACTTTCGTCCTTTTGTCGCGGAGAGCAGTTTTTCGGCAATAACTCAAAAACGGCACCTATATCCGATCATGTTGAAAATAATTTTCCTTGAAAGTATTTATTAAGCATTATCCGGGCTGCACAGTTTGGTTTTCAGAAAGGTCTCGGTACTGAAAGTGCTATCTTAACGCTTAAGCATACTGTTGATTACTATGTCAAGAGAAAATCGCCGGTATATGCCTGTTTTCTAGACTTGTCCAAAGCATTTGACCTAGTTTCTTATGATGTGCTTTGGAACAAGTTAAGGGGGACAGGCGTAGCACCCGAGGTAGTTAATATTTTTTCATATTGGTATAGTAATCAAAAGAATAAAGTTAGATGGGCAAATGTTTATTCTGACGAGTATTCACTCAGCTGTGGTGTAAGACAGGGTGGGTTAACTTCGCCAAGACTGTTCAATTTATACGTTGATCAGCTGATTGGCGAGCTGAGTAGCACACATGTCGGTTGCCGCTTGGATAATGTTAGCGTAAATAATATAAGTTATGCCGACGACATGGTGCTGCTCAGTCCGTCATTCTATGGGATGCAAAAACTGGTAAATATGTGTGAAATGTATGCTGTGACGCACGGCTTAAGGTACAATGTGAAAAAGAGTGAGTTCATGATCTTTAAAGGTAAAAATAAACTACCTAACTACGTTCCACCACTTCTTTTAAAGAATGTGCCTATAAAGCAAGTGTCACAATTTAAATATTTGGGTCATGTACTGACCGATGACCTAAAGGATGATAAGGACATTGAGCGCGAGCGAAGGTCATTGTCCGTTCGAGGCAACATGCTGACTCATAGATTCGCGCGCTGTACAGTGCCGGTAAAATTATCGCTTTTCAGAGCATACTGCCAATGCTTCTATACGAGTGGTCTATGGGTTAGTTTTACGCAACGAGCGTACAATGCACTAAGAGTGCAATATAACAATGTTTTCAGGGCACTGTTGCGGCTCCCTCGCTATTGCAGTGCGTCGGGGATGTTCGCGGACGCGGCCGTCGACGACTTGTATGCTATAATGCGTAAAAAGTCGGCGTCCGTGATACGGCGTGTGCGAGGGAGCGGCAACAGTATTCTGCAAATGATAGCGGACAGGCTGGACTCGCCCGTTCTCGGCCGTTTCATAGATCTGCATGTGTTGAGAAGGGATCAATGAGGCGGCGGTGGGGGGTGGGGTGAATAAATGATTATGTTTGTTGTATTGTGATATGTGTTTAATGTTATAGTTGTGTGCCTATCTAACATAGTTTATAAGTTAACTGTACTAACAATATATGGAATTCTGAAGTTCTGAAATAAATGAATTTTATTTTTTTATTTTTTTTATTTTTTTTTATTATCATTGTATTTTTTTTAAATTAACAATCGAAACATGAGTCACACACAAGCACAAGTACCTAATTATTTGCTGATTTTTTTCTTTTCAGCTTCTATAGCATGCGTATGGAGAGAAAAAAAATCTAGGGTGTCAACCCTTGATTTCTTTTTATAAATTTAACTACCAAACTAAGGATGATGCTGATATAGAGAGGGAGCGCAGGGCATCGGGGCACAAACCAAGGTACTTATGGCAAATGACAGTCCTCTTGTTTTAATAGTCCTTGATGCAACATTATAAGTTTTATTTTTTTTGTTTGCCCAAAACAGATACTACCTAGAGTCTGGCTAATGAAAGATGAGACTGAAATCAATCTCGAAATGTAAAAATGTGGCTGCGGTGTGCCCGTATGAGGTTAGATATGAACAAATTTTTATGCTTTTCTCATTAACTTTTAACTTAATAATTAATGACAAAAGCAATGAATTTATTTATCTGCTCATACAGGCACAAAGCAGCTACATTTTTAAATTTCGCGGTTGATTCCAGTCTCATCTTTCACTAGCCAGACTAGCAGTTGTCTTTGATCTAATCTAAACTGAACTGTTTTTAAACAACACGTAGACTGTTCAACCTATATCTAAATTACCTATAAAATAACCGAGAAACGAATGACTCAATAAAAACAAAATTTGTAAACTGACCTTACTGTTATTGTTGTAGCGGTTTAAGATGTATCTTGAATAGGTTCATACGCGCGGGGCGGGGCGCATTAGAAAAAAACGCATCAAAGCAAGTGATCACTTTTCTTACAAGAGTCAGTCAGTATTCGTATGAAATGGACAGCAAATGCCATGATAACTACAACACATTTCATGCAATTCTTTAAAGTCTTTGAATAGATTATTTTTATGACAGTTTCGCCAACCTAATTGCCATATTTGACATATTGTCAAACCAAACAAAACTGATTACCGGGCAGTCAGATTCCGATCATCCCAATAGCTATTAATCAATACAACGTAATTTACAACCTACGCAGGGTGAAAAAAGTCACTAGTTGGAATACTTCAGATTCAATTAACTTTTTCGAAATGTGGCATAAGTTACAGGAAGATCCGCCTATTTTACTGCTCACTAGACAAATAAATAGCTTTGAAGTTTATGTTACTGATTATGTCTCAATTTGGTTTGTTTACTTCAAGGAAAAAGATTTTCTTGCCTGTTTACTGGTAACTATTTTTCAATTTTTTTCTGAAACCCTTATGTTGCATGAAGAAGAGCTGTGATTTTTTGCATGAATGAATTTTGTAAGCTGGATATACTTAATTGAGATGCAGGGAAACCGTGAGAAAATCCTGGTATTTTGTATAAATGCTGATTCTTATTATTAGATTTGTTTCACTCTTCTCAAATACAGTGTAGGGTATTGTATGTTGTGTTCCAGGTGTCTTTTTATATAGGTATAGTATAGTGTTTAGAATCTTTGAATTTTGGAAGTCTATTGTGCCGCTGAGTCCACTTGCCATCAGTTGTCCTACATGCTTGTTTATAATCAGCTTACCTTAAAAGTAGAATTGTTACTTTTTGTTTCTTATTTTTTTTCACCATCAAAACAAGACGACTGACCATTTTAATATACAAAGCCCTTCTCCAATATATGTACAACACCATCTATGTATAAGAATTATTTTTTACAATTATTCAACTTTGCAAGTGTGAAACAGCATTGAAATGTTTTGATTTATTTATGATTAGCTATTTGCAAACTAAATGTTACTATAGGTACAGTCGAGGAATGAAAAGGTTGATCACTTTTCAACCTTAATATCATCATATAGAGTCGAAAAGTGATCAACCTTTTCATTCCTTGACTATACTATATTTCTTTATTCAATAATAACATTTTTTTAAGCATCATCTAGTTTTTGTCACAATATCTGGCAATATTAACCTTTTTGCCGCTTTATGACAAAAATACAAAAGTGTCACTTGCACAACTGTGTGTCACAAGAGACTGAAAATGAACCTTCATATAGATTTTATTAATATCAAATAGGGTGCCTTTACAATCTTTCTTACATAGACTAGATATGAAGTCAATGGTGTGTGGGGCACTAAATGTACTGACTTTATATTGAGACAATGGTGGTGAATAGGTTAAGTTAGTTTTTTGAATTACGTTAGAAATAGATGTGACACTGATGCAGGATTAAAATTATAAATATTTAATTTCAGGAGAGCAACTTTGGCCTAGAAGTTGACACGAGGGAGTTACTACAAAAAGGTTTAAAGATCTTAAAGAATCCAACTGAGCTCAAGAAGTTGGAAATTACAAAAACTGCCTCATTGCTGAACATAAGTATAACCAAGCTGTTTGAGTATCCCCTGCAATTGAAATTAACACTTACCGAAGGAAGTAAGGAAATGGTAATTGTATTTAGATATTATAGTTTAACTGACAGTTCTACTAAAAAACTTTCGGTTTCTAAAATTAAAATTTGATTTAGTGAATATTTTCAGAAATATTCGCTCCGAAAGTAGCAAAAATTGTGTCCCCCCCCCTTATTTTCTGTTTAACTACCGTTTCTAAGTTATTGCCAAAAAACTCCGCTTCTCAGCAAAACGACGTAAGTGCCGGGGAGATACGCTCTTTTGTCAGTTTTTTTTTTTTCATATCGTATTTTTTCATCTAAAGTCCATTTTTTTGTGTAAACGGCTGCGGATCCCTTTTTTTATAGGTGAATACACCAGAGGTTCTCAAACTTTTCCATAGTGAAATAGACTTATAAATCAGTTTTTTTTCTGTACCTCGTTGCCATCGCTACCTCTCCTGAGTCACTCTTTAAATCTTAAACAATATAAAGGCAATAAAAATAGTTATTTCTCTCCAATATAAGCAAATTTTTCTGCTTTACCCTAAGGTTGACTGCTAGAAAATGTCTCATGGCATTAGGATCGCCTTTTACATGATAAGCTTTCTTTTGTGCAATAAAGATTAAATAAATAGGTCCATTAACTCTGACACTATATGTAAAAAAAAGTATAACAATAAAATCAAGTCGATCATATGGGTATATGCGTTTTTTTGTTATTTTGCTTGTACCATATTGTAAAACTGACAATATGTTATTGTTAAAAACAACTTGCCTTCTATTTTCAGTTCTTCCAAAATGTAACTCATGTTCTGCTTAAGACTGTTACCGATTTGCAATCCAGTCAACAAGAACTTAGGAATCAGTTGAAGAAAAAGGATGATGAGATAGAAGAATATAAATGTGAAGGGAAAGAGATAGCATTAAGTAAGTTTGATTCGCCTGTTTCCTCATTTCTTTAGTAAGCAATTATTATTCACTGAGAGATGAAAAATTCAACAAACAAATTCAAACAGGTTTGGTGATAAGAATATAATGTTTTGATTTAGTCAAATTATGTTCCCTAAAGTCCCTTCATCATTTAATTTTGGTAGAGCAAAACCAGCCCTTGTGGAGTTCCTTGGGGCAGGCCTATGTCCGGCAGAAGACCTCCCCCAGCTGCAATGATAATTACAAAGTTCCTTTGCAACGTTACAGGATATTTAAAGACCAAACAGTTCAATGATGAAGAACACATGAAACAGCATCAAGTACATCAGGAGTGTGCTGACCTAATTAACATTCCAGAGATGATATTAGACAAAGTTGCAGCCTCTAGCACTAGAAATGAATCAATGTAAGTATGTTTCTTATGTATTGATTTCAACATTAGTAAGATCTAAGGTTGCCATCCATCCGGGTTTCCCTGGATTTGTCCTAGTTTGGGGGCTGCCGGGGGCCGTCCGGGCGGGTTTTAAAATGTGTCTGGGTGAAATCCAGACTCCCTTAGTATCAGGGAAAACCTTACTAAACAGAATTAATCTTACAAACATATCTGGGGAAAAACGCGATTTCCTCCAAATATTCAGGGTTTTTGAAGTTTTTGTCTGCGTTCGGTTAGAATCAATATGGCAGCCCTAGTAAGATCCCAATGAAAAGGGACACTAATGTTACCAACAAATCAAATCAAACAGATTGGATAAAGCATGTGCTGTGCACCCACGCATGTTAATAATTCGTACTGGCTTTATTTTTCATAAGATACTTGGCTGATTTGACAAATACTTTGTCATACTAAATCATAAATTAATTTTCTTACAAAAACTGGAAGTCAAAACCTTAAAATGAAAGTATACCGTATCAATTTTACTCTTATGCATGTGTTAAGTAACAACAATTTTAATGTTTTTTTATGCAACAGCTACCACACCAAAATATTGTATACCCATGTAAGAGGGCGTGGGCAAAGGAAGAAGCCATGAACTTTTTTAAATTTAATTGTACAACGTTGCATTAAATACTTCTTCTACGCCTAGGCACGTTTTTATGAAACACAAGACGAATAATAAAACCCAAATCCTCGTCAAAAGAAGATAGCAGCGGGAAACAAGAAACCTGAAATTTGATAAATGTCATAAAAAAGTCTCTGTATAGGTACAGGTACAGGCATCTGAGTTGAGGTCACGCACACAATTTCATGTCGTGTACTGATAATTCACGTACACTCAAACACGTACACTACGAAAACTTAAGTTTTGCAATCTCTCGCCTCAAAGAGTGCTTTTTAAGCGGCATTATAAAACAGTTTAGCAGTATTTTAATGGGCAATATAATATAGAATTTTGTGCTACCTTAGTAATGTATGTATTTATATTAGAGTTGGTGACTATGTAATTGGCAGAAAAAATACGGGTATAGATTTTTTTTATAAAACATATTTTACATAAAACATTAACTCTTTGTAACTCTTTTTCGGATATCCCAGTCAATGAAAGCATTATATTACGATTCCGACGCCTATATTGCCACGCTCTATTATTTTACATATGAATGGTTGAGCACGTTTTGACAGGCGTATTCAACCGTTAATTCTAAAATAACACGGTGAAATACGGCCTAAGTAAATTCTACCCTGCCTGTAAAAAACGTCTGTCTGAAACTAAACAAGATTTGTTTGGTTTCAGGTCCAGACTTTGCGCAGATGCGATACACTGCCTCAAGCAAACTGTTCGGCATTACACCAATAGGAGGACCCCAATCTACGCATGCTTCCTAGACCTTAAGAAAAACTTCAACCAAGTGCCCTATGATAAACTCTGGCACAAAATGAGATCCGAACCAATTGTTCCAGACGATATTATCGTAATGTTTGACTATTTCTACAAAAATAGATTGAGCGTGGCACCTCGGCCGCGACTAATCAACCCTTACCTATACGGTCTTTTTGAGGAACTCAGCAATGCCAAAGTCGGCTGTTGTATACGCGGAAAAATTATCAATCACATCAGTTATACTGACAATTTGGTGTTGCTGGGCCCTTGGCCTAGCGCTATAATGAAACTACTGCAAAAATGCGAAGATTACGCTAAGACTAACGGACTTAGGTTCAATGTAAATAAGAGCAAACTTTTAGTATTTCAAAGTCCTCGCGGTCGTAAGATCACCATGGTTCCCCACGTATACCTACATGGCACGATATTAGGTAAAGTTTCGAGGTACAAGTACCTTGATCACTGGCTTTCCGAGTATCTATCTGATAGTGATGATTTCTCGGATATGGATAGCGACGAGTTTTCTGACAGCGAGTATTTTTCGGACAGTGAAGACTGAGAATCTTACTTTTCAGTGCCCATCTTCCCAAGATGATTTGCAATACCGCTATCACACCGTGCCCTAAGTAATTTATTAGCGCTGACATTTAAATTTAATAGAAACAACTTATCGATTTTCAGTCGTAGCTTGTTAAACTGCTTGACTAACTTAAGTGAATGCAATAAGTAATTATTTAAATCAATCTGAACTTATTTAGTTGTCTGTAGATGTAAAGAGTTCTAACTCGGAAACGTTATCAACTATGTAGGTACTCCTTTTTTGCTCCTGTTTCTAGACATAAACATATCAGCCAAGTACCCAATGATAGACGAGCGTCATACAGGGAACCAACCCTAGACACAAGTTGCTCATTATCTAAGTACAGGTCAAGCTGAACCTGTTATTGTCATATATGCGACCTGTATTTTGATACATAAGATTGTACCTCTGTGTGTCGATGTTGTATTTTGCTTTAAATGTTTTTCTGTAATGTTTTTTATTTCCTATTGTGAAGGGTTGTCAGAACGCAATGCAAGCACTTCACATTGGCGCGAGTGGAGACGAGGCCTCTAAAAACTAACAAATAATATTTTAAACCTATTATAATTATTATCGTCACATATATTATGTAAATTCAAATATTTTTTATTTTCCAAGCGTCGTCGCGTCGGGGGACCGCTAAAGTTTATAATTTTTCATAGTAAATTCTTTTGTTGCAATCAGCGATTACACCTGTTATTTTTACTTAGCGGTCCCCCGACTTTGAATTTGAATTTACATAATATATGTGACTATAATAATTATAATAGGTTTAAAATATTATTTGTTAGTTTTTAGAGTTTATTTTTTGTGTCGGAGGGTTTTTAAAATTTTTAATTTTACTTTTATTTTGTCCTTTTTAAAGTAGGTATAAATATTAGGAAGGTATTTATAGTGATTTGTTAGTTGAGTTAGTAACTTAGTTAGGTTCTAGGTATTCGACTACGGCAATGAGAAAAGTTTTACGCGGACGAAGTATTTTTTGTCATACGAATTTGAACGTTACTCAATGGAAATTGAGTTGAATATACTAATGAGTTTAAAAATTGACGCGTCGCGTCGCTTTGACTCTGCCGCAGTATTAATTGAGCCTAAATTGATCCCATTTAATTACCCAACTTCAAAATCTAAACCTTACCCTATCATGTCATATTTAAAGTCATGGTTACCATACCATGTTCTTTCAATATCGTTGAAGTAATACGGTACCAAATTTTGAATGGGTAGGACATATGGAAGGTAGTCAGATCCCATCATCAACTATTTAAGAGCTGATGATCTTCAAACGGTTGATTAGGTCATGGTTACCTTACCATATACTTTCAATATCATTGAAGTAACACGGTACCAAATTTCGAATCGATAGGACATATGGAAGGTGGCCAAATGCCCTCAACAACTATTAAAGAGCTGATGATCTTCAAACGGTTGAACAGATTTTCATGAAACATGGCTAAGAACACTCGGGATAAAAAATGAAACCGAAGTTTATTTATTTTACACTTTTAGTTAATCGTTACTTAATAAACTTTTAAACAAAAAAATAAAACCGACTCCAAAAAAGCCAATAATAATAATTAATTGTATATACTGTACAGATTGAGTATACAAACGGTTACTTGTAAGTAATTTGAAGAAACTGAATTATGGCGATATTTTTTTTTTTAGTTTTTTTTGGAGTCGGTTTTATTTTTTTGTTTAAAAGTTTATTGATTTTACACTTTTTAGTTAATCGTTACTTAAAAGTGTATCTCGTGACGATTCGAACAAGCCCAAACATGGCTAGGATACATTATTTTATTACATTGATCTGGTGCCTACCTTCCGGCTCCATCATCAAATCAATTCGATGGTACCATTCTCATCAGAAACATTTAAATTTGTGACTATGAAGTTGCTTAGCTAAATTAATCAAGATATTTTATCGCCACCCGTAAATCATTTATCATTGAGGAGTTCCAATGGTATTCTGTGGTCTTCTGCATCAGTTCCACTTCACCAATTTATACTTTCTGAATGCAAATGCTTATTATGTTTCTTATAATACCAGAATCGCTATATGTATGCCTACAATATTTGAGGAGTTCCTTCAATTCCTAATGGATTCCATCATCAGATCTTCACCAAAATTAAATGGGACCTACTAGAAAGTACCATCTATAAAGCAAAAAAAAAAATTTTGAAATTGATCAAATAGTCTCTGAGTAATCGGTGAACATCCATAAAAAAAAAATATTCCGTCGAATTGAGAACCTCCTCCTTTTTTTGAAAGTCGCTTAAAAATTATCTATGACACAAAAACTAAACGAAAATCGGTTCATTCGTTTGGGAGCTACGATACCACAGACATAAGTAGCTGATCATCATGCGACCCTCATTTATTTAATCAGTCAGACAGCAAATACTGCTAAACTTGGACATAACAACAAAATTTGGAGTTCCTAGCTTCAATATTGGCTGAGATCCGGTCACTTGTTCGACTAAAAGCTGAATATCTTGGAGACGAGTGCTCCGATTTTCATCAAACAAAACTAAGAACACTTGGGATAAAATTATCTATGACACAAGAAAAACCGCACTCAAATCGGTCCATCCGTATGGGCGCTACGATGCCACAGACAGATACACAGATACACAGAGTCACAGACACGTTAAACTTATAACACCCCTCTTTTTTTGTCAGGGGTTAAAAACAGCAATGTATCTTTTTTCATTACTTTCGTCTCCACTCGCGCCAAAGTGTAGTGCCGGCATATGTTGTGCATTTCATTTCCTTCTTCAAACAGTGCCAGACTTGTATTGAGATTTAAAGCTCTTCGGTACCTGATACCGCATTGCTCTTAAACTCGCATAGAATAAAAGATAAAAACATTGCCTTGTATGCCGATATTGAGATGTTTAAATGTTAATACCAGAAATCGAAATATCAAGTCTCAAAAACAACTCGACTTTTATTGTTTGACCCTTGTCTACACAGACTTAATATATCATCAAATTCGAAATTAAAAATTGAAAAACAAAAACATATTTTAAAAAGTTGGACTCGAGAGCTTTTTTACAGGTTTTGCTTATTTATTTAAACTCCGTTATCTAACGCTTAGTTTTAGGGCAAGCGATGGGGCAGTTTCGATAATCCGAATCGATAAAAAATGAAGTTGATTTACTCACTCAAAAAGATATCAAAAGATCTTATTCATACTTAACAGAGCTCTGCTATAGTGATTTTATTAAGTTTTTATGGAATTAAATATTTATTATTGCCTATTTATTATTGTTTTTTTCATAATAAATTATCAATATTTTTCCAAATTATATGAAGTCAATTCCGTCGCCTGCTTGTACAAGCCCATTTTAAAAATGAACATGATTTTTCTACCTCTACAGATGTAAGTGGCAAAAACTAGTTTTTTGTAATGCTCTATGCAGCCTTTGTTTACAATACTGTTATCAATTTAAACTTGCTTATTTTCTTACACCTGATTAATATTCTTTACAGATTTAAAGCCTGGTTTTTTGTTTTAAGAGACTAATAATAGCATAAAAGCATACCAATCTCCACGTCGAATCTTGATTAGTTAATTTTTTGCATAAATTCATCTCCCGTCAATATTGACGATATTCATCTATATCAAGTAAAAGGTAGTGATTGACAAAATCAATTATTTATATCAGAGGTACCAATAGATTAAAAAATTTATTAGAAGTCATGAAAAGGTTTTATGATTTCAAAGAAAAATACTACGTATCTCTTTACAAAATTATAAAAACTTAAACTGCACGTTATCTTTTACAAACGGGACTTGATCTTGTACTAAATATAAATAATAAATATTTACCCCCGACGTTAAACTGCTCATAATTAATTAGGCACCTACCTAGTAAGCCGTATCTGTACTATTCAATAATGGGATATTATTAATGGCACAGCAAACAAATAATCGCCTATCAATTTATTTTCATCAATTATATACTTTTTACATCAAATTTATTATTGCACAGCAAATATAATGAACGCCCAGCAAAAATTGTACTGCAGATAATTAGAAAATACACATCAGCACGACATTACTTTTTTCTTCGAACGCAAGACAAAAATACGACAGTCTTATCATTAATACTGACTGCACAGCAAATTAACTAGAGTGCACGTAAAATACTCATTCTCATAGCAAATAAACTATCAGGAGCATATATCGTAATAAGCACCTCAAAACTTGTTCATCATTTTTGTAGAACACATGCTCAGCAAATTTAATAATTATCATAGCAACAATAGATATTTTCATAGAATTATATCTAAAAGCAGAGCCAATACATTGAAAACTTTTTTGCTGCGCTTTTTTGCCTTTGAGTTAATTGTACCTATCTATGCAGATTGGCGCGAGCAAGTGAGATTGAATTAACTGTACAGCTCGCGCAAAAATATTAGGCTGCGAAAGTCCGAATATAGGGCTCTCGCTGGTTAGGACGCGTGCCGGCACAGAGCACCCTAGAGTGTTTTTGCAAACCCGGAGGCGCGGAGGGAGGGCGACCAACATGCCGAAGCTGCGGAGCGGAGTACGGGCGACCGTGATTTGTCACGCAAGGGCGGTGGGGCTGCACTGCCCGCAACGCCGGAGCCGTTGCATAAACAAAAAGCTATTGAAAAAACACTTTTTTGGAAGTGAGTTTGGGTGGGGTGGGGTGGGTGGTTACCTGTAGCCAAACGATACAATTGGCAAAAAATTTTTTGGGATAATAGAACTTGACCATGTAATTATTTGCTAAACAATCATTTGCCAAAAAAGAGGTTTGCCGACTGTAAAATTTGCGATAAGTAGTTTTGACAATTGAGTTTTTGCCAAATGAAAATTTGGGAAACAAAGTTTGCGATGTGATACTTTGGGGAACGTTTTTTGTCAAATATTAGTAATCCATTATTTACCTAATAAACATCAAAGTGATGTCTTGATGTGCATTTATTATTTTATTTTGCTGATCTCATTATGTTTCAATGAATAAAAAATATGATTATATGTAAAATAAAATGCCGTTTCATTCTGGTAAACTACTGTACGTTATATAAAAATAAAAGTTGTATTTAAAATAATAATACACATAATGTGCGGTAGGCATTATTAGCGACGCATTACTTAACTATGCTTTACTTTTAAATAAATAGATGCACGCCACAAATATAAATTGTATCATATTTAGTAACATTTTGAGTGCAATATTTGCTGTACAATTAGTAATTTTGATATATATTTGGATTATTTTTGCACAGAAAAAGGTTTTTTTTTTGATGTACGTTTAAATACTACCCTTCAATAATTGTCGCCCTCCTGTCCGATCAATATAATAGATGCTATGAATGAGTTATCTCAAAAGCATTCACAAAAGAACTTTATTTTGACAAATAACTCTTTATAAGTAAATATGAATCTATTAATTATATGAAGTCACATCATTTTTTTAGCTTTGCTCCCAAACTGAGCGTTAGATAACGGGGTCTATTACAAGTGCTCTCGGGTTTGACATCTAGTGAGCGATACCAAGAAACTAAAAGCGAGTACCGTCGCAAAGGTGAGGTAGGTAGGTATATAGGTATACCTCTGATTTTTAATCTCTTAGAAATTATGTCAAGAAAGGTATGTCATTGTCAGTATCATATTAGAGGTTCTTAAAGGTTCTTCAAATAAATCCAAATAATAACTTATTATGAATCAGTTATAATATGTCCAATTTTTAAAAAGACGTCAAACTCTAAAGGATAGATAAAATATAAATACCCATCATAGGTACCTACATAATATTCGTTCCTGAGTCTTGGAAGTGTCCTATGTATTTATGTAATATACCTATCTATTAAATATATCATCGTCTAGTACTCATAACACAAGCCTTATTAAATTTATCATAGGACTAGTTCGATTTGAGTAGAATTGTCCCCTGACATTTAATCATTAAATGTTTATAGTTATCTGAAACTAAACAATATTATTATGTTTGGTTTCAGGTATAAGATGTGTGCAGATGCGACACTGTGTCTCAAACAAGTGGTGCGACAGTATTGCAATAGACGGATTCCAGTCTACGCATGTTTTCTACATCTGAAGAAAAAATTGCATAGGGTGTCTTACGAAAGACTATGGAGTAAAATGAAGCTTAGAAACAGTGTCCCGGATGAGATCGTTGTGACATTCGATTATTTCTACAAAAATCAAATTAACACGAAACCTCGGATTGGACTTTTTAACCCGATCCTTCATTCTCTTTTTGAGAGGCTTAGCAAATTCAAAATTGGCTGCTACATAAATGGCACTCGACGTATAAATCACATCGGGTTCTTTGACAATTTGGTATTGCTGGGTCCCACGCTTGGTACAATAATGGCGCTGGTCTCTGAATGTGACAATTTCTCTAAAAGGCATGGATTTAAGTTCAGTGTAAGCTCCAGTAAACTCTTAGTGTTTCAAAGTCCTCGGAGTCGTAAGGTAACTACTTTATTATACCCAATTTCTCTGTATGGTGTACCCTTGGCTAGAGTTTCGCACTTCACTTACCTGGGATATCGATTTTCGGAATACCTGTCTGATAGTGACGATGAATTTTCGGACATGGATAGTGATGAATTTTCAAACAACGAATAGTAAATCCGCTAAATTATCATTTCATCACTCGGCTATAATAACTAGATAACACAAAATGTGTGCTCAGTTTCTACTTAGCTTTTAATGTGTCCAGACAACCTTGTATTATTTTATTTTTACGTAGGTACCTATGTAGATACAATGAAAAGCTATTTCTTTCACGTAGGTACTTAGTGCTAGAGCTCAGGCTTTTCTTCCGATACGATGACATAATTCTGTTCTTAGTTGTTGTGTTAGTTTGTTGTGATACCTTCATTAATATTATGGAAACATACGTTTGACTTAAAATAAATCGTGTGCAGTAAAAAAAAATATTGGGTAGGACATCACACTCACAGCAGTTAAAATAAAACTGCTGAATACAATTTTTGCTATCGTTAAAATCAATGACTCCTGCCTCTTGGAATAAAATTTCTCATATTCATTGGAGGGCAACAATAACGGTATACGGTATATTTTGACGACCGGTTTAGCTCAGTGGGAGTAACGTTGCCTGCGAAGCTGAGGTCCTGGGTTCAAATCCCGGTAAGGGCAAATATTTGTGTGATGAGCATAAATATTTGTTCCTGAGTCTTGGATGTTTTCTATGTATATACATAGAAAACATCCAAGACTCTTATATAAGTAATATATCTATTAAATATATCGTCGTCTAGTACCCATAACACAAGCCTTATGAGCTTACCATGAGACTAGTTCGATTTGTGTAAAAAATTGTCCCGTAATATTTATATTTATACATTGTTTGAAAACTCAAAACAATGTGAACACGTTCTTGACTATAGTTTAGAACTTTCCAATGTACTTTTAAACTTCTCAACTCACTAAATAGATCTCATAATTTTACTATAGCTATACATGCCATAATCGTTGGTTGTGTTGTAGGGTGTTGTTGTCATTTTACTCCTATTTTTAATTCAAGACCAAAAGACAGATATGTCATTGTCAAATGTGCCAAATACTAAACTTTTATTATATTTCTAAATGTGGCTAATATTTTAAAAAAATATATATATTTTAAAGAACAGTGAGATAATTTGACGCTCATTCAGACTAAAATTTTAAATGTTTATTATTATTTTAATTCTAAATATTATGATTTTTCATAGAATCCGGTTACAATAATTACGTTTCATTCGTAAAAAAACTGGACAGAGCGCTTCGAAGTTCAAATATTTCGAATTCAATAATAGACAGAACACTGAAAAAAACAAAACTGACTCCAAAACAAAGACTAAAAGTATAAAAATAACTGCATTATTTAATTTCTTCAATTTACTTACAAGTAACCGTTTTTCTACTTGAAATTGGAACAAGTTACAAATATCTTGTGCCGTTGAATCACTCGTTACGCTCTGGATTCAACATCGGTGCTCGCAGCAAAAACACAATTTGGCTCTCTTGTTGCACAAATAACTATTTTGTAAATTAAGACATTTTTGTGAGAAGTATATATATATATATATATATATATACAGTATTTTATGCAATCGTTATATACCTAATGTATGCTTTTTCAGTCGAGTACCGCATTTACGCCACGAAGCTTGCTGAGTACTAATTAAGGTACGAGACTTAAAAGGCTAATTATATAACTATTGTATACCATGCTTTTTTACGAGTAACCCATAAACTACAGTAAATGAAACATAGCTAAAAAAATAATAGCAAAAACACTGCTTTTTTTGAAAGACATTATAGTATAGTTCTCTGTGAAGTTTTGTATAATATAAATATTTATAGTTCAGTGGCATATAATATAAACGATAGAGTTTAGAGTGATGGTCCCATCTAAAAAGTATACCTTTTTAGTATGATTCGCGGAGTTCTTATTCACAGACTATAGTTCACAAGTAGAAAAAGTTATTAAAATCACAGATACGTACGTACATACTTTGGCCATCGTTTCGGGTAACTTTGGCCCTCGGCCTTACTATGTTTTTTCTGTTTCTAATTTATTTTTATCAACTACCACCTACTTTATATGTTTTAACGTTCAGATATGCAAAGATGCCTACAATTTAGAAGCAGCGCTCTTCATGTATCTTTACTAACATGAAGAGTGGAACGTTCTGGAAATGGCCTGCAATAAAAGTTGGGAAGCAGTGATAAATAAAACTGATGTGCCTAAATTTGTAAAAAAGGCTTAAGTACCGTGCCTAAAATGTATGGTATTTCGATTAAGCCTTTGTTGATTTAATTAATGCGGATAAATTTGATTACTGAACTTAAGATTCTCAATTTTGAAGACTGATTTATTAGTAACAGTTGCTAAGTAGCTACCTACTTAGCAGCAACTAGGGTTCATGGATATTTATTAAGGATACCCATGTTGAGCTACTTCTAATTAATATAATTAATGCGGTTAGAAGCTACATTTAAAAAGGTCATGTTCTAAAAAAAAATTATAACTAACAAAAATAAATTAATCATGGTAATATGTTTTTTTTTCATATATATAATCAATCTAAACAGGTTTATGAGTCCTTCTATCGAAAACCGCTACGTTTTACTACTTAAAAAAACGAAAGCCAAACAAACCCTCTTCAAAGTACGAATATGGTCTCAACTTTGCTACAAAAAGAAAACACATATGGGTTATTTAAATAAGTTTTTCATATGTACCAGAGGCTTCATGCAAATTACAAGGGAAGCTTAGTCATTTACTCACATTTAAAGAAAAAGGTGGTTATAAGCTTTTCATTGGGCAACCCGGTGGGAATCGGCTTATATGGACGCCATGTCACTGGTATGTACCTACATGACTTGATTATGTTCACTACTAAACACCTACGTATTTCCATAAAAGAGACACAGTGCTGCAAATTGGTGTAAAAAGTCCCATTTTGGGACAAAGTAGGTACCCCGACCTAACGGTATAATTATATGCTACTGTAAAAATATTTTTTGTAGTGGCAACACCTTTGGTCTTGAAAAAAAAATTGGAGTATTAGTATATAGGTATAGAATTATAAATTATAATATATAGGTAAAATGTGATAGAGTCCACCCGGATGACTTTTTCCCTGGACAGTAGATTTTTTATTACAGTACAGTAGTTATAGGTAATCAATGTTACATGTAATGAATGTTGGCTGTGAATCATAATATTAAATACAGGAATATAGGTCCAATACAGATTTAATAGATAAAATATAAAATAACTTTTTTGAGTCATTTATCTAAAATGGGGTTAGGACTTTCTAACCATACCCCATAATTGCTACTTTTCAGATCTTAATCTTATCAACTTTTCAGGAATATTATAAATAAGCCAAAAAATTCAGTTCATTCTAAAATACGTAAATAGAAGTGTTTGCAACTGATACATAATGAGTGGCCTTAAAACACGAGTGTGGTTTTCATATAATATATTTTGGTATAATAAGATCACAGGAGCGTTTTACTTAAGGCTTAATTATGTACAGTCAATAACATTACAGAATTCTCCATTGCGTTACATCGATTCTTAATCTAGGCTAATACTAATCCATAATATATTGCACTACTTTATCTACATCCATATTTTAAACCCTCTTTCATGTGTTTCATTTTCAACCAGTGACCAAGAACCGTGTTTATTGGGTGATAACCCGGCGCGCCGCGCCTCGGCGACGGCCGATAGATGGAGCGGGCGGGCAGCGGGCCCGGATCTGAACTGTAAAGTGAAATGTGATCTCATAACAACTTCATAAGCATGTAGTTATGAGAATTGAAAAGCTGGTCGTTATCTTTGTTTTTGAACACATTAAAGAGGATATACTATATGTAAGCATATTAGCTTTATATATTTCATTAAAAGTATATCGATGTCTACCACGGCTGTTCCGCAAGTTTTTAGTTGCTCTCTCTATTCATACGATATATTTTTTATTGATACTATGATGTGGATAATTTCAATAGTTATGGTTTGGGATAAAATTATTAGTAAACAGCAAGTATTGTTTTCACGTTTTTTTTACCATTAGTTATTTTGTATGGGCTTTCAAAATTTTACGAGAAAAGTACTGTTTTCGAGACCTAAAAACGGTTTTAGCAAACAAATCCTCAACAAATGTAGTGAAAAATGCCCGCGATAAATTCTTAACTTAGATTGATGTTATTCACGTAAAAAATCACAAAAAGATTTTATCGACTTAACCTTTTTTTGTAATGATTTGCAGTCCCTAGTCTCACGACCTAGACTCATTTTTGACATCTGCTCAATCTCACTTATATTAATTCAATCGAAACAAATTACGTGGGTAGAGAAGGAAGATTTACAGTTTGTACGGTACCAAATATCGTTTAGCTGTGGTTACGTATAAATTAATTTTTCACTTCTCCTGCTCAAAAAGTACGTCATATTAGCTTCGCAAAGCGAGACTAAAATAGTAAATTTAGCCCCTAGGGTTTAAAAGAAAGCCATATAATCCCATACAAATTTCTATGAAACTGAAAAATAAAAACTTTCGGCCAGCTACATACTAACGCAACTATTACGAATAATTAAAAACAAACAAACCAAGCTGATCAGATTGGACAAAATTTCTGATCGAATTGCTCAAACTGTACTTTTAATTTTTAGAAAGCTCGTTAAATAATCACTTCGTGTCATAATGGCTTATTTTAGCCTCTTGTCAAACAATCTAGTATTAGACCATTGCGCAAAATTGGTATTGTGACCCGTTCATCGCAATGAACAATTTCGCCCCAATATCTGTACTATTATAAAGTTGTAAAAATGAAATGTCTGTACATTGAAGATATATTTAAAAAAATATATTGTTGCGGACTATTTGGAGGTCACTAAAACGAAAAATATTTTTTTTGGATTTTATGTATGTTTGTATATGTCGTTGTGGCTTCATCACGCAAAATCGGCTAAACAGATTTCCACAATTTTTGTTACAGCTGGCTATACTTTTTACCCAAATACGCTAAACAAGAATCGACGGGTTATGACTTTTTCTCTTCCGCGAACGAAGTTGCGGGCATCTTCTGGTAAATAATATGTATAGAAATTACCCGCATAATGGTATCAGTAAAGCATACTTATTTTTTGATACAATATTGATACAAAGATCTAAGTAGAAAAGAAAAATTTATTGCGATCCACTGCAGTCTAAGCCGGAATGGAACCAGCGTCTCTGTTATACCGGAACAGCGTCCTATCCGTTAGACCATCAGACCGCTTGTGATTCACAACGAATTAATCCTCTGCCTTCGGTAAAGATTCGTTACTCACGACCTTATGTACCATTTATTTTTTGAAAGGTTTACTACCTTATATTGCACCACTCTAAGAAGATGCGCTTTCACAACATTTCTTCAAGCTGACCTGCCATTTCAGTAGTGTCAAGCTTACGAGAGAGATGGCGCTGTAATCACTTTAGTGTTTGTTTATATTTTTAATGTGAAAACATCACATATTTTTTGATACAATATTGATACAAAGATCTAAGTAGAAAAGAAAAATCTATTGCGATTCACTGCAGTCTAAGCCGGAATCGAACCAGCGTCTCTGTTATACCGGAACAGCGTCCTATCCGTTAGACCATCAGACCGCTTGTGATTCACAACGAATTAATCCTCTACCTTCGGTAACGATACGTACCTTATAGCACCACTCTAAGAAGATGCGCTTTCGCAACGTTTCTTCAAGCTGACCGGCCATTTCAGTAGTGTCAAGCTTACGAGAGAGATGGCTCTTTGGATGGATCTTTGTATCAATATTGTATCAAAAAATATGTGATGTTTCCACATTAAAAATACAAACAAACACTAAAGCATACTTATGTTGCATGAACAGAGTGAGAGTAGCTAAAAACTTTTGGAACAGTCCTTGTTATGTCTACAGTAATGTGAATTGTACAACACAAAGTTAATATAAAAATGATACTTAAGTTTTTATATCTTGATAGTAAAACACAACAAAAGGCAAAAAAGGATTTGCGCATTTGAATTGTATAACTTAAAGACATATTTATACTAGACGACATTTCAACTCGGATGTCCTTTAGATGTCATGTAAGTTGTCGTAATTGTTGTATTTTGTTGTAACTAATTCTAAAGTCAATTTACCTGAAATAAACGTATCATAATTATTTGCATGGATTGTGTGAAAGATAACATGGATAAGGTGGGATTAAGTGACGAAATAACAGGTGATAGGGAAGGAAGAAAGAAAAAAACATGCTGTGCCAACCCTAAATAAATGGGATAAGGGCAAGAGATTGCCAAATCATGTTAAACTTATTGTTATAATTAATTAATGTTTAAAAATTAATAAGTCACTTAAGTTAATTTAAATTGTAATTGGGTGTGTAGCTATGTGTTTGTGATCATTGAATAAACATTTAAATCAAAATTACTATAACACTACTTATGTGAGAACATGAAAAATTCGTACTTACAAAAATAATAGAATATATTATTTGCTAGGTACGAGTAAGCTGCCATTTCAACTCAAACATTTACATAGATGACATACTGTCACTTTGTCGACGGTAACTTTAATGTTCTCGAATAATGTAGGTGCTTTTTTTTGCGATGCCCTACTTACCCCAAAATGACAAATACAGGGTGCATATTTTGATTGATATTAACTTCGCCGTATTGCTTGATATCTTCACAGAAGCCTGCTAGTGCTAGTGAAGCATTTCTATTCAATTCGACGACGAACTAACTTTTTAAACTTTTTCTTTTTTGAAAAAGTCGTAAAATGAAATGTCTGAACATTAAAGACATTTTCAAAAAAATGATTGTTCTGTACTACCGAATTGAAAAATATTTTTTAATGTTTTGTCTGTTCGTATGTGTTATTGTGGCTTCATTACGCCAAATCGGCTAAACGGATTTCAACAAATTTCGTACACGGGTAACTAGGGTATCTCCAGATGGTTATAGGATACTTTTTACCCAACTATAACAAGAGAATTGTGACTTTTTCTGGGCGAGCGAAGTTGCGGGCACCATCTAGTGATACCTAAATTGTATCTATAGCTATTGTGGTCAGCCAGATCAGATACTTTGATAAGAAAATGTAATAAGGATTTGTTACAATGGTGTAAATAACATAATAAATCTTATTACATAACTTAAAACCGGTACAAATTAGGATACTACTGTCTTTTAGAAATAACCTTTATTTGACCTGAAGAATGACCTTTAAAATTAACTTAAATCAAAACAGCCTGTATAACCACAGCAGTGAATATAAAGATTCCCAGTAAAATGTGGGTAAATATTTAACTTATCCACATTTTACAATGTGCAAGATAAATGACAAAGTAGCTACCCGTCACTTTCTAACAAGTGAGTGCGAGAGTGAGGGATGCTACCTATATCATAATCATTTTATTTTTCACGTCATAAAATCGATCACAATAGGGCCCGCAGGTCACCGTTTCAAATGACACTAAAAAGTTCGAATTATATTTTCCAGGAAAAAGGAGAAAATGGAAAATCTCGTCAAAGAGGAGCCAGCTACGCCTACTGAAAGTCAAAGTGAACCGGACATCACTTCTAGTGACATAAAGCAAGAGCTGAAAGTAGAACCTATGAGCAACTCTGTTAGTTTAAGGAAAAAACGAAAGCAATTGTTAAACTATTAATATGAAAAGTAATCGTTGTTGTGAACTCTCTGTCAAGATTAAGGGGATGCATCGAAAATTTAAGCTACTTGCGGAAACACGTTTGTTGAAAAATTTTGAGAAATTCCTCGATAGAAAAGTTATCCGAAAATGCGTCTTCATTTTCAATTTTTTGTCTGGTTTGTACAAACAACAGATTAGTAAACGGCTAAATTATGTAATCTTTTACATGATTAACTTAAATTTTAACAAAACAATAATATCAATCGATCAATCAAAATATTCTTTATTCAAGTAGGCCTAGTTACAAGCACTTTCGAAATGTCAGTTACATGAGAGTGAATGTTTGCTGGGAGACATACCATATGATCCAACATTTGCTGCAAGGATTAGGGAAACCCAGAAAAACCTAATCAGATCATTTAACTTAAGTATAATATTATTGATAAAATCATCATTTTAAAAATTAAAATAATCAATAAGATAAATCTCAAAAGGATTGTCAATAAAAAAAAAACTAGAATGTGTCTAGAATAAAATTCTAAATGTCAAGAGTATATAAAGCAATTAAGATTAAAATAATAATAATACCTTAGGTATTCGTTAAAATAATTATACATATACCTACATGACGCAATAATGTACATTAATCCCACCCGGCTTTATCATTCATGTATTCTTGTGTGCTAGCTTTAGAAAATAATATTCGTTTCACAATACTTTTGAATTTACCAATAGACAACTCACTTATGCTGCTAGGAAGTTTATTATAAAACCTCACACAGTTACCCATGAATGATCTCCTTATTTTATGGAGCCTAGTAGCAGGCACTGCGAGCTTAAGCTTATTTCTAGTATTAAAATTATGTACATCACAGTTCTTCTTAAAGTGGGTAATATTTTTATGTACATACATAATATTCTCATAAATGTATAGACAATGCACTGTCATTATATTAATGTCCTTAAACTTATCTGTAAGCGAGTCTCTATGGTTCATTTTATATATCGCACGAACAGCCCGTTTCTGCAGAACAAATATAGTATTAATGTCAAAAGCACTGCCTCATAGTAAGACGCCATACGACATAATACTGTGGAAATAACTGAAATACACTAATCGAGCCGTTATCACGTCTGTTAATTGACGAATCTTACTTACTGCAAAAAAGCTGCAGAACTCAGTCTATTCGAGAGATTAGCAATATGGGGACCCCATTGAAGCTCAGAATCTAATGTTATACCGAGAAAGACTGTACTATTGACTGGTTCCAGTTCCTCATCTTTAACAATAACGCTTGCTTGCTCGTGTTTTACGCTATTCGTGACAAACTTAACACATTTAGTCTTTTTCTCATTCAACAATAAATTATTTACATTAAACCAATTTACTACTTCACAGATAGCATTGTTTACGTCATTGTAGGATCGTTGATTTCCTACGACTTTGAAAATTAGAGACGTATCATCTGCAAACAAAACTGTCTCATGGTGGGTCTTTACGAGGTGTGGCAAGTCGTTTATATAGATAAGGAACAGGAAAGGTCCCAATATTGATCCCTGATGCACACCCATAGAGACTAATGACCCCGGTGATAGCTTTCCATTCACCTCAACCCTTTGTATACTATCATTTAAATAAGACTCTAATAAATTAAGTGCTAATCCTTTAACTCCGTAGTGGTGTAGCTTCCTGATCAGTGTCTCATGATTAACGCAATCGAAGGCCTCAGATAAATCACAGAAGATACCTAAAGCATCTCGCGATTCCTCCCAGACATCGAAAATGTGTTTTACGAGCTCAACTCCGGCGTTGGATGTCGAGCGTTCCCGCGTAAAACCGAATTGCTTACTATGCATCAAATTGTTCAAATTAAAATGTTTTAACAATTTATATAAAATTAGCTTTTAATTTTTTTACTAAATGTGGGTAGTAAAGATATTGGTCTAAAGTTAGTGGGGTCAGAGGTACTACCTGATTTAAATAAAGGAGTTATTTCTCTTTGTTTCATCAGATCAGGAAACTCACCGCAGCCAACACTGTTATTGAATATATCTGCCAGTCAGGCGCTATGACTTCTATTAGGGATTTGACAGCATGGACTGAGACCCCCCATAGGTCATTGATTTTTTTGATCTTAATTGATTTAAATGCCTTTACTACATCTGAACGACAGACATGTTCAAAATAAAAGTCCTTACTAGATTCTGGGACGTTTTCTTTTAACAACATAACGGCAGACGAAGGTGATGAATTTAAACACTTTGTTGTGGATACTGGTATAACGGTGAAGAAATTTTCAAATTCTGTTGCTATTCTATATATCTCTATCTTCGATTTCATTGTGCTTTTACATGTGGTGCTTACGCCAAAAAACCCTAATCATGTTGTGTATTAGTTTTCTGTTACTTTGATGCGCGCGAGCAATAAATGCTACCCTTATTACTAATTCTGCTCATTTGTGTATTTATTTTATTTAATATTTTTAATTATTATATTTTTAATTTAAAATTAAATGATTATAAAATTAATAAAAAAATATTAATAAAAATTTTTATTTGAAAATATTAAATAATTTATTCTCAATTTTTGATCCAACTACTAATTTATTTAATTTATCTATTAATTGAATAAGAACTTTTATTGGATTAATGTTCATTCCTTATTATTTTTGAATAATTCCAAATCGAATTATAATTATATGAAATTTAATTTTAGATTCTTTACATAAAGAATTTAAAATTTTATTAGGTAAAAATGGATTAAATGGATCAACCTTTTTTTTTATTTCAATATTTTCTTTTATTTTTTTTAAGCTCGGCGTTTGGGGAGTGGTTTACAAATGGCCTGCATTTGTAAACCACTTAATTAAATTATATTGCATATAACCCATGTAAGATCTATGTTCCTAGGCTACGTTTGTCCTCACTAGCAGCGAATGCGCTAAAAGTGTTCAAACACATGGTAGTACCTACCTTTACCTATGGTTTACCTTACTTTTGAGACCAAACAAAATTTCGAGGTAACTTCAATGGCCATTCACTATTTTAATTTTCATTTGAAATAAATTAGTATTTATAGGTCTGCTGGCTTACATTATACTCAATCAATGAATTTTGCTTTACTGTCAAAATATCGACGGTGGAAAGAAGAAATGGGATAAACGACAGCTTGGTGACATTTAGCTTTACCTTATTAACTTAATTTAGAAGTTGTATGATTCAATGTCTCTAAAATGTCGCTTAGTTCCATTTCTTCTTTCCATCGTCGACATTTTGATATAAAATACATATTATTGATTAAGTGAAATGTGACAAAGTTGTCTGTGATTAAGTATCAAAGGTTTTAAATGAAAGGCAGAAGGCTGTTTATAATAAAACTTTACTAGGTATATAGAACAGTAAAAACTAATGTTTTAGTTGTGCTAGTGTGAATTTATTACTATAAATGCAATTCATTGGAGATTGTCCGCATTTCAATTGTCAATGAACTTCTTGTTATACGATATTGATAGATTCAAAACTGTGTTAGTCATACCCATACTATAAAATAGTGCCTTAAATTGTTATTTATATAACTAATTGTTCAAAACATTTCGAGTACTGTCAGTTTCAAATAGTCTGTAACATGTAAAGTGCCAAATATTTCGTGACATATGTTAATTCCTGTTAGGTTATAGATGTTTTATGATCTATTTGGCACTTTGATCAGTACAGAAAATATGACGCTCCTGTTATTTTTGAAGGGCAGGTGAAATTTATTTTAAATATTTATATAAATATATATTATTCTTCACTTTTGTGAGTGTACTTTACTGAAATACATTTCGTTGTTATTTTAAAATGAGGTATTATTCCATTTGTAACATGCAATTTGTTTAAATAAAAGCTTAGCGCAAATAAATAGTCTTACCTACGCCTTATCACAATTTAATTTGAATTTTGCATTTGCCTGTCCAGCGGCATATATTTTTTTATTTAGGGACCAGCCCAAATTGTGTCTGCGTAATACTAAAATGCTTTTCACGTATGTCAAGTAGGTATGGGATTTTGTAGGTACAATATTAACCCCTCGTATGCAGACACGGGCGGATCCATGCAAAACAATTAAACTATGGTAAAATGTCATTTAGTTTCAATTTGGTTGGTCAATTTTTTACATTGCCATACGAAGGGTTAATTTGCCAACCAAGGGATCTATACCATTAGTACTAAACAATACACTAAGATGAATTTGTGTTACACAATATTTATTCACCCAAAACACTTCTCGTTTGGAAGTTTTTTTGGTCACTCAACGCTATCCTGATTCATTTTAGAATTTGCACCATAATCACATATTCAGTTATACTTCCTTTCCAGGAAGTAATGCAAGAATTTGTTTCTGAATTTCGAGAATAATAACTAATAATAAAATGTTTTCTAGCAAATGTGATCTAATAATACCCATGAGTGATAATTGCAGATACCGATGAGAATGCTAGTACCCATGTTACACTACTTGCGTATTAAATACGAAAATTAACATTTACATACTCGACTTTAAATTACTCTAAGCGTTACGCATCTATTTAACAACACCGAAAGCTAAATATCAAGTCTCCAATGTAATTACATTAATTGTAACCAGTGATTGTTGATGAATATGATTTTTTGTAACAAATACATTATTATAAAACCACTTTATCTTTAAATTCGTACTTATGTGCATTTTAATGATAGCGGGTTACTTCATATTTTTATTTTATAAACTAATTTTGTAGTTGAACTTAAAATAATACTGTTTTGTAAGATTTTTATTATACTTGTGATTATCGCTGCCTAGCAAACAGTGAGATCTAAAAAACAGTAACTTTATGTACTATATTAAGATGTCCTCCAAAAAATTAAATTAAAAAGGACTATCTTAATAAATTACACTTGTTTTATTAAAATTAAACCATATACATATATGGTGGTTGATTGTAATACACTTCGACTACACAAACATTTTGTAAAATATCGACTTAAGTTATTACTATAGTAATAGAAAGTTATTACTTTTACTATAGTAAGTTATATTTTAGGAGGTAAGAACTAAAAAAGTAAGTAGTATATTTTGTTTATACAATAATCGATTGAAAGAAAAACTACGAATAATATGAAAAATTGTGATTATTTAACCTAAGTACAGTTTAAGTAAATACAAAGCAATAGGTTTACTAATAAATAAGAGAATTATGTTTCCCAAACTGTGTCATTTCTCAAATATTTCATTTCCCAACCTTGGTTTTTTTTCGGAAACCATAATTTTCTCCGAATTTCAATGAAATAAATTCTGGATTTTTTATTACTTTTGGAAGAAGCTTGAGTTGGGATTTTTTTTGTAAGGATCCCCATTCCAATATGGTGTGGTATTGTTCCATAAAAGTAGGTAGTGACCTAGTAACCCGCTTTGTAGGTGCTGTGTGTTGTTCTGAGCAAGTCAAATAGTATCTTTATATTTAATAAGTAGCAACAATCGCTTATTATATTTATTGGCAACATCAAATTATTATTTCATCGGCTTTGAAAGTCTTTATTCATGTGGGTTATAAACACATACATTTTGGGTAGGTACGTTCAAGAAGTTCACGAGTTCTATATCTTTATTCGAGGTGTTTAAGAAACGATGCATTTTGTTTGTTTCTAGCTTGATGAAAAGGTTTTAGTTATACCTAGTAAATTAGTTAACGTCGTTTCAGTTTAGAAATTTTGTAAAACACTAAAATTGTGAAATGGGAGAACTTGAGGCACACAGGGTGACTGTACACAACTGGTCACTCCAAACTTTTGTAGGAAATGTGGGTAGTTGAAGGAATGACCTTAAGACTGGCAGTCCAAGATGCAAGATTATAAAACGGTACAATATTATCTGCAGCACTTCTGAAATGGGACATTATTGCCCTAGTCTAATGTAACCCCCTGACCTAAGTTGCCCCATATGACAGTATAACGAGTCGGAGCCCTTCCCCAGTTTTTCACAATGACATTCAAGAGTGGTACCGGGGACTCTTAATCTTTTGAGTTTGCGATTACCGTGTTGTAACGTGCAATGTCGCGAGTGTAAGGTAGGTACTCAAAATGACGTTTGAGTCAACTTTAGTATTTCGAAATAGCGGTAAGTAAGTTAAAACTTAAAAAAGGAAAGTTCAGATATTTATAACCCACACAGTATTAATAAATTTAGTATAAAGTATACTCTTCAAGTGACTAAATGCCATATTATATATGTTGCTATAAATTTTACTGATATTAGTGTAAGAAATTACTAATATATCACTATTATAAATTATAACCAATAATTTTAATGAGATTCACATTTCAACAAAATAATAAGTTAACACTTATATTGAATTTTAGCTACAACAAAACTATGAAACGACAACAAGCCATCCTTTACATTATTATTATTAAGTTGGCAATGGCTCTCTACTTATTATTACTTTGCCCTTATAAAACAACTGTTTTAAGAATAATGATTTCTGAAATGCGTAATATAACGTAGTAATGTAGTGAATAATGTTTTGCCACCGTTAAAATGTTTTCGGAAAAGTTCGTATTGCAAAATATAATAAGCATGATGGCTGGGTATGAAAATCAAAATTATAATTATTCCGTCAGCAAGATAATAAAAAAAATGTTGGACACGTGCTTTTTGCTTTTTGAAAATAATAAAAAACAACTAAGATAGATCGCATTAAGGTTTAGTGGGGGCTCCTGACGTCACTCCTAAGTAAAATGTGAACTTAGGAGTGACGTCACGTGACGACATTTTGACTCAATGTATTGACTTTATTTTTCGATTATGTAAAAAAAAAAAATACGTGTCCAATATTTTTTTATTAATCTACATGATGGACTTATTATTAAAATTTAGTCATCATCCCCATTCACTACAATCTGTATGCTGGTAAAGTAGAGCGATACTGTCTAAGAATGATTGTACTTTCCTAAAAGTATCCATTTTCTGTGTTGAGAATGAGTACCTAGTAGTTATGGGAACGTTTTTGATACAACTTTGTCAATAACGTTGAAATAGCTTTTCCCATAGCATTCACTCTTATCTGTCGTAGACACTGTCACTATAACCTGCGACCTCGTTTGTTTGTCATACAGACATGGTAAATTAAGCGGGGTATTCATTGCAGGCATAAATGAAATTGTTAATTAGGGACACTTAATATCATGCAACATTATTAACTCTTACTTAATTGTTTAAAATTAAATTACCTCTATAGCACTCTACAACGATTGCAATGAGGATGCTGCTGAATTTACTATGTCTGCTGATCATTCAAGTACTCATCATTGTAACAAACTTTGTAAACAATCAATGGGTTGGGAAGTACCTAGGTAAGTACTGATGATAACATTATTGTCTTTCGATCATAGTGCCACCAAGTTATCTAATATTTAAACTCGTAATAAATAAATGATTACTTATTTTAAAGGATTAGAATTGCTGAGCTATACACAGCGTTGGTATCACTTTTGACAAATTTATGAATGCGGTATGTAGCTGTTCACTCCGCGGTAGTCACTGGTATCGACTGACTGACTATAGTCGAATTTTTGTCACAAGCGTTTTTTGACAGCCGTCATGCCACTACAATTACACCTTCGCACCATCGCGATTGTACTGAGATGACGGCTGTCAAAAAACAGTTGTTAGAAAAATTCAACTATAGCGTATCATTTACCTACAATACAAAAATGGTTTCATAAAGATGACTTTGTGGCACTGTACTGTGTGTGACGAATTATGTGTAGTACTGAAAAATGATAAGTTTGACGCAGAGCATACTGATATTTCCACAAAACATTGTCATTTTCATACAATTTCACTGTAGAGAACTTGAGGCTGAGAATCGGCCACCAACTGCAAGATGACTTGGCGATAACCATACTTATTGCAATAATACTGTTGTACTACACTAAACGGTGCGTATACGCATGCGAGTGTCACACGCAAAATAGCACAGTTAGTAGAGGATAATACGCGCTAAGCGAACACTAAACTCCATTTTACCTATTGTCTTTAGAATATAAATTGATGCGAGCCCTGTAACAACTTAGTGCGACACTTAAAACAATCTACGAATACGTATATTCGGTATAGTAGGTATATTCATTTACTGTAGTAAACCACACACTGACTAGCGATGGAATCTAGTCGGATTATTAATGGGGGTGTTGCTAGGGAAACAGGGGCCCCGGGCAAAATAAAAGATTGGAGCCTCGTGTCTGTTCGAGGTTCTGAGAGTCAGGAACCGCACCGCGTCTAACCTTTCAGTGTATGCTACCGGTCAGGGTCCGAGGGCCTTCTGAGCTTGAGGCCCTTTGGAAACTACGCCGTTGATTATTAATAACCTTGTCCTCGGTTACATTCCTTGCAGCAATCTGGCAGATGGTCGTGCTGATCGTCACGTAACTTCCAATAATCTAATGGCACGCTTTATGACACGTCGCTATTTCTCTTTGCACAGTTAATTTGGTAATATTTACCAAACGTTACTGTACCTCATTATCTAATAAAATTAGAGGATTGTCAATCGCTGTACTTTGGATCGTGTGCCGACTGCAAGGGAAAGTAAGTATGAAAACTAGAAGGTGCTTTAAAACTAAACATTATACACGTTATAATGAAAAAAAAGACATAGTACAATAACAATTATTTCGCAAACAGCTACAATAAATAGTTAAACACTGTTTTATTTCATGGTACAAACACAGGGTTATGCGAGCAAAAGTTGTACCGCAAAGAATTATCTTTACCTATAATAGATGCGTTGGACATATAGGGTACGGTCTTTTGTAAGGCGATTGACAGTCTTCCTATTTTAGCCCATTTGCTCAAAGAGGATACTTGGAGAGGCATGGGAAGACGCCAGCCAGTGGAACAGATTAAACTGGGCTACCTACGTCTGACCGAGTGATATCCCAGTAGTTTCCCAGTATTTATCTAAAATCTCCTTCGCAATAAACTGTTGCAGGCCTCGTAAAAAGATATTAACATCTTAAATACAGACTGTTTAAACATCACGTCAGCCTTCAACCTAAATCTGTTCTTTGCCAGTGACTTTAAACACGATGTCTGTATTCAGATATAAAAAAGCACACACAGATCTTCTGCATAATCGCAACAATGCAAGTTATTTATATAAATGTAGATGGTATTTACATTCACTTGATAATGATACCTTTTCTTTTTAAGGTGTCCATCTTCAACTGCTTGTTGCAATTTGCAGTGCCTAAAGAAATATAAGTACAATTAAACTAGGTTAACAAGAACATTTTGATACGTCTGTTTCGGAGTCCGATGGCTTTATCACACTGTCTCTCTCTTTCAGCTCGAAAGCGTCCGCCTGAAATACGAAATAAAACATAAATGTGAGGATACATTGCATCAGGATTGCAGTGGCGTGCACAGGTTCTTGGCCAACAAGGCAGGCAGTTCTTCAGTGCCTATATGGAGACATGGTCGTTCAGGGTTTCATGGTAGGCAGTTTCTCGGTACATATATGGAGCCATAATCTTTCAGGGTATGCAGTGCCTTTGTGCCTATATGGACCGCACCCAACGCACGCCACTGATTACGTGCAATGAATGTTTATTAAAACCCAAAAAAGCACTTGATTGGTGTCAGCATAAGATCAGATTAGAATATATACTTAGGTATTTTTTTCACGTACTAACTACTAGTAGTACTTAGCAAATACCTATATTATCTATGTAAGTACTACTTACATAGCTAATATTGGTATTGGTGTTTGCTGTGTACCTGTGAACCTTTGTAACAAATATGTGTGCACTGTGCACCTCCGAAGCGATTTATCAAGGCACAAACAAAAACAATTATTCTAACATTTGGATGGTGTATGGGCCTTGCGAATTCCAATAGCCTATTTACCTACAGCAGCATTTACAGCAGGTATCTAAAACCTGCTGTAAAAGCTGCTGTAGGTATCCATTATTGAAGGACCTAATAATTGTTACCGTAAAATGCTGCCACTGCCTAGTACTTCACAACTTTGCCTGTTGTAAACTACTAGGCAGGTTATTGTTTCGTCATGAAAATGTTTGAAATCTGTTCTCTAAATCAATAAAAAACGGAACTTAATCACGTAAAATATGGTTAATTTTGTCGCACAGGCAAAATTTAAAACTACTACTCAGGAAAAGTTGCAGCATTTTACGGTACATACCACAAGATATATATTTTACTACATTAGCCCCGATACATAAGTTTTCGTCTAGTCCTTCCATCTGTAAGGAAATGAAGTTTTAGATAAAAAATCAATACCATTTAATACTAGTGTTATAATACTTCCATTTTGCACTAATTTATTCCACACTAACAAAATTTAAATATATTTAAGGATACAATTTTTATGAGGAGCATAAATTAATTTTAAAAAAATCTAACTATTACGGCTTAAGCTATAACGGCTTTCAAATTCAAAGCACGAGAAGCCAAATAAGCCGTGTGTTTTGCAGCCGTGCGAAACACACAATTTTTCACCTCACTTCTGCGAGGAAAATGTGAAATGTAAGACAAAACTATGAAATTATAACAAACCGATTATGTTATATATTTAAAACTAGTGATAATCTGATAATGAACATATGAAACACATTAATTTTAAAACAAACAAGTTAACATATAAAAAAATAAGAATTCGAACTTCAAACGACTTTTCCGCGCTAGCGGACAAAACGAGTTTCTCCACGCAGATTTGGCGCGGTAAATGGAACTTTTCCGAGCGGGTGGGGTGAAATAGTAGATTGTTTGACAAGGGGCTAAAAGAAGCCATTATGACACGAAGTGATTATTATTATTTCATGAAAAACTCATGTTTTCGTATGTCACAGTTTTGAGCAATTATATCAGGATGTTTGGCCAATCTGATCAGGTTGTTTTGTTTGTTTTTAATTATTCGTAAGGAGTATGTAGCTGGCCGCAAGTTTTTTTTTCAGTGTTATAGAAATTTGTATGGGATTATATGGCTTTCTTTTAAACCCCAGGGGCTAAATGTACTATTTTAGGCTCGCTTCGTGAAGGTAATATACTTACTACTTTTTGAGCAGGAGAAGTGAAAAGTACAATATTATTATTTTCCTCATACTTATAAAATAAATGTGATACTCGTATTAGGTACTGGACGAACTCTTCTGCATCTTGGCTAGTACTCGTAGCTAAAAACAGAAATGTGACTGACTAGTGCTACCTTATTATCTCTGTATTCTCTAATTTTTCTGGCTAAAGTCAAAAACGCTTCTTCAATATTGATGTCACTCTTACAGGATACCTCGAAAAACGGCATGTCGAAGTCATCAGCTATCTGAAAATGATACAAACAACAGTTGATTCTACCTACTAATAAGTTAATCAAAGGCTGCAATAACGCCTGTTTTAAATGTAAGTGGGTACAGTATGAGCACAAGAAAACACTTTTGCTATGCGATTTCTTTCAAGGTTTGTTGTTCATAACTTTGACTAAGCAAAGTACCTATCTTGACAAAAACTAAGACGGATTTCACCAATTTTCAACTGCTGACCATCTGACAAACAAAGAGATAAAAAATTTAGAAGTAAGGCTCCGTAAATCAAAACTATGCGCTTTCCCACTTATTGTAAATTTCTACAGGTAATATAACATATTATTATAGTGGCACTGCTGCATAGGTAGGGGTAGCAGTGGCGTGGCGTCCATATAAGCTGATTCCCACCGGGTTGCCCAATGAAAGACAACCTTTTTCTTTAAATATGAATAAATATTAAATACCCTTCGGCTTCCCTTGTGATTTTCCCGACGCCACGCCTCTGGTAGGTAGATATACGTAGGTTTGACAAAATGCGAGTATGTTTGTTTTACCTTTTGGCCCCTTTCTTTAGGTACTGCGCGATGGTTCTCATGCACGTCACATTTGTTGCCAACTAATACTTTAATGACATCTGGCGAAGCATACTGTAAAGTTTTAGAACGATTAAAAACCAATCACGTCTTTTCATAGTAATTTAATACTTATTAAGATTCTTGTTGTCGAATCGGTGTTGATGAGCTCATTATTTTATTTTTAAATAAACCCTTACAATGAATAAGGACAAAAAAATCCTTAGGTATCAATATATAGTTATTTGTGCCATAAGATAGCAATTTTTGTTGCGAGTGCCGATTGTTGAATGCCGAGCAAGCGAAGGAACCACGAGCGTAGCGAGTAGAATCCAGAGAGTAGAGAGTGATTCAACTGCACGATATGCAAATAACTTTGGTCTCGTGTGGCAAAGAACAACTTTTCACCTCAGCAGTAAGAATATATGTATCAAAACATAATTGTAGCTGTTCTTTGTTTTAATGTCACTCGTAATACAAACGAACATTTATAGTGTAAGAGATGAAGTTAATATTAATAACTAGCTTCTGCCCGCGACTTCGTCCGCCTTAAATTCATTTATCGCGGATAAGGGTATTTTTCCGGGATAAAAAGTAGCCTATGTCCTTCCCCGGGACTCTAACTATCTCCATACCAGATTTCATCCAAATCGGTTCAGCGGTTTAAGCGTGAAGAGGTAACAGACAGACAGACACACTTTCGCATTTATAATATTAGTATGGATTAGATTCCCTCTATTTTTAAAGGAACTTTTACATTTATTTAGCGTTCAGTAAGCAAATTAGTTAAAATCATTGATAATTTCTGTTGTGATGATTGTGAGGTTATTTTAAGTATTTTTTTTAAGTTTCATTAATATTTTATGTTATAAATATACGAAAATATAAAATCCAATATAATATAGCAATAAATAAATATCAATAATAAATTTAAGTAAGAATGTGAAACTTGTAATAATATAATATTTTGAATGTTTTCAATAAATGTACTATGACTATAAATACTTACAAGAATTGGATACCTACATCATTTTTTAAGAAGTGTGTTTGGAAAGTGCTCCCATGATGAAATACTTAAATCCTAATATTTTTAAGTTAATAAACATCGTTTCATTTTTACAGTTAGTATATAAATATCTACCTACTTATATTTAATTTTAAGAAGATAATATTTAATAAATCTATAAATAAAAAAAAAATCGCCATTAAATCTTTAGCAGATATTTTAAAATTCTAAAGTATACCGAGTGTGTTAAGCTTGAGTTCTCTTTTCTGAGTCTAATTCGAAAACCGAAATTCGCAATGGCTTCTTATCACCATAGTTTTCTTTATAAATATATGAAAGAGACAGGGTGCTTCGGAGTTCAAATACCTATTTCCAATTTGAGTGAAAAGAAAATTAAATGAAGCAAAACAGTATCGCAATGTTATATCTGTGTAACAATATCAAAACTTTGACATTAACTGTTTTTGATTACAATAGAAAGTAACAAAAAATGACCACAGACTAAACATTTTTTAATTGATGTACCTACTTTTAAATCAATGACAAACTCTTACCTCTTGAATATTTCTCAGCCAATAAGACAAATGATTGAACGATTCTAGATTCGTGACGTCATACATAAGAATTATGCCCATAGCTCCCCTGTAATAGGCAGTGGTCAGCGTACGAAACCTCTCTTGTCCGGCAGTGTCCCATATTTGTAGCTTTATCGGCACCCCGTCCAAATTGATTATCTTTTGTTTGAAATCTATTCCTGAAAGTTGAAAGATAAATCATTTTAACGGTCGTTCTTTGTCAAGTAGGTGTGTAAGAGACGATGCATTTTATTTGATATATAACTAATAAAGATCCGTGACGTCACGTCAGTTCATTTGAATGCCACGTGAATATGTTTTGTTGCATTTCAGTTCAAAAAACTAATTTTGGAGATGTTCATGATTAAATAGGTTGCTAGCTGAATTTAATAGTCGTTTTAAAGATACTATCCTTATAATGGTGACACCAAACATATATTTAAAAAGCTTTGGAGACTGCAGTACCAACACGACCTATACTTTTAACGAACTAAAGTGGTTATTCCATACACAAACCTCGTCACTTTAAGACTATCAACCAAAATTACCACTTCCTACAGATATGGACCATGACTGAATTATCAGATCTACTTAGTGGATTTGAAACAAAGGTCTTTCAGACTACAAGTGCTTACACGTATCTATCTCGATATAGAACACCTAGGTATCTGATTAAAAATGCAGTCGTATTGATCAAAGCTGGGATGTAAACGTTAGCACTACGAAACTGGTAGAAATGCAGATAACGCGATTTAAGTAGGGCAGTATACTCTTAGGGCTCATAAATGCAAGAATATTCCATTAGCTGAAGAGTGTGTCATCAATAGCAAAACAAATGCTATGCAAATCCTAAAATGTTTTACTTCACCTACACACTATTGTTCTTGTCGTTCTGCTAATATAAAATGCAATGCAACCGCATTTATTGTTCTTTGAGACACTAACACAGCATCACTTGTGACAATAGCTCGTAAAACTAAAAGTAAATATATTACTCACCTATCGTGGATATGTAAATGTCGTAATATCTCTCATCACAATATCTATGCACAATACACGTCTTGCCTACATTAGAATCGCCTAACACTAGAAGCTTATATGTGGCAGAGAAGTCTAAAGCCATATCTGTTTATTTTGCCACAACACGAGCGTTCGCCCAAAACATCGGCTGAACTGTCAAAGTTAGAAAAATCGATGAGGGTGAGAGCGCATGTGCAGAGACATCGTCTCGCAACAAGTAACTATAAAATTATGCGGCTGTCCAATTAGAATCCAACCCTAACAGGGGTCGGCACTTATAACCCAGAGACTTGCTTTTGTATTGAAGTACCTTTAATAAAGTCGTATGCGGCTACCGCGATAAGGTTCCTGTTGATGTGAACCGTTATTATATTATGGCGGGACAGCTGTGTTCGGGTGGCCACAAGGTCCCAATCCAAGGTGTATTGACACTTAATTGAGGTACTGTGTACTCTGCTATATAGATAGCTAGTCTATTGGGAATGAGTAATCAGACTACACCTTGGCGGTTTAGGTACTTCACAACCCTTCCCTACATTATTAGTGACTCAATGTTATGTCATATACATTTCTTACTGTAAAATTAAATTGTAAACATTAAAAACCCGACCCATCACGATTCACACTTGCGCACCGAGAGTTCCGAACCAGTAGAACAATATGCATGTTTACTAAACACCCGTAAGAAAAAGATCTGTACCAAAACCTACCTATTAGGTGGTTATTCTACATTTGCACCTAATAAGTATCTGTGCGAGGGTATATGCTTACGGTACCTACACAGTCCTACCCTACAGATTGTTCATTAGGGTTAGGTTCCTATTGAAATCTTAAACATTTTTCAGTGTTTAAGGAGATACTAACTGTTTTCATACCCGTTCGGTACTGAGTAATACAAATCTATAGTATTATAAAGTTATAAATATAGAATATATTTAAAAAAAACTATTGTAACAGACTATTTGAAGGACACTGAATCGAAAAATATTTTCTTTTGATTTTTTGTACGTTTGTATGTTCGTAGGTGTCGTTGTGGCTTCATCGCGCCAAATCGGCTAAACAGATCTCAACTATTTTTGGTACACGGGTAGCTGGGTATCCACAGATGATTATAGGATACTTTTTACCCGACTCCTCCAATTAGTACGTTACAATATTTTTTTTTGAAAATATCTTCCATGAACAGACATTTAAATTTTACAGCTTAATTATAGTATAGATTAGCACTTTTGTATTTTGTAATGTGCTTCTGGATTTATGTAAACAAATTTAACAAAAGAAATATATATAGTAAAACTAATTCAACTCAGCATCCCGCAGGCACCGAACATTCCGCTCTATAAGACAAATAGCTGATCTCTTCGGCTGCAGGCGTTATTGCCAATTTTATTATTTTATCCATTGCCGTCTACGTCTGCCGTTTTATTACCGCGTCGGAATAAAAATATTTTACTGCGTTCCCTATTTCAGGTTATTTATTTACCTGTGTCGTGAGAAAGACTAATAGTAACAGTAAATGAATCAAACTGTGAACTTATTGCTTTTGATCATATAAATTACAACACCTAGTTGTCAACTCAAAAGGTCTCTCGATAGCGTTTATTTCTTTATAAATAATCTCATCACAAACGCGTTCGATCGTATTTGTGTTGATGTTGATAGTGTTTTTTTTCACATTTTCCTTAATGAAACAAAATCTAATCTCAAGAAAAAAATTAAAAAAATTGTTCAAAAATACACAGATTAAGCCCTTTCATATGATACCCTATTTGACCCTGTAGCTAGACTTTTAATTTTCGACCCCCCTCAATACGTCGTTTTTTTTTTAAATAAAATTATATTTTCAAATTTTTCCTTTGCAATACATAATATTCCAAATTTCAAATAGATAGCATAAGTAGTTTTTGAGATATGGCGCTCTAATGGTCGGACAGACAGACAGGAAGACAGAGTCGGCACTATAAGGATTCCTTTTTTACCATTTTTGGTACGGAACCCTAAAAAGAGGTATATGATTTTTTCTCGTCCGCTGACGAAGTAGCGGGCAACTTCTAGTTAATAATAAAAATAAACTACGTAAGTATACCAATAATATAGCGAATTTGTAGGTTGTGCTTACAAGGGAGTTTCTGTAATTAAATTAATATATAATATTGAGATATTCTTTGTACGTACGATTACCTACGAGTTATAGTACGGTATACGATATACCTACATCTTTCGTTGAAAAATAATACATACACTTTTTTGTACATATATTTTAACGTGTGTCAATTTTTCGTTGATTATTGTGGGAGTTAGTAGGTAATTTAGTTTGACTTGCTTTAGATATATGTTTTAAGTATTTTTTCAATCTAATGAAAAGACGAGTTTATACCGCGTGGCTAGAAGTCATTATGACATTCAGATTATGTTTGCCTTCGCTGACTTCGCTCGCTCATACAAATAATCACTTCAAGTCATAATAATTACCTATTTTTTTAACCACTTTTCACAATCATTAATAAAATCCACTAATTTGTTTAGTGATTGTAAATTTGTTGTAATTCCTAGGTGACATGTCGTAATTATTGACTGAATTTCTGAGGGCCTAAATCTCGACGCTGAACAAAAACATACGTGTTTAAATAAAGTCGCTTAACGTCATTGGCTCGCTTATGCAAGTCCCAAAAATTCAGTTACATTATTATTAGTTCACCTCTCGAACCTTCAATTATTTCCAGAAAGATCGACCGATAACCCAATAAGGCTACGACAAATCGAGTAACTATTAAGATCGTTAGATCATTGATTGATACATCAAAACTGCCGCTTTCCGGGGTCAGCGGACGTCCGACTGTAAATAAAAAGGCTTTGCCATAAGATTGACGAAAATGGTTTGTATTTATGTGATTAGGCAAATTATAAAAAAATACAATGTCTCATTCCGTGTACTTCGGGCTGTAATTAATTTTATACTATAAAGAAGTTGTAAGAATGAAATGTCTGCGCAAAGCCCAGTTCCATTCTAGTCTAGCGGCCATTTAGAGGGTAAGTCCAAATTAGCCTCAAAGAAGCTCGGCATGCTCAACAGATCGAGATGTATTTCACTCCGGTCCACCGCCTACATCTTTACAAGGCGCAGGTCCGCCCACATATAAATAAATAAATATCAGGGACAATTTTACACAAATCCACCTAGCCCCAAATTAAGCAAAGCTTGTACTATGAATAATAGGCGACGAAATACGTAAAAGATACATTACAAAAAAATGGAATACCTACTGTTCTCATCTGTGGGCTGGCCCGAGTACCAGCTTTTCCTTTTCTTTTATTTATTTATTAAACTAAGTAGGTACATTAAAATAAAACAATTTAACGGATTATATCGCGTATATTATCTAATTTTAGATCCCGACGTTTCGGAAGCTTTCCAGCTTTCCATGGCTTCGAGCCAACGAGCTCCAGATACCATGTTCCAAGCAGAGTCCCAGTATGAAGAAACCAATAGTCGAGCGTAAACCTGCCGTATTACCACCATATGTGAAAGGGGTCACAGACAAGATCGGAAACATCTTGAGGCGTGCTTCTATAAAAACATATTTCAAGCCGTTGAAGAAGGTGTCTCAATACCTTAGACCCGTGAAGAGTAGCACCCCTTTGCAGAGTGCAGACATTTATAAGCTGGACTGCGAGTATGGTCTTTCATACATATCTTATCTGTATAAAAAGTAGTTTAATAGTCTCTGTTTTTAAAATATTATAATTAGTAATGAGGTAGCCTGGGAGTTTTTCTTTGCAGCGTTTCATTTCTCCTCAGTACGCTTCATTTGTGAAATGCTGCTTGGTTAATTATTAGAATAAAATAATAAAGCCCTTCTGGCACATGTGTAACCTTTATTTGTTTTTTCAAAAATGGGTAGTTTGCACAAATTGTAACTTTGACAGAGGAAAATAATCTAATATCTTTTCTCAGTCCACCCGTGACCATGAAAAGCTGGAAAGCTTCCGAAACGTCGGGAACTAAAATGAGATAATATACGCGATATAATCCGTTAAATTGTTTTATTTCAATGAGTAATAATCACGGAAACAGAAGAAAATATTAAAGTACGTACATATTTCTTATTTCTAAGACAGTTTCCTGCAAAACTGTTATAATGATGAAAAGGTAAGTAATAAAATATGAAATATGTATATTTTTCGTATTCTTACTTTAACAGTAGGTTTTTATGTTGAATACGACGTTTAAAGGAAACTAATATTAACAGTCATCAAAAAGTAGTCATGATATGGAACAAGTATAAATTTAAAAAGAAATGGAAAAGCGAAAAGCAACTTGTCGCAGTCTAAACAGCGACGTAAAGTAGCACTTTTTGAGCAACTGTATTAAAAAGTATATTTGCTACACGGATGCATTCTAATTTTATGGACACAGAAATAACTAGATTTTTTTTCTTTAACATCCATTACTATAATATTAACTGGGACTGTGATTTGAATAATGTCATTACGCTCACATAACATCAAATCCGAACTCAAGAGAATAATACCTAAAATTTTCTACACTTAATGTGAGTTGGTAATGTGAAATTCATGTGTGGCCTATCGCGATCCATACTTTGCCGAGATTACAGTATGCACTGAGCACCAAACTTCCGAACTAAGCTTTTTTTTGTCATCCCTTTTATTTTTTACAGTACAATTTATTGCAATGAATACGCAAAAACAAACGGCCACTGAACTATGCATTAAGGGCTCCATTTATTTCGCTAAATGCACGATAGCTCGTATCTTGGCGATGCATCTCCACACGCGTCGTGTCGTATTTAAATGTCTTATGTTTTTGTATGAATGCCTGCAGATCTGTTATCACGATCACGGTTCAGTAATAGGTACAGTATCTTCCCACAATCTGAAGCAACCCATATCGCAGCAGATATGAAGAAAAATTGTCTCTGCTAATATAACCGCTAAAATCTCATATTTTAACTAGGGCGTTATTTCTATTTCTATGGCTGAAAGACATGTGTGACAGGCAAGATTCTTTATCTTGCATAATCCAAACACTAGGAACAAGGACAAATAAATTCACTGACCATGTAACCTCATTCGAAACCAATTTAAAACTTTTAGACACTTTTGTTGCACAGCGGCCTACGAATCTGGCGATATAGTAACTGAATATTTGGAGGTTAAAAATATCTTATTTTTATTTTTTTGCAATGTTTCTACAAAAATTACAAAAAAATAAAAATAAAATATTTTAACTACACCTACGTGTAGTTGTGGCTTCATCACGCCAAATCGGCTAAACGGATTTTAACTATTTATCCTACACAGATTATATGAAAGAAGGCTTATGACTTTTTTTTCTCGCCCGCGAGTAAAGTTGCGGGCAACTTCTAATGTACATAATATAAAATTGTAAAAATTAATCAAGTGATATGGACTACTTAAAGGTCACTAAATCAAACAATATATATATTACTATTGTATGTGTCGTTGTGGCTTGATCACGCCAAAACGGCTTAACGGATTTCAACTATTTTGGGTACACGGGTAACACCGGTCATCCCCAGATGGTTATAGGATACTTTTTATCCGACTACGCTCAAGAAAAAGGAGGTTATATTTTTTCTCCTGCGCTGATGAAGTAACTTGCACCTTCTACTAAAATTATAAATGTACGGTGATGTACTCCCTAACCCTACTACGAGACTCGGTAAATATTAAATGTTCAAAAATCTAAATTACCTGTCACTGACCACTAGCTGCATTCTTTACATACGTTTATTATTTTTGTACGGCTATGCTGATGTAGAATATAGGCTTATTCATGTTTTGGACATGTCATCCTATGTATTCTCTAGGGAATGGCTCCCATTGCTACAAAGTAACGTCAAATTGTATTAAGTTAAGATACTGGTTATATTTCCACTGCTATCACGAGCTTTATTTGCTTCTCCTTGTATTTTAATCCTCTTGTAGTTCAAGGCTACGAGAGTGTTGTTTTTACGTTTCCTGCTAGGTGCTTATTATTCTGCACGTTTCCTTTGGATTATAATTATTTTATTGTTCCTATTTCCTGTTCTAAGCTTCAAACCAAAATCGAAAGTTCCTTATGAAGCATTTTGTGCCGTATTTCCTGAAAATGCTAAGGTCGCCGCAAAACATTTACCTGAGTAATGATGGTGAGGTTTTTTCACTCTCGAAAATGTTTGCTTTACCCTTATTTTAAACTGACTTCAAAAAGGAGGCTATTGCTATTTTTGAGTCAGTGCCAACCACTTAATGATGGGTATCTCGTGACGATTCGAACATTATTTTACTACAGAGATCCGGTGCCTACCTTCCGGCTCCATCATCAAATCAATGCGATGGTACCATTCTCATCAGGACCATTTCAATTTGCTACTATGAAGAAGCTTAGCTATTTTAATCGTTATGTACCTCCTCGCAACCCGTAAATCACTTATCGTTGAGGAATTCCAATGATGTTTTTTGGTGTTCTTCATCAGGTCTACTGTGAAGTAGACCTGATGAAGAACACCAATCAATCACCAATATAGGTAAGTACACTTTCTGAATGCAAATGCTTATTATGTTTCTTATAATACCAAAATCGCCATATGTTTAATTTGGGGAGTTCCTTCAATTCCACATGGATTCCACCATTAGATCTTCACTAAAATTAAATGGGACCAATATGGAGGCACCTCCTTTCTAACAAAAAAAATGTAAATCGGTTTATTAAATGATGGAGTTCAGGTAACAAACATTAAAAAAAAATACAACTGAATTCAAAACTATCTATCAGCCACGGATGTCCACTGCTGAACATAGGCCTTCCCTATAGCTTGCCACAGGGTGCGATCCTGCTCAGACTGCATCCACCGACTCCCCGCGACACTTACGAACCGAATTGATAACCAACTCCTTTTTTGAGAGTCGGTTAAAAAGCCTATAATTATCGTATAACCTAACATGATATTTGTTCTTACACTTCGGCAGAAAGGAATGCATCGTATGTCACCTACCTTGTTTTATGTTCTACTAGAAGCGCCCATAACTTCAAGACAGGAGAAGAAGTCATAACCCGCTCTTTTTCGACAGCGTTAGTGGGGCCAAAAGTATCCTATAACCATCTGTGGATACCCAGCTACTAAAATAGTTGTAATGCGTTAGGCCAATTTGGCGTGATGAAGATGAAGCCACAACGACACATACAAACATAAAAAAATCCAAAAAATAATAATAATTTTCGATTCAGTGATCTCCAAATCCTCCCTTTTAATAAATCATTTTTTGAAAATATCTTCAATGTACAGACATTTCATTTTTACAACTTAATAGTAAATAGGTATAGACATGCAACCTTTTCGCCTTTCGGTTTTTTACGGATCAATAAAAGTAGCAGAATAGGAATTTCAATCCCAGAGCGATACCTATACAAAAACCAGCAATATCCGTTTAACAAGTTACGTCTAATTCATCACAACATCACAAAAAAGCTCTGCAAATTACACATCGTTAAAATGTCACCTTTAACTGTGTCGGCTAAGTAATTACGTCATTAATTTGTCTTAACGAGATTCACAGAAGCTGTTCTCAATACCTTGTTTCGACAGCCTTTTGAAACCGTGCAAGGGTGATTGTTGGCACTACACATTATAAATCAAATTTGCATTGCCTTCACGCTCCTGTCCCGAAGTCAAGGTTGTATGATAATAAAATTCGGAAGAATTGTTGAGGATATTTCAGAGGTACGTACTTTGCACGTATTATTGAAAAGGCAGGTATTCGAGTTCTGAAAATAAATTCTCCCAAAATATTACGTATATTAATATTATGATTAATAGTAATATTTCTGCTAATTAATCGTAACTGGTAAAAAATAAAATAAAAAACCCCTGTCACAAACGTCGCGTCGGGGGATCGCTAAATAAATAAAGTAAAAATATAATTTTAGCGGTCCTCCGACCCGATGCTTGAATTACGAAATATTACTAATTAAATATAATTAAAGTTAAAGGACCAGGCCCAGACATTTTTTTTTCTGGACTTTATTTTATTGCCTTTGTAGGGATATGTAATTTGCATCGAGTAGATAGATAGCGTTAAACAATGAAAGTTCTTTTTCGGTAATTTTCAATGATATTATATTGACTTGGAATCATACTATACATTGAAAAACAACCGATTGAATATCTTAAAGCAGTTGCTTCGATTTTCTCTAAGCATAGCCAAATAAGGGATTCCACACAAAAAAACATAACCACTCAAATCAATCAACTTCTTGAAGAGATACCATGCATGGTACAAAAAGACACACAAGTTTCAAACCTATAACACTTCTTTCTGTTGTCGCATAGGGGTTAAAAACAAGATTCACCTAGTCCAGAAGAAATAAACACATGAAAACTGGAATTATTGATTCAACTGTATAAATCTAGTGCTTATTTAAATGCCTACTTCTTTGTTAAAATTGTCCCATGGCGCCTGGGTTGGCGCCGGGCGCATGCAAAAACAATACCATATTTGACACGGCAGTAAGAAAGTTCAGTTGACAGTGGCGCCCGATATAAGAAACGCAAAGAAGGGTAATGATACCTATTAGTCAATTATTTTCAGGCTAAGCTTGAATCGGCATGATGATTTGAGGATCCGTCGGTGGTAAATATAACCTAGCAACACAGACCGTTTATTATGAACTCTGCCTAGAGTCTGGCCAACATAAGTTGGCAATGGAAAATAGCGGCAAATTTGAAAAATCGACAGCTGGCAATAAGGAAGGCATAGAAACGTGCTAGGTAAAAATTAAAACGTGCTAGGTAAATATGTAAAATTGTTGCCATATAAAGAAGTTTAATTAATCCCTTCAGCAACTTACGCTGGCCAAACTCTAGCAACGGTTTTATTAGTCATGAATGTCATCATATAAATTTATATTAAGGAATAAACTTTTAAATAGGCAAACAGACCTTGCAGATTCTGGATTATGGTATTTGACCAAAAGCATACCTTGAAACAATAGATTTGCGCTCATAGGTAGATACCTAATAAACCGGGTATTTATACCCGGGTTAATACCCAATGTATCTACTCCTAATTATATATAAACGAACTTGATATAAACAGGTAAAGCCAGGTAGACCAATTTACCCACCGATAAATATAGTCTCCATTTTAAATGTTGGTGTCAATATATTTGGCGATGGATTCTTACAATTAAGGGGCTACCCCGAAAATTTCGGTAAATTTCACTGTTTTAAAGTGATATACAATTATTACACTTGGTGCAAACCACATAAATATATATATATATATATATATATATATTGTAGCTTGGTATTTGGCCTTCATTTATGTCAACTGGAATGTTATAATACTTAATAAAACACGAGAAAAAAAAAGTTTCGTAGAGTCCTTTTTCTATCTTAAATTGGTATAGGCTCCCTCGTCAAGCGACGCTTAGAATAGACATGGGACTCAAACCAATAAGTAGATAATAATGTTTACTTTAAAATTGTCTTTAGAATTCGTTTTTCAATCGTTTTTATAGTTTTTAAGAAAAGTAGCAAAAACTGGTTATTTGTCGTAAAATTAACAAATTTTGATGGCGTTTATCTCGGTGTCGGTGATTGGTGAAGATAAACTGAAACAGTATATTATTAACAACGGTGGTTGTCAATACGATGAGACATATACAACACAGAAAAATGAAGGTCATTCACGTATGGGAGCCTCTAACTTACGACTGTTTGAGTTGGAATTCTTTGTAGTTACAAGAATGGAGAATAGAAAAGGTAAATAAAACTGTGGAATAAATTGCCTGCAGTATTTCCGGACCGATGCGACCTTCAAACCTTCAAGAAACATGCGTACTCCCACCTGAAAGGCCGGCAACGCACTTGTGACTCCTCCGGTGATGAGAGTGTCTATGGGCGACGGTGATCGCTTACCATCAGGCGATCCATCTGCTCATTTGCTTTCTATGTCATAAAAAAAAATAGATAAGGTATAAAGAGAACAATCTCATATAGGAATACAGAGGATTGTGTCCAGCGGAAAGCCTTAATAATAGTCCCAAATCCGTGCAGAATGGCGCTAGAACAGTAAGATAGTATGAAATCAAAAACCAATTTACAAAAAAATATATAGAAAATTCTAGTTCTAATGTAAATATTCAATAGTGTTCAAAAATGTTCGTTGAATTTTATTATGGTAATTTATTGCACTAACATGCTATAAATTTCACGCCTTGTAGTGATTGTGCTCCTTAGTTTTTCTACAAAATCTTTAATAGCGTGAATGTGCATATACGAATATATCTCCAGTCCAATTTAAAAGTTTAAATGCTGACATTCCAGTTGTCTGGTAGGGAATGCCTTACACATGAAGTTCTCGAGTCTGTTTTTTTGGCCTGCCTTTGTATTAAACACATAAATGAAAATAAGTGCATCTGCACCTACCATCAAGTGGCTTGCATGACTGTTTACTTAATACTACGGAAAAGTTCCTGCAAATAATTTACCGAATCAACTATCTACACGCAACCTACAGAACCCTAAATAAATATTAACATTTAGAATAAAAAGCGCATTTCAATTAAACTTAAACATTCATACTTTATCCAGCTGTCATCGTCGATGCCCGGCTGTGTTAAGTAGGCAAGTATATTCAATTTAATCTTCAGAACTACTATCAGAGTTGTCTTGAAAACCGACAGTCCCATCCCATACAAAATTAGCTTTTGAAGCAGATTTCGATCGCGATTGTGTTACGCAATTAGGCTGAAGATTGTAAAAAAAGTGACAGTTTGTGAGATGGCACTATTGTTATGAAACTAATGGTGTAACAAATATGGATTTGATCACAATGGTTTAGAAGCCTGTCTAAGTATCATCAGACTGAGTTTTTGTTAATAATCGGCTATAAGTCTTACATAATTCACGACGCGACCACTTTTTGTCTAGTTATCCGTAAGAATGCCGTCTTATTAGACTCGGCAGGGAAGTAGTTTTTGCTTTAATAATTAGAAATAGGGAAGCCTGTTATGGTAATTGAAAAATAAGTAAGTCATTACATATAAGGTTTAAAAAAGTACTATAAAGTTTTATACTTAGATACAGATTGTAAAGTAGTGTTAATTTTCCCACATTAAAAACAAAGAAACACAATTTGTGATTCATATACATAAAAAAAAACATGGAAAACATCATAATCAACCTGTTTTATTTAGTGGGCTTATTTCACTCTTGGATTTTAGTGGCATTAAACTGCCAATGTTTCGTGTTTAAGGCCACAGAATATTATTATTATGGACATATTTTGCAAGCTTTTTATTCGATTTATAGCCGCCTTAATTTTGTAATTATATATTTTGTTTTTTCCTCGTTAATAATTAAATAAATAAATAAATAAATAATTATATAATTAAAAAAAAAACAAAGACTACTAAAACTACTATATATAACATAACATATTTTTACACCGTTCGGAAATTAGGTTTCGCAGTCCTAATTAATTAAGGGTTCAACAGAGAACAATATATCTTTCCTCAGTCAACCTGTGAGCACGGAAAGCTGAAAAGCGTCCGAAAGGTTGGGGACTCAAATGAGATAATATACGCGTTATAATCCGTTCAAATTGTTTTATTCTAACAGCCTTATTTACCAAAAAAATTAAGTCATAAAGAGTTGAGATTAAACAGTTTACGGTCTTAAACCAAAACGCCGTCATTGACCCGACACTGCTGACACTTCCTACAAACAAGTCCTTTGTCTCTTTAAAACCGTGCTTAAACGCCAGCGCCACGGTACAACAACTTCATTTGTCAAAGAACCGCAAATCGCTCCGCGTACCTACCTACTCCATTAGTGATGTGATGTGAGAGAGATTTTTCATACACGATTGAAAATTCTCTAGAAACCTGAGGAGTATTCCCGTGGACGTTGGAAATATGGGGATCATTGCCGAAAACAATCATGTGTATATTATACAGTTTAATTTTTACAAATCATAAGAAATAATTTAATATGAAAAGCTCACCAAAACATTGATCAAAAAGGAACATAAAGAAAAAAAAAATAAGATAGTCTTTATTAAACATTGAAAAGAAACATTGTCTCTGAAACTGTTACGTCGGGTCATAAGACCCAGGAGTGATTTTTGTCTTTTAAAATTTTAACCTTCTATAATTCCATACGAGATCCAACTCTATTTGAATTTGTATTTGTACAAGTACGCGAGGACTTACGAGGTTATGGTTGACGTGTGTATCTATCTGTCTGTAGCATCTTAGCTCCTAAACAGATGGACCAATTTGAATATTTTTTTATCAGGAAGGTGGTGACTTCTAGGCAAGATCGGTTGGTCTGTTTGAGAATTATCACCGTTTTTGTGGTAGTGATGGAGGGTCGGAGGTTTTCATCGGTTGATCGATTACTAATTTCTGCGAAATATAGTACTTTACAACTTCCTTTTAGAGTTTTTATATGTTCTAATTTTTGTAATTTACCCCGCTTTAAGGAATATTCCCGTTCCCGAAATATCTCTGTGTCACGTCACTAGTCGTGATGTATAGTAAATACCCGCAATTCTGACGTTTGCATTGCGTTTCCCATTGAGCCGGTCCGCTACTGGCTTCTGTAATTCTGTTTCTCTATAATTTACCTTTGAATGACGAATGCTTATAAGTCGTAATGTGTTGCCCGCAGGTAGTCAGGTGCGACCGTGGTTTGTCTCAGTACGGCGTGAATAGCGCTAAACAAAGTCTCGTAATTACGGGCTTATTTAATGGTCGTGTATTTATTGTTTATTATAAAGGCCATTCAGTCTTGTGATTATTATTTTATGATGAAAACGTGCAGGGTCTCAAATTACAGACATAATTCTTATGCTGATGTATACGCATTTTAAGTAGGTGTGTATTTATTTGCCTAACTACCTAAGTCGTATTGTTGACATAATTAATAGGGGAGAGAGAGAAAAGTAATAGCCGGTCAAAAGTAACAAAGGCTTTGTAGAAGTGTCTAATGACCAGAATGCCGCGCGTGTCCGTGTACAGTTAGCGGATGATGTTTCCCTGCTTGTGACCAGGCATCACGTATGTATCCTGACCGGAGGTTAAATTAGATGACGAAATACGATTTTACGCCTCTAAAGTTGTTGTTACTTTAGATGGTTGAAGCCTTAGCGCGTACTTACGTACTTAAAGCACAGTGCTCGCTGGTGGAAGGGTTTGACATGTTGGACGCGTAATCCAAAGGTACCAGGTTCAATTCCTTATGTGACCACGTGCGATAGCAATTGAGTTTTTCATTGCGCTTTGATCTTTGTATCTATATAAGCAAGTACAAATGGCATTCAATGAAAATGGTATAAAATTCATTTGATACTTGTCCGTATTATCCAAATTTTATCCGAAATGCGCAAAGAATACGCGCGAATGTTAAAAACTAAACAGTGCTGTAAGCCTGCCCATAAATATTAAGACACTTAATTAATCAATTATGCAACAATTGCCAGCTTTAATATGACTCGCGTTGATTGATGGCTCAAAAGCCGAAAACAAATGGGCTCTTACAAAACCTATAATGGTATCACCCAGAGGTCATGAGCATTGGGCCTGTTGATGCGAGACCTTACCATTTTACATACACTGTAGGGTTCCGTAACCATAAACGTTGTAAGCGGACCCCTTAAGGTTTCCACATTCGATAGCTCGCTCGTCTATAGGTTAGGTCTGTTTTTTTGGGTGTGGGTAGGCAGTCCTCATGGAATAATGCCAAGTAGATCTTAACCGCATGCCCTATTTAAATCGTACATAGTAGTTTGGTTAGCGTAAGTCCGTAGAGTCGTTTGGAGACGCGGGTTTAACTCCCGATTGGAGTATAAAGAGTGTACACCTGGCCGCAGCCAGCTTCATCATTCGGCGGACAGGCCCCTGCCACCAGCGTTTTCTCTCGGCGCATCCTTCAGTGGAGTGAAGCGCTAACTTCAGAAACTCTAAAATAGCCCCACAAGTGCCAAAAGAGATCACAGGAAACAATAAAAAAAAAAAAAAAGAATTTTTGTGACAAGCTTTTATTCATTGAAATAAAACAATTTTTTTAGCTTTTCATGGTCACAAGCTTTTATTGCTGAGTGTACTTTTCTTTAAACATCCATTAGAACTACTTATCGAGACAATTCTAAAGAACCCTAACTCAGCACGGTTTCGTTATTTTATTAAGGGTTCATGACGACCATCTGGCTCCATGATCAGATCAGCTTGATGGTATCATAATATTGCATTGTCACCAAATAAGCACTATCTCAAATTTTAGCTCAATCGGAAGCCGGTAAGTAGATCAAATTCAACTTGCAAGATTTGACCCGTACAAAGACATACATACATACATACATAGCAAGTTAAATAAAAGCTTGCAACATAAATACATTGCAAGTTAAATAAAGCTTGTAATAACAGAAATTCAAAATAATCACAATACATTCCTTTCCGCCGTACCCGTTCTTCCCGTTTATCAGTAATAGTTTACTGGAAAAATGACTACAAAAAAAAAATAATGCCTTCCAACTTTCAAACCACAGCCGTTATATTTAAAAACGACACTTTTAACAAAATAAGTTGCCTGATTATATTAAAAACATGTTTTGTTACTTTGGCTTGAGCACAAATAGTATTAGGTACCTAATTGGCTTAATTACACATTTTGTCTGTCACCCGGTACCGTTATATCTTACAAAGTGCAATTTGTAGGGCAGGATTGTCGTTTACTGCCTTGATTATGCTGACTATTTGGCCAGATTAAAGTCGTGATCTTGGGTTTATTTCTAGAAACGCCTGAATTACTTCCTCTTATATTAAACGCGGCCCGTTAAATAATGACTAACATTGTAGTATTACGACTACTTTATAGGTACTCGTAATGTTTTAGAATGTTCATACGACCTATTTTATGCATTTTCATGCAGAAAACTAGAAGATTACACAGCACCAGAAGACTGCAACGCTCATTTTATTACTAATAAGGTAATCTAAAATGTAAAACTAAAGTTCCATCTATTTTAGAATTTGGTAATCAATGTTTTTTTTTTTTTAATGTTTTCATGACCATTGGTAATCAATGTAAAATCCTAGTGTTACCCTCAATTTTGCTTAATCTCGTCGCCGAATAAAAAGTATCCAATCTCAATTCTTAATGCTTCGACTTATACCTACTTATCTTTATATAGAAACACCTTTCAACTGCTACTAATCTATAATCCTACAATACAGGGGCATTTATATATATTTGTTAAAAACATCGTAAATTCAGTGTTGGCAATACATGTACTAGAAATCTTTATCATATATCCCATCAAAAACATTACATGTAAAAATTATGTAGGTCTCGCAACCTCTTCTAACACAAAAAGTAATAAGATACTATAAAACCAAGTCGGTTAATTTATTTAGTACTTGTCCATGGGAGCATCTTTCGAACATCATTGTCATTAATTTTCAATTTCATAATTGTCGATTAGTCAATTAACCACATGTTATTGTAACCGTAATAGTGACCCACAGTGACTGTATCAATATCTTTATTTTTTCTAATAAATAGGATGACTTTGCCATCACACTAAATACGGCCAAATGCGCAAACATAGTGCGGCCAAAGTTACGCAAACTCAAACAAATGAAGCGTGGTGAAGTTCCGAGCGCTGCTGATAAAATTAGGTAGGATTTGTTGCACGTAGATTCTCTTATCTTGTGCGATTGGCCAAGTCAGACAGACTGATTCAAATTTAATGTAATATGGCTATGTAATTGGTCACTGAAAATTTAGGCTTCTAGTTTTTTCCACAACAAAGTTACAGGGGGGTTAAAAATGGCCCGAATGACTTTGAGAAAAGAAGGGTATGGTCGTGCTTTCTTTGTTCTTTTGCTCGACGTGATGGGGGTTTGCTTACTGCCGTTCCCCCAGATTTACTATGATAATGCGAGCACAGTGACTTATGTATTTTAATGGACTGGTGTTGTATTGCGTCTTTTGACTTTTCGAATATTACGACACATTTTTTTTATCGCAATTTTATTATTTTTGACAATATTAGTTTACCAATGATGCTTATACACATTAGTAACATATAAAACAGACGTTTTAAATCGGCATTTTCTCCGTCCAAACTTGAACGGCATTCCATCCTGTAATGCTTCTCAGAATCGTGCGTCAGAGGTACGTTTTTAATTTCATCAGAGACTGGACCACCAATTTGCCAGAGTCATCTAGCTTTAATATCTATCATACTATCACTTTCGGTCGCTGAGTGCTCTATTGTCTGCGATATTATCTTATTTTTCTAATGAGTCCGCAGATCCGGCTGATTGTTACCTAATCCTGAAGTCTTCAAAAGTGAAAGGGTTTAAGTCTCCATGAGTTGTATATATGCTTAATACATTTGGAAACTGTGATTATATTCAAGTGACGCACTTGTGAGAACATACAGTTAAGCAATTACTTATGGATGAACTTTATTGCAGTGACCAGCTTGTGGGCGGTACTTCGCACCAAGTAGATGTAAGAGCCAGGCCATGTGCGTGTCGGACTCGCGCACTAAGAGTTCCGTACCATCGTAAGCAAAAAAATATAACAAATACGTTTCTTGCTTGGCACCCATACGTTTATTTTTTTTGCATTTGGTACGTATTTCATTTTGATTAATTGTTGTTTTAGTGGCTGACTAGAGTTAGTAATAGGTAGGTACACACTTTGCGAAAATTTCACGTGTGTACCTCTTACGGTTCAAACAATTTTACGTGTCAAAATATTACTCACCAAGAAGATGTAAAAAGCTTGCCATGTGTTAGTCACTCACGCACTAGGGGTTCCAGAGTACAAAAAGACAGAATTCTTATTCTACTTCAAATGTTTGTTGGCGGCCGCAGCAATATACATAATATGACATTTTCAAGTGTCTACCTTTCGGGCTTTAGAGCTCTATTGTGAGAGACATACGGACGAACACACAAACAGACAGCAGAGGCTTTGTAATACGGTTCCGTTGGTTCCCTTTAGGCACGGAAACCAAAAAACAAGTGTAATAAAATTCGTACGCTTCTACCTACATTCGAAAACATTTTTCTCGATTCGGTGTTAGTTTTGTACACAATAACTTTAACAATCGATGCACAATTCTCACAAAAGACTAAATTTCCTACATTTCACAGTCCATCGATAATAACAGATTTAAGATACAAAGCACAAGACAGACGTTTGCATTGACGTTTTTCCAAAAAAACTTTGTTTACAAGCTCACGAAGCCCCTCCTAACAAGCTTTGATCTAACAAAAATAATCAAAAACATACGTAGCTGCTGGCAAAGGCATGTAATTTGTAACTAGTATACAGCATGAGTGATTGTTTCTTTCTTCACGGTAAAATTGCCTAGTTGATTCATCAATTACCATCCAACGATGAACGAGCCAGACGCGCTGAGAAGATTCAAATGCCATCTTTAAGATAACGACCTTTTTGTTAGTTACTTTCTTTTGATAGCAGTTTATTGCCGGGTTTAAGATGAAAATTGGGACCTCCCACGGGAAACGGTTTTTCAACGTGTTAATTAAATCACAGAACTTGGAGACGAAATCCGTACCTAATCAATTACTCGTTCACCCACGCATTGCCCAATTACTAACTTAGAACTGAAAATGACACGTTTAATTTGAGAAAATATTTTTTTTGGGTACGCAATATTTTGTCACCTTCCTTCTTTTAAGCTCATGACGCAAAAAGATGGTTTATAAACGTTAAACCTACGTCTCCATTTCTATGGCATCGTAGCCCTCAAAACACGTTCATAGTTCATATCTTATTTTTCTGTAAATAGGCTTTTTGAGCGATTGTTCTAGTTATGATTTGGAAGAGCCAACCACCCAATGAAATTATATTTATTGTCAATTAGCTTTCTCGCAGAATGGAAATGTTTTTGTGGTTTTGTTACTTAATAAATTCAAGTTATGAGTATGAATTTCATCATCTTATGGAGCTATCAAATTAAAATAGGTAGGTTATACGTACATCACATATTAACAGGACAATTTTACACAAATCGAACTAGTCCCATGGTAAGCTCAATAATGCTTGTGTTATGGGTACTAGACGACGATATATTTCGCAGATATATTACTTATACATACAAAGAAAACATCCAAGACTCAGGTACAAATATTTATGTTCATCACACAAATATTTTGCCCTTACCGGGATTTGAACCCAGGACCTCAGTTTCGCAGGCAACGTTACTCCCACTGAGCTAAACCGGTCGTCAAACATTGTCGAAATACAGCAAAATTAGTACGCTATTTGTGGACATCTATTGTTTTTCCATTCTTTCGTCGTATCTTCTTTATACCAGAAATAAAAAAATACGTCTCATGACAATCTTTCTGATTTTAAATAACAACGAAGTTGAACGAACCACGGAAGTCAAAGCGATCGTAGAAATGCCCCAATACGTTAATGCAGTCTCATTCAATTTGTATCGATCCTTTGTTATCCTGAGGTCGAACCGTTCCGGGAGTGCATGTGACAGCGTATTGTTCGCAAATTGTTCGCGCAAGGTTTCGTGTTAAATGTCAACTCTGGCGGCGCCGGCGCCGGCGCGCCGAAACGTAAATATGCATTCGTTATATGTACAAAAGGATGTAACTGACATGATTTTTGATATGAAATTTGCTCTTTTTTTATTTAAGCAGTATTGTGAACGTGTTAATTACATGTAATGGAGTGTCAATAAAGTGGGAATTTAAAAGATTTAAATGATTTTAACACGTTTTTGTGACTGCGACTTTCTGTAAAGAGACAAAATGGTGGCTGGGTGGTGTCAAAGGTAGCTGCTCTGAAAAATGCTTCAAAATCTAGCTGACTTGTATGTAGTGAAAAGTAACCTGACCCGAAATCATGTTGCGGTAGATGCCCTTATTTAAAACAACATTATCTATTTTTCTTTCTTTCTTGCCATAGGTGGCAAGTACCAGAGTAGTGAGCACAACGTAATAACATTATGAAAATGCTAACTATTATTTATATATTCTCGAATGGTATTATATACTGGGCCCCGAATTTCTAAGTCTCCCCTTTGAAGTCTATCGAAATAACAATAATCCCTTAACGTTCCACTGATAACTGTAATTTTTTCTTGTCGACGTGTTCAACATTGTTTGAAAAATTTCGAGTGAAACTGTGATCTGAGGTGATTGAGGATTAAGACAGAAGAACTTTATTTCAACGCATGTAAGGGCATTTTTGGTAAAATTGTAGTCTTCCCCATTCCGTCTATTATATTATATTTTAATCATGATCTAACTCATCTAATCCTACACATTTTTAGATAAGATATTATTAATCCTTTGTTGTTTTACCATTGTTGTTGTTGTCCTTTTGTAAAATTACAATAGCTACGGACTAACATATTTTTTTTTGTATAGAAATATAGTTATACACGCCGAATAGTGACATATGTCCATAGAATGGTGAAAAATGGGTTCCGATAGATAAGTAAAATCTTTTTCAGAGAACCCTTGCAAATTATCGTCATTACCAGTATATTTTTAACTTGAAGCTCAAATTAACCGACATGCTCAACAACCAAGCTTCGTTTGTTTATTAATTCTCAGTACACCATTCGTTACAGACTACTGGGAAATAATTGTATATTATTACAGATAATCAAACAATTATCGTGTAGGTAAAGATGCTTATTCTTAAGTTTTAGTATCATTATTACCAATTTACGCAGTGCCATCGGCGCAGAGAGAATTATATTACTTAGCTATTGTTAAATCTTGGGTTCTGACTAGATGTAAGGTTTTATGCCAATTAAACTAAATTGTATAAGAACTTTATTTTCCACGATTCGTAATAGAGACCAAGATAACTACTAAATAATTATTCAAGCGATATTAAATAGATAACGTATATAATATAGGTTAACTGGCCAAAAAAACGCCAACCTAACACACTTAACCGATCTACTGGTACCTATATTTATGTCATATAAAGTCTATTCTAAAATCATAATAACATACGGAAGCCTGCAGCGTGTCAACGCGTTGCACGGTAAGGTATGCCCGGGTAATACCGGATCAAAGCTAAGATAGTGTGGGTAAGGGATAAAATGGCGACGCACACATGTTGCCAGTGATAAGAAAATATCTACCGATTCGCTGGAAATTGCTTTCATCCGATCTTACTTTTGATCCGGTCTTACACGGGTATACCTTCCTGCTTTATTGCTGCCTGTTTACCACGCTAACTGCCACTATACTGCCAGTAATACTTTCGGAAACGTGGTAGTCTTGATACAAATTTACCAAAATATTTAAATAACGTGCGTGCCAGCGTCCAGCGAACTTGTTAGTTGTAGTGTAAGGGATCATTCTATTTGGGTATGCGGACATGTCCCGTCTCCATATAACTCTAGCATTTGTAATTTCTATATTATCTGTGCTAGCAAGAACAATTACACTTGAATTTTTCTAGCAACAACTTTTGACAGCTGTCATCTCAGTACATTTACGCCTTCGCGCCAATTGCGATTGTACTGGGATAACAGCTGTCAAAAAGTCGTTGCTAGAAAAATTAAACTGTATCTATTATGACATTCACATATCGCATTTATTTTGCGCTGCAATTATTAGTTACTAAGATGAGACCTAAACTTCCCTCTGCTGTATAGGCCATGTAATGTAAAGATCTCTTTTATATCTTTTGTCTCACTCACTCATACACTTTTTATAGAGATTTTTTTTATACGGTTTTTAGTTTTCATGACATTACGAACATAACAAATAAAATTAGTCAAATAGATGCAGCTGTTCTGAAGTGATGCGCGAACACACATTTCTTCAATTAATTTTTATTTATATAGATTCCCCGTTGAATAAGAACCCGATATGAGATAATCCAAGTGTAATCTAAGTTGCTCTCAGTGCATTTAATGACATCCGTCCTTTTAACGCTTAAATAGGTAGTACATCAAAGTCCTAGCGACTCGACTCCTCAATAGGAAGTGTAATGAATGCGCATTCACATGGTTTGAGGAAGCATTCTAATGTCAAAGACAACATTAAACTAGATGAGATAATACGTACAATAAATTATCTGCATTGTACAGCTTCAATTATTGTTTTGTGTTTCATAAATTATTATTTAAGGCCTATTAAAAGACATTTTCGTTTGTACGTGTGCAGTGTTTCTGGATATTCCTTAGGAAGTCTGAATGGTAAATTTTATTGCTCAGCATTAAATTATCTTATAACGTTTTCCGTTGGATTCACCCACGTAAAACGTCTTACACTTTAGTATTAGCCAGGACGTTGTCTTGGACAAACTTAGTGCTTTGGCTTTGACGATCATCTTTCGACTTAAAATATAGTTTTTTTTTTAATTTTATTAATGAATGAGAGCGTCGGTGGTACGGTCTGTAAAAGCTCATGAAAATGATTTTTGAGTCTATTTGGAACGAGTAGTTTTTTCTTGAATTCACATTAAGTTCTATCGTGAGCTCGATCATGAAGAATACTGAAAATTATCCATTGAACCCGAGGACATAATAGTTTTAGCCAAGGTTTCACTAAGATTAGTTAATGAAACTTGGTCATTTGTACGAGAAGACTTCCTAAATGTTTTGACCTATGTGTGCTAGAGGTACGAAACACTCGGTATGCGAGGCAAATCGGTTTATTAAATTTAGGAGCTTATTGCTAGAACTGATATTTAACTACCAAGTTAATATGTTTATAAAAATGTTGGTTTTGGCCGAATGTTAATCGTGAAAATCGATTTCGATTTCGGCCAAAAATTATATTTCTGTGTGAATAATCAAACAGTTGCTTGACAGTTCAATCAGTCTATATCAGTGTTCCTCTCTATTGATAGAAGGTATTCAATAGAACAAATTATCGACAGCGTGATCGTCGCGGAAATGCTGCGGTTATGACGGGGCGTTCTGCTTTGTGCCGCTTTGACCTGCAGTAAATCTATGGCTGCCATTCGCCACAGTACACATTATTTACCACTAACAATTTTTCATCGTTGTTTTTGTCGTCTTCGTCATTGTCGTGATCATCGTCATCACCCGTAGCTGCTGACATATAAGTCTAATCCAAAAAATACGGTGAGCTAGGATTAAAATTTCAGTAAGCTTTGATCTTCGCTAAACCATAAGTTGTATATTCGTTATTATGTCTATTATGAAAACAACTCCTATTAAACAATATGGGCTGCATAATTTTTTTTCGACTACTGAACAACAGCAACTAGACCTAACATTCTCTCCAACTTAACATTAATACATAGATCGAACACCATAAACAATATAGACCTTGACTGGACTTGAACCATATATGCCATGGTGGCAGCTAAAAGCTTAATCTAATATACAATGATCCATAGCAAAAACACATATCAAAATAAACTGAAGTAAAATTCGAAGCAATTTGCAACTTATCGTTTCAAACTCCCCATTATCTTGGAAACATTTTTGTCGAAGCATTTGTAGATTTTTAAGTTTATAATGATTTTTTCAATAATGTAATTTTAAATACTCTTTTCAATTTAGTCAATAATGATTCGTGTGATTGTGACAGAGTGTGAGTGTCTTGTAATTATTTTCCTAGGTTGTTGTGCAAATGCACGAGGCAAGAGCGAAGTCCCGGGCAGCCGCCTTACTCGCCACCCCCCAAGGCTGCTCCTAGCAGAGTGTGTAACCCCGGCATCGGCATGGCACACAATGTACGCCTTGCGTCTGTGGCTGTAGAATCTAGATTTCTAAATACTGATCTGTGATTCTACTGTGATTTTTCCCATACTTACCACCGCCTATTTTAATTTAATTGAACATACACGCTTCCACGCCATCAAGAGAGTTTTCTTGTCTACAAGTACTGATTTTCACTTTTACTAACCATATTTGAGTGTTCCTCTTTTCAAATGGGCTGTGTTTTTCACTTGTACTGACAAAACCTGCTCTCTATAAACCATAGATATAAATTCAAATTCAAATTATTTATTGTACACAAATATCGTATACATACAATAGAAGGGAGATATACATAATTTTCTGCAGTAGTGGTAAATGACAAAAATGTACTAACCACGTTATGCAATTAAAGTTGCACTGGCCCCTACTCTAGGCGTAGCCTGTCTCGTATATGTCATATCATCAGACATATTTAGTACGGTGACGGTTACCCATATAGTAAAAGCGGAGCGGCCTAGCTGTGGAGCGAAGCGGAAGGCTGTAAGACCTTCGGTTCTTTATAGGGACCGTAATCTTGAGAGCTCTGACAGTCCGACGACTTAGCTTTTACGAGGTTAACGACCATGGACGATGAGATTACAGCAGCCATTGAAAGGATGGTTACTGATAACACTTCGGACAATGTCTTAACGTCGGCCCCGCCGGCGGGGGCGTGCGTTCATGTCTTCTCATACACCCCGTGAGGGGGGAAGCACTTTGCAGCATTTTGGGCTGTGGCTGGGTTGCGACCCGTAACGATGGATTGGGTGTTCGCCCTCATTTTGAGGAGGGCGATGTGGTTGGTGCGAGCCGCGCGAGCAGACTCGCGGCGGCTGGCGGCACGATTGGTGCGGGCCGTTCTAATCGCCGGGGACGACCAGGCCCCTATTTCATAAACGTGACAGGTGACAGTTGACAACGACAATTCGGCATACATTACTTCTTCATCATGATACCAGGCATACACTTACTCGGCAACCCAGCAATGTACGTCGAATTGTCGTTGTCAATTCTCACCTGTCACGTTTATGAAATAGGGGCCCCTATTTCATAAACGTGACAGGTGAGCCCGTAGTTTTTTATTCTTCCTCTGTCCTAATTTTTCTCTCTCTCTCTCTCTCTCTCTCTCTCTCCCTCAGTTGTTGAGCCGGTTAAAGCCACGTCCGTAGTCCTTGAGTCTTGCCCATTCTGTCCCATCCCATTCCTGTTTAAGGGATTGCGCTTCTCCACTGATTCCGATAACTAATAAAGTTGGCTAAGGTTAGACCTACCCAGTTCAAAGTCAGCTTATAAAAAAAGACTTGAGCAACCGTTAGTGTAATCTACTTAAAACTAACTTTACTCTAAAAAATGTTAAATCTTTAAATCTCTATTCATTTAAAACAGTGAGTGACCCAGCAATGTACGTCGAATTGTCGTTGTCAATTCTCACCTGTCACGTTTATGAAATAGGGGCCCCTATTTCATAAACGTGACAGGTGAGTCCGTAGTTTTTTATTCTTCCTCTGTCCTAATTTTTCTCTCTCTCTCTCTCTCTCCCTCAGTTGTTGAGCCGGTTAAAGCCACGTCCGTAGTCCTTGTGTCTTGCCCATTCTGTCCCATCCCATTCCTGTTTAAGGGATTGCGCTTCTCCACTGATTCCGATAACTAATAAAGTTGGCTAAGGTTAGACCTACCCAGTTCAAAGTCAGCTTATAAAAAAAGACTTGAGCAACCGTTAGATTACACTACTTCAATCTAACTTTACTTTAAAAAATGTTCAATCTTTAAATCTCTATTCATTTAAAGCAATGCAATACTTTCAACGACAGACCTTGGTCCTCAAAACTTTTCACAAACAATAATGCTCCTTTCGAAAGTAAAAACCACGAATTTACCTTTATTGCCCACTTACCAAGCAGTTTATGAAATAGGGGCCCCTATTTCATAAACGTGACAGGTGAGCCCGTAGTTTTTTATTCTTCCTCTGTCCTAATTTTTCTCTCTCTCTCTCTCTCTCTCTCTCTCTCCCTCAGTTGTTGAGCCGGTTAAAGCCACGTCCGTAGTCCTTGAGTCTTGCCCATTCTGTCCCATCCCATTCCTGTTTAAGGGATTGCGCTTCTCCACTGATTCCGATAACTAATAAAGTTGGCTAAGGTTAGACCTACCCAGTTCAAAGTCAGCTTATAAAAAAAGACTTGAGCAACCGTTAGTGTAATCTACTTAAAACTAACTTTACTTTAAAAAATGTTAAATCTTTAAATCTCTATTCATTTAAAACAGTGAGTGACCCAGCAATGTACGTCGAATTGTCGTTGTCAATTCTCACCTGTCACGTTTATGAAATAGGGGCCCCTATTTCATAAACGTGACAGGTGAGTCCGTAGTTTTTTATTCTTCCTCTGTCCTAATTTTTCTCTCTCTCTCTCTCTCTCCCTCAGTTGTTGAGCCGGTTAAAGCCACGTCCGTAGTCCTTGTGTCTTGCCCATTCTGTCCCATCCCATTCCTGTTTAAGGGATTGCGCTTCTCCACTGATTCCGATAACTAATAAAGTTGGCTAAGGTTAGACCTACCCAGTTCAAAGTCAGCTTATAAAAAAAGACTTGAGCAACCGTTAGATTACACTACTTCAAACTAACTTTACTTTAAAAAATGTTCAATCTTTAAATCTCTATTCATTTAAAGCAATGCAATACTTTCAACGACAGACCTTGGTCCTCAAAACTTTTCACAAACAATAATGCTCCTTTCGAAAGTAAAAACCACGAATTTACCTTTATTGCCCACTTACCAAGGAAATGACAACTGTTCCCACGAAAGATCATAAAATACAAAATATCTGCGACAACTGCCTTAATGAATTCGATGATATTTAAAACTACGAGATATAAAAGGGGTAAAAGAATGCTCGAGAACTCGGGGCTATATTCATATCCCAAGGAAAAACGACGTAACAGCAGTATGATTTTTATAAGTACTTACAGCATTTTTTCTTGGACGCATTATACGGGCAGTACCTATATATTTAAATGCATTCTCCTATATTTTAAAGGACTTTGCAGACCCATTAAAATGCCAAATGGGAACTGTCGAGGCTTCGACTAATTTGTGGGTAGTGGTTTTTATTGTGACTTATTTTTAGTCTCCGATTTTACTGTCCTGTTGAACTTTGGTGTTAAAAATATATAACACACTTAGACCTATCAGTGAAGCAGTTGACACTAACGATATTTCTTCGGTCCGGTGGTTGATATGGAATATATCAATACTTATAAAATGAGTAGGTAGTTTATAAACCAAAATTACCCTGTAGGAATTTTCATTGGTTTAAAATTTGCATACGCTACCTACTTTAATATTTAAATAAAAGACAAAAACCTTAAGTCTTATTCAAAATACAGTCTTGATATAAAAAAAGTAACTTTAATTGTTGATCTCGAGGTACCTATTTATTTTATTGATATGTTTCGTATTCTTTTGTTCACGTGCGGATGCTGCCAATATTTAAATATGATACTCTTAAACTAAATTATGAAATTTACTATGATCTTATGACATAGTTTAGCATCCCACGAAACCAAAATGGATTGAGCTCGATCATAAAACCATTCCTAATAAATTATTTTTGGATGCTACATTCGTAACAAACTAGAATCCAATGTAGGTTAATACAAAATCAAGTTACCGAACAAAATGCATATTTTTATTATAATATTGTTGCGATATTTAAGTAAAGATATTGGTATTGGTCAATTAGTAGTTAGGTGATGTTACGTAAGGATATATTTCTTAAGATTTATAGTATTATCATCCACTCTGATCACGTAAGAAACGAACCAAAGTCTGGTTTCAAGCCATAAATCTTCGTAGATTCGCAATAAGGAGACAAATGACTGTCGCAATACTTAACGTAACTTTATAATTAGGAAAAAACACGACCTATCCTACTTTCGAGATCTCTTCCGATCTGAGTTATCGATCATGTTAAGATACCGATCTGTGGCTATCTAGTAATCGATTGGATGCAGTTAAACGTAGACAATGAGAAGTACTTATGTTAGTTATAGTGCTGTTTTGATATTTGCGATTTTGTAACAATAACGGTGTTTTCTTATAATACGAGTAGGTACGTATTTTCACTTCGTAGTATGGTTAAAATCATATTTTTTGACCGAAAGCAATGACTACCACATCTGCGAACGAAGCCTTTTTCTTTGTTATGGACTAAAATCATAGTTGTTTACTTAAAAGTGGATGCTACTAACTGCAAACAATGATCATATTAGAATACAATATGGATACCTAAATCTTTAAAACGCCTCTGGATCGGTAATCCTACTATTTATTTAAAGAAATGATTGGATTCGTAGTAGTGACAGTGACTCTGCTTACCAAGGGACTCGGGTTCGAATTCGGGTAGGGCACATAATACATGTGTGACTTACTTCACTTAAGGTCCTATGTCCCCCTGAGGGCGTCGACAGTATATCGCCTTATCGCCATCTCAAACAGTCTTGAACTTCATGCTTTACTTCGCTCCAAGTCATTCCTATCGCCTGCGCTGCTGCAGTGACTGACTACCGCTAGAGGCCACGTTTGCGCTTTCCTTGGGGATTCCTGGCTAGGGCTTACCTCGGATTGTTTCCTGGCTCCATTCGGAGCGTGTGCCCAATCCAGCTTCATTTCCGGTGTTATACGAATTTATTCTATATATATTTATGTATATATACATATATAAATAGTTGAGTAAGTATGTGCATCGTAGTTTGAACCTACTTTCAGCTTCCATCCCCTCCCCCTCAATCGGTCCCTCAATGCTAAGGATCGTGACTCTGCCGACGTAGTTTAGCGAGTATTCCTTTCCATGAAGCTCGATCGGTTGCCTGTTGAAGGGCTGCATTAACCGGCATGTCAAGGCACTCTGACACCTGGTTTACCCATCGTTTAGGGCTACGGCCTCTGGGTCTCTTCCCTTCAACTGTGCCTGTCACCATCAGCTTTTCTAAATTGTCGGCCTCTCGGCGGGCCACATGGCCAAAATACTGAAGAATCCGGTGCAGACAGACAGATGAGAGGCGCTGTGTGTGTTCGAGGTCAAGTTCTTTCAGTATGGACGCATTAGTCCGAAAAGCAGTCCAAGATACCCTTAGCATCCGACGCCAGCACCACATCTCAAATGCGTCAATTGCCTGTCCGCAGCCTTTATTGTCCAGGTTTCAGCCCCGTAAATGAAAATGGAGAAGACAAGAGTATCAGCTTCCATATATATCCATATACTTATTATTCGATACAAAACATAGGGTAATTCATAACCAACCGTAGACTAGGTAGTAATGGGGATGTTGACTGTACTGTAATAATAATAAAATTTTGATGCAAAATGGTAATTTTTACGTGTATCTTGTTTTATGAGCCTTTAAAAATGGGTGTCCATTTTTAAAGTATGAATATATTAATAAATAATACCATTGAATAACCCATGAAATGTATGGTAACTTTTGTTATGAAACCGTTTCGATAAACGAAAGTTTTAACATAGCTGCAGAACAAAGTTCTTAATTTCCCCACATAAGGTAGGAAGATGTGACGTCACGCCTTCCTACGGTTTAGTATGGAGTGTTTTTGGGAAAGTCCAAAAATGTGATTCTAACGTTGTTGTATCTCGTGGAGTTTTTATGACATTGAAGTAGGGTTTTCACCAGTATTTCTAAGATTGAAAGGTCTTTCTAACATACCACTGAAAAAAGTTGTCAACATACATACAAAATACTGTACAAACTTGATACATCTTGGTAGTCTAATGTTGTCTCGAAGAGATTGCTCTTTACCGATAAAACCGCCTGTTGTTACTTACTTAGTGTCATTTCAATTCTTCTTCCCACGATAAATTATATCAAAGGTGGAAAGGAGAAATAGGATGAGCGACCTTTTAGAGACGTTGAATTATACACCTTATAAAATGAGTTAAATGGGTATATTACTAAACGCCACCAAGCTGTCACTTATCCCATTTCTCCTTTCGACCGTCGATACATACTACTACTATATCTAATTAATTAACGGTTTGTTTTTATACTAACCTTACGCAATCACGATCTAGGTAAGCCTGTATCAGTTTAATTGAGTTTACAGGTCATCGACCCTCATTTGGTTGTATATGACTTGTGATGTATTACAACACTTAAAATAGCAGCAGGTGTCAACACCTATTAGCCGTAGTCTAGCGAACCCGTTCTGTGGTACTTTATTTACAGTTTTGTAATAGGTGGTAAATTTCAAGACATATCAGAATGTAAGTAAAAAAAAAACTTACTGTGTCATCATACATCACATCATCATCATGCGCTACTACTGTACCAATTTATGACTTATTTTTTTTTATGAGGAAACAGAAGAAAGTATTATTGATTTTTTATGACATTAATGTTTATTTGTATTGTTTAATTTCATATAATGTAATTGATATCTCATCAGTATCACTTTTGATCGATAGCTAAGAAACAAAGCAGCAGGTCATTAGCCACCTGGCTTACCCAAGCTGCGTTCCATCAAGTACTCATCGTGTGTATATTTATATACTTATCTAATATATTGGAATAAGTCTAAATACGGGTGCCTCGGATGGGGGACTCATGTACGTACCCATCAAATCCCTCCTCATCAAATCCATCAAATATCTAGATTTTGACGTGATCTATTGCACCCCTTACTTGTTTTGTCAATAATAATAATAACAATGTTAATTTGCCTTAAACATGGTACAATTCTTGGTCTTAATACAGATTCACATGGTTAGTTTCACACGATTAGCCACCTAGTGGCGTGCAAAATTTTTACTTAAAACTACAATATGGTTTATTTATTTGTTATTCTTAATTTTATTTATTTGGATCATTAAATGAAATTGTAGGTACTGACTATAAAAAAGTTTTTTATATAACAATTTCCTTAAAGCTATAAAAAATATTTTCAGTTAGCCATTCATAAAGAGATATATTTATAGTTCATCACTGGCTGTACACACTGCCGGCGATCTATCTCTCTCTTTTATTTACACTGGAGCGATTATCTTTTGTTCGTTTCTTGGGCGAGAAAACCGCCGATAGCTCATCGCTTATCACCGGCGGTGGGACAAGTGCGACGCCACTCGTCGCGGACTAACCGCTCTACCTAAAAGGCTATGCCTGCTTTAATCCCTGTCATGTCTGAATAAAAAAAGTTTAAATCAATTAAGCATAACAAACAAATTATTCAAACTGACCTTTTATAGTTGACAATCTGTCGTCGCTCAAAAGTAGGCAAGGAAAGGTTATCAGCACAGTTGCGCAATATCCGCAGTCTGCTCATCTTCAAATTGTAAGTATATCGCTCCGTGCGCAGGAGTTGACGTTTATGCACTTTGGATCCGGTATAGGTTCGGTAATAATGTAATGTATATGCTCTTAGGTAGATATTATGTATATAGTCTGACAAAGATTTGTTTCCACGATTTTGCATTGAAATTATCTGGACACCCCACATCTAATTGAAAAAAGGGTAAGTCAAATTATGAGTATATAACATGACGAAAAATCAGCCTAAAGCGAGTCGGATTCGGTCCAGAACGGTTCCCTACGTCCCCATACACTATATTTTTACGTTATTGTACAATAATTAGTATTTCTTGTTATAGCGGCCATATTGAATGCAAATTTCGTGTAATTTTTTTCACATGTGAAAATGAAAATGTCTACATTTTACGGTTCAAAAGTTAGAGCTCTGTAACAGACAGACTGACATAGTTTAGTAATAGGGTTCCCTTTATAAGTAAAGTATAGGCTATGCACGGGATCTCTCTACGAGATGGAATCAGAAATTAAGAGATTCGTAGACAAACCAAAGTCACCGACATAGCTCAAGTAGCACGCAAGCTCTATAAGAGCTGATACGGCCACGATACAGCCAGTTTCAGCGTTATAATGGCTGTATACGCTCTAATACAGCTTATGTGCTACTTGGAAGGGTAAGCAAACTGATGTGGCAATGGGCAGGGCACCTAGTTCGAAGAACCGACGGCCGTTGGGGCAGAAAGGTTTTCGAGTGGAGACCGCGTACCGGCAAGCGCAGCGTAAGAGGCCACCCGCAAGGTACGACCTGGTTAGGATTGCGAGGAATAGCTGGATGCGGGTCTACCCGGCCCAAGTGGAAATCTATTGAGGAGGCCTGTGTCCACCAGCGGACGTCCTATGGCTGAAATTATGAGGGTTCCCTTTGGACACCGAACATCGAAAAAGTAACAACTTAAAAAATTTTGATACGAGGCCTTATATTACACCAAAGTCACCAAACTCTAACGCCGCCACTGGTAAAGTCAAAATAACGATCAATATAAGCAACAAGTATACCGACGTATCTCAATACATATTCCAACTATCTTTATTTAACCGACCTCTCATTATTTTTCAGTCGCATCACCTGAGTTCCTTTTTTTAAATTTTTGTACGGAACCCTAAATAGAAAATCAAATCTAACTAGTACTAAGGACGTCACTTATAAACTTGTAAGACCGAATGGAGAGTCGCTGAATATCACTCTCAGGATTTGCCATGATGTTCAACAAGTTATAACTTAGAAATTTCTTGATGAACGAAAATTAGGTGTAAAAAATATACGTGTAAAAAGAAAACAATACTAACCCACAATTAAGAAGTGTAGGTTTGATAAACACATATTTTTAATAACTCTTTTTTTTACATGAAAGATGCCTGTAAAACAGGGCTTGTAAGTTTGGGTAAACAGGGCACTGGTGTGTACTTTTAAACGTCAAATTTGATCTCTTACAAAATTTTAAAAAGTTCGAGATTCTTAAATGCAAATTTACTCTGGGTCATCGGAAGTAAAATTTTACAACGAAATCGTAATTAAACGGTCCAATAAAGACCTAATTCCTTCACATAATTGTCCAAGAGATGCCGTAACCGTTGTTTGTGTTACCGCGTAATTTACTAGGTATTCAGGTCGCAAGGCCGCTTCCGCGGTAATCCCTGTGACACCCGTGACTAAATACTCAGTATATCTCTCAAGGAATTATCTCTTCCAAAATATGATCCGAAAACCAGTCTCTCGAAGAACGCGGCAAAGTTTAATTTCCATTGTATTTATAAAAAAGATAAGACAAGGGAAAAGTAAAGAGTAGGTCAAAAATACTTGCGGTAACTGGAGCGAGAACAGTGACTCAGATTGTTGTGTAATACAGTAGGCAATGTCTATTTTTGTTTGGTTTTATCTAAACCTAGGTCATTGTGGTATACATGATCAGAGTTCCGAAAAAAAACCCAACTGCAAAATATTAATAGCCTATGGAATCAAGGTTAATCTCTACACCTAAAGTAGCCGTTTAGGCTACTGAGTGTGCCAAGTAAATAGACATACATACATACTGAAATACTCACATACATACATATACATACTCTCGAAAAGGATAAGCCTCCTTCTAACTAGTCGGGTAAAAGTAAGAACACATATTTAAGTAGGTATACTTTATCAAACTGCCCTGTTACAAAACAGTACCCAAATCATTTAAAAAACGATACGATAATATTACACGGATTAACAATTGTCAAAGCCTCACAAATATGCAGAAATGTGTATAAATATAAAATATTCTACGGGATAAGCCCGATTTTTATCGACGTAATCCGATTACGAAAAGGTAAAAGTATTCAAGAAAGTGAAATGGAAAAGGCATGTCATAAGGTTGTAAGTCTATTTTACAATTGCGTTTATGGTGGGACGTAGGCGGAAGTTGACACAATCGAACAGAGGAATGTAAAGTCTGCTTCATATCCGGCGTGGCAAACATAAAATACTTACGGACATATGTTATTAAATATAGGCATTGTGTACAGTTTAGGAAATATTATTTGGCCATCTGTAGTTTATTTAAACTGATCTCTTCGTTTGGCAACTTTGTGCGTGCTGTTTACACCTTTTTTTAGGAAATAAACGGCCAATTATTGCTCATAAAGTATACCAAAATAGACGGCCAATTATTACTCATAAAGTATACCAATGGATACCTATACCACCGATCTCCAAACAGATGGACTGATCAGGTAAAGGACTCATCTTCCTCCTAGTTTTGCTCACTCGTAGGGGACGCACTAAACAGAACCAGGTGGAGCCTAATCTTTCACTCCAAAGGGTAAACTAACCGATGATGACCTCAAGATCGTCAGTCATGAGGGATGGACAAAAGAGAGTGACAGGGATACCACTCGAGATGGCATACGGATGCACTCCCCTCTGTCAAAGTGGATTTATTTATTTATTTATCGTATGGCTTATATTAAGTTCTCTAGTAAGATTATAAAAATAATAGATTTAAGGTATGCAACTGCATCTGTCGAAAGAGTCTTGAGATCCGCCATTTTCCCGCTAAATTTGGTGATGGGGCACAAATATGGATGAACATATATCATGTCAGTTTATACTATACGATAGATTGTCAATATGTGTACCTATGTATTTTTTTGGTTTGTAATTTTCTTTTATATATTTTGTGCTTTAGTAGGAATAGGAATATTACTGTAGTACGTGTTTACCTCTCCTCCGTTAAAAGAGGAAAAAAAATCGGCCATTGCGTAAGTCGTGTAATACAGTTTACCATCTCCAGTGGTTTAATGTACAGTCAGCGTCAAATACTTAGTAGCATCCAAATCACCAAATATATTGCAACACATCTTTATTACTATAGTTGTGTGTGTATTTGGCGCTTTGGATGCTACAGACTATTTGACGCTGAACATTAAAAACTGCAGAATTTTTCGGTACGAAGTGGTGAGTAGAGATTGATACTAATATTAATCTATCATACGCACAAGTTTATGATTGTATATCAAGAGATTTCCTTATTGCTGCAACATGTGCAGATTTCCTTAGAATATATCCAAAAATATTCCACACATACTGCCACTATAATATTTTCTCCTTGTCAAGTGGGAAAAATTTCAGCTACTACCTCACTAGATGTTAAATAAACCATGTCGTTCTACTTCTCTAACTTCCCATATTGGTTCTCGGATATTTCGTAATCATTGACTTTGAATTAGGTATAATGTGACTATTTACATTAATTGTGCAGTGTTAATGCAAATACTGCCATATAAAGTAAAATAATAGCCAAAGCAAACTTAGACAATAAGCATCCTTATCTTCAAAAACAGTTTTCTTCATAAATATAGAAACATTCAGATATCATGATAATTTAACTCACAAAATTGCATTTGAATCGCATTAAACCAGCACTGACACTGTTTTTCCTGTAAAATTGACTTATGTGTATTTGAAATTAAGGATAGTTACGGCGTTTTAGTTCAGCGCAGAGGAACATGCGCATTATGCTAATGCTCCATTGAAGTGGACAAGCGCGCCGGCGCGGGCGCCGTTCGACGCAGGCGCCACCTGCCCACACCGCACGCAATTACTTGCTACAGAAATCAATCGAAATGTATTTCAAACAAAATGGTAAACTAACAAGAGAATTTTACTATTTTTGTAGGTACTTAGTATGCCTTTGTATAAAATAAAAGATAATTTTATTTTAATCAACAGCTTGCTGTGTATGTGTAAAATACTATGAAAAAGATTCAAAGTACCAAAAAGCTCGTAATAAGTAGGTAAGCTAGATTAGTTGCACCTCGTACGTTCTTTCACCCATCTCATCTCCTTCTGATGATCAATTTCATTGTACATATCGAGCTGGACTCTCAGGACCGTGTTCTTTTGAAGACTTCAGAGGTACCAACATATACATAACCAAGTAAAATTTACATTTTGTAGTTCGGCTTTTGCTATGTGTCATATGTTCATACATATGATGACGACGCCTAATAAGAAAAATTAACTTAATCATACAAGGAGATTTTGTGGTATTGAAGGAAAACGCTCGGAAGAAAATGGAGATATTTTTGCACCAACGAGACCAGTCTTCGAGGAATGAAGTGAAGACATAGGAACGCCATGCATCCATAATGCGGTCTCCGACCAGGGTCAGACTTTCAGAATATTATTTGAACACAAGCACTTGTTTAAAGAGTGGCTGATTATTCAGGGTAGATTTGAGGATGTCCGACCACGTGGCCAGTCCCCGATATGCCCCGATGAGGTTAACGATCAAAGCGAGGAACCAATGAATTAATCTCTGCTCGAGAGTACTGGTAATCTCGAGCAGAAATATGTACCGGATATGTGAGAAAGATATGGCGTCTCACCAGACGCCATATCAAAGCAAGGTCAAGCTTACCATTAGCAACACAACTACCACAACTACTCTGCCAAATAGAGTAAATACGAAGTAGAGAAATACGTATAGGTTTATAATTATGTAAAAGCAAGGTAGAAGCAATTCATCTATACCTAATACAGTAAGCAGTATATTTTATAGTAACGGATTAGCTTTCAAATTTATGAGCTGCTCAGCCTACGTCTCGTCTCCAAGAAATTGTACAGGTTTGACTGACATTATCCCATCCCATTTGAAATTACCGTTGGAAAATCAAAAACGTCTAACTATCTAATTATTAAATTCTAAGGATATAAAAGCAACGCTGTTGAAAATAATTTGAATAGTCCCCAAGTGATTAAAGTGAAGTAATTGATATATGTTTCAATTAAAGAGTCAGTAATTTCAAGCTTGCCTTTTATGACTGAATTTTTCGCTCCATAAGTAGCCAGCTATCAATACCTCCAATCAACCGAGCCTATTCTCAATGTGATTATTCAGATAACATCGTGATAGTAATGTGATGATAGTTCATTCATAATATTCGGGTCGGCGGCGATTACGTTGGCCGAACAATGCTTTATTGTGCAATTAAAGAATCGCCTGCATTTCATCTCATCGAGAATATCATCTTTTGTACCAATATACCTAGCTGCTTCAATCTGATTCACATCACTTTGATTCCATTGACGATTTACTTCGCGTAATAAATTATGGTCAAGACCACAAGCTTCGATGCACGTAATACAACTGTAAAGCTTCATTATCTACGTTACTATTACGTCATGGACGTCGTCATTGGTCTGAATGGAGTACTGTCAAGGTGCATATTGCGTAAGAGCATCCGTATAGTGTCATTGACATTACGTTGCATTTTATGACTAAGGGATATTCTGAAGGGATTCCAGTAACATTTGCAGGGTTAACCGACCTTCCAATAAATTCAAAAAATATGACTGTGTTGATTATGATCAAGCTGTGTAAAAGGATGAAAAAATGTTTTTTTTTCCACAATGTTTCGAAGAATACGTTTGCAATACGCAACCTTATCAATTTCTTCTATATTGAATTATATCATCGTGTCAATCAAGATATTATTTTTAGAATGTGTATAAACATGCAAGCTGATTTTTTTGAGTTAATCTATTTATGAAGTAATACGAAATGAAGTACAACCTGATCCATAAATTGAAATCAGTAATATTCAGATGTGATACACGGGGGCTACAATTTGCTGCTGTGCAATTATGTCTGCAAACCCACACATTATTATAATCGTCAAATGTTGATAGAATACTGTACACAAATCGAAGCATTCAAGCTACTCCATCCAGCCTTAATATTCTCGTCTTTATTTGTGTTGAGCTCTTATATCAATACGCTACTTAAAACTGCCTGCTGAAGATCTACATTTTCAAAATACTAATTGTCCGAAATCCGCACAACAAAACTGTTACAAAGTCACCGTTCAAACGATAGAGCACGTTACATAATAGTTTCCGCACGAATTTGGTCGACGAGAACCTGATCTGATGATTTATGGCACCGCCACACGGTGCTCGTGACGTTCTAATCGCACGAGTTAAATGCCTAATGGACACTAATGGAAATAATCAGACGAGAGCATCTGTGACTCGCGGAGAAAGTGACAAGTTCGACGATATTCGCGTTAAGGACTAGGTGGGTGCTTTTTAATTACTAATCGGATGAATATGAACATGCCTGCAGATACTGAGCATTAAGACTTAAGAAGATACCTTTCGGTAAAAAGTGTGACCAAGAGTGAAAACCTTTGGGCCTATGATGATCAACTTTAAATCCACATTTCAACGTTCCCACTGGTGGTTTGGGCTGGAGCTGGAGAGATCACAAGATACGACTAACAAACAAGCTGATTTTTTCTTTTTTATCCTTATTTAAAGAAATGTATGCTCATTCGCTAGCTGCAGTGTAACTTGATAACTGAGGTACTTATTGCGTGTGTATTCTTTTGATTTTTACAAGTTGCATCGAAGCGTATTAAATAAATACTAACACTTTCGTATCCGACATTTTTATAGCGCTACGTTTGAAGCCAAAAACATGGGAAAAAACCATATGTAGTGAAAACTTGCTACGCCGCCGAGCAGGCTGGCAGTCATGAATGTGTTTAGTAGGTAAGGTTAATTGCTTTTCGACAAGAAAATTTGGTCAAGGTTTCCAATATGTATATGAACCGATTGATCGATTACAATAGAAATGAGATTAGGTTTTGGATTAAAATCTAGCTTTGGGGTTAGTATACGTGCTACCTTGACCGTAATATGACTGATGACTGACAAATAATAATAATGGGTGTGGTATTTAAATTATGTTTGATCTACATTTATGTCTATAAATAAAAGCCTGACTGACTTATCAACGCCCTTCCTTTATAATAAGGCCCATTTTTTTTATATGTCTACAGAAGTGAAGCCACTGAGTTGACTGAGATAAAATTGAGGTCTGTTATAACCAATATTTACAACAAATTAACAGCAATCTCATACTCATTACTATAAACCTTTTACGGTTAAGATCAGTTTAAAAGCTAACTTCCTCTTAACATTAACATACAGATAAAACCGAGATGCTAATTTGTAAACAGTTACAGTTGTGCAAATTTTAATACTAGCCATTTGTAGTGGCGTTTCCTGCACACATGGTGGCCATTACTCTATCTCCTTCTTCTACTGACTATTGTTAATAGTGTACGATTTCCGTTTCACTGGCATTTTGTCTATTTAGTATCTACTTGCTTAAATATCTATGCGGTTTGAAAACGATAAAATCAAACTTTCTAAGCACGGGATACACACATACTCAACATTTAAAAGCTTTTTCGAGGATTTATTTATTTTAACTGTATTGCACAAAATAAAAGTAGGTACAAAAGGCGGCCTTTAAGCCAGATGACATTTACTATCAGTCAAACATAGGGCCAAACTTAGGTTCCTCTTGAATTAATTGCGCTATCCTTAGAAACTTCGCAGACATAGTTATGGGTGAATACTTGATTTTTTTTTGTTTATTTTGTTTTTATGTGCTAAAATATTCATATACGATTATACAATCAATCTTTCTTACCGCGGTGTTAGAGCAATTTTGAATCGCGTCATCTCTTGGAAATTTTGCAGACGAAATTATGAAGGGCAAATTCCAATAGAAGTTTTTACGTATATTTCAAACCTGCAAATAACACCAGAGTTTATCTCCATGAAACGTCGTTACATTGTTTTTATTAACGATGTTATTAAACTAATTGAAACCGACAGTTAATTTTACCGCTTAATTTTTACAGTTATGTTAAAATAAAATTTCGTCAATAAGGTATTTAAAAAAATCCGACTCCCCATGTCAATGGACACTCAACCGATCGAATATTCTGTTAGTAGACATTTATAATAGTCCGTAATCCTACGCAACATTCGAACTACTTTTACCGGTTGTCAAGAAAACGTTCCGTTACATAACAGATGGATCACATTTCGATAGATCTTTTAAGGATTAGTTTTTGGTAATTAGACGACATTAGCATTTGTGAGGTAACTTTTAATTGACGGCGTGGTGGGTCGCGGCTACTGCTGCGTAATGTCAGTGTTGAAAATAACCGGTAACGTTGCGATAGTCAAGACAATGTTGCTGAACTATGTCCTGTGCTACAATACAAAGTAGTCTCAAGAGTGTACACTGCAGTGTAAAAAGCATAAAAAGCATTGTTCTTCTCAGACATGGCGCTAAATAAGATGGTTCGTACACGTCTCGTCATTCAGACGAATTGTAGTAAATTGTTCGGAAACATTGAAATTTGACAAGTTTAATTTTGTTTTTCTTTTTATTTATTGTTTCACATAAAAATAAACTCTTATGCCACAATACCTAAGTCACAGATGTATTAGACAAACATTTTTTTTAATTATTAAAAGTAGTCTTCACTGTAATAATTTCAGCCAAAAGACGCCCACTTATGAAGAAAACCAATCCACTGGTTGCTGCTCGAATCCTGCGAAAATCTTTCTCTCTCCTGAGGCATCTGCCTTCTTTATTTTGTCTTTCCTTTGTTTTTTACCAGACGCATCTTCGCATGATCTAAGATCTTTCTTTATGGCGTCTATCAATCTCGAAATGTGGTTACTGAATAGGTAATTTATACTTTAGCCAATATCTCCCCATTTGGCTGGGTTATAAATGATCGAATAGATAGACTAACGGAACATGAAAATGGCTACATTTCCTTACACAGGTGAAAACTGCAGGTGACAAACGATTTAAGTCCTTTTATGATTACCATCCGAACATTTGTAAATTCGGTAGTATGAAGTGGCGGATATGGTCTAGCGTTTGAAGAAATTTGTTATACAATAAACAGTTAACATTTATTGACAATATCGCACATTATGAACTAAAACTAAAAATAATCACATACTAATTAATAACATAAAAATTAAACAATATTTTCTTCTGTTTCCGCGATTATCACTCATTTAAATAAAACAATAATTGTAACTTTGACGGAAAAATATATCTTTTCTCAGTCAACGTGAACATGGAAAGCTGAAAAGCTTCCGAAACATCGGGGACTCAAATGAGATAATATACGCGATATAATCCGTTAAAATTGTTTTATTTCAATAAAAATTAAATAAGGCGAAATAAATTAAGTCTGTCATTTGGCATTTCAAATTCCTTTCAATTTCAAGTTATGGTTTTTACAAAATACTTAAAACAATGAAGTAGGTAGGTGCTTTTTATGTCGTATTTGGATTTATATTTCAAACTAACAAGTATCTACTATGTTTTTCTCGTGGTTTTGGCTGCGTGCCAAACTTATTTTGCTTATTTATCAGGAATCCAACACTTTTTCTCCGGATCTATTTACCCTATCTCTGTGATATTAAAATTTGCTTTATTTTATGACAATCCATCATTCGTTATCCACTGCGCGGCTGATAATGGGCGGCTGTTGATACTCCTGACATCAAACTAACATATACCATCTTTTGTACACAGTTTACAATAAATAAATACTTTACTAAACCTTTCAAAATAAAAAAAAATAGGTACAGGGGTCAAAGCGGATAGATAAATTCGATGTGTACGTCGTACGTCACAGTGCTCGCTAGTGAAAGGGTAACACACCTGGCGCGTAATCAGAAAGTAGTAGTTCGAGTCCTGGTGTGACCACGTGCGAGAACAATTGTATTTTTTTTTGCGCTTTGATTTGTTTCTATATCACAATACATGCGATACGATACAATAATAACGTGGTGTTATTTTTCCAGCATTAAAAACACAGAACCCCAATAAACTTGTGGTTCATATAAAGAGAAGAAATACTTTACTATACTTTACTGCAGACAAAGGCCTCCTCATTTTACGCCGTTGAGCACGATCCTCGGTCAATTTCATCCTGCTCTTATCAGTCCTGCGCAGGTAGCTCCATCTAGTCTGAGGGCAACCGACTTCACAAATTATTAATTAATATTTTCTTCTGTTTCCGCGATTATTACTCATTGAAATAAAACAATTTAGGCAAGCATTTATAAGCTGGACTGCGAGTGTGGTCTTTCATACATTGGTCAAACGAAACGCAGTGTATCAACCCTGGTGAAGGAGCACATAGCAGATGTCAAGCACCGTCGGTGTAATAGGTCTGCAGTCTTTGAACATCTCATTGACATAGCAAACCACTCAATTAAGTTTGATAAACCTTCTATCCTTGCCAAAGAAAAAATATATTTTCCCAGAATGCTACGCGAGGCTATTGAGATTAAAAAGCATCCGAATTTCAATAGAGAGGATGGATTGTCACTACCACCAGCTTGGGATCCTGTAATACATCTCATCAAGGAGCAAGCGAGACACAGGACTGCAAAACCTTAATTTCCGAACGCTGTAAAATATCTTATCTGTTTAAAAAGTAGTTTAATAGTCTCTGTTTTTAAAAATATTATAATTAATAATGAGGTAGCCTGGGAGTTTTTCTTTGCAGCGTTTCTTTTCTCCTTAGTACGCCTCATTTGTGAAATGCTGCTTGGTAAATTATTAAAATAAAACAATTAAGCCCTTCTGGCACATGTGTAACTGTCTTTACATATAAGTCCCATCTGGCATGTATGTGTACACCTTTATTTGTGTTTTTTCAAAAATGGGTAGTTTGCTCAAATTGTAACTTTGACAGAGGAAAATACATCTTTTCTCAGTCCCCCCGTGACCATGGAAAGCTGAAAAGCTTCCGAAACGTCGGGAACTAAAATGAGATAATATACGCGATATAATCCGTTAAATTGTTTTATTTCGAATTATTAATTAATTCAAGCTTTATTGCACAAAAGAAAAGTTCTCGTGCAAAATGCGGACCTAATACTATTAAACATTAATTACCAGACAACCAGATTTATTTAAATTCATGTGGATAAGAAATACCATGTCGTCGCCTTGCCCTCCCTCACCCACAGTGTCATCTGATACGACCACATTGTACCTATTGCAACTTTGTAGTGGTACCTGCATTTGCGTGGTTAAAACTGTGAATGGGTCAGTGCGTGCGTCAAACCAATATACAATCAAACCCTGTATGAAGTAACTTAGCACCGATTACGCGATTATTATCCGTCAATTCCTGTCAAAACGTTTTGACAGGCTACCGTCAGCCGCTTGACAGAATGACAGCGTTCGAGTGGCGAAAATCCTCACTAATTATTACAGATAACACATTAGGTAAATACAGGCACGTCCGACTTTCGTTTTTTATGACTGCGAATTTGCATTTGCGTATTGCAATATTTATGTAATTGAATTTAATTAAACAGTTACTTTTGAACAGGACGTACTCGCAAAGTAAGTACGTAATTATAATATGACATAGATTTACTTTTGTTGTTAATTTGTCTTTTTATGTTAAGTTTACTTACATTCGACTGAGTAAGTGCAGCGGGTATTAAGTATCTGGTACGGAAATGGAGTCTCTTAATTCGGTCCTAATGACTAAAGCTTACGTCGAATGAGTATAATTAAAAATATTTTCGTTATTTATGGCCATTCTGCGCATATGAAATGGAAATTACAAGCACCTGAACGTTAAAAAGTTGATTTCGTGAATATTTATAGTTTCTTTTTATATTTCAGGCGACCCTATAAATAATATACTTGATCTATACATATAAATGATATTATCTTTTTTTTAATCTCTTGTAATTTTTTATTTTTTTAGAGAGCGCCATACGTATGCTTTGAAATTACGTATGTTTTTACGGGTCTCCTTCAGAATCCTTTATATCGTTTGTCCTAATGTATCGTTTGTCATAACGTATTTTTTTCAGAGACCGTAAATTTTTCAGGATTTTTTCTTATATATTAGGTTAGGTTAGGTTTGTTTTATAACAATTCTGAAAAGTTTACAGTTTCGTAAAATAATGCGTTATGACAAACGATACATTAGGACAAAATGACGTTAGGGATTCCGATATAGATCCATGTTTTTACAAAGATCTCAAAATTCAATTATGATCTCATTGGGAAACTCTGGACAGATTTTTGGGAATTAACTTTACTATATCCCACTACTGGCCTAAGGCTTCTCCAATCACCTAATAAAATCCATTTTTTTTTTCAATAAATCACAGCAGAAGTCATATTCATATTCAATAGACGCAATACTTAAACTGTATTTTTAATCTGTTTTGTTAATTTTCTGTTGATAAAATGTTTTGCATTTTTTCCTTCCTTCACGAACATACCTTGTTGTAGTCCAACCTTTTCTATTTCGTATACCAAAGCTACCTGTGCCAGTAGATATCATTTACTGGTGCGCCGGCGGTTGATACAAAGGCCTAAAGTTATGTTATTGCTGAATCGAAAGCCCTCATAAATTCTAGACGTTTCGGTCTAGACTATTCTCATTGTAAAGGCGAGATACACTACTTTAATTTGTACCTACTGTGTTTCAGTTAAATTTTTCAAGAAAATAAAACAGTGGGCTCTTGATAGTCACGTGTATGCGCGATAGGCTAAATCGCCAATAACTGGCCAGATTATTTTTTACTGGTCACAACTCTTGTCGGTGTTTACTACGCAATTTGTAAATATACTCCAGGGGTATTTACAAAACGTAGTTATTTACAAGTTTTTGTTTAATTGTGTTTCTTGTTATTTTTTGGGTCTAATCTTGCAAGTTAAATTTCCCACTTCGCAGTTTCCGATAGAGCTAAAATTTGGTATATTTATGTAAGTTCGGTGATAATGCAATATTATGATACCATCAAAGTAATCTTATGATGGAGCTGGGAGGTGGTCATAGAAACTCCGTAATATAACGCCATCCTATCGAGCTTGGGCTCTTTCGATTTATTTTAATTTTATTGACGGGTGCTCAAAGAAAAGTAGTGTCGGCAATAAAAGCTTGGCTCTAAAATTCAATTTTTGATAGAGATTCATATTAAAAGCGACGAATTTTAGGCAGGCTGGGATAATTTTAGAGTGTTGATGTTGTTCGGGATTCTGTATAATTTTTAGAACGCATTTACCTCATAGGCGTAATTATCTCCATTGATCTTAATGTCGAAAATGAGAGGGAATGAGCGTGGTAGTTCTGGAGCCTTCTAAAAAAAATTTATAACGAAACTCATAACTTATACACTTGAAATTTGTATTTTTATGAACGAATCCTTTACTTATCTGGGCACTATAATCACATAAGAAAAAAAGAAATAAAAATACATAATAATTTATAATAAAACAAAACAATATTATGTCATTTGCTCGCATTACCCGACCCCTTTTTTATTTGGTCAGATTGAATAAAGTCGCATCTAGGTACTTGTATGTTTATTACCAAATTATAAAGTTTTGAATTTTTGTGCTTTTACGTTAAAAACAAATATATACATTTAGAGATCTATTAATAGCTATCATTACCCGCATATCACCCGGATTATAAGTAAAATATACTAAAAAATAAATATTGTAGATTTCAAAGAGAAATAAAACACCTTTAATTTTTTAAATATATATACATAGTAGATATAAATACAATACTGTATCTCTACATTTTAACGCTTATTTGAGATGAAGTTATTTTGTATTTTTTTTATAAGTAATTAATTGATTCAAGCGTTACTTTGCGGAATTCCATATTAGATTAATGGATTATAGTATAGTTCCTTTGCTTTTCCATGAAATAGTGCCTCGGTTTGATGTAACGATAATATATTTTCATGCAGTTTCCACAAAAAATACGAATGCCAACACGACAAACTACCACCAGACAGTATAATGCACGACACATGCTTTGCCTCTTTACGAGGCATCATCAGGAGATGCAGGAAATGTGGACGATCCGGCGTCGACCCGAGAAGACTTCTGTTCACACTGCATGTGAGCAGAATTTATTATCACATCTAACCAAGACACTGTTTTGTGGAAAAGCAAAGGTTTCTTAATCAATTTTTTATAAGCGTTGAGCAAAAAACACCAAATCGCCTCATCGGGCATTCCCGAACACATGCAAGTTCCACTACTATATCACTAAGAACTTCTATTTTGACGCTACCACTACCCGAGGGCTCTGATTACCCCACTTTTCCCTATAGCAGAGCTCAAAAACCGGTATCCTCTTCATACACAATAACTGTTTTTTTTTTGTTCTTTTCCTTCGATGACGAGATTTTCGTATATATTATTAAAATTCTAGAATCACGATCTCTAGATCAGGTTTTTCTCAAGATATTTATTTGTGTTCTTCTAAATACAGTTTCAAAACATTACAGAAATAGCGTGAATTTTAGAAGATTTATAAATACCGGCTCCTCGCCTTGCCTATACTCCTTTTGTAAAAAATCTGATTGTATGATCCTAAATAATTATAATAATTATGTTTTGGGGAACACGATCCTCAGCAATGAGGAAAGAGATAGAGGAGAAATCATGTTTTCACGATTCAAACTCTAGACGTGAAACGTAGCCTTATTATAAATCTACGTGAAGTAATGCCTCGTTTCGTGCGATGCTGCTCCGGTTATTTATGACGTTCCAGATCGTAATCCTTTGCTAAACTTTAGTTTAGACTACTGCACATTTAGAACGATGCTTCATCTAACAATGTTTAATATCTATATCATTATAATGTTGTTAAAATGAAATGTCTGTACTTAAAAGATATTTACAAAAAAAATATTGAAATGGATGAGTCACTGAATCGAAATATATATTTTTTAGATTTTTTTGTACGTATGTGTCGTTGCGGCTTCATGGCGCCAAAACGGCCAAACGGATTCGACTATTTTTGGTACTCGGGTCGCTACCCGTCTACATCACACAGCTGGTTATAGGATACATGTTCCTACCACGCTGAAGAAAAAAGGGGGATTTTTTTTTCTCCACCGAAGTTGCGGGCATCTTCTAGTATTACATAATTTCGATAAGTCGTTTTTTCTAAATGCCTCATTCATCAGAATCGGAAACTTTCAAAAACCACGTAGAAGTTTCTTAGCGCTCGAATTTTAACCTCTCCTATAGATATTTATTACTATGTATACGTATGAGGGTGAGTTAAAAAATAATAATAACTGTACCAAATTATAATTAACTAGCTTCTGTCCGCGACTTCGTCCGCCTTAAATTCGTTTATCGCGGATAAGGGTATTTCTCCGTGATAAAGAGTAGCCTATGCCCTTCCCCTAAACTTAAACTATCATCATACCAAATTTCATTCAAATCGGTTCAGCGGTTTAAGCGGGAAGAGGTAACAGACAGACAGACAGACTGACACACTTTTGCATTTATAATATTGGTATGGATTGGGAGACGATTTACTAGTTGCTTTAATCGCAAGAATTGTAAGCAAAACTTATAATGTTTATACAAAATGTATTTCTGAAAATACAACCCCCTTTGGGTTTTTGACTTAATTTCTACGACGAAAATATCAATTTAGAAATATTTCGTGATACCCGACATAACATAATACATAATGTTTATCGAAAGGCGTTACATACAATTTTGCGACAAGAAAGCGAAAGCGACCTCTAAATGCTATCGGATTGATTGGAAAATTAGTGCGTATCATTTGTAGAGAACTAATATTCAGAAAATATGTATCATATTTACTACTTCAAATAGTTTCTTCGACGAAAATGGCTTTTAAAATAGCGATGTATATCTTCGAAAAAACTATTCTGTTTGCTTTTTTATTTTGCATAATATAAAAACAGGGATTAACCGCGCTTCGCGCTATGTTTATCTATGTGTATGTAAAAAGCCTATATTGAGTATAGTAATTACTTAGACATGACATATTAAAAGTTAACTTTTGCATTTAGTGGTTGTGAATGAACTGACACCGGTCCATATTTCAATGTGCGAATATACTAAGTGGATGAGAACTTTCATTGAAAGCTTACCCCAAGCTGTGACAGTATGATAATATTTGCAATAAAATGCCAAGTTAATAATAAACAAATCCACATTCACGTCACATATACCCACACTTATATTCGAACCTATTATAATAAGATGCAGTGCATTTTATCCTACAATAAATGCATACTCAATGCCGGTTAGCGCTTGTACCCCGTGCACAATAACCACAGGCGTGACAAGATAAAATCTAGGAGCCCTGTCGGCGAAACGCGAATTAAAATAAATAAATATCGCATTGAAAATGCACTGAATGCCTCTCGGACGACATTAAGTGCAATTACTAGGCGCACAGCCCCATTTACACGTATTGGGTACACGATTCCAGTAAAAAGAAGATGTGTGATTGTAGCTGTGATCACTTCGTTTTGATATATTGCTCGCTCGTATAAAATTACGCGCCTATTCGAAACGCCCCGATATCTATAATGAGATATTCTCTCGGGCTACGTACGTAATGTGAAAACGATCGATACACAAACGCTTTGGGTTTCGAAAATTCCGATGCATCGCGAATGCTGTAATGTTTATTTATAGCGCCGATGATTGCGTATGAATTAAAGCAGTAATCATAAATTGTTTTTTCTTTCAAATTCCTACAGAATTTTGCTTCTAGAATTAGGGCGCTTCTCTTATTTTTATGGTATTGTGTTTCTTTATGCAGTGTTTTATATTTTTTATAATAATTAAAGTAAATATTTGCTAGTTACTATTACAATATCCACTTAAATTTATAATTTGAAACAAAACGATTGCTGCTGGGGCAGAAAAAGATTATTTCTTGAATGGCGACCACAAACCGGAGGACCCGGTGGTCCGACGATCTTGTGAAGATCATAGGAAGCGGTTCGATACGATACGGATACCGCAAAACCAACCAACACTGAGATTCTTAGTCCAACAATTGGCCACCTTTCATGATCATACCGGATTTAGGCTTTGTCTTAAACGCGATTTGCCTTTCAGGTTAAAAACTTATTAAATTTAATGTCGTGTTAAACAGTAACAGTCGTGTGGAAGCCATTTTTCTGCCACAACGTATTAAATCCGCTCGATAAGGAACGAACGCGAACTTGGCCGTAATCGTGACTTATTTCACCAGCAGCTCTAAAAAAACTAGCAATTTTGTGTCGCGTAAAATGCGGTAACAATCGCGTGGTTGCCATTTTTTCTGGCAAAACTAATTAGATCCGTGCGATAAGGAGCGATACGCGAAAGTCCGTGATGTACTCTGATCTCCTAATTGTTTTCGCTTTCATCTGTTACGTGGTCTATTGTTCCCATCGTCGCGGGAGAGGCGCGATGCTATCTTCCTGACAAATGGGATTATTACGATACTCGTAGATACGGCCGATGTTACGTAATTTGCGTAATGTGACTTTAAATTTTGCTTGCCTATTTCGCATTTTCTAGGACACACGCAAATCGTGTTTATTTGCCGTGCCTAGTAATTTTAAAGGCTAAGAAGTTTTTTGAAGCATGTGTTATGAAATTACTCATGATTTAAAGAAGACATAAAATTTATATATAGAAATACTTCATGAACGCAGCTCCAATTTGCCAATATTTACTGTTATAAATGGTAACACTGGTATTATGTTTTCTATGTTTTCTGAACGCAGCGATAAGCCGGTTAAGAATGAAAACACTGGCTTTCGACTGGTCTATGTATAATATGTGTCAGTTAATGGACCAATCAGAGATCATTTTGCCCGCCTTTTGACATGACGGGTGATGCAGAGGGTTTTATCCAGGACCTCACTTCTTGGAGAATTATCGAGATGAAGACACCTAAAACTGAATCTTGACACATGCATCACATGCATGTGCTGGTAAAGCAAGTTGTTCTGTTTCTGTTAAGCATATTTAGGTAAGTTTGAAAAGAAGGTTAAATATAATCCAGAAGCACAGAGCATCACTGCTTATCACTTTTGTTTTTTAATGAAAGACTACTTTGAGATTTGAATAATTTATATAAGATATTTTACCACCCACTTCTAGTAAGTGTTGATAAACTCTTTGTCCGACGACACTTGAATTATATGGGATGAGTAACGATAGTTTTTAATGTTATCTTCTTCGTTTATAAGCCTTTCATCGTCCATCGCAGTTCTATTAATAAATAATACTTAAATACATGAAATAACGATGTTTCATAAGAATTCGACATGCGTCCGTTCGTGACTGCCGAGCGGCTGTCAGGCGGACAGCGTACGTAAGAATAAAGACGCATTGTGCAGTAAAGACGGCAAAGTCATCCACCAACTCGACCAAACAACCCTCAACTATACATTAATTTTAAAATCCATCGGCATAAAGGCGAAACTCGATGTAACTTAAGTTTCTCAATAGCATAACTTGAGATGCGAGCTTGTACGATAAAATCTAGCAATGCATCCCAATTGCGTAAGAACACGACATCGAATGCATCGCCGGATCGGAATCGGAACATTTATGATTACGATTTCATTAGTAGAAAATTAAAACAAATAAATCAATTGGAAGCTGTTAATGTCCGAATAGGTGTGCCAAAATTGGTATCGGGCGGAGGCGTTTTGCGCGTTAGATTCGAGAGTTATAATTAATCGAAGTAATCTAACTGTTACATAAGGAAGGTTACGCTGATTTTATCTAAAAGCAATTTATTGGTTTACTGGTAGCTTTTAGGGCGAAGCTGTTAAGTTATGAACAAGTTGATGATATATAAAAGAAAATGTTTTATTTGAAAATACGATTATTGTATCTACCTACTAGTTACGCAGCGTAGATGGGTGAATCAACTTTTAAGGTACCTACTCTTTTCCACAAGCTAATAAAAAGTTATTAGAATATGTGGGATTGATAAATGTTTATACATATTAAAATTAGATCATCAAATGTTCGGATTTCACTATTTATAATCATAATCGAATTGTATAATTTTGTAAAAACATGACAACGCAGTTTTTCATACAAAACTACGGGACAACGTCGTCTCCTGCGTTACCTGATATATTTTTACAAATAACTAGCTTCTGCCCGCGACTTCGTTCGCCTTAAATTCGTTTATCGCGGATAAGGGTATTTTTCCGGGATAAAAAGTAGCCTATGTCCTTTCCCGGGACTCAAAATATCTCCATACCAAATTTCATCCAAATCAGTTCAGCGGTTTAAGCGTGAAGAGGTAACAGACAGACAGACAGACACACTTTCGCATTTGTAATATTAGTATGGATGGAGAGTACAATTATTAAAATTGTAAACTAGAAAGTAAGCCTAATTGTCTGATTTATTATATTTGTTGCATTCTATCAAAATACGGTGACGTAAGTGACACATTTCAAAAATTGGGGAGTACCTTAAATTTAAGTTATTGCCAAAAAACTGCGCTTCTCAGCAAAAGGACTTGCCGGGGAGATACGCTCTATTTTTAGTGTTCTTTTTTCATATCGTATTTTTTTTCTGTTGTGCATTTTTCTGTATAAACGGCTGCGAATCCCTCATGGGCGAGTCCGACTCGCACTTGGCCGCTTTTTTTATACCTTGTTGCCATGGTTACGTCGCCCGAGTCATTTAAAACTACGATTAGAAACAATATAAAGGCAACAGAAATATTTTTTCTAACCACTACTATAGGTTCATTTTCAATGGCCCATCTCGTCAATATGTTAATAGCCTAGATTATTCGCATATTTTTAAGTTACTCTGCCACTATTGTCTCCTGTGTTATGGGACCGAATAAAGACAAGAAAAATTTGATCCATCCACATATGTTTTCGTTATATAGCTTTACTAGCTTCTGCCCGCGACTTCGTCCGCCTTAAATTCGTTTATCGCGGATAAGGGTATTTTTCCGGGATAAAAAGTAGCCTATGTTCTTCCCCGGGACTCAAACTATCTCCATACCAAATTTCATCCAAATCGGCTCAGTGGTTTAAGCGTGAAGAGGTAACAGACAGACGGACAGACAGACAGACAGACAGACAGACAGACACACTTTCGCATTCATAATATTAGTATGGATATGGATATGGATAGTATGGATTGCGGCAACAATACTCTTATATGCAATATAACCGTATTGCAAATCTGTGATACAACAGCTTCTTGCATTTTTAGAAATAAAGCGCTTAAGTATCATTGCATTGCGTATAGTTGCCATCCCACAAAATGTATATATATAAAAGCGACAATCTTTGCCTCCCCGTGTAACTAATTCTTTCTTTCTCGTTACCTAGGGAAACCAAAGAAAGTCTGTATACCTAGAATCTAGACTATTAAAGCAGTCAACTAGAATTGCTTGCTAGTTGAACAACCGCAAACAAACAAATTTTGACACTAGTAAAAAGCCTGGGAAAAGAGTTTCACAGCGAATGCTAACTTTAGGACGTAAACTTAAATTGCAGCCTTGTTTGTACACATGCTCTACGCATTCTACGGGGTGTTTCATAAATGTGACAAATGTTTAATAAACAGTGCAGCTATAACTTCGGCGACAAATCTTTACGTTTCGGCTTTCACTGTCATTTAACCATACGTTTTAAAAACGTTGTAACCGTCACTGCATCTGCTACAAACTTACGGCCTTTGGGCATTTATTATGACAGCATTGTTGTCGTCAAACGCATGCACAGGCACGCTGACACTTTCGCTCGAAACGCCACAATATAATGTTTGACTTTTGCAACTTTTAAGTATTTCGACATATCGGCTGCCACGCCAAAATCCATTGCGTCACCGAAGAAAAAGTGTTCCTTTATTTATTCTTAAGGACAGACGTTCTAGGCATCTTCACTTGGTTTTTTATTTCAGGAATTCAAGAAAATCGTTTTAAAGGGAACTTTGTACACACTTATGAAGTATCAGTTCATCTATTATTACCTTTGATGTTATCGCAATAAAACATATGTATCTTGAATGTAAGGGAACATAGGAGTATGTCACTCTCCAATATATGAATATGTCATTTGGTATGAGAGAAAGAAGAAAGTTTCGTTGCTGCATAGATTAGTGATGTTGAAAGACGAAATTATACGCATTTTTCGCATTTTTTCGGAGAAGAAAGAACGAAGCCCATGTGTAAGGCCCATAATCTATTCGTCATTATTTTGTGCGTATGAATAACATTATTGTTGCGCCGTGGTTTGTTCAATATCCGTATTTATAATATGTGTAAGTAATTCAGTTATTAATAAAATTATTAAATATACCTATACTTTATTTTACTTTATTAAACTATCATCGCCGATATTTTTCAATATTCATTACTCACTTACGAACTTGACAAAGATATTTAGTCTCAAGAGTGACTGAAAACCAGACACATATTTCCTAAAATAAGTATTTATTTAAGTGGGTACTTTTTTCATTTTCCTGTTTGTCGAAGAGCACATTGGACAATGGTGCCATTTTCTGTTATTATCATGTCGATCTGTTTTTTTTTCATTGAAGTTTCAGTGCCCCAGGATTATGTTTGAAAATTTAGCGGGAAGCTGTAAAACAACCTATCTTGTTAATACTTATTTTCATGTCAATTGGATTTTTAGGCATATAATACTACGTTTAGAACAAAATTACCGTGACTGAAACAAAAACGTGAAATTATAAAAATCACCCAGTGTGCTCATACCTACAATGTCTACAGTAAATGTTTTGATTGCCTCCGGATCCAGTAGGCACAAGATCAATCAATTCCAAATGCTATTATTTATGTACTATATATATATGACGATTTAAAGTACAGAATTTTCCCTGTGAAACATAAAAAGAATACTTTTATTTTTCTCCGAAAACAAGAGTGACCCACCTTAATATACCTACATATCTCTAAGTTTAGTCTGTAAAAAAATAACAATCACTTATATTTTAAAAGCGACAACTGTGCATTAATTACACAACTAACTTATTTGAAATAATTGATGAGATTGCTTGAAATCAAACTAACAGCAAGATTACTAACAAAGTTTAATAAAGAATACAGTTTAGTTTTTTGATCTCGAAATGGATACGGGAGGAAGAATGTTAACAATCCGGTCGCTGCATGCTAATTGCCCGCAGCTATTCTGGTCTAGAAACGCGAGCGCATAGCCAAGCAAGCGGGAACAAAATGACTTATGAGCCCTTAGATTTTTTTATTTTTTTACTAACTTAAGGAAAAGCTCAAAGAAATTAATAAATATCAGGGCAATCTTATACAAAGCGACTTTGTCCCAAACTATGCAAAGCATGTACTATGGCATATGGGTACTAGACGACTATATACATCTATACTATTATAAAGTTGTAATAATGAAATGCCTGTACATTGAAGATATTTTCAAAAAAATATTGTAACGGACTATTTGGAGGTCACTGGATTTTTTTGTATGTTTGTATGTGTCGTTGTGGCTTCATCACGCCAAATCGGCTATACGGATTTCAACTATTTTTGGTTCACGGGTAGCTGGGTATCCACACATAGTGCTAGGATAATTTTACCCGACTACGCTGAAGAAAAACTGAGGGTTATGATTTTTTCCTCCTCCCCTGATGAAGTTGATTGAAGATAGCAAATATCGAAGACCCAGGAAGAAACATTCTCGCTCACCACACTAATTGCCATTCCCGGGACTGGATCCCGAGACCTTCAACTTCGTAGGTTGATGTTGTAGCGTACGCAACGCCACCTATCGTGCTAACAAGAAAACTACGATGAGCATACCAGCATGAACGCGAGGGAGAAAAGTAGATGCACACCTAATCCGAGTGCGACAGAGGAAGAAAGCGACGCGCTATGCACGAATGCGAGCGAGAAAGAAAGATGCACGCCTTGTCTCAGTGAGAGAGACAGAAAAGACGCGGCACAGGTGGAAAGCAAGGCCGCGGACCGCCAGCGGCGATTCAGTCTGGCGGAGGAGAGCGACAGCGAGGGTTTGAGGCGATTGTGAGAGCCCACTCCTTCTCCGGTTGGACACCGGAGGCCCAGTCAAGATTCCGTTTGGAAGACCAGCTTCGTGTCGAGCCCTTTATATCGCTAGCCAGCGTCCCCTGCTTCCCGCTTCGTATTCCTCCTACATTGGCCGCCACCAGCACCAATTCGGCCGTGGCGTCGACCCTGCCCTCCTGCTTCCCCCAGTGACGGCATCAGAGCGAGCGGTTCCCAAGAGCTTATACCATCCCGCTGTGGACTTCCCTCTCTCGTGGTCCTCGATATGCAAAGCATGTACTAACCATACCTATTGTGTTGTGGCACGTGTGACGATGTGGTGACTTACAATATAGTGTGTCGATTTGATTATTGCTTGTTTCAATTAGCATCACTTCCACCTTCTGGCACGAACGAACCCCCCTGTTACTATCAAGTAAGGTCTCTGAGATTAGTAAGTAGAGAGTAGTAACTAAAACCTTACAATGTGCAACCAACTAAGCCATATATGCCACAGGAGAAATCGTGGATAAGATAGGTTTATATAGTTTAGATTCGATTATATATATCTTTTATTTATAACTTCAAGTTGTTTATATAGTAACTTTTGCTTGTGTTACAAAAAGTGCTATAATGACATTTTTTTTAATAAGAAACTATGCAAGATCGCAATTTTTTTCAACTTGGTATTATAGTTTTACAGTCTACGATTTTATTCTTATTTCTGTAATAATTTTGATTGATGCTCGTATTTATATAGATTTTTTTTTTCTAGAACCAGTGCAGTTTTATTAATAGTTCTTCATAAACAAGATACGTATTATTTTTGATTCAAATTATGACAAATATTTAAGTGAAGTAAGTATGTACTGATATTGTAATTAATGAGTTCCCGAGTAGTGACAAATTCGGTTTGGAGTGACGTGTTTCTGTGATATTGCAGAATATTATGTAAAAAAAATCACAATGTTATATCACTAGCCTCTACTTGACTTACTTGTTTCCGCGAATAATACTCGTTTAAATAAAACAATTTAACGGATTATATCGCGTATATTATATCATTTGAGTTCCCGACGTTGTAACTTCGACAGAGGAAAATATAACTTTTCTCGGTCAACCCGTGACCATGGAAAGCTGAAAAGCTTCCAAAACGTCGGGAACTCAAATGAGATAATTTAAAATAGTTCAACGCGATTTCAAAAAAGTATCACAACCCGTGTTAAATCGTCCATAAATTAGCTCAAATCGATGGACATTTAAAATGTTTAAAGCCTCTTGATACACTTCATAAATAAGGGGCACGGTAAGAGCCATTTAAGGTGCAAGTGTGTTTAAATAAAGGTCAATTAGCCACACTTGTCTCGAGTGCAATTGACATGGATTGTGATTTCTAACGAGATTTTAAGTCGAAAGTGACAATATGGTTTTTGTGGCCAGTGCAAGAAAAAAATATTTGTTGTACAAATGTCTTATTATTATAAAGTTGTAAAAATGAAATGTATGCAATCTAGATGTATTCATGCCGAAGGCCTAGATTAATACAAAAAAATGCACTACGGATGAAAAAAAAACACAAACAAAAGAGCGTATCTCCCCGGCACTTACGTTCTTTTGCTGAGAAGCGCAGTTTTTTGGCAATAACTTAAAAACGGTATGTCTGATAATGTTGAAAACAATTTTCGTTGGACGTTTTTATTAATAAATACTTCCAACGCATTATATTTGTAATATCTTTCATATTTTTTGAACATACTGTATTGTATGGAGTGTCCCCCCCCCCCCCACCTAGAAAATTTTATCAATATACATCTTGTAGTTTTTGAGTAAAATGTCTGTGACATAAGGACGGACGGACGGACGGACGCACAGACGGACATGACGAAACTATAAGGGTTCCGTTATTGCCATTTTGGCTACGGAACCCTAAAAAAGCAATAATTTTAAGAAATCTTCGAATTTTTTTTGATGTGTGTATGCATAATGTCTCTGTGTACTGCAGATTCCTTCTGTTTCCCGTCAGGTGGTTGCAAGCTTGTTTATCATTCCGCAATATAAAAAAAGACATTTTTCTACACTAAACTTGGTTCATCTCACGCGTCTGCATTAATTTATATGGTCTTGTCCGTCCGCACGCAATTTTGTTAAAAAATGCTAATTATCATAATGGGTTCCCATTATCAACATTCAGGATGAATGAGTCACATATTTGAAATATTTGCACATTCGTTCTACTTATCCAACAAAAATAATGACTACGAAATCCAAGCGGAATTTCTAGTCAAATATTTAAATTGTTTTGTTAAAGGACAAAAACGTGGTTTTAAGTTTTATGTCTCGATCAGATAAATTGTATCCAACTAACTCACGAAACTGCAACGATCATGTCGAACACGCCTATTCTTCGAATTAAAATCTAAAGCGAAACAATTTTATCACGACTCGAAACAGTTCGCGGAAAACGGCAAATTATATCTCAATCGAGATTCTGTTAACTCGGTCTATCGGAAAAGTTAACGAACCGCAATGAAATAGAAGAAATATCTCCAAGATATTTCGAAATGGAATTCTTGACGATTTCTTTATCTAGTAATCCGTAATGACGCAAGCTTTGATAAGTTTATTAGTGACCGAAATGTCACTTACGAGTTAGTTGTTGCGGCATAAATTTACATTTCACTTGGCCACTCGAGAAAATTGTGTTGAGTAATTTAATTGGAACTGGTGACAGAAATTTAATTATTGTAAAGTTTGCTTTACAAACTTTATTTGCACCTTTGAATAGGTTTAATTCATTTTGCGTAATTATATATGTACCTATATAATTGTGTCGTTCGGTAGTGGGACCTGGGACCCTGAGGGGAGCGCTCATACACGCTTCAAGTCGTGCTCTAAAAGACTAGTGGAATTGACGCCTGGCCATAGGTTGCCATACAACTTTGCAATGTTGCCAGCCTTCTGGGTGTACACAGCGATTAGAGGTATTTTTACGAGCTTTTATTTAAGCAGACGCTTCGCTAAACAATCAATTGAAAAACATGGTTTGCGCCCCGTTCTCTGCTGCTGACTGAGGGGGGGCTGATTGCATACAAATACGTGCCAGCGCTATAAGGCCGTAAACGAAACAAAACGACATAACGGCTTTTTTGGTTTCAATTAAAAACTAGAAATATTAAAAATTATTGGCTTTTCTTTTTCTAACGTAATTCTATTTAAGTTATGTAAAGCTGTTGGTTCTCCAAATAAATATAAATATAAATATTTAAAAAAATCCAACTGACAAACGAAAGTGCATATTTAGACTAAGGTACTAAAAAAATTCAGAGCCTTACATTAGTCTGGTCAGCCTGTAAAACGAGAATCTCTGTTTTAAAAGAGGTTTCTTTGATATGGTTTTCTCTGTTATAAAAATTAGAGAATCGTGTTTCTCCAACTGTCAGAATGAAGTCAATAAAATGAAAAATCTGGTTATGAAATATCAATTTCATATGTTTTGTAATGGTTGGGAAATGTTAAGATCTCTGACACCAAAATTTCCAATTCGTCGTCTTATGTGTGTGTGTAGATGCATTTTCGGGTCAAATCTTGCAAGTTAAATTTGACCATGTTCCCGGTTTCCGTTTGAGCTAAATGTGGCGTCAGAGGTAACAATAGAATATTATTACACCCATAGAGTTGATCGGATGAAAGAGCCAGATGGTGGACGTAGAAACTTTGTAATAAAATAACTTAATCCTACTGAGTTTGGGCTGTTTAGAATCGTCTCCATGAGTAGTTAAGTACAGTTGGCAATAAAAGCTTGTCACAAGATTTCTATTTTGGCAGAAACTTATTTATATTTAATAATTTTGAAGGTCTAATTTTATTGTTTACTTTTAACGACCTTCTTAACTTTCTCAGCTGAAAGACATGATTTAATAGGTTGAATTAAAGTACCTATTCAAGTATTTTTACTCATTAAGTTAATATTTTGGTCACTTATTATAGTATTTACCATACACGTTTAGTCGAAATCACAAAGTGCATTATAATGAGCCCCTAAGCAACTTCGAAACTGTTAATTTTACAACACACCATATCTGCGTATTCACTACTTATTCCATATTGATGTAAACGGCTTTATGGAGTTCATAAAACTGGATTTATATGATACAGCTCTCGTCGGGTGTTAATAATTGTGTAATTTTATCATATACACCAGAAGGCGCCCGCAACTTCGTTCGCGCAATGAAGAAAAGTCATAACCCCATTTTTTGCTTTACGGTAGTTTGGTAAATGTATGGGCTCATTGATACAATATGAATACCTACTTATATTATACAATCAAATGTTTCAAAACCCTTATTTATATAATAGTTTGAGTTTCATTTGCTATTTTCTCCAAATCAGCTATTTCTGGTACCATTTTTTTTACTAAATATTGTTTTTGTATCATAACTGCATTGCAATGCATCTTTTTATAATTCAGTTAATCATTAGTCGGTCTATGTATTGTAGTTTTCAGTTTAATCGAAATCTAGCCATAAATAACCAAATTCTTTTGCCACATATTAACTTCATAGATTCACAGAGTATATCAATGTGTCCCTTTGACCTTCGTTTCAAAGTGCCCCGAGGTACCATAATTAAAATAAATTGAAATAAAATAGATGTTAAAAGCATCTATCTACAAATTACTTTTTACTCGCATTATTGTATGTATATACTGGCTGTATGGTGTTGATTCATACATTCACGAGATTATTTATTAAAAACATTATCGGTACATAAACTCGACCAAATTTTTCGCCGTATTGCAAAGACCACATTTATACCTGCTGTGTGTGAAGTGGTCATTAAGCGAAGATGAGTTTGGTGCCGCCTATTGGTTATGTTGGTGGCTTCTTTGAGTTAATGGATAAACTGATATTAATCTTTCTTTTGATTTCTATGATCGCTGTATCTACCAGCCCCTTGTATCAATGTACCCTTACCCTCATTCCCCCCATATACAAAAGCTTCATAGACCTCTAAACAAGTAGTCTTTCTAACTTGTCTGATAGTAAAATATCTTTTATATTATTCGTACAATATTATAATGATATATTATTACCCGCGAGTAATGATGTATTAGGTTCTCTAAATGTATGGAATTAGTATGAAATCTGCTCGTAAATCAACTCAAATAAATAAGCTAGTAAGTAGGTACATTAAGTTAATTACATCCTTATATCTCGTTTTATTCTCAATGAGGTAATGCAAATTGCTTTAGCGTTAGTAATAAATATTAAAACTAGTTTGCAGAAGTTCGAAAATCAGAGAGATACTTGTATGTAAGTGTAGACCGAGTTGAGAGATTCGGTTTCAGCCCGGGTATTCCTTGACAAATAAATAAATAAGTAAGGTATACCCGGGTAAGACCGGACTATTTTTCGGCGAGTTGGAAGACTGTCACAAAAAAAAATTACTTAATTGTCACTAACTTTTACCTCCAATTTTTTTATGCAAATGACAAAAAGGAAAACAAGCTTTTATTATTAACTTACTTAATGCCACTTTATACAATAGCTTAGGAGTAATCTAACCTCAAAGTTGTTTTTTTTTCAAGACACCAAACCGATAAACCTTCTGGGTCTAAGATCGGACTAATAGCTAAATTCAATTCTAAAGCTAGGAGATGAAGGTGCATACGAAAATATCCGGGGTTTTGTCATAAAAAATAATAGTATGACACTTTTTTTAAACTTTCGTAAGACACGACTGATAAGACTGAGCGGTTACTACAAACTGGCGAGAGGGGCGGGGTGAAATGGCGGCCCTCGTGGCATTGCCAGTGATGTAAAATAACTACTATTTTGGTAACAATTGCGACCATCCGATCTTAGATCCCATCCGATCTTACCCGTGTATACCTTATATGCCTTCTTTAATTTTGCATGATAAATATCAAGTAAATTAAACTAAGTAGGTATTGAATTTAGTAAAGACATAGCTAAGTATTAAGACTTGTAATTGCAATATATATGTATTTAGAAATAAGTTTTTTTTAATGGAAAACCTTAGCTCTTAACAGGTAATAATAATCTGTAAGGAGCTGCAAAAGCTAAAATAAGTTTCTTAGGTCTACATATAGGTTATACTTTGTAGAAGAAGAAATTGTAATTCAATCATCATCATCATCAGACGTTCACTACTGGACACGGATCTCGCCCAAAGAAGGCCACCATGACCGGCCATGCAGCGCTCGCATCCAGCAGACTCCAGGTCCACATCTCAGGTCATCAGTTCAGTTCGCGGAGGCCTACCCACAGTATCCACGCGCCGTAATTCAAAAGATTACACTATCTGTAAGTGACAATTCATATATTTACTTCAAAGGGATATGAAATCCAACTAAACCTATTTATACGTGAGTATATATTTTACACTGCTTCAATCGATTAACCATTCAAGTAAGCAAGGTGCACAATTACACATCTCTAGAGCATCTTGCCTATAATCACTACTTTAAGCATCGGAAACGGCATACCATATTATTGTAAACGTTTAGACGATTTAAGAATCGACCATACCACTGCTTAAAATACGCTGTCGCCCAGTAAACGTAGTGTCGTATCTAAGGCGCTATGTACATACATACTAAACACTTAAAAACAATACCCACGCGAATTAGACGTTATTTGTAGACCTTTGAACACCTGCATTTTTTCCATTTTCCCGTTTGTATCGCGACTGTTTGCGTTTAACGTGCGTTTATAGCGCTGATCCGCGCCTGCCCTCCTCCCTGCATTTGTACAAACGCGCCGTAAAAAGTGCAAGTAACGTGCGCTTATATTATATCCCTGTTAACGCGCGTTTGTATTGCTGCGAGCATAAATAGATCAGCGGAATGAAAACGCGCTGTCGACGCGCGTTCCTGTATCATGCCGCGAAGGTCCGTTTAAATAACGCGTCGTGCATAGGCCCTTAATATTTATTTACTTATTTATTTATCAAAATAATTACACAGTATCACAGTTAAACACTAATGCACTGTGAAACTCAGAATATACAACAGACACTATTACAAAACAATTTTACATTACAGACAGTTGACTGAAGAAGGGCGGTCATCCATCACCTCACAAAACCTCATACATTCATTACATACTAACATCCAGCTACTTGCAAAAATATCGCATTCGGGTGCTGATGCGAGAAGATCGTTCAAGTAGTGTAAAGCGCGAACAAGTGGATAATTCATGTAAGACACAGTACGCGCTTTAGGAACTGCCAGCAAATCGCGGGTACGTGGCCTGTAATTAAACTTGGATTGAGACAGATACGTACGTACGCACATAATATATATACGTCACATTCATACATACAGCCCCGTAAACGCACCGTCAGAGTTTTCTGTACTCCGATGAGAAAGAAATGCGTTAAAACTTACGCATAAGGCTGATTTTCTACCATAAGTGACTCTAAGCGAGGTAACTAAGCGGTCATAGGTTTGCATTTCCACCAGTCTAAGATAAGCTAACCTTTGAAATAAAAGATCATGATAGCTGGATATCAATCACAACCTTAGCACACCTTAGGTGAAAAAGCAGCCTAGGTCACATCATTGCGTTTATAGTGTATCGGCGTATTCAGAGCAGCGGTGTGTCGTTAATTTTAGTAAAGAAGTGATTACGAATATACAACAGACAGACGCGCAAAATAACTTTACGCTAGCGGAGCAGGCAGCTGTCTATCGGACGATCATTAGTGCGTTCCTAGCTCAGAATAGCCCTAATAAAAGCACTAAGGGCTAAACGGCGGTTTCGCGAATAGTTTTGCTAAAAATACAACTAATGAGAAGACTAGTTTCGTTCGCATTCATCATGCAATGAATCTGTTTTATGGACTTTAGAACGTTTTTATGCAGGAGGGTTTATTGCTAGGTGACAGCTGTAGACCTTAAAGAGTTTATCAGAGCGGCCAGCTCAGTGAAGACGATTTCAAAAGCTTGCACATCACAATTGACAATATTTTGAATTTTCAAGTAAGCGACATCCACTTCGTTAATTTATTATTAAGGAACCCAAAAATCTTTTTATAGAAACTAAGTACTTATGAAAATATGAGGTATGCGATTCTTTATATAACGTCATTAGCGAAATTGTTACAGTCACAGAGCACAAGACGAACACCAGTAGGTACAATTTCTATAGTAAATCGGTCTCAGTATTAGTGCTTCTGTATAATTATATGATTGTCTACGCTATGAATGTCACCTACGTGACCTACGCACTCTTTGTCGCCTACGTTCATTTAAAATGAGGATCTTTTTTAATGTATGTTCTTATATGAAATCGGAATATTATCGAAAATTAAAAACGTCATTTAATAAAATTATATCCGCAATTTGATTTCATCGAGGGAGAAAAGGTAAGAAGGTAGTATAGTGTACTGTTCTAAATTAAAGTCCGTCTTATAGAAACACAGGTTTTATTCGATACTTTTACAAAGATAAACCTCCGACAATAAAGCTCCGAATTTAATCATCCGCCATTACTATTCATACGAATGACAGCTTATACTAGGGATGTTCCATACATGTGCCTGGACCAACTAGTGTTGCGAACTCTACATATAGGAAATAATATTTAATTTATTACCGAAACTATTCATAAAGACGTTGAAATAAATTGAATTTTTTGAACTTCCCCGCATTTCTGTCTTACCCCTTATCTCTTCTTCTTAGGCTCTCCTCGTGTAACGGAACAGTAATGACTCTCCACTTGGGGCGGTCAAGGGCTCAGGCTACCCTCTGTATGGGACCGCAAGCATTTTTCATTGTGTCTGACCACCTTGTTGGGTTTCGATCTCTGGAATGCTTGCCTTTGACTTGGCCCAGTAAAAAGCTTGGTTTCTTTCGAAATTTTGTTGGTTAGATCGCATAATATCTCCGAAAAATTTGAGGATTTTTTCCTGGCAGATCGTTGAGAGCCGCTTTATAATATTGAGTTGGAGGTACACAGCACCTATAAATGTGTATTTTTAACAAGTAACCAATGATCCGATAAAAGCGACACATGTAATAAAAAGCTGATAAGTAATTTTCAAAATCTGAACTAATTTTCTTGAATCAGAACTAACCAGCTAAAAACACTCTAGGCGAAGCCGCGTTCGAAGCACAAAAAGTTAAATCAGAGTTGGTCCATCCGTTTAAGAGCTATGATGCCTAATACACATTTGTTCCACTTAGGATACCAAGTTAGGATACCCTATTACCCAGTGTGTTAAGTGGAAGAAAAATTCTTGGCAGAGCACCAGATTACCAACCAGATTACCATGTTCTAATGGGATTTTTTTGTCCGCTTAGATTACTAGTCGTCACAACAAAACATAAATGGTACTTAGTCGCGTATAAAATATGAAGCCCCGTTTTGTTGTGTTGATAATGAGTGAAAATCGTTAAATTGATGTTTAGATGATTACCGTGACCTGAAAGGAACAAAACTTTCCTTATCACGTTCAACGTATAACACCCCGTTTTTTCATTGAGGGTTAAAATGTGTTGATTTTCAACACTTCCAACACATGACAACTATACGACTAGTTAGCATATTTTGCAAGGGTTGAAAAACCTTGGTATCTTGACATGATAATAAATGTAATTACGAGTTAAAATGTCTACAACTACAATGATTTACAAGATTTTTTTTCCCTCCATAAGAACGTTGTATTGATAATTAAATATTCTATAAGCATATGCAATGAAAGCTCTTGGGATTATTTATACAACATTATCTCTTCACTGGCGTACACTTGAAATGGAGATATTTTCCAGCGGCTGCCATAATTATTGTCTTCTGGATACATGTAAATGAGCAGGTATGACATTATTCCACGAGACTGTCTCCCACGACATGCAATTAGTGAGATTGCAGTGCCAACGTATTGGTATTTATTGGATGGACTATTCAGCACTTGGACGTCTCAAAACCTGAGTGACCAAGCTTTACTCGGCGGCTGCATAATTTTTAAACTTAAAAAGCGAAACATGCGATCACGTACCAAATGTCATCTAAATTGTTAGAGAGAAACCAATTAAGTACAATAAAATTATATCAGTTTACAAAAATTGCTCGTTAAAGTAAGAGGATAAAGCTCTTTAAAGTAAGTTTATCTGTCTAAAAACGCTATATTCTCACTCACATTTGTTGGAAATAAATTTGTATTAATTTAGTACCTTTTAGTTCCAGCTTTGTCGATCCCTTGTTGAAAGCACTTTGTTATTGTATTGCAATCAAAGGTACGTTAACTTGCCAAATTTTAAGTCAATCGAACTACTGGAAGTGGCTCAAGTTTGAGTAATTACAGACATCAGAGCAGTTGAAGTTAATTAAAAATAATTTTTGAGACATACTTTACCGTATTCATGAACAATTCATGAACTTTCAGTACAAATTGCGATAGGGTAACATGGTCGATCACATTTCAATCTAAAAAAAAAGCATCTTTAATCAATTTCTTGAACCTCTGGAATAAGTACGATTAAACTGAAAATAAATATATATTCAGCGATTGTGACAACAGTATTACAGAGCATCCTTGTCGTAATGGCAAATGTTCCTGATTTGAATAAATTATTGTATCTTCTATTTTAAGGTTACTAGGTACGAAAAGTTATTTTTTTTTACATATTTTTTTAACACCTGTGGGACTTTGTAGACATTCTAGACTAATCGTCCCACGAGCTACACGCACACGCAGCTACCGTGCACTTTCACCGCCTCCGAGTTCAAGTTTACAACACTTCCGATCACTGTCCGTACGCACAGTACACAGACGGTAACACAGATCGAATGATAGCTTTGTCTAGCTTTCGTGTATTCAGTAGCTGAGTTAGGTAACAGCGAGGAATAATACTTATATGGATACGTACCTAATGAAAATGTGGAGTTGATAAAAGTATTATAAGCTTAATCAAATATTTACCAGTAAGGCCGCTCTAACATTTGATTTGGCAATTAATAAACCGTATTTTATTTGCAGGTACAAATTAATAACCAAGAGCATGTTGAATTTTTTTATCTAACTATAATTCTTGGAAGTGTTTGAGTTCACTGAGAGTTAAATATGGTATTCTTTTCATGATTTTGAAATGAAGAGTTAAGAAAAGTAAGCTAAAATTCGATTAATTAACATATTTATATAGGGTATGAAAGTCAGTCCCCTTAACTCCACGCAAAGCTGGTATTTTAATAATCATACACAACTTTTTCGTGCCCCCAAAAATATCATATTTGAATTTGAATTTTAATTTAAATCTCTTCAACCTTTACCAATTGTCATAAAAGGGTAAATTTCAACAGATTGCATTTTTGTACCATTCCGGTGTAAATATATATTTCTGTTTCTTTTTGAGAACTTTAAATGTAGGTATGTAATTTAAACTTTATTATTAAACATATCTAAAAGGAAACCTAAAAACTTAAATAGTTTTAGAGATATTAGGGATCAAAATTCAAGCTTCCACCGGAATTATTAATCACACTGGAATGAAAGATAAGTCACACTGGAATGAATAATACGAGTATACAGATTATACGGTATGATAAAATCACCCCACCGGAATGAAATGTGCCCACCGGAATTAAAATAAATAAAGGATTGTAATAATCAAATCTTTTATTTAGTCCAATTTGTACCCAAACAAAATAAAGACTTCGTATGTTAATTTCTTAGTCAGTCATGTGTTGCATTTATTTATCCTTTACAACACCATATACGATCTCTGTAATTGTGATACTCGAATCAACTTACTTTCACGTTATATGTATCGCGTTATAAAACATACTTAACTAATATATACATAAAAATATAACGTATAAAATAATTATTATTTCAACATCTGTGAGAAGTAGGGATTGCAATCCGGTCCAATTTTCAATCCGGCCGGATCCGGCCGGATTGAAGTTATGTTATTGCGTCTATCCAAAATTATGCTTTTTGTACAGTTTGTTGGCCGTAAAGTAGACACGCGGAGCAGTTTTTGCAAATTAACTAATGTAACAATGGTTTAGCGCTAAAAATCACCCTTATTAAGAAAAAAATCGGTATCACTAGCCACTAATTTTGTGAATGAAATTACACACAGTAATATGAAAATTTAAGCATCTGCTTCAATAATATTTAGCCTTAACTCAATAATAACATTATCAACCTATTTACAGCCACACATGAAGACATGGTAACCTTGTCTCATAGTAAATATAACAAAATTAAATCTTTTTTATAAAAAATAAAACAGATACTTTAATTAAAGGGACTTTTCATAGTTTTAATTGCCAAATCTAAGAATTTACCATTAATTTGGTCTATTGGATCATGATTCATGATCGTTCGCTTAACTTTGACTCTACTATGTAATATTTAATCAACTTTATTAATACTATAAGAGGTAACATCAGCAATAATAAAATACTATTCACCCTTAACACCCGTAGTATTAAACATACATAAAGAAATCTAATCAATAATCACATATCACATCACATTGCACTTTAAATACTAGGTAAGAGACATGTTATAATAATTGTAATAACGTTAATTGAAAAAAAAAACTGTTTTTCTAATTTGGGCAAACAAACATAATTAACCATTAAACACAAGTAATCTCAAAGAATAATTAAGAAAGACATCGCTCTTTAAAGCTTAAATAGATCTAGATCATATTGACTCTTGACATCAGCTTTCTTGGGTTGGGTAGTCCGCATTGTATATCTGTTGTGTGCGTCTCTTTAGTCTCTTCGGATCTACCGGATCCGTCCTAATTTCAATAGAGAAGATGGATTGTCACTACCACCAGCTTGGGATCCTGTAATACATCTCATCAAGGAACAAGCGAGACACAGGACTGCAAAACCTTAATTTCCGAATGGTGTAAAATATCTTATCCGTTTAAAAGTAGTTTAATAGTCTCTGTTTTTTTTTTATATTATAATTAGTAATGAGGTAGCCTGGGAGTTTTTCTTTGCAGCGTTTCTTTTCTCCTCAGTACGCCTCATTTGTGAAATGCTGCTTGGTAAATTATTAGAATAAAATAATTAAGCCCTTCTGGCACATGTGTAACTGTCTTTACAGCTTAGGCCCATCTGGCATGTACACCTTTATTTGTGTTTTTTCAAAAAATGGGTAGTTTGCACAAATTGTAACTTTGACAGAGGAAAATACATCTTTTCTCAGTCCTCCCGTGACCATGGAAAGCTGGAAAGCTTCCGAAACGTCGGGAACTAAAATGAGATAATATACGCGATATAATCCGTTAAATTGTTTTATTTCAAAAAAGATATATCTAAGTCGGTAATGAAAAGTTTTTTTTCCCACACCACCGTGATGATAAACTAACGTTTGTGCAGGACAGCGTACAGCCGCTACGTACTGTGCTTTCTTGCCAAGCGACGCGGCTTGACTGTTGCTCCAAGTGTCCAGGAGACGGGGGGGTGTAAGGAAACAAACTTTTCGAATAAATCGATTACAGATTTTGTCGGTAGAATTTATCCCGCGTCGCCAGACAAACGTATAGGCACATATTCAGGAATATACAAACGAGGTATAAAACAAATGATGTGCTTTTTTTACCTGTTTTCTTTTTCTTTTTTCTCTTAATTTAAAATATTTTCTTTATCCTGCGTGGTGTTTGAATGAACTATGCGGCATTTTCCAAACAAAACCGGCTGCAGGACAACCCACCTTGATGAGAATTTCGGTCTAAATATATATTTTTTTATTAATATATATATTAATATTTTGATTTTAGCTGTTGCCCCAGGTTGATAATCGTAGGCTGTTTCCAAAAAAAATGGCACTTTATTGTAAAACCTTTCCACACCTGCGTCTTGCCATAAAAAAATACTGCTTGGGAAATTGACCCAAAATTGGTTGTCTGTAAAGTCGGTTTACGGACGATAATTTTACATGATAACTTGGAAGACAGATAACGTCACGTCAATAACGTCACAAGCCGAGCGCTCGGCTCGTAATAATGAGCGGAACGTAACACTTTTTCATACGTGCAGCCGACGTTCATCGATTTATAAGACGTTATCACGTCAAAAAAAGTTCGGGGCATGTTGTACGAACCATACCTCGAAATATCTGTATATCAATACTGTTTTTGCCGTACTGCTTTTACTCATTACACCGCGCCATATAAGCATGTGGGTCGCATCACTAGCAAATAACCATTAGTTATATTGACAGCTCGTTGTAATTTCCAATTTAGACGTCACAATGTTCAACAAGCATAATGTAATGATGTTGTACGTATCAAACAACTTGTTTCAAATTGTCATGTGCACAATAGGCATACGCATTAGCTTCATTATAAGAAGATTACTTTCTTCGCTGAGAGAGATTTAAGCTTCATGTTATCTGGGATTACACAAGTTATCTAATTTGTGTAATTCGTCATAGTTGTCAACACTATGACGAATAATATTGACGAGTAATAATATTAGATTCTTGTATAATATTGCGAAGTTTTATAATGGCATTTATTATCCTTATCCATACTATAAATAGGAAAGTTTGTTTATTAATCTGTTTTTGTATCACGTAACAACAGATTTTTGCATAGAGTAGTTAAACTATTGACCAGGAAGTAGCATAGGCTCTACTAGAAAATATTCTAGTTTTTTTGGAAAAGGCACAGTTAATTTTCCGGGATAAAAGTCAGTCCCGGAAAATGCTCAAAAGATTAACAAAACGAAAGGAAATCAGTGTTGCAATATATAAATGTTGCAACACTGATTTTCTTTGTGACAGAAGCAAGGCGGCTCAACTGAGTGTAAGTGTAACAGAGATAAGGTGAACTAAACGTTCTCGATGATCATTGCTTTACAATTATATACACTTTTTTTTTCTAATCTCATGGTCAGTAAATAATAACAAAATTAAAGCACTCTAGCCCGAAGTGTGGATCTCAACACCATCTTTTTTATACTAGTAAGGTGGCAAACAAGCGTACGGCCTGCCTGATGTTAAGCAGTCGCCGCAGCTTATTAACGCTTGCAACACCAGGGGCATTACATGCGTGTGATATTGTTGTATAGTGAAAGAGCACACTAAGCGTTTTTAGATCCACTCGCAGTTGGAAAAAACGTTATTCGTCCTCAAACAGAAACCTACAATACTAAATAGATTATTGTCTATACGACTCTATTAAAGCCATATAAACAAATAGATATTTAAATTTATATACTGCTTAAGTTCTCGAAGTTCTTACATCAGCATCGAGTAAACACTTAGCTTAGAGACGTCTGAAACGGCTTCACATAGACTTCACAACAAGTAAATAAAAATATAAATATCAGGTATCCCATCAATGGATAAAAATATCTTACACGTTATTGAACCTAAAAGCTGCTTATGTCATATACACTCTTTCATCCCGCAGGATGTTTTTAAGGTTAAACTCTGGTCGTACTGTCTAAAGAGGAACCAACAAAGCATGTCGTTGGTAATATGACGCCCAAAAGTCACCAAATACTACTTTGTTCCCAGTTACGTACGACGCTAGTATTACGAGGAGCCAGCATTCTACCTGTTGCCTTGTATGGCAACGTCTGCCGGCCCCAGCACTTGTCACGGCGTTGTAAAGCCGATGCCACCCTATGTACATCCTACATTCACCACATCCACAATCCTTGATGTTTAGAATAACTTGCAAAGCTGTGGTCGCGGCTTTAGCTACATCCGTCTGTTTAACCTATTAAAATAGCAATTTTCTTTAACTGTCTAGCGTTGATGCCTTGCTAAGTAACTGTGTGATGATGTATAAGGATAATCTTTGCCTAATAAAGATGTTTCCACCAATTTTAATGCGTTACCCGGATGTGTATAATTAACTAGACCGTATGGAGCTCTGTTTGCCAAAAACAAAACAATAGTGACTTACGATGTTGTTATAAGTTTCCAAGCCAGAAAAACAGAACGGGTAAATAACGTGCCCTATTTGGGAGAGTTCATAGAATTCGGAAAGTTTACAGTTTTGTGTTTGTATGCTGCTAAACACGAAACTTGTTTTTGAAATAGCGGATCGATAAATCTCTAATACAATCGAAAATTCATGATTTATCGTGAATTTTATTATAATTTAAAATGAGTCTTATTGTGCCTTCAATCCGGAGCTAGCGTATACGCCTTATTACTAAAAGAGCTGAAGTTAGTTCCAGTTTAGAATCCTCATACGTCTTTATCGTTCAGTGGTTCGGCATGAATCAAATGTAACAGTGTCAGCGAACCACGAGGTAGGTGGGTCAGAGGTACTGTATTAGGGCACCGCGGTAGATGCGAGATAGCTCAAGGGTTCGGTTGTGACACGGTGCCTATTAAGCGCCGTCCTCGCCTTTGATGTTGCATCGGTCATAGTGACTTAAAAAAAGTAGGATATTTCGCTACAAATATGTTGAACGAAAATACATAGGTACAGTGGCGAGGCATCATAAAATTCCTGGCCAGGCTGAAAGATTTTTGGTTTACTTTCTCCAAGAGTAATAGCGAAAAACGCTCAGACGCCCTGAAATTGAAGAGCTGATTACGAATCCGGTTCTTTGGACGCCACGCTAGTTCTATAATCGTTCATAGACAAGGTACGAATTTCGGTTTCCCTTACTTGACCTTTTACTTTTACCAGTAAGAGAAACTGAGATTCGTACCTTTGCCTAATGGCAGTGATAGTTATTTTTGCCATTGTCAGCTTCCATGCAGATATCGTGCCATTGATGTGAAATATCATTTTTAATGAACAATCAAGATACTCAAAATATTAAAGATACATCCTTACTATATTATAAACGTGAAAGTATGTATGTACGTTCCACTGAATCTCAAAAACTACTAGACGATTTTTTATGAAACTTTCCAGTTATGTACCTTATATATCAGATAGGACATAGGTTATAATGTATGTCAAATTTCATCCCTTTTAGGGACGAAAAAGGGGATGAAACTTTGTATGGACAGTAAATATTTTTTTACGCTAGGAACATGATCTTTAATCTTGGTAATATGCTTAACATTTCGATTAGTAAAATACCGAGTTTTGGGGAAAGACATAAGCTACTTTTTATCCCGGAATAATACCTTTTATCCGCGATAAACGAATGTAAGGCGGACGAAGTCGCGGGCGGCCGCTAGCGAATATATATACAAGGGCTTGCCAAAAACATTACTAACTATTAGATACAGCGGTTAATCGGCATAAATAAATATATATCAGTTTTTCCTATTTATCGCCAATATATAATATGCGTAACGACGTAGACGGAGAATTCTACTTCCCGACCCGAGGAAGACGTAAATAATGCCTCAAGCTGATGATAAGATTGTGCTACACATACCTTATTTATTTTACCGCCCTGTAAAGTACCTAGAACCTACTACTATTATTATTTAACTGTAACATAGTCTCGGCTCGCTCCTAGTATAGTCCCCGTCAACCGAACGTCGAACTAACGAACGTTGCGAGTTGCGAGCCGGATCCTTTGCGATGACCAATTAAGTAACGTATCGTTCGTGGTAACGTTAACTGACGGATGATTACAGGTGGTCAATACGAAAGAATATCCAAATGTCAGATTACGCAATGATACCTAATAAGATGTGTTATGTGTTTTAATTTGAATGGAAGCTAGGTTTGTGCACATTGGTACCAAGTTTTAATATTATTTAAAGAAAGGAGGAGCTTAATAAGAACGGTAGAGAATTGACTTGGTGTTTGGACACGACGCTTTTATCGATAATATCGTAGAACGTTGAAAACAAGTAAGAAAGGGGAAAACCAAGGATAAGCGACATGAAACACATAAAGATAAGCTTGACGTCATATCGTATGAGGAGATCATAGAGAAGGCCCTGGATAGGGCGACATGGAATCAGCTACACTGACAAGAATTTGACTATTAAATTTATGATGCAGAACTTCTTATTCCCAGGGATTCATATAAACGCCTTAAGTCATAATAAATTTAAATTAATGACGAGCTTTTAAGCTGATTTTACTGTTAGTATTCATTATCATTACGTATCTTAGATCAGTACTATTAATAGTTAATAACAAACGTTGGGCCAAAGTTGGTTGTTATTACCAGGATGGGTGATTTGGCAAAGATGTGTAGAGTAACTACTTCTATACTATTTATAAAGGTGTAAAAATGAAATGTCTGTACATTGAAGATATTTAAAAAAAGGAAACTGACGTTTTTAAGGTTACGAAATAGTTTTTTTTTTGTATGTTTGAAAGTGTCGTTGCTTGTTGTGGCCTTGATATCATCACACCAAAACGGCTTAACAGATTTTAACAATTTTTCGTAAACGAGGCATCTATACTTTTTACCCGACTATACTATAGTAAAAAATAGGGTTAGGACATTTTTGTATTCCACGAACAAATCAGAGATCTTGTTGTAGATGTTATGTACTTAGATGTATGTAAGAGTACATGCATTGTTGTTCATGAATCAGATGTGATGAAAAGTCATGGTACACATAGCCAAATTAAATTTTCGTACAAGTTTCGTCTGTTTTGTAAACTGCAGTTCTTTATGGGTTAGTTGACGTAACCTTGGAAACTGGTCGTGACTGGAGACTGCACAGTTTATTCGACGCTTTTATTTCGAGAAAACACAAAACTGCGTTTTGAGGTAAAAGAAAGAAAGATTTTTCCGATTTTTTACACATTTTCAAGCTTTTCTTTAGTGTAATTGGAATATTTATTGATTTCTTAGTTACAAAACTGGCAATTCAATTTTAACCAACTTTTCATGGATTAAATTATTACATACTCAGTACGACCCTGAAAATACAATAATTATATAAACAGCTTGTATAAATATCATGGTTTTGATAATTATCTGTAGACAAAAGATAACAGAAACACATTTTTCGCTCTTATGAGTAGACCGAAAAAATGATAGTTGCATAAAACCGTTTAAATTGTCTTATTAAATAAATGATAATCGCAAAACCGAAGAAAATATTTAAAACTAGCTTCTGCCCGCGACTTCGTCCACTTTAAATTCGTTTATCGCGGATAAGGGTATTATTCCGGGATAAAAAGTAGCCCCTGTCCTTCCCCGGTACTCAAACTATCTCCATACCAAATTTCATCAAAATCGTTTTAGCGGTTTAAGCGTGAAGAGGTAACAGACAGACAGACAAACACACTTTCACATTTATAATATAGGTATGGATATGTAGATTTTATTTAATTACTTGTACTTACTTCGTGTCGGCAACTTTTCAATTAATTAATACAGTAACAATTAAATTCATTAGGTAAGACCATTCTGGCCTACATCTCTAGTGATTCAGTGGCGTGGAAGTTGGCACGCCAAAAAGTGGTTTTATCTAGGTCAGTGAGGAAGTTAGTTTTGTTTTAATCATTTAAATTCTTAAGAACTCATTATTAATTAAGGTTTTTTGTGCCAAAAGTCTGCTTATATCGTATTAGTTTTGTTAGTTATTGAAGCTTGCTTACGCCTGTAAATATCGACAAATTGACAGGAGTAATTAGCTGTTAGCTAGCTGTTAACTCTAATAGAGCATGGTAAAATTAAGCCATAATCAATATCAATAAGATGATCGTTATACTGTAGAAATGTTCGTCAATTCGGCAGCGAAGCTTGCCAAACGATATTATTTTTTATTAATTTATTTTAACTTTATAACTAAGACTACACGTCTGGCTCAGTGGGTTGCACAACAGCCTACGGTGCTGGCAGTCCTGGGTTCAAATGCCGGCTAGGGCAAGTGTTTGTATGATGAGCACGAATGTTTGTTCCTTGGTCTTGGATGTATTTTTATGTATTATAGTTAATCTATAATATGTAGCGTATATCGTTAGACTAGGTCGGACTAGGTAGATTGTTGATATTTATTTATTTATTGCATAAAACAAAAGAAAGTATGCATTTACTTTCAGTGTCTGTAGTCGCAGCTTTAAGCATTATCTTGTCGTTCTGATTGCCTTGTCACAGGACACATGATAGTCGTTCCAAGGTATAAATACCAAAGCTTTGTGAAAAATTACAGAGAGAAAAGCGAAAAAAGTTTGAGAGAATTTTAATGACTTCTATTTAGTCAAAACTATAAACTGGCGAGATTTAGCCTAGCCTAATTCTGAGAAGTAATTGTACACTCTGTAATCACGTAATACGAGAAACGGTAGCGTCTAACGGGCTATGGGAATTGTTTATGTTTCGTGAACTACTACTTTTAGGGCACATAACTCATTGTTAAGCCGCAGCGATTATAATTTAACGATAGTTTAACCCAGAAATTTGAGTACCGTTTATACCGGTCCCGACAGTAGTGACTAATTCTGATTTTAGCATGCAACTCATAAAAAAAAATGTTATCATTTATAGTTTATAATTTGCCACCGGCTTCACCTACGATTCAAATTTTTACGTACGCTTATCCTTTGGAATGCATTTTCCGGGATGAAATGGCCTATATTACCTTTGGTACCGATAGTAGCCGACATAGCACGCAGGATTGCATGGTTAAAGTGGCAATGGATGGGCCATGCAGCCCGGGGTATGGCTGTTGGAGCATTAAAGTCCTGAAGTAGCGACCACTCATAGGAAAGTGCAACGTGGGTACCCGACTAGGTGGATGAATGACTTCGTGAGTGCAAGCATATGTTCAGTAGTGGACGTCTGTGGCTGATAGATACCTTTTGGGTCGAATTCTATTTCTGCGAGATCACGACTGCCGATGGATCTGCTGTTATTATTAGATGAAATAAGCTCAAACGAAGAAAGAATCCAAGCAATTTCTCAGTAATCATTTGGGCCAGGATTGCGCTTAAGATTCTGGTAATTTTTTCAATATAGTAGGATGCAATGATGATCGTATAAAGTTGTATGTGCTTAATGATTTAGGCCTAGGGTATATTCAGTCAGTTAGTCATTTTTACGTTACATACAGTCATCGCGTGTGTGTGCTCACTATAACCTTGACAACCATGTATGTTTTACGAACTATTCGCGACACATGCCTCATATTGTCGTTATGTGGCCTTTTATCATATTCGGCATATTTCAGTCCAGTATTCCACATAGCTCTCTGATCACTCTCCTATAGCACCCATTGAACCCGATATTCAGCTCTTCTTAGATTTCTTATCCAGTCAGTCCACCAGCGTATATAATCTCTAGTTTTGTAACCGAGTAGAGATTTTGATCGCAAGGCGTGCGCTCGATAATTTGAACAAGGATTTTTTTGTTCTTAAATAGGTATACACATTGCAGTGTTTTTTTATGAACTGCAAGGAGATTCCACTAATTGTATTAGTATCATAATTTCATAAATAAATCCACAAATAAACCGCTACGCGCTCCGCTCAACTACCATGCGCACTCGTCCCCCATACGCGTATGTTTCAAACCAAGTCCGGGTTCCAGGAACGACGCTCACCTGCTGCGACAGCAACATGATAAATAAGACATAGGATTAATTACTTCCTACTACCAGACCCTACTAAATCATTACACATATTAAACTGTCGTCATTCAATCCCCTTTATCATTCGTAGGTGCGTTTTTAAAACCGAGAGTTTATTATAAAGCTGTCTGTTTGTATCGCAATGCAGCTAATTTATAGGAGCTAGTCTGGCTAGGTATAGTGAGTCATGATTGCTTTACGCAGTTCGATATATAAGTGGCGCGCAGTGACGAAGGAGCGAATTCCAAAGAAAATACACTTTTTATTCTCTCATTTTTACAGAATATTGACTTTTTGAGTTTTTCTTCAGATTTTTTAAACTTCAAATCTAATACACGAAAAAATAAATCCAATTTTTTCTATTCCATATCGTAACATTTTTTATGAATTATTTATTTATTTGTAATAAAAAAAAACACAATTTTAGAACGCATTTTTCTTTTATCAAAGTTACAAATGATTACGAGCAAGAAATAATGAAATAAAAAGTTAAAATACCCCGACATAAAAAATCGACCTATTGAAAAATAACATTTTTTTTTCTGGGCCTGGTCCTTTTTAAGCGCTGCAATGCCACAGACAGACACACGCACATAGCGGACAAACTTATACCACCCCTCTTTTTCGTCGGGGGTTGATAAACCCAAGAAATCGATATATTTTAATGCAACAATTATGTTCTATTTATTTTCTTGGAAAAACGCCTCGTAGGAGCAAGTCTTATTAGGTACAGTGAGTCATGGTTTCTTTACGCAGTTCGGTGAAGGCGGCGAGCAGTAGCGATGGGAACGGTACTAGGTACCGTACTGTTCTTGCGCAATTGATTGGAGCAAAAAGTGGTTGGCCGCTAGCGTATCTTCCACTGAATTACACACTTCTTTTAGTGGACCACCGGTCTGGCGGGCAGGTGATTGGGGGCGTTCCACCAGAATATCGGGTACGGACGCCATTCTTTTGATACTTCTAACAATGCTGGGAAGCCGATTTTTGGTATGATAATAATTCATAAGTAGACTTCTGCATTGCCAGTGTCTTTCCGGGTTTTCTATTATTTTGATGAAAAGTTGCCATATTCGTCATACGAACGTCAGTCCTTATTATGTTGGTATATTACCCCATTGGCTTTGGAGAGTAGTCTCCATTTTGTGCCTGAGCTTGGCACGTATATGGTTTTGCACCTTGTTCACTAAAACATACCTTGCAATATCTTCTATACCCATAAGAGTTCTATACTTTAGTAACGTAACTACTGAGAGAAAACGCAACATGAAATTTGAAATGAAACACAATATTACTTTAGAGACGTAGAAAAGATGTATTTTTTAAGCCATAAGATATACATGGTTTTAAATATGAGGCTTTATAGTAAAAAAACAGATACACTTCGTACCTATTTTTCATTTTTTTTTTCAATTCTATCCTATGTAAAAGCTAATAGCACTCATCACAGTAAACCAATGAAAGTAATAGTAAACTGGCATTTAATTTAATTTCGCGGCAGTAAATTGAAAACCGCTTTAATACACATGAGCTCATATAAAACTCATTCGTTGTAAAGTTTTCAATTCGTTAAGGGTACTCAACTTACGCTGTACAACGCCAAAACACTAGTTAGCTAATAAATGTGCTTTTACAAAATCCTAATGAGTTATTCCAGAACGCCTATTTAAATTCCAATTACTCGCATTGGACTAAATACAGTAGTAATTTGTAATTAAGGTATTTCCAATCAGTGCGAATTGGTTTATAGTTGTGTTCAGATAGCTCCAGGCAGTTGTTAATATGCTGGCTACTGCATTACGTCGAGTTAGTTAATTGCTTAATGAAACTAGCGTTTATTAGGAACTAGAATTTACCCGCGGCATCGACCGCGTTCCTTGAGAATTAAGTATTCTATGTTTTAGAACATGACTTGATCTATATGTGTGCTGAGTTTCATTTAAATCCGTCAGATGATATGTTATTGGTTAACTAGCATGCAAATATTAAAACATCCAAACATATTTTAATCTTACTAACGTATTACGTTTTACGTTTGGCGACTGGTTGAGCTCAGCGGGAGTAACGTTGCCTGCGAAGCTGAGGGTTCTGGTTTCGAATCCCGATAAGGGCAAATATTTGTGTGATAAGCATAGATATCTGTTCCTGAGTCTTGGATGTTTTCTATGGAAATCTATCGTCTACTGGGTACAGATAACACAAGCCTTATTGAGCTTACCGTGGGTCTAAGTTCGATTTGTGTTGTCCCATAATGTTTATTTATTTATTATTTATTACACGTTAACCCAATAACCCAAACTAAAGCTGCACTCTCCGTATGTCTGTCAAAGTGTGTATTGTTTTGACTGTGTAAGCAAAAAAAAACTAAACCGGGGTCTCGATTCAATACATAATGTTATTCTACTCGTTTTTTACGTCTGTTAGTACAAAACTATTCATTTGTGGGACCAACTGGCACTTGGCATTGGCAAATAGAGAGATGTCATAATTTTGAGGCCTAAGTCTGTCTGTCTGTCATCGTAGTCAGTGAGCGGGGTCCAGTTTCTTTTTTAATATTTGAGGTACTAATTTTAATACACGTTTCGTTTGGACAAATAATAATTTTCTTTCATACCAGGAACAACCAATCCGTTAGCAAATAAAGCCCAATAAACTCGATCAATATTTAACAAGCCGAACATTTCAGCGCTCAGCGTCCATATCTCTTTCTCAGAACAAATTTGCTCTTAAGGCGTTGCTGCCGAGCCTACCTTTTCAAAGAATAACGCGGTAACTTTTTTAAAACTTATATATACTTACTACCTTTTTCCTTGGAGTGGTAGAACGTACTGCTTGTTTTATGCACCATAATGGCTTCTTAATGATGAGATTCTCGGGAAAGAAAAAAACTATTTAGTTTGTTTTGATGCTTTTTGCGGGATCATCCCGTTACAGCCTGCGGGAGTTCTTTCATCAATAACACTGCCTTAAAATTTGCACGCTTTTAAATAAAATGAAGTTTCATCGCAAACGAACATCAATTATGCGTAGATGGTTTTTTTAATTTTATATTACCAAAGCCTTTTGATTAAAAGTCCCATTATTTCAGAAAAAATATAAAAATCTGAAAATATAAAAATCTAAGAATGTATTCAAACATTTTGGTCAATAATAAATTAAACGCTAATGGACAAAAAAAAAACAGTAAATGACCCACTTTTATTCCAAGCTTTTATTTAACTCGCCGAGTTATGTGTGGGTTAGGCACTTGTCCCACCGCCGGCGACTAAGCGATGAGCTATCGGCGATTTTATCGATATATTTATAGTTCATCGCTGGCTGTTCACACTGTCGGCGATCTATCTCTCTCTTTTGTATACACGGGAGCGATTATCTTTAGTTCGTTTCTTGGGCGAGAAAATCGCCGATAGCTCTTCGCTTATCGCCGGCGGTGGGACAAGTGCCTTAATCTTGCAAGTTAAATATGACCCACTTTCCGAATTCTGCTTGTGGTAAAATTTGGCAAACTTATATAAATTAGAAGACAATACAATTTTATGACAACATCGAACTGATCTGATGACGGATAGATGGTGGTCATAGGAAGTCTAATGATAAAATAACACATTCCTTACGAGTTTCGGCTCATTAGAATCGTCTCGATGAGTAGTTAATGGACGTTCAAAGAACAGTAAAATATAAGCCGGCAATAAAACCTTTTCAAAAAATAATATTTTTGACAGTTATCTTTAAATGCAGAAACATCATCGTTTTATTTCACTCGAAAATTATTACCAATATTTTCATGAACACTAACGATCTATGTAACCTCGCCCTAATTAAAACAAAATCAAGTCCTCTCTGTCAGTCTATTTGCACGTCCAGGAAGACGTTCCTTTACGCAACATGTCTCTAAACCGTGTAATCATTTGGCAACGCCCTCGAATTGTGCGCGTACCGTGCAAATTCTCATCACTCACCGCTGTTGTTATATTTTAGCACAACACGTATAAATCACTCTGTGAAATGGAACGTAATCAAACACAAGGCCAAAACTTATAATACTGGTAGTACATATTGACGCGATTGGAAACTAATGTGAGGTACATTGCCGTTTTTAAATACGAGAAGGACTGCAATACACTTAGAGTAACTTCAATGTATGTCGGCCTCGCCTCGACTCCTGTCAGTGTCTATAGCGCTATCATAGGTAAGTGGTTTGACTATTTAGTATTCTGTTATGTTTCCGGGATTCACTCATCTAAATAAAATATTAGTTTACAGCTTCCGTATTCACGGGGACCGAGAATAAAATAATTCTCCGTCAAGTTACACTTCGCGTAATCTACCCACTTTGAGAAAACTGTTAAAACGTAGGTAAGCTAATGAGAATTGCTTAACCTCCTGTTCGTATGATTTTAGTCGCAACAGATCCTTATTACTATAGGCACAAAGACATGTGACGATAACGGTTAGATCTCCATACATATATCCCATATTTACAAGCTTCGTATCACAAGCCTTATTGAGCTTATCATGAGACAAGTTCGATTTGTGTAAAATTGTCCCGTAATATTTATTTATTTTAATTAACTTGAAATGTATGTTTGTTCGGGTCGAATCTTGCAAGTTAAATTTGACCTACTTTCCGGTTTCCGATCGAGATAAATTTGGCATACTTATTTAAGTTCTGTGACAATGCAATAGTATGATACCATCGAGCTGATCTGATGATGGAGCAGAAAGGTGCTCATGGGAATTCTGTGATAAAATAATGCAATCCTACTAAGTTTGGGTTCTTTATATTCGTCTCAGTGAGTGGTTGATGTATGTTCAAAGAAAAGTGCAGTCGGCAATAAAAGCTTGTTACAAAAATTAAATATTTGACAGAAACTTATTTGCACTTGATTCGGCTATCGAATAAAAATAATCGTAAAAAGGCTGTAGTTCGCCTAATTTCAAATCAAATTCGCATATCCCTTACCTTTTCAGGGCTCAAAGTCGTGGGTCAGTTACGTAAGAAAAGTAACGATTCTTATTGAATATTGAAACAGCTATTTGCCTTATGCGGGCATCACTAGCATTCCGTGTATTGCATTATGATAATGTGCCATTTTGAATGAGCGCATCGTAGTCGTGCCGGGCGCAGCACGCGTCCTCTGGCGCCTGAACGAACGCAGACCAAAACCAACCTTACCTTAAAACCCAAAAGACTTGTATCTTTCAAAGCAAAGAGCAGGAATATTCTATTTTAGTCAATTCTGAACCCCTATAAGACAACTTAGACAATAGAGTTCAAGTTTCATGTCTTAATAGGCAAATATTTAACTTGTCTCCCTCGCATATCATTGTGGAATCTCCTCATTACTAGATGAAGAAATGCGATATTTTCAGAAATATAAGTGACACGGGTTAGTTGAAGGTTACTGAATCGAAAAGCATTTTTTTTCTTTTATGTTCGTATGTATCTATGCCTGTATGTGTTTTTGCAGCCTCGTCATGACAAAAAAAACGGTTGGACGCGTTTCAACCATTTTATTCATTATTAGATTGGATCTATATCCAAAGATTTACTCGAAGACGATTTAAGCAGGATGTCTGCAAACAAAGTACCTTCTATTAAATACACTCTCTAGGGTCGGACCACGATCCACAGACATGAGGGTCTGAGGATTGTGGTCAGCATCAGCGTTACATCTGGAGCTTACTGTTCTTAAATCTTCCATGCGGACTCTCTTGGGAAAGTAGAAGCAGTGGTTTCCCGTTGCCTTCAACCCCAGACATTTTAAAAAAGTTATTTATACTCCAAGGCTGCTGATGCGTCTTCGGTCAGTTACCTGACCTGAGCACCGCTAGTAGTACACAATAGAATTCAAGGTCCATTTCTTAATAGGTATATATAACTTGTCTCCCTCACATTATCAGTGCTAAATCTTCTGATTACCAGATGCAGGAATGTTGTACATCATTATTTATATTTCGTTAATATTGCAGGTGTCACATTTGACACAATAAAATAAACGGTATTATTACGGAGATGTTTATCAGAACCAGAAATATTTGGGATTAAATCACGTATGTGGGTTTTATGTTAATGTTATGGCGTTGGAAAGAATTTTACATGATGGCGAAATCGACTAAACAATGGATTATGGCGTTTCAAAACACTGCAACGATCGATCTTTTGTTACTAATGGTTGCAACGAAATATAATCTGCATTTGATTTCTTTTTTTAACATATTTTTATGCCATAACATGCTACGATATTCACACAAACATTAATATTCTGGGAAAGTACAAAGAAAACAATTGAAGAGATTAGTAATATGGTTAAAGAGAATTTATAGAATACTAGCTTCTGCCCGCGACTTCGTCCGCCTTAAATTCGTTTATCGTGGATAAGGATATTTTTCCGGGATAAAAAGTAGCCTATGTCCTTCCCCGGGACTCAAACTATCTCCATACCAAATTTCATCCGAATCGGTTCAGCGGTTTAAGCGTGAAGAGGTAACAGACAGACAGACGGATAGACACACTTTCGCATTTATAATAATAAATAGTATATGGTATACTAGCTTCTGCCCGCGACTTCGTCCGCCTTAAATTCGTTTATCGCGGATAAGGGTATTTTTCCGGGATAAAAAGTAGCCTATGTCCTTCCCCGGGACTCAAACTGTCTCCATACCAAATTTCATCTAAATCGGTTCAGCGTTTTAAGCGTGAAGAGGTAACAGACAGACAGACAGACAGACAAACACACTTTCGCATTTATAATATTAGTATGGAAGTATGGATATAGTATATAATATATAGTATGGATGGATTTGCTAAATATGACAAGTTTTTTAAGCTATTTGGACAGGAATACAGATGAAAAGAATGGAGGGGATGATCTAGACCCAGATGTATCAGAACCACTTACAGAAAACACAAATGAAATATAATCTATATTAAAATTATGATTGTTACTAAAATTTACGCAACTTAATACAAAATTGAAGTGCATATATAGTACTCTGATGTGAAATTATAGTTTTTCGACGACAGGCCATATTTTCTGCTTACATCTCAACTCATCTCAATCGTTGTTGCTTCGCAAATTCCAAAGTTTAGAATCACTCGTATTTCAATAAATAAGTCTAACATAATGCACGGAATCACATATAGAAATGCTAGATGCTTGTATTACTTCTATATATGTTACGTCGTCCTCACCTTAATTAGTAATTTAATTATACAACACACGCTCCCGAAATGGAAATAGGTGTTGTAGAAATCTTAACCAGCAACTCAGCTAATTAACTAAGCCTAAAATAACCAAGAGGCGCGTATTTTGACGTTTACATGAAGTTCCCCTTAATTGGCTGGTAGCATGCGCATGCGTCGCCTAAACAAAGAGTAAGTTAGTACTAGAGTGACAAAAGGCAATGTTGTGACGAGTTTTTGAATGGCGACCATGCATCGAAAAATGCAGCGGGGGTAGTAATGGTAGGACTGACATCTTGGTTGCTCCTCATCTTAGTTGATTTTCACTTGACTTAATGTCCTATGTACCCTGGATAGGGCAGAGGGTGTCCACAGTACGTCGCCATCCCGAACGGTCTTGAGCTTCGCGTTTTACTTCGCTCCAGGTCATTCCTATTGCCTTCTCATCTGCAGTGATCGTCCGCCACCAGGATTGCTTAGGGCGAAGACGTTTCCGCTTTTCTTGGGGATTCCAGTCTAGGGCTTGCCTCGGTATGTGATCGGGGTCCCTTCGGAGCGTGTGGCCGATCCAGTTCCACTTGCGGCGTTTGATTTGCTGGTCGATCGGGGTGTTACCACAGCGTTCCCATAGAACTTCCTTGGATATACATACAACCAGTGTATACACCAAGAATGCGGCGAAGACAGCGGTTAACGAAGACTTGGAGACGGCGCGAGTTGTCTTTAGTGACCTTCCACGTCTCACATCCGTAGTTACAAGGGTTATAAAAGTATAATCAACGTACAAAACTAACAAGGTGCACTGATGATCTGACGAAGGCCGCTAGACTCTGCTCAATACCGACGGCATAGGACTTGTCATGGTGGCGTTCCTTGGGAAGGCCTATGTCTAATAGTTGACGTCTTTTGGCTAGTGATGATGACGTTGAGAGTGACACTGTCTAAAGTTTCGCCTATACCGCTGAATCCCTCGTGTGCGATTTAAAAAAATGCTAATTAAATTAAAGCTCCATGATATTTTAACATAAAGTTTAAATGCCCTGCACGGATTCGTGTCTAAGCATGTAAAGGGTAAAAAGATGCTGCCGCACCGTAAACGCAGTTATTTTTTTGTTTGTTTCCGATGTTTCTTTTGGTTTGTGGACCATTTTAGAGGTTTCGAAATGGGTACCTCACTTCAAAGAAGCGAGGGTAAACGCAGTGACTTATTTTAATGCGTTACTATATTTTTACGCATACCTTCCATACCCGTGTAGCCCATAAAACGCTGACAGTGCGTTTACGCAGCTGAATGTATGACGAAAACGTGACGTATAAGATACTTCATCGCGTATGAGCAGCGTTAAAATTCGGTGTGGAAGGTTTTCGTTTAAATCGTGACGCATAAGACACGTCACTGCGTTTACGGTTCAGCTGGATATTTCAGGCACCGGTGTGGTCGATCCTTGAGAAAAATTATGATGTGCCTTTTAAATAGAGTGCATCAATAGATGGCGTCGCTCTCTCCATGCCCTCATAACATTGTATTCAGAGTGACCAATGATAGTGACGCCATCTCTTGATGCAGCTTTTCTTAAAGAATCTCGCTTTTTAGGGTTCCATACCAAAAGGGTAATATTATACCATCAGATGGAAAACATAACATGCCTGGTAGTTTTTTAAAACAGATTATTTCTCATGATAGACCTTTTAGGACAAAATTTTTAATACTTCTATGACGTCACAATTCTATAGAACAAATAGGATGTATTCTTTCTTAGATAGGTATATAGTCTCTATTGTAGAAGTAATGCATCCGCAGGAGATTCTCGGTAAAACCAGAGGGTATAGAAATACTCTTTGGATTTACCGAGAATGTCCGGCGGACACAGACAGACACAGACATGCTTCAACTTCAACATTCCTAAGCTTTCCTGCGCAGTAATTAGATAAACATAATGGTAATTTGCATATAAGTAGAAACACCATCTCAAGCAGGTACATGAGTACATATCTATGGCTTATTCATACTATGATGTATAAGTAGTAGCTGAGTGTTCCATCATATATTTAAGAGCTAGGCTCTTGTCGGTGGCGTAATTTTCAGCTTATTCTTCATTCATTTTTTCTTTAATTTACTCCCTTTTCCTTTTCCCTTCTATAGGTAATGCAGCCAACCAATTTGAATCCTAGGTCACTTTATAAAACTTTTGCACACACAAGACAACTAACGTCAATATTGTGTTTCTTTTGTAAAAAAACAGACAGACCGACAGAGTCGTACCATAAGGGTTCCTTTTTTACCATTTTTGGTACGGAGCCCTAATGACAAATGATAAAGCTTTATGGTTCTATAATAGCCTAGGAATCAAATTGGTTGACAAGGGCGCTTCCGTAGAATACCAACTGGCGGGTCTATATTATAGCATTCGAAGAGCTTATAAGTTCAGTCTTAAGGAAATAAATCTCGTATTTTTTTTATATTTCTTAGTTTCATTATAATTTTAGGAAACATATTGATATATTTTCCTAAATTAAAACAAGAGATAGTTTTGGGAAGACAAATAAGCGTCTAAAAATCTTCTATTAATTTTTTTACACCAGTTATTCATCATCGTCATTTTCCTATTCAAATATTGAATGCGCTCCAGCGATTAATGCAACGTCAAATGTGTTCAATAATAACCAGGTAACTGTAACACAAAAATATGTCAACGAACCCATAAAAAGCATCCTGAAGAAGCTCCCGTGGCGTCACACTTCCAATTCGTAGGCGTGTGTAATGTCCGGCCATTATCCTCGCTCCGAACTGGTATGAGTAAAGCGTAGTTTGTATGCGGGACTACCTAAAGAATCGATTACACTGGTCCTAACTAGTATGCTACTGACAGGGCAGCAGCAAAGCGTTGGATTTGGAATGAGACGCTTTAAGAATCCCCTCGGCCAGCTTGGTTCTCCATACAAACGTAGTTACGCTCTCATTTTAAAATGACGAGCTAGTTTGTTCTGAAACTTTGTACTCAGAATAAGTTAAGGTATATGTAGGCCTGTAATTAGTTTATGTAGCTTCAGATACCATAGTAAAAAAATACAACCAATTTAAGTTTTTCATACATAACTTGTTTTTGCTGTATTTCGTTTGTTTTATAAACTAGAGACATATAAACTAATTACAGGCCTATATATACCGCATATGCATAGTTTTGTTACAATCCAACACGTAGTTTTAAAATGGGAACGAAACTCGGTTTGTATGGGAAGGTGAAATACGGCCGAGCTAGCCGTTGACTCTTAACTTAGCTCCCCAATTTAGGATGCTAAATTCAGCCAAGTGAAATACGCGATTAACGCTGGTTTCATTTTTCCATTCGAGTACCAAATTGCCCCTAAGCATAACTCGTTACAAAACAGAACGGTAGACATCAGGACAGATACTCTCAGAACGGTAGGAACGATGATAAAACCAATTCCATGATGGTCACATCCAGATCAGAAAATTGGAATGTTTACCCCTACCGAACATTAATTCATACTTTAGTAGTAGGTGCTAATTGACGATGTGTACTGAATTTTTCAAAAAAGAAACTATAGACAAAACAAACTTTAACTATAAGTAAAATGGTCATAAAAGCAGAATAGAAAGAAGAAAGAGTATTTTTCTATTCTCGGTTTCCGTCATAACGTCGAAGTTTCTTGCCTAGAATCAGATAATATTGGGCAATTTCATTCCTCAAAATTATTTAAAAGAAAGTAGTTACTGTGCCGCTTCAATCCCTAATTGAGTTTGTACCAATCTAGTCAGACGCCGATTGAGACTATCCATAACCTAAAATTTCATACGCGCTTTAATGTTGAAACTATAGTAAATGCTTGCAACTCTGTTTGTAGAGGAGGATAAAGCAATAACCCTCTTTTATGATTCAGCGTAGTCAGGTAAAAGTATCCTATAACCATGTTAGGATATTAAGCTGCTATCCTTTTACCAAAATTATCAAAAATGGTTGAAATTTTGACGTGATGAGACCGCCACGATATTAATTCATACGTTTTAAGTTTAAAGCATTCGTAGATTGCTCTGTAAAGATTTTTCTTTGAATAATGTATGACTCTGTAAGGCAACTGGATTTTATAATTTTATAATAGATGTAGGCACACTACCATGTGTACTCCCTTAAAACATACATGCACTAGAAGCATTATTAAAAACAGCTAACTGACACGGGTCGACCAGACTCTGACGCAGTATTTGCATAATATAGATAGCCGGGTCTGCTTCGACGCACCATCAGCTGTCGAACCAGGCGCCATTTTATCTGCAACAAGGTTGATGCCTTCTAGTTTCCCTACCACCGTTATTAGTACTAATCATAATTAGCGTTCTTATCTACTTACTTAATATTATTTAATAAGATTTTGCAAAGCAAATGGCAGATTGTTATAATTTATGAGGCGATAAGCTGCGTTGGATGGCGTATAAATTTAGCTTGCTGCGTTTCTAACCAGAGTATTAGCAACTTGACAGGTGCATACAATAATAATATGTATGCTGTAAGTCGCAGTCCCAATGATCATATAGTCTGACAAAGACAAGTCTAAGACTTACACAACTCTTCGTTGAAATGATTGGGCTTTCGTCCAAATGACTTGTACATTTTTGACGACTTTGTTGGGGTGCCAGATTATATCAGATTAGTTCTGTAGGTGCAAAATTAGTATTGTCACATTAGCTTCTAACTTAAACAGGATCCTTTTCATCTTCACATTCTCATTTGAAAAATCAATTTTCGTAGGTGAATTGGCAAATAGGGTAGTTAACTGCAGTCAATATAATATGCTAACCAGTAAGTATACATTTCAAAACTATTAATATTATTTTTGGTGGAATCACACCTTTATATTCGGCCATTTCTCCAAGCGTTTCACCCCCTCTGATTTCGGTGGTCGCATTAGTGCCAGGATTCCGTAAGATCAGCATGTTTTTCTTCGTTTTGTGGTAAAAATTACCGCCGTCTATTAGATATATAAACATATAGAAATATAGATATATAAAAAACGTGCATATCTCACGGGACCCCGGCAATAATACGACCACCGAAATCAAAGCGGTTGAAACGTTCGTTAAGATGCTCATTCCTACTGTGATTCATATAAACCATGAACCTAGTGACCCAAACAATAAACCTGTAAAAAGTAATGGTCTTTATTTTTAAAGGGCAACAAATATATTTTACTGCCCATCTATATCCGAATTATATTTAGCGGCAGCTTAATATCCCGCCTACTACAAAATTGTATTTATTGCAACTGAGATTTACTAACTAATAAATCTAATGTAAAGTAAGAATAGTTTGCTATAAAATTAGAATATTCCACATGCTGCTTCTAAAATGAGCATCTATAAAATAATAGTCTTTATAAATCTATGAGCCAAAAGCATTTTCGTGTTGTCACGTCGTAATGCGTGCTCATTGATATCAATCCACTACTTGGAATGCATTCCAGAAATTCTAAAAGAATGTAGACGTACATAATATTGATTATACAACAAAGCGGCCAAGAGCATGTCGGACCATGCTCAGTGTAGGTTCCGTAGCCGTTACTACAAAGAAACGCGGAAAATTTTGTATGCGAGTCCTAGTCACATTTAATCGGTTTTTGATCGATAGGTACTAAATATGCTCACATAATACTTAGTTTTAGGTAACGAAACATTTATTTTATACCCGTCCAAATATATATGTAGATACCTCACACATTGTTTTTTTTAATTATGTTTTTCTTAAAGTAATAAGTGGCAAACGGGTAGACGAGCTACCTGAAGAAAAGTGGTAATTGTCGCCCATGGATATGTACAATACCGGAGGAGTCGCTCATAGTTACTTTGACAACCATTGATTGCCCCGTCCACATAGCGGCCTAGATACTTCACACGTCTAATATTAGTATTTTATGATTTATAATGTAATAAATGGCAAACGTATAGACGAGCTACCTGAAGAAAAGTGGTCGTTGTCGCCCATAGATTGGATATGTACAATACCGGAGGAGTCGCTCATAGTTACATTGCCAACCATTGAATGCCCCGTCCAAATGGCAGCCTAGATACTTCACACGTCTAATATTAGTATTTTATGATTTATAATGTAATAAGTGGCAAACGGTACACAAGCTACCTGAAGAAAAGTGGTCGTTGTCGCCCATAGATTGGATATGTACATTACCGGAGGAGTCGCTCGTAGTTACTTTGCCAACCATTGAATGCCCCGTCCAAATAGCGGCCTAGGTACTTCACACGTCTAATATTAGTATTTTTTTATGTTTTATAATGTAATAAGTGGCAAACGGGTAGACGAGCCACCTGAAGAAAAGTGGTCATCGTCGCCCAAGGATATGTACAAGTTGTACAACACCGAAAGAGTCGCCCATACGTTGCCAACCTTTAAATGCCACGTTTACACGCTTCTTGAAGAATTCCATGTTATAGCGCTCCGGAAACACCTCACAGGGAAGCCTTTGGTGACTTAGGCAAAAATAATTTACTTTTTCTACTCGTCGACTTTAATCCCTCAATAAGAACTTCCTAGAGTAAACTTTAATAGCATACTTTTCAATGTCGGATACTCTATGGCACTTCCAACTGAACTTTGAATTGAAGTGTTGGCTTATGAATATGTCGAATGAATGAGTCGAAGATAATTGAGGTACGATGATGGTGATGATGATGGTGATGATGATGGTGATGATGGTGATGGTGATGGTGATGGTGATGATGATGATGATGATGATGATGATGATGATGATGATGATGGTGCTGGTGATGGTGATGGTGATGGTGACGGTGACGGTGACGGTGACGGTGATGGTGATGGTGATGGTGATCGTGATCGTGATCGTGATGGTGATGGTGGTCGCGATGGTGATGATGATGATGATGATGATGATGACGATGATGATGATGATGATGATGATGATGATGATGATGATGATGATGATGATGATGATGATGATGATACCTACTCGTAGAAAAAGTATTGTATACAATAGTTATATAATTAGCTTTTTAAGTCTCGTTCCTTACTTATACCACTCAGCAAGCTTCGTGGCCTAAACGCGGTGCTCGACTGAAAAAGCATACATTATATAACGATTGCATAAAATACTATTTTTTAAGAGCAGTAGAGTTGCTCCGGTGTCTTTACGTAGATAAGCTAGTGCAAGTCTAGTGGAAGTTTCTGCGGACGGTTTACCGTTGATATCCATTAATTTTACATCAACTCTAATGATCCAATTTTCCAGAAACGTCTTAAAGCCCACACAAATCTCCAGTTATCCCTCTACTGACAAGCATTGAGGAGGCCGTTTTATCAAAGAGGGCTGCATTGATGCAGTAGACACCGGATGAATGCTGTGTAATTTAAATCCCTCGCGTTGAAATCTGGTGGGTGGTGTCCCATCAATCCTGAACTGACTCAGGTTAAAGACTAGTGAAGTGGAGATAGTCTTAAAATATTGTTTTATGTTCGACGTGTTTTAGGTGAAACACCGGCCAAGCCAAGAGCATGTCGGACCATGCTCAGTGTAATATGCTTTTTTGTTTTGCCTTGTACCTGTCGTATTATAATATGTGCCACATGCTGATGCTTACTGTAAAAAAAACAGCTCTTGTTACAGTGCCCCCGTAGAAATATTTATTTTTGATATTTACCTCATACAAGACACCTATACCTACTACAAATTTCATCAACGGACGGATATGACGAAACTTTCGATCTTCGGACGGGTTCCGTTTTTGTTATTTTGGCGACGGAACCCTAAAGGAACTTATAAACGATTTTATTTTTTCTAAGTTTATGCGCGATAATTGTTGACGTGAGCCTTATAAACATACAACAGTGATGACTTCATTTTTCTATAGAATATATATATAGAAAAATCTATTAATCAGACTCGCATGGCGTACCATACTAAGTTTCCTGTAAAATAACTTATTTTAAGACTGAATCTGTTATTATGTTTTATTTATGACCGGTAAGTGGTCATTATAACTAAGACTAGAAAAAAATTGTTGGACTCGACACTTTGCCAGTAACATTAGCTTGTACAGCATCCATTTATTCGCCATAAAAATCATAATTAAGCGTAATTTTTCAGTATATGGCCACGCTGCGCACGCAGGTTTCTTCAATACAAGAATCTAGTGGTTGTTGATGGAAAAGTTGATCTTTAATGAATGGTGAAAGGCGATATTAACGCTGATCTTGAGACATTGTAAACAATCCGTAACTATATAATATAAATAACCATGTTCAAATATCAGAATCTCGCTGTGAGATCGAATTTAAAATGAAGAGTTACGTAAAAGAACCAGGGTCATCGACATACCCAGAGAGTTGCCAGTCCTTTTTGGCAGTATGCCCGCTTACTGCCAAATAGGGCTAGCAAGTCTCATGTGCATTGCTCGTAGAAACGCTGACCGATTATTGTGGTGTCTTCTCTTACACTCCGTGAGGGGTGCAGGGGGGCCCGTATTGCTTTGCGGCATTTTAGGCTGTGGCCTGGTAACTACCCATAACGCTGACCATCAGTGAGACCGAAAGGTTCTTAGCGACTACGTAACGGAAGACGCAGCGTAGGAAGGACCCCAACAATATGGAATGTTGATTCGCTCGAGATCACAAGAAAAGAAACCGTTAGCTAACTCTCGGTTGTTGTGGAGATCCTAAGGAGGCCTTTGTCTTTCGAGTGAATATCGTATAAAAAAATAAGCAGGTATGTCTAATGTTTTCCAGTAGCAGTGTTATCGATGTAAAGCTTCATAAAATATGTCATACTTAAAAAGTGTTGCTGTGTTTTATTCTCCAAGAGTTTCTATCGCGCAATTTCTAGCAGGTACAGTTAGTTAGCTTAGTTTAGAAAGTAACAATATGTGTAAAAAACATGATTTTATTTCAATAGGTTTACATTTGTAATAGGCAATTACTAAATATAATGATTAATTTGTTATTGCAATAGCATTTCTCAAGTAAAGGTTTACGCTTTTTGCGTATTTAGATATGACAGCAATCGTGATCTTAGTTACCTACAGTTAGTGAGAAACGAATCATGTAAGTACCTTGACCAGGATAGGAAGTTCTCATAAGGTGCTATTTTCTCGTAATAAGATTCTTACTTTACAACTCTTGTAAATTTTACGTAGCACCTGCTTCGAAAGTGAAACTAGTTTCGCTGATTATCATGAGTGTTATTAGAATATTATTCGTAGGAAATAGGAAGAAGAAAATAAGCGAATATCAGAATTGATCCGCATTCAAAGAACAGGAAGAAAAACTAAATATAATTTAAGATACTTTATTGAACTAGGTATCAGGTCAAGATAAAATGGCACATTTACAAATTGATAAATAACTAGATGTTTACATGAGTATACTCAATTCACATTCTTAATAATAAACATGGTCCGGAAACAGTCTTATTTCTAAAAGGTAAATTAGGCACTTATTACTTAAACAAGTCGAGGTCTGTGGCAAACAATTAAAATATTTACAACGGTCCTTATGTACATTAAATCAAATTTAACAGCAGTTTCTCTTAAGAGAGATCGTAAAGCCTCGATTTTCTTAGTTAATTAGATGTTATAGCTATTGTCGACATTTATAATCTTCCAAACGAAGATTGATAGCATTACCAAGCGTACGCTGATTATAATAAATAAATAAGAGAGGAAAATTTCTAACAAATATATCTATAATATACCACATTCTAGTATGTAAGCACTATGGTATGAGTTAGACGACGATATTCGTCCTGATATCCATAAAATAAATTAATACATAGAACAAATCCAAGACTCGGATACAAATATGCGTGGTCATCAAATCGATTTTATCCTTTCCGGGAATCGACCCAGGCTTCTAGTTTTGTGTGTAAACTAGCGCATGCTATCTACGTTAACCATTGTAAATAATTTGACAAATCAGACAATGCGTTTTGTTTCTGGTTTGTTTTTTACAAAAACATTTATACAGAGACACGTTTTCCGTCGAAAAAATACCTCTGCTCTTTGCCTGAGTCCATAATATAAACTACACATGCATACACTATAATAGCAATCATTTTAGTACAGACATCTTGTCAAATATCATCATCATATTTAGGTCATAGAGCGCCGTAATCTACGACATAATTGTTTATTATCTTTTGCTTGCAATCTACCCATAATTTCGTTATGCAAAAACTGTTTTCAACAACTTTAACATAACTATGAAGATTTTTTAACCTCAATCTCAAAAGCTTTGTTGATAATTATCACATATACGAAGTACAATTTAAATTCCAAACGACATTTTTCTAACAGAAATATCAATTAAAAATAGCAAGCAACAAATGTCTTTTAATAAAAATACGAATTTACTTGCTAAATCATCAAAATAACAACAGCGAGTGTGCTGAGTTCAAAATGGCAAGCAATTGTATGTTTTTTTTTTAGTTTTAACGAAGTCCACAACCAAAGACTGTTCAACTCAAAAGTACGATCGTTTAGCATTTTTCTGTCAAATCCGTATTCAACCTTCGTTATCCTCATCCTTCCAAAAATCTCTTCAACGAGACACAAGTCTGCCTTAAACAAGCAACAAACTCCTTCAGGAGTAAACAGCTCCCGCGCAGTTCAAACTGATGCTTCATATGCTGAGAGATGGTCGTTTCTTCCGGACACTCTTGTTGCTTAGGCCAAGAATGGTGCCAATTACCTGTGAAATAATTAAGCATTAAATTAATTTGTAACTTAAAAAAATCGGCATGAAACACTCTTTGTCTATGTCGTAACGAAACCTGTATATAAAATATTATTTGGTCGGTCAGGGCTTATCTTTTTACATAAATTAATTGCCAACTGTTCTAAAAACAAACTGAAAGGTTTTCAAAATTAACGTTATAATTTGAATTTATCAGATTCTCCATCTGATAAAATCTTGTCATTCCACCGAAATATTCTGCCTGGAAATCCTGAGGACGGGACAGTCCGATTTCGAAAACTTGAAACTGACATTAAAAACTAAAGGACGCTAGTGTAGCTAGTCTCTGATGCAGCAAAACTTACTTTAGAGACAGAATAGGCAGCGAGCTTGCGCCTGGGCGAGGGCAGCAAGAGCGCAAGCGCGCGCGCTTCGCGCAGCAGCGCGTGGAAGGCGAGCGCGGCGCCCGCGCACGACTCCGCCGCCGACACCTCGTAGAACTGGCATCCGAATCGTAGCGACAGCTCCTGACCCTCCTCCGCTTTCACGACTCTGAGCAATCAAGTTTCAGATCAGTCAGATTTTATTTCTAGATTCGTTTGTGGGACGTTTATTTGATGTGTCACCAGCTCTCTTTAGAAGTCGCATCAAAAACGCTTTGGATTTAGGATAACGTGCGGGTTCATATTGAGATTGAAGGAGATATTTATATTTTATTTCTTAAGAAACCATAGCTGCACCCACATGGGTTTGCATAAATTATGATTTAAATTATGTTATTTTCTTTGACTTTGTATTGGTGTCTAAGCTATTTTACCAGAAGGTATTAATTACGACACATAAATCGCCAATAAATATTTCTAGTGGAAGAGAAAATGATAAGGTGTCTCAAAAATCGACAAGACAACATCAAAAGGCCGTGGTTGGTAGAATAGAAGGCAGAAGAGACCCACGTGGTTCACCAAGGAAGTTACCTCCTCGAGCAGGATTCATCAGGTGGTGAAATGATCGGGATTGAATTGAAGAAGTTGAAATTAAAATACCTTGCATGTTCCAAATCCCTCTTGTTGCCTAGCAAGGTCACAGCAGTGCAGCCTGGAAGCCTGGTTCGTTCCAACAAAGCTAGGAGCTCTGCTGCCGCCATAAAGGACCGTCGGTCGCAGACGGAGTAGACGATGGCGAAGGCGTCGCCCCATCGCAGGTGCTCTGCTAAGCATCCGCGTTTCTAAATAAAAAATATAAAGTCATAATTACGAGTTTTTACTTACGCATAGTTGTGAGTTTGAAATTAAATATCTGTTAAATTTTAGACTCACACTTTCTTTTGCATTCCTTTTCGCATATTTTAATGATATTTTTTCTTATAACTGTTACTAATTAAAATAATCAAACGTTGGAAATCGGAATACTCTTGGAATCATCGTTGATACAATGGTAGTATAATAAATAGTTAAAGATTTTTCTAATGCACATGTCAATTTTGTCTCTTACGTTGAGAAATAAAATAGGAAAACACAGTACTCGCTGATGGAGGGGTATAGAGTCTAGAGGTACCGGGTTCGCGTCCTGGTGTGACCATGTGCAAGAGCAATCGTATTTTTCTTTGCGCTTTGAATTGTATCTGTATCACAATAGGCAATAATGTGATGTTAATTTTCCAACATTAAAAACACAGAAACCCAAGATTTTGTGATCGATATACAGAAAAATAGGAAAGTTCTAAAAGTTATGTAGGTACCCGATTGCCCCCGAGCGTAAACTAAAGTTATTTGTTATGTATTAGTTAGGTAGGACTCACTCAAGATGATAAAAGAAAAAGTACGAAAGCGGTGCTGGTTAACAAGAACAAAATATAAATCGATATACCGACTGCACCTGCAAGAAAAAATCCTTCGGTGTATTTTAAAAAATATGATATTATTTATTCAGTAGGTACGTATATCAATTACAAGTGCAGCGCTTCTTATCTACAGCTTTTGGACTTATGCCCAGACATTACACATTCTTTGCTCAAAATAATTATTCATAAAGCATTTACCGCACAGCCACACGAGTCTAGAATCTCCACTTCAGATGTTGCGCCGTCAAATGCAACTCTGTGTTGATAAAGGAAATCTGAAAAGAAAAATATGTATAAGTAACAAAATCTAATTTTTATAACAGAACACACAGCCACACACAGCCTTCCCTTATATACACATGACATGTGAAACACGTATTCTTTTAGAGTGCAAAGTTCTAGAGTTGCACTAAGAAAGGATTTTTTTAAATTCGGATTGTTTGTGAATGATGTCGCGGGTTAAAGCTAGGTATACTATATAAATAATACGCAAATAAATTCACGTCTTGAACTAACTTGGTTAAAATCTAGATCAAGGCCAAAACCATTTTTTCAGTCTTTGTATTTGGGGCATAAATATTGTGGAAACAGAATTAATTATAAACAACTTGGATGCGATCGGAGTTTGTAGTTGGGTTCCGTATTTTTTAAAATCTCGAAAACAAATATAACTGCCAGTTTGTTTAGCCAGTGTATCCAATTGATGGCCAAAAGCCTTCTTTTGTTCGCCACACGTCCAAATTTAGCTCATTCATTCTTCACGTGAGAGAGTGGCGGATGCTTTATTATTCATAAAACAGAATAATATCATATATGTTTTTATTAAAATAATTTAGCCCTTCTGCCACACTATCCTCCAGGTTTTGGCAACACCTTTATTCCTATTTCAAACTTTTCAAATTTAACTTTGACAGTGAAAAGTATATTTTTTCTCAGTCTAGAAATACGAGAGCTGTAAAGCTAAAATAAATAATATACGTGATACAAACTGTATAAAATGATTTATTTAAATGAGCGATAATCGCGGAAAACGAAGAGAATATTACGACCAGGTCAGCAGGTTATCCTGCCTTCTTTTAATTGTATCGTAGCTACTTTGCTCTCACAAAGTAATAAGCACTACGGTTCCTTTTAAACGGGATGTGTGTCACTCAATGACCATGAATGGCCAAAGAAGACATTTGTTTACGGATATGACCGCTGGCATTTTCCAATCCATATACATAACCTAACACCAATGGGTATACTTCCGTCATATCGCCTGTCAATCAAACAGCTGTTCTATTATGTATCTGAGGCCTCGACGCATCGATTTTGACCTCATTCCGGAGTATTGGCTTTCTGAAACACTGTGTCAGTCACACGATTCTAGGTTACAACTGGTAACCTTACAATTTATTTCTAGATACGTAATGTTTATTCTATAAGTAAATGCCTAAGCAACAGAAACAATGCAACCATGAGCGAATCTAAATATAACAAAATGCATCTACAATACAAGCCATTTGCAGTTTGATGACTAGTCTACAATATAATGATGTTTTGGCAACTATTTTAACTAATTAATTATTCGTAAAAGTGAAACAGTTAAATTTACTTTGTTTGACAAGTGGATATATGTAGGTACTAGTAAAAAGTTGTTATGTAACATGTAAACCAATATAAAACAAATAAGTTCATTATGGTTTTAAGCTCACCTCCAAAACTCGAAAAAGAAGGAGTAGTAGAATTTTACTAATAGTTATCAAATAACTTAGGCCATTCAATGCCTGGATGCTCCAGAATTGCTCTCACTACCTCCGCGCGCGCAAATCACGCTCCGTAAAGAGATTTCATTATTCACTGTCTTCCGACTCTTCAAAACTTTAAAGTTTCTTTTGACATTAACAGGTAAAACTATTTTTCTACTGCATTAAATACCTCGTCGTTTGTAACGATATTTTACAATAAAAGATATACGAGCATGTAAGTCTTACCAGTAAACATGATTATGTAAATAAACGCAATGTTTCCGCTTCTTTACGGTACTAATAAGCACAACTACCAAGCTCGTATAAGATCATTATCTTGCTCAATATCTCAATAAGACGCTATCAAAGGTCGACGGCCGGTCGCAGGCGCCGGTCGCGTCGCACAGCCTTGGCTGGCCCTGCCAATATCGCAAATAAACCGTTGGCGGGTCTTGGCAACACTTGGCAACTCTTGACAACTCTAGGGGCTGTTTCTAAACATTCTTGACATAGCGAGGCTAACGCTGGTCGTGCCAAACTTACCGCCGGTTGAGCTGTATTCTCCGATATAGCGCTTCGTTAGGTAACGGACCACCACGGCTGTAACAAAAAATACAATAATTTTAAAATCTGCAATATACTATAACATGTATATACTATACAATATCGTTAAGTAGAAATGTCAAAAAGGCTAATAGACACCACTGGGGACCGAAGAGCTGGCAGCTTATTCCTCGCTCGACGTATTAGCATCGCTGTACGGCGAGGAAATGCTGCCAGCATCTTCGGGACCACTTCGGGACAATGCTGAAAGGCAAGTTTTTATTACATTTAATTGAGTTTAATTTCTTGTTTAGTAATAGTTCTTATGTTTTGTTTCTTGTATTATTTTTATCGTCGATTAAATAAATATTTCCTTAAAAAAAAGGACTTATTATAGGGAACATGCATGAAATTTTTCATCGCTTTTCTTAACAAAATATCAAAATACCGTAAAAACTATTCCAAAAAGTGAAATTAAAATTAAAATCGGCCCAGAAATGAGTACGATATAGGCATTTTATACTACTAATTAGACAGCGATTTGACAGAGAGGTCCGACATGTACTGTTACGTCACAGTCTACGACGGTCATATAAACTTCCTATTAAAATCTGTTTTGCTAGAAAGAGATATAATGAAATGTTTGATAGCTTATATCTTGGTTATTTTTATAGTTATTCGAAAAAATATTTTTCTCCACTGTTTGTTATATGAATGAGTTTTTAATAAAGAAACAAGAAAAGATTATGCATATTCCCTATTATATAATATAGAATGCCTTAATTCATGGCAACATCATTTCGCCGTCAATTTACTTCGTCGTTAAGAGTGTCTACGCTACAACTGATGGTTGACAAAATATTTATGCTATATCTAAATAGCTTTAGAGCAAAACAACCGTACGTTACGTATAATCCATTAAGACATTTAAAGGTACACCCGAGACCAAAAGTATGGAAACAAAGTTATTTCCTTTAATATTCGGAGTTTTAATTTAGCTATTTATTTTTTATAATAATTATTGTTATTAATAACCACATGTAAGTTACATTAGAACATTAGTAGAATGTCCCAAAAGATTAATAAGGAACACATACGTATAAGTTTGGGAAGAAGTTAGATGTCGCCCTTTTTAATTGCCTTTCTACAAAATTTTGAACTGGCAATTATCACTATTTACTTTTAAAATGTTCTATTTTCAATGTTTTGTTTTGTAATTGTCACAGATGCATGAATATAAAGTAATTGTAAATGAATAGTATAAAAATAACGAATGTTGGATCATAGTCGTCAAAAGATCGACCATAGCCAATTGGAATATTAATAGAAACCTGAGTAAAATATTGATAATAATTGATTGTTTAAAAAATACTCTTAGAATGAACATCACAAAGAACCGTCATTATTACTGTTTTGTTTTGTAATTGTCAATTAATCGTATAAAAATAACGAAAGTTAGAACATAATCCTCAAAGGCTCGACCGTAATATTAATAGAAACCTAAATAAAATGTTTAAAATTGTTTCCGCTAAAAATACTTTTTGAATGAATATCACAAATTTTAATCGTCATTTAAGCTTGTTTAAATTCTTTTGGCCTGGGGTTTACTTTGTTGCAGTAATGCTAACATTAAGAAAAATGTTTCCAAAAGATGATATGGAATGTAACACATGGAATTTAATAAAAAAGAATTAGCTTGGATGTATACACAAGTTTTATTAGATTTGACAATAAATAGAAAAGCAATTACCTACTATGATATATGCACTACGAATGTTATTTGATCGTCACTTAGCTATAGATACTCATACAGTGGATATAGACCTAAAAGGACTTTGATAAAGTTAATTGGAAGAGTATTATAGAAATCGTGATGTTCGAATGAATATATTTCCACATTTAACAGCATTGTATAGGCACTACAATGTTTCATTAGGAGGCAGTTAGGGTTACACTCAGATACAACAATCTTGCCCAATAAACATTGCAATCGGCCGAAGTCTAGAGAAAGCAACAATTAGCAGCAATCGGTAAGAGGTGTTACAAAAGTTGTGTTCCTGAATTAATTTATAACTACAAGTCTCAATTAGAGGGAAAGCAGACAATAAGCAACACGTTAACTGTGGCAAAGTAATACCACAAAATCTCATAAATATATATCCATACCTTATTACTATGACAGAGTTGGTGTGTACATACTTTTGAAACTTTTGGTGTATATTTATCTTTCCCCTTGACTGACTTTACCTTTACCCTATTTGTTAACTCCAGACGAACAAGTTAACGGTGGACCGACATAAGTCCCCGACATAATGTAGACAAAACCAGCCAAGAGCAAGTCGGGCCATGGTCGGTTTAGAGTTCGTAGCCGTTGTTACAAAGAAATGCACTACAGATGAAGAAAATACGATGTGAAAAAGTGCACCAGGAAAAGAGCGCATCTTCGTAGCACTTACGTCCTTTTGCTGAAAGAGCAGTTTTTCGCCATTAACTCAAAAACGGTGTATCCGATCACGTTGAAAATAATTTTCTTTGAAAGTATTTATTAAGCTTTATCTTCGTAATTTTTCCATATTTTTTGGACATACAATATACAAATTAGAAGATGGAGGGGTGGGGGGGGGGGGGGGGGGCCCAATGTATGTTACTTTCAGATCAATTATTTCCGAAAAATCAAAAAAAAAATTAGAACCTCCAAAGTATTTTAAACACCTGTCAAAATATGTGCCACAAGTTCATATTTGCTGAAAAAAAATCCCTCCCAACCTAGAAATATTCATTTCTGTTATTTAACTACAAACTATGTAGCGGCTTATACAAGATACCTATACTCCTAATTTCATCAATATACCTTGTACATCGCGTAGTTTATGAGTAAAATGCCTGTGACAAACGGACGGACGGACGAACACGATGAAACTATAAGGGTTCCGTTTTTGCCATCTTGACTACAGAACCCAAAAAAAAAGGCTGATAATCTTCAAACGAACGGACCTATTTTTTTAAACCATAACTGAGAACATGCTCGATAAAATCACCTTTCAAAAAAGAGGAGCTAATTAAGAATCGGTTCATCCGTTCAGGACCTAAAATTCACAATAGGGTAGGTACAGGTACATAGGTGAAAAACTTAAGTACTCGTAAGTCACCTGTTGTACGTAGTAATAGCGTATCCGTATAGGCAATTTGACGTTCCATACTAGAAAAATGACATAAGTTTAATATCAATTTTGTACACTAATACATACACAGGTGACTTACTTAAGTTTTTCACCTTATTTTCCCTCTGCTAAAGTAATCGCGATATTGCCGGTCAGTTTATATGGTAAATCGTCAGTGTTTGAGTATTTTTTTGTGTGTAGATGATTTCTTTTGATTGTGTGCATTTGCAGAAATAAGAATATTTCCGTAGTGAGCTGGATGTGTTTACCACGCCCCCGCTAAATACGCTTGAACTTTTTGTTCGGTAATGACGTGTCATTACCGAACTCATGCGACTCTTTGTCGTGCGATAAAGATGGTCTGTCTCTTGCCTTTCAGTACAATGCGAGAAAGACGGGTGATGCTATGTCGCGCGACAAGCGTAGTCGCGGAGAGTTGTGCTAGACTGGATGATATCATAGATACGTCATAATAGACAGTTGGCCACTATGAGCAGTGCGTCTCCAGCCATGCGTGGCCCACTATTACGCCGCGCAGGAAAAACCTACCAGCAGCCCCAATCCTGAGGAAATTGGTATACATTGACGCGCATCGAGCGTAAGAGCCGAACGTTATCTTCTTAAGTGGCGCAATAGTTGCTAAAATTGCTAGCTTTTTTGCTCATGGCAGCTCGCTTTCAATATGAATATTGAAATAAGGGTCAATTTTATGAAGAAAGAATACGGTTCGAGGAATAAGTATCCATTTGAAACACTAAACAGGTTTTTTTTTTAAATAAAACACATTTTTTTGTGTTTCTGTGTTTTTAATGTGGGAAAATTAACACCACATTATTATATATTGTGATATAGATACAAATATCAAATCACAAAGAAAAACACGATTACTCTCGCACGTGGTCACACCAGGAATCGAACCTTGTACCTCTGGATTACGCGTCCAACGTGTTGTTTTTATTTAGATGATATATATGCAATTAGATGAGTATTTATTGTTTAGGGTTTATGTGTATGTTACTTTAGTCTTTGTGCATATTAACTCGCTAGTTTGTCTATCTGCGTTGAAGTTTATTCTTCTCTCTCATTTGCTCTAAGGTTAAGAAGAGATCCCTTAAAGGGATAAGTTCGGCTCTGTACACATGTATCACTTTGACGTCTTTGCTTATTGTTTTTATTTACGGTAAAGTGTTTACAAACAAACAAATAAGCACAATTCGGTAATAGTAAGTAAACACATTACACGGAGTTCCGCCATTAATGAATTTCTTTACGTGCAAGTTATTTAATGGCAACGTTGAAGAACAAAAAGTGTATACAAGTAGTCTAGTATAATAATGTAGCACTGAACTCGACTTGGTCGTTCATAGGGTTAAAGGTTTACCTTTCGTAAATTTACACACTGTATAATTGAAAACCTTTGTTAAACAAACTGAGATCGTTGGAGGGTAACATTTATATGTTTGCAGTTAATATTTTGCGTTTACAAGTGGTTGTTTAATAGTTTAACTGCTTTAACCGAGATTTATTTAACGATAACAAATGTTTCAGACGAGCAAACAATTTCCTAATTTCACTGTGTACTGGTTAACTGGTTCCCGGTTAATGTTCCATTTAACCTTTCTTGATCTCGTGTTGGTTGACTTCTTTCATTATGTGTATTTTATTAGCTGCTTTCGTATCTACGTTGTAACATGATCGTCATCAGTAATCATCACCATCGTCGTCCTTGATCTATCCAACAACGGTGGATTGATGCTATGCCCAGCTTAGGGCAATGGTACAAAATAAATGAAGTGATCAAAATATTTTTGCACGGCATTTGCACATTATATTACCTAAAGCATTAAAACTATCCAATCGCTTGAACTTTTAAGTTTAAATTTATCTTTGCGTTCAACCGGACAATAACGATAGAAATTTACTATATTAACCCTTCACAATCGGTAATACTCTTCCTAAATTTATAGCAAACGCGATCAAAAGGAATTTAATAGCTGACACTAAGAAATATGTAAGGTTTTATACGCTAGAGCTAGCGAGGTAAAATACGGTGTGCCATAAATAGTATAAAGGTTTGTGAAATGATGTTTACGTTTCATCTCATCAGCTGGCCGTTTTATCGGCTGCCGTGGTACCTTCGTTCACGGAGGGCAGATAAACATGTCATTCTGACTTTATTGTCAGCCTCTGCTTTACGAGCTAGAAGTCTTCAAGGTTTGTGTACAATGTAACACGGCCTATCAACATTTACCTTTTAATCATAATCTATATGTCTGCTTATGTTTGTAATAACACAAATGCGCATCAGTGACGATTGTATAAATTTGGACCGATGACGTAAAGTTTCTCACTCAAATGAAACTAGATGTTAAAGGAGACAGCAAAAAGTTTCCATTTTACCAGCTTAATTACCACGTCATTTCCACTTGCTTGGTGTTAGGAATTTAAACAAGTTGTCGTCAATAAAACTTATAGTCTGAATATAAAATTAACATCTCATTATTTACGAAACTAAAAAAAGAAGAGACTAATGCCAATGTTACTCACAATTTCACATTCAAACGTGATTTATGAATTTTGATTAAGCAGTGGGGGTTAGGTATATTGCCAACTGTTAAACAGACTCTAACAATAAATGTGTGTTAATTGCAACTATCTATTGAGGCTGTCGCTATGTACTTTCCTTTTATTTCAGTCCAGCGTTCTTTACTGTGCAAGAAGTCACACGTTGGAATATTAGTGTGTTACTGGGCGTTTGTTTTGAGGTCTGCTAACGAGAAACATCGACTGCCGTATTGATTGGATTCCGCTCTCTTGGCTATACAATCCTACACTTTCATGTCTTAATCCATTTTCAAAGGAAATATTTTTTGCTGCAAAACAGTCTTAATTTGAAGGTGCAACCTTCTCAGACTGCATATATATTTTTGTAGTCTTAAATGATAAATCGCTATTCACGTGATATAACATAATATTATAGTTATTCTGAAAGAAAAGAGTTTGAAATTTGACGTTAAGGTATTTAATGTTTCTGTTTCCAAACACAAAGTTGCAGCAATCTCCATCGGATACGTAATTACGTTCTTGGCGAAGCGAGTCATGAACGAAAACACCGGATCGTCTAGTCTTACACACTCGCTTTCCAAAGCAATTGTGGCTGCAGATATAATAAATACCTCCTTCAAATTAATGTCGACCATAAATTAATTGATCAGGATGGCGATAAAGTAAAAGTAAAACTCGGTAGCGCAGCCAGTACAAGCACACGTAGCGTGAAATGTTTCAGAAACAGAAAAGTTGTTCCCTTATCAAAACATGCAGAATAAACATGGGTATTGATACAAGCGGTCAATTACACTAACGAATACTTTCACTGCTGCATTGATAGTGCCGTTCAAGGTAATCCACAAGCACGTATCTCTCGGCTGACTGATACTGAGGTGCTGCCTTCCAGTAAGATGGAATAACCCTACATCAGAAAGGTTGCACTGAGACTTGTAGAGAGCCGATAGAAGCCTCTGAGGTATACATAAACACTCGACAAGACATTTTCCAATTATTTATATATTAGACATTACATGCAATATAAATATTAACGGTTCGGAAACCGTTTTCACAAGATTTCGTAACCCATTCTCCGCCGTTGACACAACAATACGTTTCTCATCTTCGTGATATCGAAACCATGCGGTTCGTCCGGATAGCGAATTCCATGTCAGATAATTTATTCGCTGATTTTAAAGATTAACTCGTACGCCGATAAATTATACGATTCAGAACGAATTGGCTATAAAATTGGTTATCTCCATAAGTTGATGTAAAATCTTTGTTTACAATATTTACAATGCCTAAAAGTTTCGAGAGTTCAATGACACTCGAAAGATATTCATGAATAATGAAATCTTAACATCTGTTGGTATAGAGTTATGTAAGAACCGCAAACGTTAATTTCAAGTAAACTCTAAATGCACACTCGCTCGCAACCTGGAAGTAGGTTCGCGGCTTTTGGATGTTGAAGAAATTCTAGATTTATTTTGAGAATGTACGGTACCGGTAACGAGAGCTATAACGGTACTCGAACCGAGGATTTAACCGAGATGTCTGTGAGTGAATAAGGTAGCAAAAGCTAAATGTTAATTAAGAGCATCGCCGAGGTGATTGCAGACACGATCCGGGCTTCGCCACGCTAGTCTCGGTAATTGGACGGCAACTGTTTAATTTGCATTTTTAACGTCAATTTTATTTCCGTAAACTCCACATAATTAAAGTTTTTACCAATAGCGGATTTGGATGGGATTTAATGGGTTTTATAAAACTTACGTTAATTTTAATGCTCCTCACAACAGAAGGACTTTCTCTCGTACTTATTGACATTTATGAGACTTGCTAATTCAGATTTCTCCCGGCCAAGTTTAGAATTTGACAGGTGATGTGTTTCACAACAATGACGATTAGGTGCGCGTGACCTACAAGTCTAGAATGCGTGGTGCAAATTGAATCAAATATAGACTTAGAAACGTCGCGTCCACCTGGTCAGTTTAAATCAAGCTGAATGTTATGTGAATCACTGTTTTGTTTTTTGCTTCCATCCAACGGCCATTAAATCTTTGTATAACCTTTGTTACATCTTTTAACTACTATGAAAACTGTACTAACGTTTTAATGGGTGTTTTCGTAGACTGGAATTAGCATTTCCAATTTAAATGGCGTTTCACTAAATCTTTATGTTTCATCGTTTTATTTTTTCCTCATTCCACGCTAACGTTCTATTATTACTTGAGGATACTATATTTATAATCACTGGTGCTAAAAATAAATTTCGGTGAGAGTTTATAAATTGACGAGTGAGTAACTCAATCGCTTACCGGCTAGGGTTGTCATTCTTTATGTCATGTTATTGGAAGTATTTTTACAAAGCTCAACTTTATGCTTATGTTAGTATACACGAATTTAGAGTTCAATTGGCTGCTAAAAAAAATTGAATAAGTAGGTACATTAAACACGTTAACGTCCTGTTTTTCATTTTGAATGAAGGGATTTTGAGAAGCAAAGCGTTATGGAATAAAAACAAAAACCTTACAATGTTTCACCCTCATCTTCGCCCGCTAAAATGTTGTTTATGATCAGAGTATTTTTTGAGATCGAAACAAAATGTAGGCAGTAAAAAAATACATAGGTCGTTTTAAAGAAAACTGGATAAATGCATAGTTCCCGGAGGATAAATAGAATATTACATACCCTTTCTTAAACGCTTTCAAAACGATTGATGTTGTCTTATATTTTTTGCTTCCTTTCTCATGTGCCTCTGTTTGGTCCCATTTGGTGTAATACGAACTTAGGCACATCTGTTTTGTACAGTAAAACTATTAAAAAAATTCTGCTTAGACTAGGTCGATTATGCAAAAAATCACACGGCAGTTTGTTAACCAAGTTCGAAAAAAAAGGAATTAGTAACGCACCTACTGTTGGCAACCCTGTTGGGTTTATTATGGATACTTTTGGGCCTTAGTTAAGCCCTACCTTTGCCACAGTTGATCTATTGTGGAAGCCCCTTAGACTTCATTGCTGAGATCCATTGAGTACAAGAATTCCCAAGCTCTTTGGGCAGTGAGTTGTCGACAACCCTAGTTCGGGGTCCCGACAGACGGTTGACCGGGTGACTCAGAGTCCGCGCGGCATGCGGCCGGCACTATAAATACAGCACTGACATTTTCTCGCTCTCGATCTAGCATCCCACTGCTTCGGACTTTATGATACGACCTACTTCGACAATGGTACAAGCATACAAAAACAATGTGAGACTGAGCGTAGAATGCAGTTGTTAGTCAACGCATCTAGATCGTTTACGTTCATCATATAAATACCGAATCACACAACACCGCGTTCGAGACTGTTTTTTTATACTCAAAAGTTTCCTTACAGGCCCTCAGATCTAAATAGAATCCAAAAGCTGAATAAAGTGAATGTTCCATTACCCGGCTCTATGCCATTATTTGACACCTTCTTTCGTACAAATGCAGCTGATAAAACAGGGTGTGAAATATTGGAATGAAGCTGACAAGCGTTTATATTTTCTACAATACTTAAATAGGGAAAAAAACCTTTAAGCCATGTGACTCGTTGTTAGAAAATGTAATTTTCGTATTTTTCCTACACTACCAGCGTTGACGACAATTGAAAATCATTTTGCCACTCCCGGTAAACTTTTCTCAATTCCCATACCCGAGTAGGCTATTTTTTATGTTATAGGGGGCAATAGAGCAGACGGATCGCCTGTTGGTAAGCGATCACCGTCACCCATAGACACCTGCAACACCAGAGGAGTCACAAGCGCATCGCCGGCCTTTCGGATGGGAGTACGCTCTTTTCTTGAAGGCTCGAAGGTCGCATCGGTCCAGAAATACTTTACGATCTTTTATTCCACAGTTTAGTCGTGAAAGGCAGGAAATTTTGTAGCAAAATAATTAACAGTTATGGACACCCAACCATATAAGTGGTGAGGGTGAAAATATTGCTTTACCAAGGATATGAATATATTCATATGACTTTAACAAGCTTAAAGCCCAATTTCTCGTAGCTATGTTGTTAGTTGAATTAATGTCGATGTTGATTGATGTTAACCATTTAACAGGCAAAATCAGCAATTTAATGGCAATGAATAACGAACATAGCATTACCGCATTGCGCATGACTAGGTATACTAGCGTGTCGCGAAATACTCTGTGACAATTCTATTTCTATAATTGTTACCAAATATAACATAATCATACTGGTGTTGGCCTGTAAGCCAGCATAGATTTTTGGCTAGGTCTTCCCAAACACAGGCGCGGATAATAATATACGTCTGTGATATCTCTAACGAACGTTAGTATCTAGAATATTATCATAGCGATCAAGATTAATATAGTCTTAAATGTATTGATAATTTTCCTGCCCATTTATTTGGGGGTCGACGCATTTCTCTTCCAACCCTTCATATTGCTTAGAACCTTGTTTTCATATTATCTTTCACACAGGTTTATTCGTAATACTATACGCCTAATAATAGAATTAAATTCCTAATGCGCACTCGCCTCGAGCGGCTGCCGCGGGTGCGTGCGCGCAGATAACTGCTTAATCACACAATCAAGATGCGCTCGTGATTGATTGTTTTGTATGTAATTGCATAATGAGACGTGTTTTACTGAAAGCGTTTACTTGGACATTAGTAGCCCAGTCGTTTAGCTGCGAGGCAAATTGCGAGCTGGGAATTTCTTTCAACTGTGCTCCACATTCCTCAGAGATTTAGCTGCTGGAATGTTGTTTGTTGTTCTTTCAATTATATGACAAATGGGTAAGTTTCTATCAAAACCTTTTTTGCCAACTGTTTCTTTGAACATCCAGCAAATATGGTTCTAAAGAGCCCAAATATTATACATATTAAATTTAAATTATAGTCACGATCCTGAGCCATGAGGGAAAGAGAGACATGAATGAATGAGTTGATGAAATATATTCTGTGTGATTCACCTGTAAGTATGTTAGCGGTTCCTAACCAGATCGTCGTTCCATCTTGTTGGGGGCGGCCTCACCACGCTGAGTCGTCAAGTGCTCGGCCGCCACTCAAAAACGTTTCAGCCCCAGCGGCCATCGGTTCTACGGGCAATGTGCCCACTACCTCTTGAGTCCTACAATAGTGTAGATACCTATATACTATGTACGGTTATAATTTGTCTTGTCAAGTTCCCACGAAATTAGTAGTGAGTGTGAAGCGTGCGTACACACGACGTAAACAACCGACTACTTGTTCAGAGAAAATCAAGTAAACAAGCAGATTATAAATATACCGTTGGATTCCCTAACTGCTGACTCAGGCAGTAATTTTGAAAATTCTTTGGAAATGTTAGTATTTGGATGAATACTCGATATTTCTTTAATGACGCAGTTTCGTGGGAATGAAAATAGACAGTTAATTTTAAGTAGATATCAAATAAAAGATCTGTCATTTTAATGTTAAGCTTACGATACGAGTATATGTAAACTGAAAATAATGGTTATTTTCTATTTTTGCTATAAAAATCAATTACAAAAACCACGGTATATGTTCCGTTAGCACTCTTCAATTGGTGTCATGTCAATAAAATTTGCTCAAAACTAATAGGGGAGAGCGAGGCTGAACGTGCCGATTTTCATAAGATACAAAATTGATCTATGAAAATAGTGTAAGTGTAATATTGTATGTATTATGAACTTATTGTTCAAATATTAAATCTCAGTTAACACACATTAAAACAGTGTTTTGTAGTTGGTCAAAATCGCTCGTTGCTAATATACTGCATTCCTGAAATACCAGATTTTGCCAAATATCAGATTATCAATACATCACACTAGCTTACCCAGGCTGATAAGGTTTTGAAATTGAAAGGTACTCATGGAACTAAATCGTTTTAAGAATGTCCTATACTGAAAATGTGGTATGTTAGTAATGTGATAAATCAAGAATGTGGTATTTTGCAAAATCTGGTATTTCGGGAATGCAGTATATTAGCAACGAGCGCTGTGGGGTTAGTTGTTCCGTCAATTTTGTTTTTATTTTTGCCATAACTACTATTCTACCATATTGGAAGCAACTAAAACGGCTCTGACAACGGTATAGATCACAACGTTTCGCGACAAACATAATAATCGCTCCGTTTTTTATTTGCTATCCTATTTTCATCGGAACAACGTATCCCTGGCACTTAAAACCTTGCGCTCCCCTACTCGGAGTTTGGCTTGTAATCTTAAATTTAAAGACCGCACTAAGAGTAGCATTTGAATTGTATGCCAATGAATGTGAACTGAATTTAACCATACTATGAATCAGCCGTTGCCCCCTGAATCGCTGTCGTGCAAGATTTGCCCATATCAAATAATTCGGCTTCTACTGTAAAATATAATCGATTACACTTCGAGAAGCATTTGAATGGTATGCCTATACATATAAACTGAAAGTAACAAAGTTTCTATTTTTGCAATAAAAATGGAATAAAAATACAGTGGACCAGTCGTTAGCGCCACTGAATCGCTGTCTCGTCACTATAAATTCGTTTACAATAACTAGCTTGGCTTCTAAGTGTCCATACATGTCGAAACTTTCATCCAGTAAGATGGCCAGAGCAACTATTTTCACGTTTGCACTGTTTATTTTTACCATATCTGTCAAGGCGATGGTTTACATTTCAAATTCAACTACATCAATATACTCCTAAAAGAAATCGAAATCTTAGTATACTTATCCGGTTTCTGATAGGTAACCATTCTCATCTATCCATACCCATACTTCCATACTAATATTATAAATGCGAAAGTGTGTCTGTCTGTCTGTCTGTTACCTCTTCATGCTTAAACCGCTGAACCGATTCGGATGAAATTTGGTATGGAGATAGTTTGAGCCCCGGGGAAGGACATAGGCTACTTTTTATCCTGGAAAAATACCCTTATCCGCGATAAATGAAATTCAGGCAGACGAAGTTGCGGGCAGAAGCTAGTAATATTATAAATGCAAAAGTGTGCCTGTCTGTTTGTCTGTCCGTCCGCCTGTTAGCTATTCACGCTTAAACCGCTGAATCGATTTGGATGAAATTTGGTGTGGAGATAGTTTGAGTCCCGGGGAAGGACAAAGGCTTCCTTTTATCCCGGAAAAATACCCTTATGCTCGATAAACGAATTTAAGGCGGACGAAGTCGCGGGCAGAACCTAGTATAATACTATTATAACGTTTTAAAAATGAAATGTCTGTACATAGAAGATATTTTCAAAAACATAAGTTATATCTACGATCTATTTGAAGGTGACTAAATAAAAAAATAATCTTTTGGATATTTTTATATGTTTGTATATATCGTTGTGGCGTCATCACGGCTAAATGGATTTTTTTGGTACTGGTAGCTGGGCATCCACAGATGGTTATATGGTACTTTTTATCCGATCACGCTGAAGCACAAAAGAGGCTTACGATATTTTCGTCCTCCGCGAACGAAGGCACCTTTTAGTGTAAAAATAAACCTGACTACCTACTTCTTAATATGTCTACTTACCGAAACATAAATACCTACATATAGTGTTTTTTAAATGATTTCATGACGTTTTTATATGAGAAATTATTGTAGGTATTAATTTAAAAAATAATATCTAAAAATCTTTTCTCTCTCTTTCTCATCTTCCGCGGTAGGCCTCGACGAAGATGGCGGGACGAGCTTGACTATTTCCAGAACAACTGGTGGGAGATTGCCCAAGACCGGGACCGTGGAAATGAGAGGGAGGCCTTTGCCCAGAAACGGGGCACTCTAGGCTCTAAAAAATCTAACCTGATGATTTCCTTATTATACAAGTAGTTTAATATTCAAGTAGTATTTTCTGTTACTGGACCTAGTACTACGTGAGTATATAAATATACATACATTTCCTTTTAAATGCGAGATATCTCCTCAAAGGAGATACAACTAAAAACTAATATCACAATGACCCGTGATATTCTTCAATTGAGTGTTATAAAATCTCGAGTGTCGGTGGCTATTACTTAACCGACGCGAGCTTACCTAATCTCTCTTAATTGTTGTGTTAATGTTCTCAAGTGTTTCCCAAAACGACATCCCGACTCGATACTATAAATCAATTTCACTAGCTTTCGCCGACTTATTGTTTATACTTTCTATTGCATAGCTCCGTCTATTAGTGAATCAAATGATATAATTTCACGCTTTTATAAAGATATATGCGTGATATAATAAATAATAAAGAACCTATGACACTAATCTGCGTTTTGAATGTTTAATTGGCGGCATTTTTTTATGCTACAGAGGTGGCAAACAAGCGTACGACCTGCCAAAGCCTGTTTGCAAAAAAAAATCTTTTGTTTTAAATACTCATAAACTTCGTGAAGTTCGCTGTATGGCTCTATGCCACCATATCACAGAAATAGACAAATATTTAATAACCATCAGGCTCAACTTTAAGTATTTATTAATACATAATATATATTCTACTAAATAATTAACTTTAAGGCAATGTTTACTTAAGCCGCATTATCTAGTTATACAATTATAAAGTTGTTAATATGAAATGTCTGAACATTGCAGACATAAAAAATCGATTGTAACGTACTATTTAAAGGTCACAGAAGCGAAAAATATTACTTTTTATTTTTTGTATGTGTCGTTGCGGCTTCATCGCAAAACCGCATTTTCAGATGGTTATAGGATACCTTTTACCCGACTACGCTGAAGAAAAAAGAGGGGTTATGACATTTTTCACCTGCGCGAACGAAGTTGCGGGCGCCTACTGGTTGTGAATAAAAATCATAATGATTAAGTTATGATGTTTCTAGGAAAATGATAAAAGTTGTGAAGTAACGAACTCAGCAGAAATATTCTGCCCAAACATTTTCACAATAACAAGAGTAAACGATAGAAAGTGGCAAATGTAGCATATTAGTCCGTTCTAAACCCAACAAAGCCCAAAACCTACGCTCAAACGAAAGTGGGTTTTATTTACAGATTTTTTGCCGGTTCCGTCGCTTTGTTAATATGTATCTTTACACTCAACACCAGGTGCACCGCTAAGACTATCGGCACACAAAGTAGTGCGTAGGTCCAACAGGATAATAATAACTTCACAACATTGTGCAGACAGTGCGAGCGAAACAATGATTTAAGCCAAGTGGTTCTCAAACTGTGCGTGGCGACGCTCTGGGGCATCGTGGGACTGTCTCATGGGCGTCGCAAGCGCAAAACTGTAAACTCGAGCTCGGATTGTCGCGGCGGCGTTCGGCTTTTAATGAGTTCGTACGCAAAATCTAGATGGGGGCATTACTTTTTCTTCCACGCGGAGGAAGTTCAGCGCCTTCTATTTTTCGATAATAACGCTGCGTAAAATGTACAACATATTAACAATAAAGGGAGTGGCAGTAGAAAATAGTTTGAGAAGCCCAGATCAAAGCTTTTCCCGTTCCGGCCTCCGGTAGCCCATAATTATTTACAACACATAATAACCAGTGTGGAAGCTTGACTTTGACGGCTCAAAGATTAGCATGGCGTCGGGATAAATTTCGTATTTTGATGTTTAATGGTTTAAATTTTGAGAAATGTATTGAACGTCGTAATTCAACTGTTAGAATTCTTATGAATGATATCCTATAATGCACGCTAATAACAGCCATTTACAAGTATGTGGATGATATAGTATAGTCGTATCAGAGAATATACATATATCACTAATGGAGTGATGTTTAAAACAAAATCGTGACGTCGGGAAAAGTATAAATAAATAACTATAATAACGCATAACTACATTAACGCCATCTATTGATACAACTTTTCCCGTACACACATTTATACTTCTTAGAGAGTATCTAATAACTCTACAAGTGTCCCCATAGTAGATTTGATCAGCTGATTGCATATTCTCCATGGGAAATCGTTTTTTTTTTTCATATTTCGACCTATGTTCCTTGGGGAAAGTTGTTCAGTATCATGTTCAAAAACATTTCGCTGCGAGAAAACAACCACTAAAAATTCACATTGTATAGGTATTCTCTGTTAGTAGTAATAGTAACATAATATAGGTAGTACTATCTAGTCTATGATAACGAGGATGAAGTACCTGTAACTGTTTAATCATTGAGAAAACCTGTAGAATCCGTAGCAAAAAAAATCACCGGAATTCGTCATGTCCGTCTATCTCAAAATCTTCATATATCTGTATTTTATGAGCCGCTACAAAGGATTGTAGTTAATTACTAAAAATTTAGGGCACTACATCCATGACTGAAGGTAACATTTAAAGCATCAATGGTCACATTTCAAGTGGGAGCAAAACTGGCAAGAGGAAGTGTTAATGTGCAGAAACTGCATTTTAATTGAGTTGAAAAAACTGCAAACTTTGCACACAATGTGGTCCCACTTCACCTGTCCGCCCATTTTCGAGCGCAACGGTTAAATTACAAACCGACTTTGCTTTAATTTGAATTGCATGCGTAAAATTAACGTCCACTGTAAATTGGCGAAAAAAAACTCAAGTTCCCCGAGGCCGAAATGGGACCACCAAGAAATCAAGGGCGTTTGAGAGTTATTCCTAGTGATGACGTGATCATGGGACAATGCATGTTTTTTTAGAAAAGTTGCCATTGCTTTTATGTATGTAATGTTTGTTGGTTATTGATTTGACCTTTTTGTAGCAATTGTAGAGCAACGGAGCTTATACCAACACAAGAAGATATATTTTTATTCACGAAAAGTGATTTGAATCCCGAAAGTAAAGTTTCTTGTATTCGACGATTACGAATATTGTATATTCTTTTAAATGGACAAACAAAACTAGTTGTCGAATTTAGTAATAGGTTGAATGTAAATATATGTACACTTACATATTAATTAACATCTATACTATTATAAAGTACATACTTGCCAAAACTTTTGATTTGATATTAGAAATATGTATTTTTACACATGCACATACATTAAAATTATAATGACAATTTTAAAATTAAATCGATTACAGTAAAACTAAACTTAAACAAAACCAATAAAACTTAACCTAAAAATATAATTAAACTAAAACAAAATAAATTTGAATTAAATCTAAAAATGGCCCCTGCGGCATTGTACCGAAGATGCTGGCGGCGTTTCCTCGCTGAATCGCCAGACTGATTCTTTGAGCGAGGAAACCGCCAGCTCTCCGGTCGCCAGTGACTTTTGTAAGACTCTTCGAAACGTCTTTGAAGAGGCTTAATGCGCTGGGGCCCCACGGACCCAGGGTCTCGACGCCAAAAGAAACAAAATTGTACTCAGCGCCAAGACCACTGTATTTAGGAAACTCCGTGATGACCCAGCCTGTCTACTTCTTTGCCGCAGGGGCATCGGTAAGGGGCGCAAACCGGGACCCCAAGACGAAGGCAAACAGTTTCTTTTAAATTAATAACATGTGCATATTCAGTATCAATTTATCTCCTTTTTTATTCGCAAAACAATTTAAAAATCATAAGTATTTAACGCCTACTAAGAAAACAACTCCTTTTGCGATATCTGAACAACATCTCTCGTATGAGAACCATGCCAAACGACACAAACGGTTTGGTATAACTACTAACATCCTATGCCAGCCATTAAAACTATATAGTGCAAAAAACTCCCCGTTAGTATTCCTGTATAAGGATAGTCGACGGATGTGATCAATCTCGGCCCACAGCAGCCGCCTGCGCCGAGTCTGGCTCCGAATCGCATTTCTTCTCGATGACTAACGCTTGTTACAGGAGTCATAGACCATGAATATTCATGTTTATATGCAAGGAATTCTCAGCTTCATTAAGATGACTAAACGATGATAAAGCTGAGGGTTGTGGATTCTGAAATTAAATTAGTAGAGGTGATTTTGACGCACGAAGCGCCAATGACCTTGTTGAGTGATTTTATGACGATTTCTTTGTTCGCAAATGGAGTACAACATGATATATTGATAATCGAACATCAGTAACTGCTGCCCGACGTGCAACTCTCGCCAAACTCAATAAGAGTAGTTAATACGATCTGGAATACTTGTCGTGAAAAGCAAAGAAGTCATCAGATCAAATCGGTGTCAATAGATGTGAATTTGTCACATCCTCAGAAGAACTTCCAATCACATTCCAAGACAAGCCCAAGAAACGTGATAGCCTGGACACACCTGGATGCTCTCTGTGGTAGCGAAGCTGACAGACAGCCAGACAGTCGGGCTGGTCTGGTCTGAGATGAATGCAGCCCAGCCTAAGAAAAGTATTCGGAAAGCTTCTACGTCGTCCTATACTGTATTTGGTTCTAACTCCTCCTTTCCAAGGGAAAAGACGTTCTAACTATACTAACCGCAATGATCGGTGGATAGATCGAAAATTCAAACGTTAATTGTATATTTCTTATTCAGGATGCTGCTGCCAGCCACCGTAATTTATTCCTGTAGACCCAATTTCTTAAAATAGCACCCCTTTTCAATTCGTGGACACCGTAGAAGGCAAAGTAAATCATATTCTATTTGTACGCGTAATATTTTTGTAAATATATGTACCAACAGTTCGACTTCGGCCAGCGCACTTTGATGACAAATACCAGAACGCTGTACGCAGCTACTACGAGTTTACGATGTCGTTACTATTTCTTGACTCTGACTAACTGTTCGTAAACTTGCATGCTGCTCTATTTATTAAACAATGACGTGTACTAGCCACAAACTAAGATGCAGATTAGCAATGTAAAAATTGAAAATATTACTCGTTACTCGGCTTTCGATGTTTATATATAATATTTATCTATCTATCTATCAGCCACGGACGTCCACTGCTGAACATAGGCCTCTCCTACAGCTCGCCGCAGGGTGCGATCCTGCGCAGACCGTATCCACCGACTCCCCGCGACCCTTACGAGGTCATCCGTCCAACTAGTCGGGGGCCGTTCTACGCAGCACTTTCCTATGCGTATGTATAATATATATAGACGTTATTCGGTCAGTTATAAATATCCAAAAATATTTAAATTTTTAAAAAGTACATCATTACCATATATGGTTTGGAAGTCATTCCTACTGTTCTGCTCACGAGTGACTGATTCCCGCTCCCGAGAACCGCGGCACCGCAAGAATAAATCATCTATTCGTCATTCAAGAATAGATTATTCTGAATATCCTGTTTGGGAATAAATTAGTGAGAGTAATTTATTCGTCATTCAAATAAATTAATTTATGATTGATTATTTCAAATAACATAATTTGAGTTTATGATTTATTTTAGAAAAAGCTATACTTATATTAGCATTAGTGTGTTCCATTTTTGAGCTATATTCATGCGCGATATTTAATTTCGTCAAAGACTGAGTAAGTGTAACTGATAGTTCGGCTTCCGAGTCCATGTTGAAAACTTCTATTCTGGATGAACCTGACAATGACTGGGGTACTGTGTAATGGACTCCGAATGAGGAGCTTTTAGGTAATGTACCATTAAACGGTCTTGAAGATGGACACTGGTGATTGGTGATACATGCATCTCAGGATTGGATCAAAATATATTCGATTTTTTTTAATGAGAATACCTAACTTCTGGTCGGTTATTGTTATTCTTATTCAAAATATTTTTGCCCAACACTGTGTGTGTCTATGTGTTCGATACGGCTGGGATTTTGAAACATTGGTAGTCCAGAGAAGGCAGAACGTGCAACGTGCATGGATTACATGACACTTTTTACCCGAATACGGTGAAGAAAAAGAGGATTATGATTTTCATCTCCTTCGTGACTTCCGTAACGCAAATAACGTACCTACGTAGGTACTTCACGTGCCTATTATTAATAAAATTAATTAAAATTATTACGCATTAGCAAATAGCGCTCAAGAATTTTATAAATACGCGATAATTTTATCAAGATTGCTTGCATGGAATTGGCCAGAAGGCTATTGACATAGTATAACTGAGTTATCAAGTGATATCGTTGAGTCAAACAGAGATAAGGCACCTTTGTTTCACAGCACCTGACAAACGACGCAACAAAGGAATAACCTGTTAGGAATGCACATATTGCTTTGCTAAGTACGTACTTATAAATTATAATAAGGGTTTAAAAGTCATCAATCTCAATCTACGTACCTATTTTTCTCTTTTCTTCCATATTATTTTCCGAAACCAAATTCCACTTGACAAATAAAAATAAAATGACCGAGAAATGTCCAAGATATCAGCACTAGGTTAGCCTGGTGCTTCATTTGAACAAACCGTCATGACATTTCGTCGTCGTCATTATCATCATATCAACCTATAAACGTCCACTGCTGGACAAAAGTCTCCCCCAGTACTCTAGCACAACTGTGATACGCGACTGTTTGTCGCTCGACAAAGATTCTCTGTCACTTTCCTTTCAATACAGTGCGAGTAAGACGGGTAATGCTATGCCGCGCGATAAGTGATGTCGCAAAGAATTGTGCTAGACCGGCACGAATCTCCACAACGACTGATCGTGAGCCACTCTCATCCATCAATTTCCCGCAGTCTTGACCACATAGTTGGCCCATGACATATCTCAGTAAATGGCAATTATACAGACAAGCGTATAGGTATGCGTATGCCACTTAATGAAAATATACCTAACAGCGCTTAACCCATAGCCCGACGATTTTGGCCACTGCAGCTCGTACAAATATCTTCGAATGATGAATACCTAGCTATACTGCATTATCTTCGCTTGGTCAAGTACTATTTCCCATAATTTTATTTCATATCATTTCCTGGTAATCTTGTTATCTATAACCTTAGTTGACTGCACTTAATCGTTTTATCGCAGCTGATAACAATTGCAACATTAACCTGCAACCCACATGTTGCCGGTTTGTTTTGAAACAGTTTCAAAATTCGATCGCGAGATATCCAAGAAGGGAAGGATTTACTAAGACTCTTGCTGCCTCATTTCCATTCAAGGGCTCAGGAATAAACATGTCCATGCAAATCAGTAGATAATCACGCAACTTGGATCGGACTAGTGGCAAAGCTATTTAAATGCTAAGGTTTCGTTGACCCAGTGACAGACACTGAACTAGGTAAAGATGTTGACAATTACATTCGGAAACTGGTCTGGGTTAATTATAAAGGCCCTGGGTTAATTAGTCAGACGAAAAAACTCGTGACTAACAAAAATTATAAGCAGATACCAAATTGAGGATATATTAAAAAACCAGCTAGCTAAATGTTTACACTTAGCTGCCTTTGTAAAATCAAAACAATGAAGCTCTGTATAAAAAACCAAATCTAGCCCATGATAATTCATATTGCCGTAAGAATCGAATCCAGAAGTTCGTAATAGTTATGAATGCTCCAGTTGGAAGTTAATGAACTCAACTGAGAGCGAGAGTTGAGTTCGAGTTTGAGTTCGAGTGGCCATGATAAATCAGTAGGATAACACTAATAGGCACCTGCCGTCTGCCGGTTAACATCAAATAAAACAAAATAAAAACTAACGATAACAGTAATTAAATTAACAGCCTTAATTACAGCGTCCGGTTTCTCATAATAAATCAGGGAATCCTTTCTTAGATCATTAGCTATAATTGATTTCTGTTGTGCCCACAGTCAAAACAGACGATAAGTTTTCATTAAATCTTTCTCCCTTCTATACAGTTGGTACATTTGAGTTCGACAGGGACAGAGGGCAAAGCGGGATACGAAAAGTTTCGATCCGAGTTTGATGTTGCATCGTTAAGTGATTATCTCATATTTTCGATGGGATAGTAAAAACAAGAGTGAGCTCAAATCGCAACCATTTCATTCTTATTAGTCAGGTGTTCATGCCAACATTTTCAAATTAACCTTACCCGATTTCCCGCAACGAGCGCTGCCAAGCACCACAACTCTTATTCGATTAACTGTCATCTTCATTAGTCTTTTTACACTTTACACTATTACAATGTCAATGTAAAACTTTACTTCATTAAGTAATTTTATAGGTTATGTTTTCCGAATCGTAAGTAAGATCGCGTTGGCGCCAAAATCAGCTGTTTTATAAAGATGGCCGACGCACGCGCGCTCAACGCACCTGCCTGCGAGCGACTGGCGTCAAACAAAAATTGGCGCAGGCTCAGATAGCGCAATGAAGCATTTGAATATGTAATAACTAATAACACGCGCAGAATTTCTCTGTCAATATTTTGGCTGCCTGCAAATTGACTAAAATACCATAGCATGACGCACCTGCATTTCACATGCGTCTTGATATTAAATTCCATTCACAGATACTGGAATATTACTTATGGCTTGAAGCTATTATCGTTAAATTTCTCTCCCTCAAGCAAAAACACGCATCCAAAAAATGACAAGAAATATTTTAAGCCAACGTCAACCAAGATATCAAAAGTGACACTTTTTAAATCAGCAACACTTAACTTTCGTTTAAACTCAAAACAGGGTCATCCAATCATACACTTACTAGGTCGTCGATTTAATCCTATCAAGTACCGAGTAAAAGTAAAATCGCGGGCAAAAAAGTCACAAATTGTCGCTTAAGGATTACTAGATCTAAGTCTAATTAAATCGCTGTAAACATGCAAGTGGGACAAAGCATTTCGAATCGCAGACAGGTACAACATTGACACTAATCTTCAAGTCGCGGGTATCGGCAGAAATAAAAGTGCAAGCGATATCTGCACATTACGGTTAGAGACATAGGTGGGCTTAATCCTGCGGAATCTATGCCAGCTGATACGGTGGACGTGTGATATGATTAAATGTACAATCGGCACGAAAAGTGATAGTTCATGTTACAATGGTTGCGTAGTGGAGTCGAATAGAAGTAATTCCTGGCGCCAAGGCTTGATAGCGATTGTCGCCAGATTAAAGTGAAATTGACAGTTGCTCTTAATTACATCACGTTAATTATTCACGATTTTATTCTCAGCTAGGATAGTCAGAGGCTTACTATAGGATATCGTGGTATATCAAACCACACGTTTGTTAATAAAAAGAACAGTACAATACAATAACTAATGCATACCTCACAAAACAGTGTAGGTACAAAAGAAAATAACACATTCTAGAGGAGGTTAACAACAGGTGGTCGTAGCGGCGATCGGCGAAACAACGATCTCTTCCAGACAACCTTTTTGTAGTAACCTGTGTGTGTAGTTTACGTTAATAAAAATATTTAATGTAAAGAACAAAGAGGGATTCTTTATTCATGTTTTTTTTCACGGGAACTTGTCGCAAATATTTTAATCCAACGTCATCCAAGACTTATATACTTAATCAAAACTTTTTTTATATAATTTACTTTAGGATTTCATTTATTGTAACCCACATTTTCTTTGTTCTCTAACAAACTACCGCAACAAAAACGTAAACACACATACACCAGCCACTGTAGTTTTACTGCCTGTGTTTGACCTGGACCTTGGTCTCAGCTCTACGATTAAATTCAACAATGAAACGGTGATCCTATAGGGCCATTCTACTTTGAGAGCGCCACTATTATTTCGTAAAAAGCATACTGGGTAGAAACTGAAGTGATAGTCTGAGTGTTTTATGGCGTAATAATAAAAAAAATATCATTGTTATACTGTCATTTTCAACTCATTTAAAATTTTATTATTTAACTATAAAGTTATTAACACAGTGAAGACAGCGATGTCCACACTTTTGTATGAAATTGGGTATTTACCGCTTGCGTCGGTTTTTACGCTATAATGATCAATGTACGAAAAATACGAACTAAAAATCAAGTGCCGCCTATCGAACATCTGTCCTTCAGTACTTAGGACTCGTCGCCAGACGCAAACCAGACTAGACAGCGTAGAGAAGTTCATGGAGGTGGTTCAGGTAGAGGGAAAAAGGGGACGACGAAGATCGCCGACACGATGGACCGGCGCAGTGAAGGAAGCGTGCCAGGCAAACATGATGCAGGCAGCGGCGGCCTTAGGGGGTGGCGAACAGGGGGCCTCGCGCAACAACCCAAGCAAATTAAAAAAAAAAATAGATTTTATTAACAACAAAGGGCCTCGCAAGGACCTGCCGCCCTGAGCCTCGCAATGGGTAAGGCCGCCGCTGCATGCAGGCGTCTATTCGGATGGCAGAAGACCGATCAGCCTTGGTGCATGAAATAACGACCTCAATTGGTCGCGAACCTCAGCTGACTTTTCGCATATAAAAGTCCATAAATCTTTTGTTGAATATTGGTTATTCATTTAAAAAACTAAAGAATTTAACGAAAATAGAATGGCCCCTTAAACAATATTACGATCAGCTTGTACAAGACCAGGCTGTAAAAAGTTAACAGATCCTCGCAGCACATTCACTTCACCTCTTTGTTGCCTACTTAGTACTACTCTCTTATTCTTAACAATCGATAAAGGTCCTCTTTTATTTTTACAATCGATAAGGTACACGTCCTAGTATTGGTCACCGTAACTTCTATAATTGACACCCTGCTGGCCAGCTCTTTTGCAATTAATTATATAATTATATTTTTTACTTACTTACCCTACTTTATTAATCAGAGGGCCTATGAACATTGCGTTTATCGAACGATAGAGAAATTATTATTTCGTCACATTCGCATTCATATACCCTCCTGGATCCCCTGGTCCTCACTTGACTGTGCTTGTGTGTGGACATGGCCATCTATGACTCCGTGTTTATTTTTATAAGCTTGACAGTTTCGTTCAAAAACGTTCTATGTGTAACTTGTTAAGCCAGTTTGACATTTGGCTGTAGATTTTATTTAATGTTATGTCCTCAAGTGCGGTCCGGGAGATCCAGCAGGATAAGCTAAGAGTTGGAAAGTCACTGCTTCTTTATCAGCCACCTAAAACACGATCAATATAAGGAAAGCAGAAGTGTAAAATAATTAAGTCGTCTTTTATTTTAAAATAGCGGGTCATAAAAGTGTCAGAACGTTAGCAGTCTAAACTTTTACACAACACAATAGGGTCAGACCTGATAAGTTGTTTGACGGAGATGTCACTCTCTCTACTTCAGACGGCAAAATACTACCTACTGTTCAACGCTTTGATGGAGCATTATTTGCCGATGCCATTCAATAGATGTACTCGTAATTATAATTACAAAATGCTAAAACAGAATTCTTGATATTTAGTTTTTGAAGAATATAAATATTATGAACTAGAAGGTGTCCGCAACTTTCACGGAAGAGGAAGAAGTAATAACCCTGTTTTTTACTTCAGCGTAGTCTGGTAAAAAGTACCCTCTATAACTATATGTGCTACCCGTGTATCAAAAATTAAACAGTTGAAACACGTTTAGCCGTTTTGAAGTGATGAAGCCGCAACGACACATACTTAGTACAAAAATCCATTTTTTTTAATCAGTGACCTTCAACGACAGCGACATTTAATTTTTAACCGTCTTCAAAAAAGGAGGGGTCTCAATTCGTCGGAATCTCTTCTTTTTTTTACAACTTTATGATAGTACATAGATAACTCAACAAAAATTGATTATGTATTTCGAATAGTAACTAGAAAACAAAACGAGAACAGTAATTACGGACATTCCATATTTCATTGTCATTTATTTCAGTTGTCTGGAAATTGGTATTCAAATCAATGAAATTCGTACTTTTCACAATCATACTCGCAACATTTGGAAAACTAAATATTTTAATAAATGTAGTTCAACAATCGTTTCACCGCTATCACTTTCGCATAAATAATTGTATCATTTTAATAAATTAAGGTTGTACCGCAACAAAGTTGGGATTATGCGATCGACTACACAAACGTGATTCTACCTATGCGTAATTCTACACAATATGGGTTCAACGCAACAGCAGTTTACTACATTCGTGATTTCACACAGCCGCTATTTTAACGCAATCGGGATTCAACCTATTCGTGATTCTACACAATATGGGTTCAACGCGACTGTAGTTTACTACATTCGTAATTCCGCTCAGTTTTTATTTTTACACAATAATAGCGTTTCATCTACCATTTGGTTTCATCTGTAATGGTAAATACCCAATCAATAGGGTATTTACCATTATGAGTACTTGAGTAGGTATCTAGTTATGCAAACTCCTTGATTGAAATACCTTGATAAGATTAATATATACTATTTCCTTTCTATACGACGAAAGATGTCACTTTATTAAGTGGTGGTAGAATGACATTGTCAAAGACAATAGGAAGACATTTTTGTGCTATTGGTGTTGTGAAATCCGTACATAAAATAAATAGGTACAATTTGAAATTTGCATAACGATGGAGGACGATAATATGGTGTTTATAAAGAGCGAAAAAGGCAAAAATGTTCTTTTAAAAAGTGGATATAGATATTATTTTAGAGGTGATCGTAAAGATGGTTCCAACTGGAGATGTGTGAATACGACGTCATGCAGTGCATCGATAACTATTGATAAACCAAGAAGTCACGTCCTCAGACAGAGTGTTCATACATGTAAGCCTAACGATTTGAAAAATAAAATTGATATTTGCGTCAACAACTGCAGATTGAAGGTAACGAAGACTATGAAGCCAATACAAAAGGTTTACGAAAAGGAATTTGAAAGTCTAAAGGAAAATGCATCAGTAAGGGAATCGCAATATATTCCAGAGTTTAAATCAGTAAAGGATTCTTTGTCTAACCGACGGTACAAAGCATTGGGTGTTAAAAAAAGTTCATTCGATAAAATTGAGGATATAATATTACCCGAAATTATTAGTGAGGACTTCTTAATTAGCGACAAGCACAACATTTTTGTGTTTGCAACACCGTTAGCAAAAGATGCGATTAAAACGTCCACGAGTTTTTTGGGTGATGGTACCTTCAAGGTAACTCCGTCACTATTTTACCAGCTATATACGCTGCATATCGACTTCAGCAAAAGTAATGATGAGCAATTGTACCTGTGATTTATGCTTTGTTTCCGAATAAGTTAGAAAGTACATACGAACTACTATTTTCCATTTTGAAAGAAAAACTATCACTAAACGTTAAACATTTTAAAAGTGATTATGAAATTGCAGTGACAAACGGGTTACAAAAAGTTTTTAAAAATGTAATAATAAAAGGATGTTATTTCCACTACCAGCAAGCTGTATGGAGAAAAGCTGTAAAACTGGGAGTAACTGAACACCCGATGGGTAAAACCATAACGCGGCAGCTATGCAAATTGGCATTATTTAAAGCATCAGCAATACCTGAAGGTTTTCGCTGTATTACTCAAACCATGCCTGATGTAGAAGAATATGTCCAGTTCGAAGAATATTATAGAGAACAATGGATGAAAAAAACGACGCCCGAGGTGTTAAGTTGCTACAATGAAATTAATAAAACTACCAGTGCATTAGAAGGGTGGCACCATAGAATTGGTGTGGGATTTGGCCGCCACCCGAAATTGTTTTTATTTCTAATCAATTTAAAGAAGAGGCAAAGTATCAAGATTTCCGAATAAAGCGAAACGTAGCTGGAGGGAAAAAACAACTAAAGAAGCGACGAACTCATATATACCAGGAAACAAATATAATTCAAAATTATGTAAACCGAAACGTATCTATAGAAGAAGCTTTGAAAACACTTAGTGACAACGATAATTTCAGCTTTAAAGATTATGATAGTTCCGATCCAGAAAAAGAAAATTTTGATATTGACATTAATGCCAGTACAGACCAAGACGTTGATGATCATCCCGACAAGAGCGATTCTTCAGACCAAGACATTGATGATCATTCCGACAAGAGCGGTTCATCAGACCAAGACGTTGATGATCATCCCGACAAGAGCGATTCATCAGACCAAGATATTGATGATCATCCCGACAAGAGCGATTCATCAGACCAAGATATTGATGATTATCCCGACAAGTGCGACTTCAGACTATAACATATTTTAGAAAAAAAAAAGTTATTTCACTTTATTTCGTCTTATTTTAACATACTTTCGATATCAGTTTAAAGTTTTCTGATATCTGTTATATTTACAGAATAATTGCCTGGCTACACTTAACGATTAAACCCTTTATGGTCGGCATCAGCATATTAAGCTAATTGTATCATTTGGGTAAAATATTTATCGGTAAACGTATTATTTAGGAAGAGCTCGTGAGGGAAACGGATGTTTTGGAAACGGGTGTTTCGGGAAACGGATATCAAGACAAACGTATCTTTTGGGAGAAGCACATTTTGGGAAACGTATTATTTAGGACAAGGTAGTGACGGGAACGGACATTTTGGGATTAGGTCTTTTTGGGAAACAAAATCAAGCCAAACGTATTTTTTAGGAACAGCACATTTTGGGAAACACGTATATCGGGAAATGTATTATTTAGGAAAAGGTAGTGACGGGAACGAATGTTTTGGGAACGGATGTTTAAGGAAACGGACGGTCCGAAACGTTCATTTTATATTGAAAAAAATTGTGATGACAGGCGTCACTCGCACCAAGATATAGAAAATAGATAACAGGCCAGGCTATAAATTGATTACCATGAAATGCTATGGCTATTATTGTGTAAAAATAAAAACTGAGCGGAATTACGAATGTAGTAAACTGACGTTGCGTTGAAGCACATATTGTGTGGAATCACGAATAGGTTGAATCCCGATTGCGTTAAAATAGCGGCTGTGTGAAATCACGAATGTAGTAAACTGCTGTTGCGTTGAACCCATATTGTGTAGAATCACGAATAGGTTGAATCCCGATTGCGTTAAAATAGTGGCTGTGTGGAATCACGAATGTAGTAAACTGCTGTTGTGTTGAACCCATATTGTGCAGAATTACGCATAGGTAGAATCGCGTTTGTGTAGTCGATCGCATAATCAGTTGCTTGCAACGCCTGTAGTATTATAAAAAATAACGCAAATATGACATAATAGGTAGACTAAAAAAAAAAGTCAAACTTATATTTTTGTAAAAAATATCTATCAATATCACGCTAATACATTTTCTTTCTTTTTTTTGTTACAATCTATGTACCAAAATAAATTAAAACAACTTTTCTATGCGACGTTACTTAAATAATGCAATTTGATATCTTACGAAAAATGAGTAGCCAAAGTAGGTTAGTGGTTCTTCGCTCCTTTTAAATATATCGCATTTATCTTTCTCTATAAGGCAAGGGAAAAAGGTGTGCGTTTTTTATTTTAATGGGGTATGTTAGATAGCGGTCAACTTTGGAGGAATTTTAACAAGCTCTTTGTTGGGTCCTGGTTGGCCTTAATCGATGCGCAGCCGCTTTCAACCATCTATATTCTTATTATAAGTTAAAATATATTGAAATTTATGCCTCCAATATCTACTATAGGTAATATCTAGCGGTTGGTCTCTGGAACAGAAGAATGAGACAATCTTTAACCATTAAAATATACAAACCAAATTGTATACTAAGGTCCTAGTATTGTTTCTTTTTAAACACCTTTAAAATACTATTCTATCTATTAAATTTGTATCAACTTAATAGTTATGGTTTTGTCAGTATTTACATAAGAAACATAGAAAAATATGTCCACATTTACACTTGTTTATTTTTATCACAATATATTTGCAACTATACCTGGTGGTATGGTTTATTATTATTATGTTAACATAAAAAGTCGTATGTCACGTTTTTAAAATATATAAACTAGATTAAAGTAACCTAAAAAAAATCTTAGCAAATGTACAAGCAGCATGTTTTGGATAAATTCGATATTAAAGTATTTTTTTATTAATACATTGTGTCAATGTCAATTAATTTGATAATAATCTAGATTGTTTATTGTTTTAGGTATTGGTATATTATATTTTATTTATTACTTCCATTTTGAGAATCATGATCAGTTATGAGATATTTCTGTACTCAACAATGTTATGAACAATATCTAAATTCAATTTAGGTACAAAATGAACTGCTAGTAATAAATTGAATTGAATTTAGTTATAACATATTTCTCTCAAAAAGCTATTATTTATTTTCACAAATTCAGCCCGCAATTAAAATAACCATTTTTGTAACAAAAATACATTTCAGATGTGTCAGCTCTGCGAGTGCTTATCGCTGAGATGTAGGTATACCACTTTCCCGCCAAAACCCGGATTTCGATTCTTTGTTAAAAATAATTGGACAGGAATAATCAGCTCAAGTTATCAAACCTGACGCTTTATAATTGAGTCAAGACACCCGAGATACGACTACTTTGTCACTGAAGTCGGGTGCTTGAAAGCAAAGAACGTAACAAGGGTTCAATTTTCTGTTTTGGAGATTTTAATTCAAGAAACCGATTTGCGTTGAAGAAAAATAAAACATAGATGTTAATCTATATTTATTAAATAGTAGGTAACGTTAGTTAACTATTGACAGAAAACGCAGAGCCTAAACCGTTATAGGTATTAGGAACACTGTTTCTAATAGGACACGGCAGCGTCATAAAATCACTTGTCAGCAATCAAAAACAGGCTTACCTAGTTACGTGCAAGAAGTGTATTTGGCATGGCACCCAAATTGTACAATAAGTTACCCAACCTAGTTAGGGAATCCGAAATGCCTCAATTTAGGAAATATTTAATAGACTTTTTGGTACAAAATACTTTTTATTCAGTAAAAGAATACTTTGATTATACTCGTAGACCGCATATTTATTAAGTTTACTAAATATTAGGTTTATATGCTATTTTTATTGTTTTGCATGCTGATTCGTAGTTCTAGAAAAATACTATCTTAGTTAATTTTAGTAGGTGCATAATTTTAATTGTATTACCTAATATTTTCATGCCCACTAGCAGGCTGAATACACTGTACTAAAAACATATAATTGACAACATCAACTTGACTGTATTCTAGCAAATAAATAATGGTTTGATTTGAACATGAAATTAAAAAGACATTTTTGTACAGACAAAAAGCTGCAGAGGAAGGAGTTTTTTGAAATTCGAATGTACGCGAACTAGTTAAGGGAGGTTACATACGGCGAGTTTTTGCTGCGATCCAGTAGCGTCTGCGTTGCAGAAACGCCGCGATATACTCGCGATTCTGTCGCTAGTCATAGACCCTCGCGCACCAGTGGCGTCCAAGGGTCTTTGTCCAAGGCAGGCACTTAAAATGATTGGATCACATTGGTAGGCAGTTTCTCCATGCCTAAATTGACCCATGGTCGTTTAGGTTAGGCGGTGCCTTTGTGCCTGTATGGACCGCGCACGTTAACACGATTTTGCTTCGCGACTGTATTGATACTGTATCGCGATACATAATTGCTACAGTAACGTTACAGCCGCGATTCGTCATCAATACAGCCGCGATACAGTCACGATACAGTATCAATATAGTCGCGATCGCTATACAGTATCGATATAGTCGCGATGAATATTTTATTCAAACGCATTGAGGGCTGTAAAATGTCTGTATAAGCTACAGTCCCATAATACAGGGCAAAGTTTAAATAGCCGCAATAAATGAATTTGTGTCGAGCGACTCTGATTTTTTATGCGTCGATCGCACAGTTTAACGCAACAGCGTAGTCTGCTGTCTAAGTCTGCACAGTAGCGGCCTCCACAGTAGCGGCTGTCTTAGACAACACACATTTAAAGGCATGAAATGTCAATGGCAATTGTCATAATGTAAAAAGAAGAGATACACGACTAAATATTTCGTGATATTAAAATAAATTACTATTATACTTATAACGGCAAAAAAAATAAAACATTTTGAACACGATTAAATATGTACATCAGAAGATGAACATGACAAGATAAAAATATTTTGTAATTGATTCTTGTGGCTTATATCATAACCTATTGCTACTCTAGAGCTATTGTGGATCTAGAACTATTAATTATTGTATTTTCTTCTGTTTCCGCGATTATTACTCATTGAAATAATACAATTTAACGGATTATATCGCGTATATTATCTCATTTTAGTCCACGCGTGACCATGGAGAGCTGGAAAGCTTCCGAAACGTCGGGAACTAAAATGAGATAATATTCGCGATATAATCCGTTAAATTGTTTTATTATTTATTGCTTACCTACCGCTGGACACTTTTGCATCTGTTCCGCTATAAGAGATCGTGCTCCTTAATTTTCTACACTCCATATTATGTGGCGCGAATAGTACACAGATCTACTTAAATATCGACGCATATAATTAAAGTATAAAACAGAGATCAAAAAGTTATCCGTAAAGAGCTACGTAACCCTAAAAAAAGGAAATAAAAAAGAAATGCGAGGCAGACGACACCTGCGGTGGTTGTAAGTCTTCCTTGCGGTATCCCCTCCCCTGCTCTTCCCCCTACTAAAACTACGTACAGGTGCGTATGCGCAAGTGAGCCCTTTTCTAAGAATTTGTACTAACGTTCCTTTCTTCCACTTAGGTTACCAAGTAAGAGTACCAGCGTACTTCTCGATTCGTAAGAGGAAAAAATGATTCCTATTAGACAACGGTAGTGTGTACTGTAAAATGTTCCTAAAGTTAAAGTAAATAAAAAAATGGGCCAACTGCGAGTCAGATTCGCACACTGACGATTTTGTACAAGATATACGCTAAAAACAGCCGTATTTATAAAAATCTAGTGTTAGCAGAGCCCTTCTCCTAAGCAAAATGGTCATTTTATTTTATGAGCCACGGTTACTTGTAATTAAATTGAAGAAACTTCATTATGCAGTTTTTTTTTGTTTTTAGTGTTCGTTTCTGAAATCGAATTATTTTTTTATTAAAAAGACAATTTTACAAAGATGTCCGATCATATTTTGTAAATATGATAATTATAAGGAAACGTTTCACGCAGTTTCAACCAAGCGTGAACTATAAGAGTGACATGGTAGTTATGTCCATCTTCAGATACCGGGCGTGACTGAAGACCCTGGTTCGACCACAGCTTACGCTGCAACAGCGAAGACACACTAAGTCGGTTTTTAAGGGCTATATTGAAAACACGAAAATCTTAGCCATCATTTGAAAACGGACGTAAAAAAACGTTATTATTCGTATCTCCAGTTAGCCTCAAGAGCAGCTAATCACTTTTGTTCTAATGTCACCGTATTAAAATGTCCGACTACTTTTGAGGCTGACTTGAACTACTGCTCTATTTACCTGCATCTAATTTCTTCTGATGTGTCGTTGAAATGTTTTAACTAAACATCGGTGAATGTTGTACAATTAATAACATACTAGGGGTGTATTGGACAAGGACATCCTTACAGTTGCTGCCTATAATATGTTTCCCTTAGGCCACGGCTTAAAGGGAATTTAATGACCTTCGGGTTTGCCGCAATAATTACAGATTTTTGGTAGACGTGCAATTGTACTAATAGTAATGCGAATGAAATGCATTTTTGCCCTAAACTAATCACTCACCCATTGAATACCGTCAATTTAAAAAGGCATTCACTTATATGAATGTAAATTAAAGTTAAGATTAAAATAGAATTCTTTAAATTTTCTTCGGCAGCTGAAAAGCTTCCAAATCGTCGGGAACTCAAATGAGATAATATACGCGATATAATCTGTTTAAATCGTTTTATTTAAATTAGAATTCTTAACTTGACAATATTTGAATTTGAGTATTAATTACGCTTGAGTATTAAGTCCTTTTTACTGCCTTAAATTATGGCCGTCACATAAAAATATTTAAACATTAATGATTAGTCCATGGAAGAAACAAAAGAAATTAATACAAAATAATTCATATCAATAAAGCAATGCAAGTCATCGCGAGAAAAAGAAATATACAATTGATATATATATATATATAAGAGGGTAAAAAAATATTTTTAAAGGATCGTCAAAATACAAGCTAGAGCCGAGGTAGCTACATTCAGTGTGAAATAGTCTGTAGCATCCAAAGTGCCAAAAATATCGCAACACATCTTTATTTTTATGGGGATATAAAGATGTGTGACGATATATTTGGCACTTTGGATGCTTCAGACTATTTGACGTTGACTGTACAACAATATCAAATAATAAAGATTAAACGAGAAAAACATAAAGCCTGCTAATTTAAAATAGCTTAATTTATTACGAGCCTTATCAGTTATCACCTTTTTGTCACCTTTACAGTCAACATGAAACCCGATCTATCTTAATTTAAGTAAGCCTTGCTTTTCCGTCGGCTCCCGTATCCAAGGTAGCTCGGTAGCCAGATCTTAATCACAACTTTAAATAAATAAAATTAATCGAGCCTTTTCGACACGAGTTTCCGACTGGCGCCAGATCTAGGGTTGCCATCTTTATGGTTATATCAACAGTGTCCAATGTGGTTATATCAACAGTGTCCAATATTACCTCGCAAAAATACTTATTGAAAATGCGATAAAAGAGAGCTAAAATTTAAATATTGTGCCTCATCATCATCATCAGCCAAACGCCGTCTACTGCTGGACATGGCCTCCACAAAGAGCGCCACCATGACGGACTCCAGCGACCTTCACAAGCTCATCAGTCGAAATTGTGGGGGCTTTCCTACGCTACGTCTTTTGTTGCGTGGTCGCCACTCAGGAACCCAGCGACCACTTCTACGACCAATGTGCCCCGCCCATTGCTACTTAAGTTTTGCTATCCTCTGGGCTATGCCAATTACCCTGGTTCTTCTACGGATCTCTTCATATCTAATTCGATATCGAAAAAAAACGCGCATAGTCCTCTCCATTGCTCTCTGAGTAACTTCGAGCCTTTTCATATAGCCCATTGTGAGCGACCACGTTTCAGTACCTACTGTAAGTCACTCATTGTGCCTCATACAAATCCAATAATCTTCGTCATTGCATCCTTTTTGTAAAGTTTCTAGATTTCGGTTTAAAGATTCCAATTTAAAATTCTTTTTTTTAAGCCCAAATAAGATTAGTTAAGTATGGGACTTACTAATAATCTTACGCGTGATTGTCAATGAATAAATAGATAGAATAACACAGGGACAATCTTACACAAATCGACCTAGTCCCAAACTAAGCTAAGCTTCTACTTTGGGTACTAGGCGACGATATACATAATATAGATAAATTATAATACTTAAATACATACAAAACATCCAAGACCCAGGAACAAACATTCGTGCTCATCACACAAACACTTGCCCTGGCCGGGATTCGAACCCGGGACGGCCAGCTTCGTAGGCCGTTGTACAACCCACTGAGCCAAACGTGTCGTCAATGCCTCACTCAAAGCAATTTTTAGGCACAAGCACATTTCCTATTTCACTTGGTTCAAATGTATGGTACATGCAGTTAAAAAATATTTGACAACCCTATTCTTGTTTGAATATTTTTTATATGCACGATAATATGGTTATCAAGATAGTAAAGTTATCTATCTGCGAAATGCATTTAACTGTTGTGCCACGTAATTAAGTAATTAGTTTCCTGTGATTGACGTAAAAAAGGAAATATTTTATGAACCTTTTAGATTAACAAGATAGTGTGTCAAGCAAAGTATTTTTTTGTTTTTATTAATAAATAACGGGCAATTTGAGGGCTAAGGTAACCACAGAGTGGGTCTCTCAGAATAAAGTCCGGCGCGTAGTGGCAGACCTCGACAAAGATGGCGGGACGAGCTCGATTTCTTCCAGAAGTACTGGCTGGAGATTGCCCAGGACCAGGACACGTAGAAGAATGAGTAGGCGGCCTTTGCCCAGTAGTGGGATTCTTTGGGCTCTTAAATAATAAATAAGTAATAATAAAATAAGGATATCAATCGCAGATTACTTATACATATGTAACTAATTTGATTACTACACTAATAGACATACAAATTCTATCTTGGTTTTGTATTATATTGTATTGTAAACACTTTATTGTACATAAAAACAATAAAACAAAGAAAGTAACGTAAAACAGTTGTACAAAGGCGAACTTATCCCTTTAAGGGATCTCTTCCAGTCAACCTTAGAGCAAATGAGAGACAAAACAAGAAGAAGACAAGAACAAGAACTTGTCAAGCAATAACTAATCGTCCCAAATATTTGACACCCTTTTTAGGGTTCCCTAGCCAAAATGGCAAAAAAGGAACCCTTATAGTTTCGTCATGTCCGTCCATCCGTCCGTCCGTTTGATGGTTAAATAATAAAAAAAATCTACGTGGGGCACTCCATTACACGTAACCGAAACTGGAAAAAAAATCAGCAAATAAATATCAATGTGTGGCACATATTTCGACAGAACATTTAAAGAAAGGTTGAGTTTTGAGGTAGGTAAAGTAAATTTATTAAAATAAATTTTGATTTTCTGGATATTGTTGGAATAATCGCTCCGAAAGTAGCATAAATTGTCCCCCCCCCCCCCTTCCCTATTTTCTAAACGGTATGTACAAAAAATATGAAAAAAAATACAAAGATAAAGCTTAATAAATACTTTCAACGAAAATTTTATTCCACATGATCGGACATTTTTTTGAATAAACAGCTGAGGGACCCTACACTGAGTATGGTCGGACGTGCTCTTGGCCGGTTTTTTTTTAAATAATGTTGCGTCTAAATCTTACGATCAAAAGTAGTTCCAATGATCCAGTAAAGAGATTCCACGAGGAACTGCCCTTCCGAAGTCGGGTAAAAAGTACGCGACAGCGGATGCAGATTATCGAGGAACCGCGCGCAAAGAACACGTCGAATAAAAAGAGATCTGACTAATTATCTCAGAATTACCACCTGCCAGCGCATTCAATACGAGCGAAAATTAAAAAGTTAGGGTCCATGCACATTTATCGACGTAGAATTGGAATCAGCTATAATCGATAACAAAAAACTTTATGTTCATGCGATAAGATAATCATTCGCCGCATCACAGACTATCCAAGTAACCACAAGCTGTATTTCGGCCCGGCCTTGACATCGAGCGGCGGCGGCAGCGGCAGCGGTTTTTAGGGTTCCGTAGCCAAAATGGCGAAAACGGAACACTTATAGATTTGTCATGTCTGTCTGTCTGTCTGTCTGTTCGTCCGTAAGTCACAGGCATTTTACTCAAAAACTATAAGATGTATATTCATGCAATTTGGAGCATAGGTGTCTTGTGTAAACCGCTACTTAGTTTGATAGTTAAATAAAAAATATATATATTTCTAGGGGGGGCAATCCTTACATGTAACCGAAACTGAAAAATAAAAGTTTTAGCAAATATCTATGTGTGGCATATATTTCGACAGTTCTTCTAAAAACACTAAGGTTTCTAAGATTTTTTTTTGATGTAGTGAATATTTTCCGAAATATTCGCTCCAAAAGTAGCAAAAATTGTGTCCCCCCTCTCTATTTTCTAAACGGTATGTTCAAAAAATATGAAAAAAATTACAAATATAAAACTTAATTAATACTTACAACGAAAATTGTTTTCAACATGATCATACATACCGTTTTTAAGTTATTGCCAAAAAACTGCGCTTTTCAGCAAAAGGACGTAAGTGCCGGGGAGATACGCTCTTTTGTTGGTGTTTTTTTCATATCGTATTTTTTTTCATCTGTAGTGCATTATTTTGTATAAACGGCTGCTCAATGAACAGATAAAACGCTTGCCGCGCCGCAATTCGCGCAATGTCGTGGCCGGGTCGTTAGAGCTTATAGAGGTGTCCTATAAGTCTTGGTCTTGGGAGTGACATCAATATAGTAAAGATGTATAAAGTTACACTTATAAAGTTGTAAAAAATTATGTCTGTACATTGAAGATACATATATTTAAAATATTTTACTTTCTTAAACAAAATGTGGAATAGGTTCCTGAATCGATATTTTTTTGATGTTTTGTATAATTTTATGTAGGTATGTGTTTTTTGCGGTTTCATCAAGCTATAGTTGGGCCCCCATAAATGGTTATAAAATACTTTTAACTCGACTGTACTGAAGCAAAAATGAGGGTTATGAGTTTCTCCTCCGTGAGCGAAGTTGCGAGTACCATCTACATGCGGTAATATTGGTGGGAATAAAATGCGGGTGTTATTTTCGCTCTTCTTTTATAATTTAGTTTTTTAAGCTGATTCTGCGTCAGTGAATGTGGTTTAACCCTTAAGATGCCGGTTGCATAGGGTTCCGTATGTGCCAAGGTATATTTGTTATCTTTACATTTAATAGGAAAATTTAGCAATAGCTCCAGATTACAATTTCGGGAATCCAAACGCAAAGGGTTTTACAAACTCATTCATTCTATGCCTACATCATGTATTTATGTAGCGAGGGAGTTATTTTAAATAATTGTATTGATCCTTAAATAAAAAGATTGGTGTGGTATATATACCTTATCCCTATATATTTATTAGGCGAGCGATTTATTTTAAATAATTGTTTTGATCCTTAAATAAAAATATTGGTATAGTAAGTTTCGGAAAACCAAAGTCAAAGAGTTTGAAATTATTTTTTCATGTATTTTCTTTAATCAAAACTAAAAAAGACATATTGCCATACTGATAGGTGGACACATTTCAGAAAAATGTACTTTACCTACTAAGTTTACCAGTTTTAAGTAGATTTATCTTTAGGTTTTTCCAAACTGACTAGGAATTGCTGGTCAGTTAAAAACTACTATAGGTTCAATTGGCATGACGTCAGGGTATGAAAATCAAAATTCTAATTAGTCCTTATTGTAGATTATAGAAAAATATAGGACACTTATTTTTTGTTATTTCAAATTATGAAAAAAATACTGAGATAAATCGCATCAAAGTTTAGGAGTGGGGCCTCGTGACGTCACTACTAGGTATAATCTGTACCATACGGTGACGTCACACGACATTTCGACTCAATGTATCTCCGTTATTTTTTTATTACGTAAAAAAAGAAAAACTACGTCCAATATATTTTAATTATCTACAATAGGGACTAATTATTAAAATATTGTCGTCATCCCTATTGAACCTAATATCACATTATTGGCAAAAATAGTACAACACGTTTGCTCACAACTTTGTTCTCAACTGTGTATACCCTCCGACGATGCAAATTTTTACCGGTAAAATAGCCTTTCCTTTGCGGCTAAAACAAAAGCAGCTGAGACTTATTTATTTGACGCTAATATGAGAAACCGCGTAAAGCCGGTTTCACAACAAAGGAACTCATCTTGGAACATGATTAAAATTCATCATTACTTCATTCTTTATTTACTCTCACTTCACCGCACTCCTACAAACATAAACTGGAGGGTACGAATGAGTGGAAACAAAACGGAATCTACAGGAATATACTATTATAAAATTTTAAAAATTAAATGTATGTACATTGAATAAACGGACTATTTGAAGGTCATTCAATCGATTTTTTGTGTTTGTATGTATGCTTTTGAAGATATTTTCAAAAAAATAAGTGCAAAGTGCGATTCGAAGGTATTTTAATTTTTATAATCTAGCTTCTGCCCGCGACTTCGTCCGTCTTAAATTCTTTTATCGAGGATGAGGCTATTTTTCCGGAATAAAAAGAAGCCTATGTTCTACCCCAGGACCCCATACCAAATTTCATCCAAATCGGTTCAGCGGTTTAAGCGTGAAGAGGTAACAGTCAGACAGACAGACACACTTTCGCATTTATAATATTAGTGTGGATTTCAATTTTATTTCTGCATACATACAAACATTTTTTTTTATTCATTGACCTTTAAATATAGTCCGTTTCATTTATTATTCTGGAAATTTCATTATTGTATAGACATTTACAATAGTAGTTACCCATGTAGACCAGAAGGAGTACCTTCTAGCCTCATCACATTATAACGGCTGGACAGATGTTAACCATTTTTACTACAAGGATAGCTTCCGAGAATACTTTTTACTCGACTACACTGCAGCATAAAAGAGAGCTATGATATTTTTCTCCTCCGCGAATTAATTTGTAGGCACCTCCTAGCAACGAATATGCGCGTCGTATATCTTAGCTCCTACATTGGCATCTGACTTGGTACCTCTAGATTAAATACAGTGTTCGGAATACGGATCCCTGCCCTGCTTACCTACACCTAGTTATTTTAAATTCAGGTTCAGTTATATTTGCGCAAGAGTCACATTTATCACCATCAGTCGTGAGGAAAAAAAAATCGGCATTTCGGGCCCGCTGTGACGGAGAGGGAAATTGTAAATGTTCTTTAATTATACTTTCATTTTTTAATACGAATTCAGCTTAACGCCAATTATCGGTACATTTGTAAAAACAGAAGTTTCGTGCAAAAGGTGTGATCAATAATAAGTTTCTCTGCCAAAAGTGGAAACATTTTGATTTTCTTGTTTTCATAAAGCATAAAATCTCAGTCGCAGTTATTAAGGTAAATGTTTCCGTTCTTGACACTGGCCTATCAATGAAACCATCTTCAAAGTAAATCATAGCAATGGAGATGAAAAACGTAATGGCTGTTAATTATTAAAATTAAGTTGACAAACATTTACATTATATTGAGAACCATTTTATTTGCTACAAACTTTAGATAACTATAAGAAATAAATAAATACCTATTAAGATCAATCTTACACAAATCGAGCATATACTACTTGACGACGATACTACATACTCGTGAATTGAATTCCTTGGCTCCAAAACCCAAGTAACACACAAGCTGTATTAAAGCTTACTTATACAGCCCTTATAACGCTCGAACTGGCTGTATAATAGCTGTATAAGCCCTTATACATTTGTGCTACTTGTGCAATGTTTTCGTAAAGGAAAATAAAAACATTCTCACAGTTTTATTAAAGAGCAAAATGCTACTATTTCGGTGGCTAAGTACGTACCTTGGACTGCGATTCGGAGGCCCTCGCTGTAAAGAGTGTCTATAATACTATTTGATTCCTTTATGTCTTTATCCTTAGGCCCAAGCTATTTTTAGGAAAATAAGTAATAACGACCCAATGTGCTAATGTTAGGTACGTATGTTTATGACCCTTGAATTATAATTACCTGTCCAGAAAGTAAAAATCCATTCCGTTAGATGTAAATTTCGAAGCACGGGACGTATTTGTAGTCTATGTCCTGATTTTAGGACTTTGGGTCGGTATTTAATAAATTAATACATTTACTTGGCCTGAAACGGTACCATTTGTGGCCCAAAAATTGGACGATGGGTCTTATGAGGATAAACTTAAGTTTTTACTGTACTGTACTGGCAATAATTACTAATTAAAATATATAATATTTTCTTCTGTTTCCGCGACTATTACCCATTTTAATAAAACAACCAAATTCATGCTCATTACAATACACATTGACAACATTTCCAATTTCCAAGTAATAGTAAATCGACACCCATTTTGTTAAGTAATCATTCAAAAAGCCCAAAGATGTATTTTAAATTTTATTATTGCAACTGGTTTTGAAGATATTCGGGAAAATGTGTAGGAAGCATAAGATTTTGTAAGTGATGTCACTAGGTCGATATGACACTGTCACAGAGCACAAGAAGAAGAGCTGAATAATTTCTATAGGTACCAAGTTCACGTTGGTGTTTAATAGTGCTTCTGTATGATTTTCTAGGCTGTGACTATCAAGCTCTACTTGCCATCTACGTTTTTTTAGAATGAGGCACATGTGAAATTAATTTTTACATCTGAAATCGGGACATTTTCGAAAGTTTTCATTTGTGTCAATTCGAAGCCAGGTTTGTAAGCCGTTGTACAATCAACTTTAATAATATTAAAGAATTATAGATAGATACTACTTACTAGAATTCAGTTACACTTTTGTCATTAGTTAACAAATTGAAATAAATAATATAAATAATAAATAAATATTAAAGTAAATTTTTTACACCAATCAAAGCAGTCCCAAGGTGAGTTCAATAAGGCCTCTGTTATAGGTACTAGACGACGATATATTTACTTATATAGATAAAAAACATTCAAGACTGGGGAACAAATATTTATGCTCATCACACAAATATTTGACCTTACCATGATTTGAACCCAGGACCTTCAGCTTCGCAGTTGCTAGCAACTAATTGAAAAGATGAGACAAAGTGCCGTGTACAAGGTAGACATTGATAGTGCTACATTACATTGTGTTACTCCTTATAATATACGTGACATGCTGTCTAACTATACAATAACAAAGATTAAGCAAGTGTACGTGAAACGTCATAAAAGACATTCAACGCATGTAAAGTAATAAAATTTCTACTTGTAACAAGTTTATAATTATTGAAAGTAACCTTAAACACCACTTTAGTTGTGACAAAGTAACTAATATTCAATAAATTACAATTTAACAACGAGTTAGAAATTTAATTTAATGAGTTGCTATATTTAGTGTACTTATAAGCATCTTAGTCGTTAAATATCGCGCGTAACAAATATATAGTCGTGCTTATCATCTATAACGGTTTAACAGTATCGTGCGTGACTTAACTACTGATAGGTAACCCACAGCCTAAACTGCTGAAGGTAGGAACACGAATTTAGAAACAAATCCCAGGTAGCACACAAGCTGTATAAGTTTATACGGCCATAAGCCCATACAGCTTGTATGTTATTTGAGATATTCGTTTAGAGAGAGAGTAGCATGGATAAGTATTTTTCGAAATTCGAATTGTGCGCGAACTAAGCCCCGGGCAAAAGCTAGTCATAGACAAAACATCAATTTCTTTCTGACTGGTGATTTGTACACATTCTCATTCAAGGGTTTGGACTTCCCCCACTGTATCCGATTACTCGTAAATATATCTATCCAAGCCTACCTACTCGGTCAAAATCAGGTCCTAAAATTTGTTTGCATGAGAGCGTGACCATTTCGATAAAACGTTACCGGACCGTGAGTGAATGGATGAAAAGAAAATTGTCTTATAGGGACATGGTAATAGCGCTGTCAGCGTTGTTTGTGCCGCAGGAACGCTTTGCACCTTCCTCAGTCGTCATCCCGCCGTGTACTAGAATACACACTTTGATTTAGTAGGTACGCGTGTTTTTTACATGAACTTCCCAGATATAAGTATACCCTAAGTGTCGCTTCTTGATGTTAGCATTTAGTAATCTTTGGTAAAGACTAGATCGCATGACGCCTCTCAGCCGCGTCTCATCGCCGACGTTTCATTTAACATGGCCATATATTTTCCATATGGCGAATCAACTTTCCAGTTGTGACGGAGCCTTTACGAGGGTCAAAATTATGCGCCCATCTCACGCGAGTGCCGGATGTTCGCGTCCAGGAATGACTTACTTATATTCTCAGATGCCATGTTTTGAATTACCTTGTGTAGTTTTATTTTGTAATAGTATTATAATTCACACTTCTTTACGTAATTTGTTTATAATAGGAATGGTAGTGCATGATTAAATTACTCAAGTTCAATCCAATGCAGTAAATAATACATGATTAAATTCTTATCGGGATTCTTAGCAGGATTTACGGTTTACTTGATTTTGATTGAGACTTGCATGTGTAAGTCCTATGTATTCTTGACTGCAGTAATATTTTAATATGGATACAGGTGATCGTCAGCTGCTACCGCGGTCTATAGACCCGTCGGAAACCAGTTTACTTAAGCTAGGCCTCCTTAATACCAATAACAGTCACGCAATCAATCCTCCTTACAGTGGGGAGAGCGCAAACCAAGGAGCAAGGCGCAAATAAGGCGCAGGTAAAACTAAGGGGATTTTTGCCTGATGCCCTTTAAGAGGACATCAGGACTTTGAGGTTCCCCGGAAAGAAACTAAGTAATTGAGTACCTGTGATGAGCTGGATTTTATGCCGGATTGGATGTACTGATTTGAGGGACACGGTCCCTCTTTCGTACGTAAGGGCCAAATCTGGCATTATAACTTTCAAAGTCCTTTCTCGTCTTGAACGCACGAAGATCAGGGCGGTAGCGCAGAGTGGGACGACCTACAAGTGTAGGCCGCCCTCGTGTTGTATGAGATTTCCTGTATAAGGAGGCACTTCCTTTGTTGATGGTGAGGTATATGGGATCCTGATTGCTGTCGTCGGTCAGGGTTATGATCGAAGGACAAGGGTCTCCTGAATCTATTTTCGTGTCGGAGTCGTAAAGTAAGTTCTTGGTCAATCTCCATTTCTCTTTTTAGTTTAACTGTATATTTGTCGTCAGGGTCTGTTAAGACGTGTCGTGGGCGCCGGATACTTTTTCGTGGTGCGAGGTCGGGGATTAGTTCACTGTAACGCGAGAAATGACTTTCCGCTAGGTTTTTAAAATGTTAGGCGACTGATTTCATTCCTAGGTCGGCATGGATGTCCACGTGCCGGACGAAGCCCGGGACGTCAACGACATGTCTTAGGAATTTATTCTGTAGGACTTGTAGTGAGCCCAGATTCGTACGCGAGGCCTGTCCGAAGACCGAGCTCGCATACGAGAACACAGGTCTCACACAAGTTTTGTAGAGTGTCAGTTTATTCTGGCGGGAAAGAGAAGATTTTGAAGAAAGCATTGAGTGCATTCTTGCCAGAAAAAAGGATGCTCGATTTCTCACTGCTTTTATGTGGGCTTTGAATGTTAAACTTTTATCAAGGGTAAACCCAAGTATTTGACTTGGGTGCACCAGGGGATGGGAGCCCCCGGAAGAGTGATATTATCCTCCAGATTTTTCCTGTGAGCCATGAAAGGGCGCGTAAAGAGAATAGCGCAGCACTCTTCTGGGGGTTTAGTTCCATCCTCCAGTTCCTGCATCAAGGTCCGAGGGCATCAGCGGCAGACTGGAGGAGGAATTAAAAAATTTTTTGAGAGTTTTGATGGAGGCGTACATGGCCGTATCATCCGCAAATTGGGCGTACTGTACTCCTGGTATTAGCCTTCGAAACGTTAAAGAAGACTGCACCCGTTGGAATGGAGGTGTAGCTAGCCGGGACCGTCGGGGGGCGTCGTGGTGAAATGTTCGCGATCCCATGGCGCCACCATCAACGACAACAACGGAGTGTTTTTAGTGGGTAAGCTCCCCTCCCTCTTGCTTAGAGAAGGACCGGGAGAAGAGAGTCCTACATAACCCCCCTATGGCTGCCCCACGCGGGGGGGTATGCGTTAAGCCTTTTCACTCCGATAGTAAAAAAGGACCGGGACACGAAGCGCAAGGAATGAGTACTGCGGACGTAGCCACAAGGAGGTAGATGTTTTTTTTTAATATTTCGTTCAAACAATAGGCGCAGCAGAAACAGAATTAACCATTTCCGCGTAAGTGAAAGTGCCTTTCCGACATAAACCTTAGTTTTAACACCTATCGACGCGAAGTATCTCAAGGGTACTTAGTCCTAACTGCCCTGTAGTTAAGATAACACAACAAAGGGCTAGTAATTCGCCGTGACGCGCAAAGGTTAGTCGTTTCCACGGCGCATATCGCGCAGATCACTCTCACTTCAAGCAAAGTTCATTGCTGAGGACAACAATGTTTTGATCACGTACAATCTAGGACAGACGTCACAGAGTGGCTGCAACGAGGAGTGCAAAGAATTTATTTTTATGTTAGGTTCCAATATTTGACACCCTGGGTCACCTCTATTACTATACACTACGGTTGAAGGAGCCCACTATTGGGACGGTGTCAAGAACTGAAACATTTACCTTGTCGTTTTAATAGCAGTAGGGGAGACCGAGGTGAGTTGTGACAGAGGAGAGTTGTGACATCGTCGACTTTTTGCAACCTATTAATGTTAGCGAGCTCGCAACAGAGCGCGTTTGTTAGCTCGAAACTTGAACTAACAAACGCGCGCTATTGCGAGCTTGTATCAGTTAGTAGATTCGAAAAAATCGATCATATCACAACTCTCCTTTGTCACAACTTAGCTCGGTCTCCCCTAGTCTGCTCTTTACGATTTCTACGTTTGGGTACTCGATTAATACGCTTTTTGAGGAACCCCATCGTATAGGGCAAGGTCAGGGGTGGCATTTGAAACCTATGGCGTTTGGCATGCATCAAAATAATTTGACAGGCTGGGAAAACCTTGGTGCTAGACCAACACAGCTTGCTATTTCCTATACTCTTTGTAACAGACATTAAATTGATGTTCATTGCATTCCATAGAAACCCTTTAGCATATGTTAAAGACGCACAACGGTTTTTCTAAAACTACGAGTAGACTTTTATTGCTTTCCATAGACTTTAAATAATCCACAGACTACAATCAGTTTTTTCCTTTTATATATTTAACCTATAAGTACGTTACAGCTCATTATAAAAGTAAATTCCGACCCAACAATTACAGTCCTCACATCGTGAGTCGTGTGGGATGCGCCGCGGGCCGAGGCAAATAAGACTACGCGAGTATCTTCTAACATTGACAATTGATCAATGAAAGGTAAAAGAAATACGACAGTTAAGCTTGTACAGTCAGTATCATATCTATGTTCGACGCCATTTTCTACCGTAACTATGATGTTTACCGTCCATATGGAAAAAATCGACTAGGAACTGAAACTTGTCTTCATTAAGAACATTGTTTTAAATAATTTCAATATTTAATATTTTTCTTTATGGCCTTGTAGTATTTGGCAATATGGAATAAGATACTTAATATACTATAGAATTACCGAATAGGTACACTAAGTCAGACATGTGGACATATCTAGAGTTACCCGAATTTATGGAATTACCCATAAACATAAATATGCAGAGAGTAGCTGATAAGCAAATCTATGCAGAGAAAATCTCGAATATATCTAGAAAACATCCTTCAGAGGCAGATAAATACAGGTAACATTAGCGGTTACTGTATTTATTGAAAAAGCGCTTCGCTGTATGAAGAAACTGGATAGCGGTGGTTTAGTAAACATTCGCCGAATTTGTATTTGACGCATATTATTCGTTTCACAAGGTAACCGTATTGGCGTAGGAGACGCACGGTTCTCTCTCCCTCATACGTTGTTACGCGCGAATTTTAATACTACATCAAAGAAGAGAACCTTCCGTACTTGTAGGTATTCAAATCAAATCAAATCAAAATATTCTTTATTCAAGTAGGCCTAGTTATAAGCACTTTCGAAATTTCAGTTACATGAGAGTGAATGTTTGCTGGGAGAAATACAATATGATCCAACATTTGCTGCAAGGATTAGGGAAACCCAGAAAAACCTAATCAGATCATTTAACTTAAATGTAATAATATTGATACAATCATCATTTTTAAAATTAAAATAATCAATAAGACAAATCCCAAAAGGATTGTCAATAAAAAATAAATAATCTAGAATGTGTCTAGAATAAAATTCTAAATGTCAGAGTATATAAAACAATTAAGATTAAAATAATAATAATACCTTAGGTATTCGTTAAAATAATTATTCATATACCTACATGACGCTATAATTTACATTAATCCCACGCGGCTTCATCATTCATGTAGTCTTGTGTGCTATAATAAGCTTTAGAAAATAATTTTTGTTTCACAATATTTTTGAATTTACCAATAGACAACTCAGTGATGCTGCTAGGAAGTTTATTATAAAATCTCACACAGTTACCCATGAATGATCTCCTTATTTTATGGAGCCTAGTAGCAGGCACTGCGAGCTTATGCTTATTTCTAGTATTAATATTATGTATATCACAGTTCTTCTTAAAGTCGGTAATATTTTTATGTACATACATAATATTCTCATAAATGTATTGACAATGCACTGTCATTATATTAATGTCCTTAAACTTATCTCTAAGCGAGTCTCTATAGTTCATTTTATATATCGCACGAACAGCCCGCTTCTGCAGAACAAATATAGTATTAATGTCGGAAGCACTGCCCCATAGTAAGATGCCATACTACATAATACTGCGGAAATAACTGAAATACACTAATCGAGCCGTTATCACGTCTGTTAATTGACGAATCTTACTTACTGCAAAAGCTGCAGAACTCAGTCTATTCGAGAGATTAGCAATATGGGGACCCCATTGGAGCTTAGAATCTAATGTTATACCGAGAAAGACTGTACTATTAACTAGTTCCAGTTCCTCACCTTTAACCATAACGCTTGCTTGCTCGTGTTTTACGTTACTCGTGACAAACTTAACACATTTAGTCTTTTTCTCATTCAACAATAAATTATTTACATTAAACCAATTTACTACTTCACAGATAGCATTGTTTACGTCATTGTAGGATCGTTGATTTCGTACGACTATGAAAGTTAGAGACGTATCATCTGCAAACAAAACTATCTCATGGTGGGTCTTTACGAGGTGTGGCAAGTCGTTTATATAGATAAGGAACAGGAAAGGTCCCAATATTGATCCCTGCGGCACACCCCTGGAAGACTAATGACCCCGGTGAACGCTTGCCATTCACGTCAACCTGATCCTTTAACTCCGTAGTGGTGTAGCTTCCTGATCAGTGTCTCATGATTAACGCAATCGAAGGCCTTAGATAAATCACAGAAGATGCCTAAAGCATCTCGCGATTCCTCCCAGGCATCGAAAATGTGTTTTACGAGCTCAACTCCGGCGTTGGATGTCGAGCGACCCCGCGTAAAACCGAATTGCTTACTATGCATCAAATTATTCAAATTAAAATGTTTTAACAATTGATATAGATTAGCTTTTCAAAATTTTTACTAAATGTAGGTAGTACAGATATTGGTCTAAAGTTAGTGGGGTCAGAGGTACTACCTGATTTAAATAAAGGAGTTATTTTGCTATGTTTCATCAGATCAGGAAACTCACCGCAGTCAACACTGTTATTGAATATATCTGCCAAGTCAGGCGCTATTACTTCTATTAGGGATTTGACAGCATGGACTGAGACTCCCCATAGGTCATTGGTTTTTTTGACATTAATTGATTTAAATGCCTTTACTACATCTGAAGGACTGACATGTTCAAAATAAAAGTCCTTACTACATTCTGGGACGTTTTCTTTTAACAACAAAACGGCAGACGAAGGTGATGAATTTAAACACTTTGTTGTTGATACTGGTATATCGTTGAAGAAATTTTCAAAGTCTGTTGCTACATCTAAACTAGAATCTATAATTTTGCCATCAATTTTTAATTCTAGATTACTAATTGCGTGCCTTGATCTACCAGTCTCCGCATTAATCACTTTTCAGGTGGTTTTGATAATATTAGAACTATTTTTGATTTTCTGGGATAAATAATTACGTTTGGCAATATGACAATCAATTTTGAATTGTTTCGAGTATTACTTTACATGTTCTTTAAATCCATCACTCGTATTAAACCGCCGTTCCTCACACATGGCATACAGTGCTTGTCTACGTTTGTGTAAGTCCGCAGTAGCCCATTCGCTAAATACTGGTGCACCGCCAGCCACAACCGATTTGGAAGTAAATATTGTATTATAATGTTTCATAAAAGTTGTAAAGAATGAATCATACATGTGATTAGGACTCATTTCAGAAGACAGAACGGGTAGCGCCTGAAACAAATGTTGCTTCATTCTTTCCACACGGTCTGTGATTACCGGTACAAAAGTAATTTGTTTTTTCACTATATTTTCCCTTAATATCTCAAATTCCATTAATTGGCCTAAATGATCTGATTCTAATTTACTGATTATACTTTGTTTAGAAGGAGAAATATTAGTGAAAATGTTATCAATACAGGTGGCGCTGGTATCGGTCACCCTAGTAGGTTCCATAAATACGTGGCTTAAACGAAAAGATTTGAATAGATTCAACAATCTAATACTTAGTGTTGCATCTTCCAAAAGATTTACATTGAAATCGCCGCAAATAAGTATTTTTTTACGAGTACGCGATATCTTAAAAAGCACATATTCCATAATAGTTTGAAAAACATCGAAATAACTTAATGGCGGCCTATACACACAAACTACAATAAATTGCTCTAATTCAACTGCACTTAATTCTATGGTCCGTTCAACAGACAAGGATACAATGTCCTTACGTTACTTAAATTTCAATTGACTATTTAATATAATTAACGACCCACCATGTATGGAACTAAGTCTGGTGAACGAACTACCCACCTGGTGATTATTGAATTGGGGCATTATCTCATTGCAAGTTAGCCAGTGTTCAGTTATACATAAGATATCAATATTATAGGCATTTAAAAATAATTCAATCTGCAAATCTTTCCCTATAATACACTGAATATTTTGATGAACCAGGTTGATATACTTTTCATTGCCAGAAAAGGATTTCTCCATTGTCTCATCACTTAGTTTAAATTATTACACATAACAACATTAATGTCGAACTGCTCAATAGAAGCAGAGTTATGTACCAAATTCTTGGTAGAAATGTCAATTAAATAGGCTAGTGACAAAACTATTTGTCGTTTGCAATAATTGGAAAGGTAAAACTTACCTTTTGTCCAAAAATAATGATTACTGACATATTTGTTAGCGTCTACTATTCTAAACTTACTACTATATGTACAAAGATTATATAAAGATGTATTTAAAATATATCTTGTATCATTTTCAGATTTTGTCAATTGTTTACAATAGGGAAAAGTGAACATAATAATTTCCTGAACTATAATTGTGTTTAAAGTTTCATAAAATTTTATTAAATCATTCTTGTTCACTTTACCCCTGTTTCCCAAAAGAATAAGCAGTGTTGTCTTGGAATTAATATTACTGTCTTTTAGAATTTGGTTTGAAATATTGTCAAGGCTACTATAAGGCAAACAATTGCTACTTACACTATGTCCCTTTAAGTATGAGTTTAACAGTGGGCCCATACCACTTCCCATCTCATCACAGTACATGATAACCTTTGGTTTAGGTGTGCTTGGTGCGGTGTGGAAGGAACTTTCACTGGATTTTTCTGGCAAACTGGCACACAGAGAGGATGGTTCTAGTACACTAGTTGACAGATTACCACTTGCCTGCTTACATAAACAGGAGTGATTATTTGTCAGGGACTCAAACCGTTCTGAGTTATAATTTATTTGTGATATTAAATCATCCATGGCTAGTGAGTATTCATGAATAACTTTTTTTTGAGCTGTCATTAATTGTGTCTAATGATTTAGTTGAATCCTCTAAGCTTTGAATTTTTAACTTTAATGTCTGTGTGTCAGTTTCATATTTTAACCTACTATTTTGTAACTGTACAGAATACATATCTAACTTATCCACTAGATTTACATTTTGACTGCAAGATCTCAATTTCTTTAGAAACAACCTGTTTTGTTTTGACAACTTTTTTACTCTCTGTATACACTTGTTAAGTTTGACATATTTTTTTAGTTTTTTACCACTGCAATTTACTAACTTTGTTGTGGTGGAAGTATCATAGTCTACAACAATTACAGGGTTATCAATTGGAACGGTAACCAACTGTGGGACCGGTCCGACTAGTTCTTCGAATAAGCTATGAGCATGAACCGCTGCACTCTCATGCTTGGCCTCCTGCAGCTCAAGAATCTGCTCGTTAGCATCATGCAGCGCTCTCTCCAGTGTGTTAATCTCCTTCAGGGCATGCTCATTCTCAGCGCTACACTCAGTAAACCTGTCTACCATCTCCTGAAGCTTGGCCCGCTCACAATTTAAATTATTATAATCACATTCTAGTGTACAGAGTTCCTTTTTCAACTTATCTCTGCTGTCAAGTACTAATAATAGTTCCTTCTCACTATCCTCTCTCTCACTTAGCAATTGAGCACACAATTCCTTTGAGTTTTTTAATTCCAAAAAGGTGATTTGAAGTTTATCCACCTCCTGTTGACGGGCCGCCGCGGCTTTTCGTCGAGTAAGCATCGTTGATATTAATTAAACACAAAAGTGAACAACAATATTTCAAGGACTTGCTAACCCAAGCTAAGTTATTTTTAGGTACTTACGTGAAATAGTAACGCAAGGGTATGTATAAGCTGTGTTCTAATTTTATTAGTTGCTAAAATAAACACAAAAACAAGACGATTTGATTGCACAACGAAAATATATTTCGAATTTCTAAACTATAACGGTTACAAATTCAAAATATGACGAGACAGTTGTAAACGTTACTAATGCACTTCACTTATTATGTTCACACTAAAACTAAGATTAAAGCTATTGAATACACACTCAATGGGCTGAATATTACAAGAAATATTAATAAAATAACATTAAATAACAGGGACCTAATGCAATCAGCTGCTTATTCTTTTTATTATTTTTGTCTGTTCAGTGATACTATTTGTATTGCATGATGCTATATTTTTATTCTTCGAGTATATAAAATGAATTGTCTCCTGACTGTACTTCAATGAGTAACAATGCCCATGCTGCATTAATCGTTCAACAGTTAGAGCATAAAACGACTATGTAAAATTAAATGACGAATTACTATGAAAGATTTCAATTAGTCATACGATTACTTTTCTTTATACAATACAGCCGGAATTACTCGTAATCGTAATACATACACGCACGTAATGTATATTTATGTCTTTTTTTTACTACAGTCAAATTCTTATCCAAAGTAAACTATAATCACTCTATCTAGATAAATTAATTGTAGTTTGCTGTTCTTGTTTTTCTGCAACAAAAATATCTCGTTTATACCTATATTTTGGAATCTGAACACAATTAATTATGATCAAAAGCTGACTCGAAATGAAAACAAGATTTTTGATTAAACTCGGTCAAAACCTCAAAGTGTTTTTGATATATGGTCAAACACTAACAAGCCTGTTTCTTAAATTAATTTTAAATTAAGTCTGTGAAGCGACCTAGAATTAAACGTAAATAAACAAAATTACGTCAAGAATTGAATTTGATTGAAGTGTTTTACAAACATGCTTAAATCTTGCCCTTCTTTTCATGGTCTGGCAGTAGGGATCCCAGCGAGCCAAGAAAATCTACCACCCATTATCTATAGGTAAAAATGAAATGTCTGTACATTGAAAATATTTTCAAAAAAAAAGATCTTAACGGACTATTTGGAGGACACTGGAATAAAAAATTTTTTTTTTATTTTTTGTATGTTTGTATGGGTTTTTGTGGCTTCATCACGCCAAATCAGCTAACGGGATTTCAACTATTTTTGGTACACGGGTAGCTGGGTATCTCCAGATGGTTAAAGGATACTTTTTACTCGACTGCGCTGAAGAAAAAAGAGGGTTTATGACTTTTTCTCCTTCGCGAACGATGTTCCGGGCAACTTCTTAGTATTTATATAAGCTGCTGGGGCCATCGATTTCTCGAGTGGCGACCACGTTCCGGAAGACGCAGTGTGGATAGCTCCCCCACGAGGAGGACTGATGACCTGGTAAAGGTCGCTGACTGCGGGTGATGCAGGACCGGTCATGGTTACGTTCATTGAGGGAGGCCTATGTCCAGCAGTCGACTTCTTTAAGCTGATGATGATGATGAATCTTAGATATAAGATTTTTAATAATCTTACTTACAGCCCAAAGATTGTCGTACCTACTTAAAGGTCCTTTACACTCTCCCATTAGTTCAATCTTAATTGAATGCAATAGAGGTGACAAACAAACAATTATTTGAATTAAATAAATACCTAAATATCACAGGACAATTATACACAAATCGAACTACTTGGTACAACGATAAGCAGAATAAGGCTTGTGTTATGAGTACTAGACGACGATATACTTAATAGATAAATTTACTTACTTATATACATCGTCTATCTTCTTTAATGTATACTTTTTTTCTTTAATTTGCTTACAGGTTAACTGGAAGAGACCCCTCACAGGGATAAGTTCGCCTTTGTACATATCTGTGTTTTGTAAATACATTTTATTTTGCATTAATTTATGTGCAATAAAGTGATTACATACATACATACATACATACATACATAGAAAACATCCAAGACTAAGGTACAAATATTTATGCTGATCACACAAATATTTGCCGGAAGTTGAACCCAGGACCTACAGCTTCCCAGGCAACGTTACTCCCACTGAGCCAAACAGGTCGTCAAATTCACTGTCGTCGAATTAACCTGTCCAACATTGGAAATAGTCAGAAATTTGACACACAAATAATCTATCTAGGAGATCACGAAACAGAAACAGATAAAACAGTAAGTGGTTGACGCCGCAGTAACTTAGGCTCCGCTATCGACTTGGTGCTTCTGGGAATGCAATTCGACTTACTGAAATGTTTATTAACAGTATCGAGTTCTTGGTACATAAATATACCAAGACTTGTACTGCGGAGCGGATCCGATCAATCTTAATGCAAGTTTGTTAGCTTTTTCTCCGTATTATATCAATCAGTTTTCGCGATTCGGAGATTCACCAGTAAAGAAACAGGATTACATCATACGATAAAAATTTGCGTCTTTTTTGAAGCTTTTATTGCCAAATGTACTTGTTTTTAGGGTTCCGTAGACAAAATGGCAAAAACGGAACCCTCATAGTTTCGTCATGTCCGTCCGTCCCTTCGTCCATATGTCACAGGTATTTTACTTAAAAACTACAACAGGCATTGATGAAATTTGGAGTAAAGGTGTCTTGTATAAGCCGCTACTTATATATTTTGGTATTTAAATAAGAAAGTAGCATTAATTATCGTCCCGAGAAAAACTTAAATTTTACGAAAACCTTCCATTAATTGATAGTTTTAGTTTTATTGTCCAATAGGTACATTAGTATACTACTATTATTCCTAAAAACAAATTAGTAATATTGCCTTGCAGTCGTGTTTTTTGAGTTTTAGTGATTGCCATATCCACTTTTGATGAGGGGTAGTTAATTATGCAATGTATGATACGACACAATGACGTGGACATGGCACAAAACGATCAATTAATTTTAAATAAGTTTATACCACATACATTATAATTTATGTAAAATGATTGAAAATAAACAACAAATAACAAGGTTTAAATCTAGTTTATTTAATAACACTACTAACTGAATTTGGAACTTGTCAGGTGAGTTTGAGCAGGCAGTTTTTTTTAATATAAGTTTTTGACATAATTTGAAAAACGCTTTTATTGCTGATTGTAATTTTTCATGCAAACGTTAATTCCTTATGGTTTCTCTTGTGATGTTTTGGATTTCCTACGGCCACCATCATTCTCCATTGTCAGATCAGCTTCAAGATACCTAATTACTGTATTATTACCTGAACTATATAATACATGCAAAGTTTTATTTAAATAAGACGGTTAAAAGTAGGTTAAAATTGACCTACCACAAAAAAGAGATTATTATTTGTTACAAACTAACAAACTTAATGAAAGTGAAGCTAATAAAAGCGTGTTCAAAAATCTATTTCAATAAAATTATGGATTTATCCGCTTCCGACATGTATTTTAACATGCTTAGAATGTCGGACCGCTTTTTGGTTGTAATTTTAGTTACGTTAGTTTACCAAAACAAATACTGACATTATACATAATTACATACTTACCGTTATTGTACTGATTGACATCAAAATTGTAAATAAAATTAAAACAACATTTTTTACTATTTAATATTGCCATGAAAATCAATATTTAGGTATTTCATTCGTTATTGTGTAGGTACCTAGCCTTTCAAATGTTATTATTCAAATTCAAATACACTTTACAGCAAACGAACAGTACGAGAAGTAGTAGGTGTCTATTATTTGTTTACGCAAAAAAAATATTTTTGTTGATTGAACAGTTTTAGTGAATGAAAATAATTTATTCCAGAACTGGTCCATAGTTATAAATAAACAAATAATAATAAGTACTGATTTTATATACTAAGCAAACTAAACATTAACACAAAGAAATGAAAAGACCGACACGACAGAGTTACTTAGAAAATTGATAATTTAGGCTATTAGCATACTGATGAGATGGACCCTTCAAAAAAAGATATATGTTGGTTAGAAAAATATTTTTGTTGCCTTTATTTCGTTTAAAATCGTAGTTTTAAAGAGGAACTCAGGAGACGTAGCCATGGCAACGAGTTACAGAAAAAAATTGGTTGATCCACTTACGAACATGCTTACGCCTAAACAAACATATCACGACTACAGGATTGTGCAATTGTGAACCATTACAGTTAGTTACTGAACACATGTACCTCGGACTGATTATCGACACTAAGTTTAATTGGGGACCTCACATTAGTCACGTGTGTAACAAACTGAGATCCATACTTTCAAAACTCTCTGTTTTAAAATATAAACTCCCTTACAATATACTTAGAATGTTATACCTGTCGTTAGCGCAGTCCGTAATAGACTATGGACTAAGTAGTTACGGCAGAAAGTTTAAAACGTATATTGATAGTATATATCGAATACAGTTAAGCATATTGAAAGCAATTATACCGAATTATATTAGAAAAACAAGATGTAAAGAAGACTGTCATTTTTGAATATTGTAAAATTATTACCATACAGAACAGAATCAAAAAAGCAATTGTAAATGAAGAAAGTGATAAAATAAAAAGTTTAAATACATATGTCAGACCTGAAAAACTTAGAAAGTTGGAGTACTTACCTACATTCGTCTTACCAACATGTAATAATGCTTATGGGAAACGTACTTAGGAATACTTGTTACCTAATAATCTTAATGAAGTGCCCCCGATATACTTAATGATATTTATCAGAACCTGTACCACAGCAAGCGTATTTTGAAAGCGTCTTATTTGTGCTAATTACACAGAACGCATTTTTACCAGCATAATACCATGATTATATTATAACACAATATTATAATGTAAAGTTTGCATAGGGTGAGCGCACCAGTGTTTGACACATTGATACTAGTGGCTAACGCTAAAATTTAGCATTTTTTAATATCGTCAGCGATGGGATCAGTGTCGAACGCTGGGGCGTTTCTCTTATTCTATTCTATATAGGAAAAATGTTTTTAATATTTAAATGAGCGAACACAGCGGCAGTTAAATCTTTCATGATTTTGTCCGCTGCTATGAGGAAAATGTAACCTTTTTTTTCTGTATTAATAAATAAAAAATAAAAAAAACACGGTAAGTTGAATAAAATTTAGTAATAGTACGTAAAAAAACCGACCAAGTGCGAGTCACACTCGTGCACCGAGGCTTCCTGTAATATTAAATAAATGATAATTTAATGGAGAGTTGCTTTATTATCAATTATATTACAATGATAACACAATGCTGTTTTTAGATTAGACATCAAGTGACAGTAGTGTTGACAGATGCGCGCGGGAACGCTTGCCGAATCGGGTGCGTTCTAATACTATGCGTTCCATGTCACTTCCGTACAAATTTTCACTTATCCTTACTTTATTACCCGGTATCGGTTGAGTTAAGTTTGCACCTGATATCTATGGCATTGCGTACAAATGAGTTGTAAACTAAACGCAACCGCGTTGTTCAAATAGGTTTTTTGCAAATAAAAAAAAGAATTCTAGTTAGAGACATGGCTATATTTTTTGTGTAATATTTATGTTGATGTATACAAATTGTAAAAAAAATTCAACATTTTCGATTGGTAAACTTCGGAGATAAAGGGGGGAATGGTGTTTATTTTTTCACATTTTCCTTAATAAAACAAAATCTAATGACAATAAAAAAAAATTGTTCGAGAATGTGCATATCAAGCCCTTTCATATGATACACTACTTGACTCAGTAGCTAGACTTCTAACTTTTTCTCACCTTCATATTCGTCGTTTTTTTAGAAAATAAAAATATATTTTTAAATATTTCCTGTTCAATACATGTGGGCTTGCCGTGTTTATAAATATTGCAAGATTCAAATAGATAGCATAAGTAGTTTTTGAGATATGGCGCTTTAATAGTCTGACAGACTATCAGACAGACGAACAGACAGAGTCGCACCATAAGGGTTCCTTTTTTATCTTTTTGGAAACCTAATGAGCGTTTAGTTCAGTATGATAAACGGTCAAATATAAAATTTAATAGTCATATTTTTTTATTTCTTAACACTCTAGTCAAAACTAACTCCGAAATATGTATTTTTCGAACTTCTTTTGACCCAAGATAAACTGATAAACAGATCTTTTCCACAGTAATTGTGTATTCTCCAGAATAATAATAAGTCTAATCGCTCTAAACACTAACTCTATAAACAAACTCGATTCATGTTTCTTTTTAAAACGATTAAATACCTACGTATAGTAACAAGCAGCAACATAAAGCCCTTAAGCACAGCTGTCTATAAACTTTATTATTCAAAACGCAACTCGAAAACTATCTACCTCGCAATAAATCATTAAGTACTGTTGATAGTGCTTGTACGAACCAAAACAACACATTCAAGTTTTTAATATCATAAATGAATAAGCACAAGTATACCTAACCAGTACACAAAGTATGCAGTAAAATATATGCTTTCATGTGATGTTCGTATTTTGCAGAGCTTATTTGTTTTATCAAAAAAATAAAATCAATCTTGCAGCCTAACTAATGGGATAAACTGTATTGCACGGACTTTTCAAAAATTGTTCATTGACTTTTTTAACTTTGAGTTTATTTTACTCACAATCTGTAATTAGACCTGATTGATACACGACAAAATTTGTCCCAAATTTTTTTATTCCGGATCGCTTCATCAGAATTGATCTCTGTATTGCTATGCACAATGTCACACTAGGTTAATATTTCCCATAACTAAATTTTGCGAACTTTTTGTTGTATGAGGTTTGCATATACAAACGTTTCTCAATAAAATACGCCTTCAAAGTCCATAAGCGCACTCTTTAAAAAAAGTTGACATAACATAATACGACCTATACAATACAGATGGTTGTACATTGTACAAGGGTATACCGGCTAGACTGCAGTACATTGCAAGTGTACGTATCAAGCCTATCGGCGCACCCGCAACCTCAGCATTATCTGATCCCTCCCATAACTTACGCTAAAATACTAAAATTGCATTCGAGAAATCTTTCACTGAGATCTTCACGCTCCTTCGCTTATTATATTCCATTACGGTGCCAATAATAGCTGAATATTATAACCATTCGTTCACACAGGGTGTATCTCTGTATCTAAATTAACTGACCTAATGGATATTCTATTGGGATACGTATTTAATAAAGCTGGTGCTGAAATAAGCAATTAATCTAAATTTAATTAATAGATAACAGTTTTGTAGTTAAAGTGGGAATGTTTTGCATAAACGCTTAGTGCTAGGCCTACATCATAATACAACAATATCAATTGTAGTTCTGCATAATTAAGTAAACATGAAACTGACTAGTATGACATAGATGCAAAGATCAGATCGCAAAGAAAAAAAACTTAATCGCACTCACACATGGTCACACCAGGATTTTTTCGGATTACCGTTTACCGATCAACCTAAGCTTGACATTCCTATTCCCTGTGCTCGCCGATCAAAGTTAGACAAATCTTCTTAAAATGTAAGTAATAGCATAACTATTTGCTACCATAAGTTCTATGTTAATCATGTTGATCACTCATCAATATCAACGTCTTGGGAAACCTATGACTGCTTTTGTAAAGATAATGCATACAAAGTTAGTGTAGAAAACCCTATTTCCATAGAAATGTTCAGAAAACGAAAACCGCATTACAAATACATATTTAAATTATATATTTTTTAGTGTTACAAAGGCAATTATCATAATTTACATATTTTGTAATAGAAATAGAATCTGGAAATGGTAGGAAAAAAATATATAAAAAACCTCTACGCAAAATTTAATCAATACTTTTCTTTCTTCAAAGCTACAACTTTTAAATTGTTAAATTGTGTACTGTTGAATGCTTTCAATGAATAGTTTTACTTAGGATAATATTTTTTTAAACTTTAGCCATAATAGAATAAGTAATTTTCGATCGGTCATTGACCTTTCACGAGAAAAAGCATATCTCAAAAACTAATCAAGATACACATACAACAGCTCAGAGCTTTAAATTAACCGAGTTATCTATAAAAACAATAAAAAGGAGATCCCAACTCGACCATACTTCCACACTGTGTTAGCCCCCATTCCTAAACTTTAATGTGAGTTATCTAAGTATTTTTTTATAAGTTTGAAAAAGCAAAACTTAATATTTTTTTATTATCTAGCGTCAGTTATACTATTTTTCCTTCCTTAGTCCGTAAGGACTAAGTAGAATTTAGAATATCCGTACCCCGGCATCGCGCCTATTGTAGGTATATAACAACGTTGCACCAAATAGTTTCATTCTTAAGTAAACTTGTACACTAACGGTGCAGGAATGTTACATTGTTTGAGAAAAGTGCAATACTATCTTACGCCCCAACATTTCCTTGGATATGGATGCAGTTCCCGATCACTTTATCGAGCAGAAACTCACGAATGCTTTCTAAAACACGAGAAATGTTTTACTCCGACGACCGTGGCTGTGTTCCCTGGCATACCGGCTACACTGAAGATAAACTAATGGAGGCAGATAGTCCATAATGGCTACATTACGAATTCAGCTAAATCGAAAAACGGTTATAGGAAAAATAGTATCTGAAATACGGTGGCGCTATCGGCGAGGTGCATTAGAAGACTAAATTATGTTTAGTTTCCCGGCCGGATGACTTATTGTAAGGTGGACTAAACTTAGCATAGCAAAGGAAAGCAAAAAATATTTTTGACATTTCGAACCTATTTTTCATAGACACGTCACGGTTATTTTGAAATAGTAAACTATAAATATGTGTAAACCCACTGCTGGGCAAAGGCCTGTCCCCATTTTCGCCACTTTTACCGGTGAAGTACATGTTTCTGCCACGCGTCCTGAAATGCTTCCAGATCATCTCCCAATAAAAAAATATAAGAAGGCGAGTAAATTCATGTCTTCAAATGATACAAGTTACCAGTCTAAAAAAACAGTGAATACACCTTATAAACGCGTTATAAACACAAAAAACTAAATTAAAATCAGTCCATCCGTTCAAGAACTACTATGCAACAGACAGACACACAGATACTCACGTCAACACCCGTCTTTTTCGTCGGTGTTTATAAAATAGCTAGTCTAAAACCACAACCCCTTTTTCAAACCGACACCGCCAAAGATGGTTGTCTTGTTGTTTTTTCATCCTTTTTAGAAGATTCGTTTCTTAGTGGAGAAAGGATACATGGAGTGATCCGTTTATAGGATTTATGAAAATTACACGATTTTTGAATTTTGTAAATTTACAATTATTAATTCGTAGGAAAAGTCTTGTATCTTATCTCATATTCTTACTCTATAATTATTGTCTCAAAGTAACATTTCGGTATAGATCGAAATAGTCTGAATTGCCCAGGAAGCTGCGTAGCTCGCTCAATACCAAAGATCGTGACCATTGTGTTTGTTAATATGTATTTAAACTTTCCGCACTTGTGTTCGTATTTCAACTATTGTATTCGCGAAATGTGCCAGCGTCGGACGCAGCTGTGCCAGACGCGCTATAATATGACTCCTAGCCTAGACACGTAAAAACTATTCACAATATGGTCTCGCCCTTAGCTTCTCGCTTGTGGTACCAATATATTTTGACCTGCAATTGGGAACATGTACCAGTATTTCACATGTCGATCAGGGGCGAAGTGTAGGCGGTTTTAACGCATTATCATCATCCAAAAGATGTCATTATGTCCACACATAGGCGTCCCCCAAAGAACGCCATCATTGCCGGACCTTCGCCGCCCGCATCCAGCGGACTCCAGCGACCTTCCTCAGACCATCAGTTCACCTTGTGGCCTTCGCTGCGATTTCCAGTGCGCAGTGACCACTCAAGAGCTCGTCGGCCCATCAGTTCTATGAAAATTATATGGCCCATTCACTTTCCACTTAAGTTCAGCATTTCTTCTTGCTACATCGGTTACGTTGATTCTTCTATGGATCTCATATTTGCTTCTTAATAAAGCTGATTATAACGGCGGCGTGAGACCTGCCAAGTGGGCGTTCTTTGTGGCTGTTCCTTCGTCGGCCCCAGCGGCCATTAGCTCTAGAAGGAATGTGGTTGGAGTTGTGTGGTGGTGAGGATTAAAGCGAATTTTCAGAATGAGACCGCTGGTAACGGTGCGGGGCGGCGGCGCGGCACAAAGACTTCGTGGGGCATAAATCGGCGGCTGACCTTCCGTGTGCCTGAAACCTGCAAGATTTATTCCAACCCCCACCTACAAAACGATGAACCTGACAAGAAATATAATATTCACATAAGCCCTTTTGTGTAAAAGATGTATTGCTGTATTCACAGAGAGTAGATGAATGGAGTCGCGTGCGTTTAACATTAAAGTAGCTGTTAAACTTGTGAACGACAGTGATGACATTGTTATTGATGTGTTTGGAGCTGGGTGTGTGTGTTGGACCACGCACGATGTACAGTCAGCCTGAAAATACAAATGTTTGCTACTACTGTTGAGACTGATTGTACAATTTTGTGCACAGTGGGAAGGACGCTCATACGACGACACCCAATCCCTTATAAATGAGCTTTCGTCGGTTTGAGAATGCCAAAGAAATAATATAATAATAATGATAAAAGAGTTGGATCAAATAAGTTGCAAATAATTGTAACGCAACGTACTCACTATTTTCAAAATATACTTGTGCCTATATTAAATCTCTTTCGCATTGTTTTAATGCAAACTCTATATTTTTTTGGTACGAATCCTAACTTAACCTTAACCAAGCGTGCATGGACATGGTACTTAGTTACCCACTCTATTTGGTCCATTTGGAACTAAACAGTTGTTCAAGTATAATTGGCACTAGACTTTCGGCGTCTTCGTCTGTGCAAAATAACAAGAACAACTTGACACCAAATCAGAGAATACAAATTGAATCTAAGAACTCTGAAGAAATTTAAGCAAACACGCCTCAATATCACGGTCGTCAAAGATATCCTCAAGTTGTTTATATTGGCTACGAACAAAACATGTGAAGAGGTTGACACTAGCGCGCGTGATACAGAACAAATAGCGAGTGGCGGCCGGATTCGACAAGACACTGCGATATCGCCAATTGAGCAATATCTGGGCCACATCACATGTATGATACGATGTTAGCTATTCGAACTGCAAAAAGTGTCACTGACAAGTTGAATTTAAATTTTAAAGTAGTAAAGGTGCACATTTAATTTCCAATTTATCTATGTGACTCGCGAATTAAAATTTTACGTCATCAAACTAGAGCATTTTCATCACAATAAAAAATAAATGTCATGACGGTTACTTTGAATAGAGCACATCGCTAAAGTAGACAGATACTGCTAGCCTTTCATGAATTGCATTTATCTCAAGATTAATAAATGATAAGTAGTATTCGTCACTTGTGCACTCACATGTTTGTCAGAAGGTTTATTGACATTTATCTATCATACGATACACGCGACTGTCATAGTTTCACTGGGGATATCTCGGACATAGCTCTGATAAATCTCATTTGCCACTGAGAATTTAGCCCAAGGAGAGCGTGTAAAATAAACCAACACTTCGGTTGTGAGCCAACACTTGACGGAGAAAACTGAAAGTGAAGGTTTTCACTGAAATCGCAAATATGTGGCCCATGTGGCACTAGACACCACAAGTAAATAGCTGGATATCAAAATTAAACAAAAGTTATAACTGATACTCATAGTACTGTATATACAGAGTGATCAATCCAAATGGGTCAGTAGGGAGAACTTAGAAATTATGAGAGATAGCGAAATCTGTTCTTAGGAACCATGGCGTCGATTTTAAATTTAATAATAATGGCATTAATTTTTTTTTAACTCTAGATAGAATTAATCTTTGCATCCAGGAAAATGGCTACATTTTGAACATTTAATTAAATAAAGTAATTATCTCATTTTTGAGTTTTTCTTTCAATTGTTTAAAAAAGATTCCAATAAACATGTGTTGCTTGTGATTTATGATATGTGTGACCATCAACAATAACAACGAAAAAAACTTGCAGAACTTATAACATTGTTTACAGCGATTTTGACCAGCTCCGATTCCCGGTTATGTATGAGATAAAAAAAATGAATGCCATTATTATTAAATCTAAAACCATCGACGCCATGGTTCCTAAGAACAGATTTCGATGGATAGGGTTATTGTTGACAATATTATCCATGTTTGATCGTTTAAATAGGTATTTTCCACATCTATAGCGCAATATCATGATCGCTGCACCAAAAATGCTAAAAGGTAAATGTACCCGATACTGCCCCATTAGTTGGCACCTTCAATATTAATTCGTAGCAGTCGAGATGGCAAACAGGGTGTGGTACAATGCGTTGTTGATCGTACTCGAACAGCGCCTTCTATAACTCGTAGTTAGCAAAGATATTGTCCGACCCGGATGACGTCATCACGGCTACCATCAAAAGATGGTACCCGGAAGACTCCTCCGACTCGGACACAGACGACGGACCCATCAACCATGTTGCTGACTATTACTTTGACCGGAACATTGACATATTGCGAGACCCACAAAACGATTACGGACACGGACACGGACACGGACACCGGCGGCCCCGCAGGCGGGATCGTCCACCGCGATCTTAATACACGGATCCCCCACACGTTATCCAATACCCATCCTATTCCCCAAAAGCCCCAAATAAAACCCAATGTCCTTAGCTAAGGCCACTGACAACAGACATGACATAGACCAGCTAGAAAATAGCTAGGTACACTCCGACTGTCATGCACTCGAGCACGGCAGTCACCGACACGTGGTGCCGGGAGCTGCTGCGGCAGCTCCACCGCCACAACATATAGTTACGGTAACAGCAAAATTGCTAGCCGATATTCAGCATCATCAATCAATCACGGATGTCATTCGTGTAAATCAGCATACATCAACCATAAATTAAGTTTGTTCCATAATCAGTGTTTAATTAATACACTCCATCACACAAGTTGTCAATTATTGAAATTAAGCAGTGAAGTATTGGGACGTTTACCTTATAAAATCCCTCTTTTTTTGTCACAAGTTAAACAAATCAGTCGCGATGACGTCATCACTAATTGACGTGATAAGACGCGTGTAAAAATCCCGCCCCGGCGGATTAACTCTATGGCAATAGGATCCCTTGTTATGGCGTAGTAAACTGCGTTGTTGCTATTTTAGCACGCGACCAATAGTGGAATGTTAGAGTTAGACCATTTGCTGGAATTAGGTTCATTGGTTAATAGTTTGCTGACGTCAATGCTACGCGCTGCGAGTCTTCTGTTCCGCGGGAAGTCACGTTTACTTCCACATTCTTCGCGTGATCTGAATAATAGTCTGATGTTTGGAAGCTTATTTCAGAGGTTGGCATTCGGTTTTGGGGACATAAAAAAAGTGGGTAGGAAGAGAGTGGGTGTCTGTAGTGTTATTCTGTGATTCCTACGTCACTAAATCCATACTAATATTATAAATGTGAAAGTGTGTCTGTCTGTAACCTCTTCACACTTAAACCGCTGAACCGATTGGAATGAAATTTGGTATGGAGATAGTTTGAGTCCAGGGAAAGGGCATAGGCTACTTTTTATCCCGAAAAATACCCTTAACCGCGATAAACGAATTTAAGGCGGACGAAGTCGCGGGCATAAGCTAGTAAATTTCTAATCTGATACGTTTCTTATCTCCTTTGTCTTATTCTTACTCATGAGCCATTTTTTACAGGAACTCGATGTAAGCTATCGATTGACATGTTAGAAGACAATATTATATTGTACTTGACTATTTCTACTAAAACCCATGCAACCTGATTTAATGAAACAATCTGCACTAAACATTTTATAAATTAAACATATTATAAAATAATGAATCAAAGTATTAGTACGACTTATTGCGCAATACGTAATGAAGAATTGAAACGGGGGAAGTCCATTTCTGTGTCAATAAAGGCGTTTGCAAGACTGATTAGATAAAGCTCAGCCGATGTCGCCACCCCACGCCGATATGCAGGTTCGCACGACTATGCAATTGACACATAAATGTTCAGTAAACGTATTTACTATAAAATTTCGTTACCTTGCGTTACGTAAAAGAGCGTGACGTGCGAAAATTCCTCGTATGCCACTAATTACTCCAAAATGCAGTTGACGTCACGATAATTATTGAAATTAAACAGTTAAATAACACGAAAGCGGTCGCCATTTACGCGTCGTAGGTTATCTTGACCTTTTCGATGAATGCATTTTGCATGTCAACAACCTGGGCACGGTTCGTTACGTGCGAGTCTTAAAAATGTCGAGAATGTGTTAAACAGAATAATTTAAATTGCAACACGACACTTGCAGATGGGCTGAGCCTTGTCGTAGCCTAATTGAAATCAGAAGGATAAATCTCTGAACCGGAATCGAATTCAGGATTGCGCACTATTGACGCGTCGATTTATTCATGTATTAAACTCCGCCCAAGGATAATTGAAGTGACAGTATTTTTTGGGTTTTTCATTGCATCTTGAATGCCTTCTTTGTTATGTCCCGATGTTTTTTTCTGTTTTGCAAATCGATAGCACGTTGTAAGATTTATTGCGTCGTAGTCAGCCCTAGGCAACTTAAAGAAATATCAGGCGCCATGTATGAATAAATATTTATATTAAGCCGAAGACAATTAATATCTACGACGTTTATCCACGCATCGGCACCCTATTATAGGATAATCGGCAGCACGAGAGACCCATTCGTACTTGTCTGGTAGTGGCCTTAACGTCGGACAAGCGGCTATTACAATAATGCCGAGATTATCCGATGCGGGGCTATTATTAATAAATAGTCAATACCTCCCCGCTGTCCCCACGACCATCGGAGATCTTAAATCACATCGTAATTACCGCCCTGTGATAAGCTTTCTTTGGCCGATTGAGAAATGAAAAGCGCGGACAAGCGCCTACACTATATTTAAATGGAAATTGTTGGTTTTTAACGTATTGATTTTGAATGACACTAAACAATCATTTGAAGTGAAAATCAAATTACTTTAGAAAGTTATTTCAAATTATATTGCAACAAAATTTCCATTTCACTAAAAGGGAAATTGAAAACGGTTGAATGCATTTATCGCTATTAACTCAAAAATAAATAGTTAGAAAGTCAAAAGTAGATAGTCATCGAATATTAAACGTAACTTGATTAAAAATGACTTCGTCCATTCGATTGCGATGTAACTTTTATTGTAATCTAGTAATACATTGTCGAGTTCAATTCTCGTGTATGAATACGCACAATGCGTTGTATTGTGTTGGTCTGGTGCGATATTTTACCCGTGACAGTCCATCGTGAAAGCTTAAACGACGTATGTGTACATGAGTCTAGTAGTCATATAATGCTTTTCGATTTGGATCGGCAGCAGTGAGTACAGAGTTGCAACGCTTAACAGGCTATTCATCGCGTTGAATGCAATGTCAGTGCGAGGACAGCCAATGGACACTTAGATCAAAGCTCCAGGCGGACGGGTGGTCAGGTCACTGAGCAAAAATAAAGACCTGCAAGTATGAGAGAGATTGATGTTAGTTTTAGTGTTATACTCGTGGCATCGGCACTACACAATTGAGTCATAATTGAAGCTTTAATCGCCAATTCATATTAAATGTCTAAAAGACATAGGTACAACCCATACTCAACACAGACATCTTAAATAAGGAAATCAAGGAATTTTCCTCGGACAATGGACACCTAACAAAAATAATTACAAAAATAATTACAAAAATATTTATAAACTCAAGGAGAAGTGAACAACAAATGGCGATTTTATCGCAGAACAGCGATGTCTTCCAGCCAATCTTTTGACGATGGGAGATGGGAGAGATGGGAAAAAATAAACTGTATCGATGGTGGCTTGAAGCAGAATCTTAATCTTTTACTTTAAGCAATAATAAGTCATCCTCATCAATTTTTTAACCGTATTCAAAAAACGGTTACTTGTAAGTAAATTGAAAAAACTAAGCAGATTTTTCTTATCGTTTTATGTTCTCTTTTAGGAGTCGGTTTTTTTATCATATTAGCAGAACATACGTCTTACCAAACACTGCCACACCGAACCGAACGAAGTCATCATATTGATAAAAAAAATTCACTCTCGCCAAATTATGACCAACCATTATAATATACTTCTACAGTATCTAAATCCCAGATCTGAAATTTACATTTACAACTCGGACAGGCTATTACGTTTTCGGTGAGATGTGTTAATTCGCTTTTTGCTTATAAAACCACCCTTAAATATAATTTAAATTCCCGATTGGTCACACCCGTCGTTCGCATTCAGAGTGGAATAGGGTTGTCTCATGGATGTTGATACTAACAATCAAATAATCAAATTAAACTTGATTTTTCATGGCTGCAGTCTTAAAAATATATACCTAATGGAAGATTTTATAGGGTGAATCATTTCTATGAAGGAAAACCGGGTCACATTTTAGTAATTTTTGAATGGAACTCGCTTAGTCTTAAAAACATTCTGCTGAAATAATAAAAAAGTCAGGGACTTTGGGTAAAAAAAAAAACCCACTAACAACATTCTGTAAAAAAGTAGCCAAGTTTCGATGGAGCTGCTTGTTTATCTCTAAAAAGTAATGAAATCTAGACAAAGTTGTGCCAAGTCTAAGGTTCTTTACTGCGATTTTTTTTATTATTATAGTTAATGTTGTGTGACTTGGCCGTTGAAGGGTACACAAGGTACAAAACCAGGTGCTCCATGACACCATTGCACCAATCGTTGACGGTCGGACGTCGGACGGTGTCATGGAGTATACTTTTTAGAGATAAACAAGCAGCTCCATCGAGACTTGGCTAGTTTTTTACAGAATGTTTTTAGTAGGATTTCACTTCTTTTTGTAGAAACGTGGGCATAACCCTTCGATCTTGGACATCACATGAAACGGCCCACCAAGTTGAATATTTTTGTAAAGGCGGTATGTCGATCTCTAATAGTTTGATTGGGCTCTTGTGTTTTCTAATCAGGGTCACCAGGTACTCCAGATCTTCAATTATCCTAGTTTTAGTTTATAGTTTTCCCTTTATGTGGCTATTAAACCCTAACTGTGTACCAAATTTCAGCTCTCTGAGTTTATGGGAAGTACTAGTTCTATTCTGGTGATCATGAGTGAGTGAGTGAGTGTTATGAAGGCGAAACATTGTTTTCGCTTAACTTCGGAACTAAATGACCCACAGACTTGAAATTTTGGATTTTAATTATAGCTTACTGGATGACGAAAATTTTTACGTTCTGGTTTTATCCAGAGGTTCTCAAATAGGGGCCTAAAAATGCGGCGAAATGGTTCCAGTAAAGGATGGTACGCCAGTGTTTGCTTCGCGCTCGACTTGGCGGGGGCACTACCGTGCCCCCTGATAAGTTGGCTTCTGTTAGAAATAAAAATTTTGTAACAAGCTTTATTTCCGACTGTACTTTTCATTAAACGTCTATCAATTCCAATTCCAATCCAAAAAATCCCAAACTCAGTCTTGCGTTTTACAGATTTCTTAAGATTCCATCATCAGATCAGCTTGATGGTGTCATTATCACCTAACTTACATAAGCATGCCAAATTGTAGCTCAATCGGAAACCAGGAAGTGGGTCAAGTTGTATTTTTTTTACATATTTACTGATACTGGTAAACCATATACAGTTGTAACCCGTATAAAGTTGTAGTTGTACCAATTGTAACTGTGACAGACAACGCAAAACACGCAACGTGAACACGGAAGCTTTAAAGCTTCCGAAACATCGAGAACTCAAATAAGATAATATACGCGATATAATCAGTTTATATTGTTTTATTTAAATGAGTGGTAATCGCGGAAACAGAAGAGAATATTAAGGAAAAAAAGTTTTTTTTTATTACATAAACCTACTTAAGTAGGTACATTCGGACGTAAACGTCACCAAACAGTAGAACTTTTTTATACGGCGTTGGGTATATAACCTAATATCATATTCGCTATGCGTAAAATACCATAAATAAACGTTACCATACCTGAAGATATAAATGTATCATTTGACAGCCCTACCCATCTCAGACGCTCTTGACAGCATCATCCAACTTCATCGCGCTGGCACTGACTGAGTGCGCATCTGTCGCGAGTATCTGACCTCAGTAATATTAGCTGAATAAGTTCTATAAATAGTATATAGTCAAAGCTAAGTCTGCTGAGGTCTGCATTGAAATAATCAGGTTTCACTTGACGCGCAACAGCATCCGAAATTCCTTGTCACCATTCTTATTTCACATATAAATAGCGTTCAAAACAAAATAGTTACTTTTCTAGATCAAGATGCAAACTCTTGGATTGCAGTTCAATGTGGTTATAAAATCAAAATTCTTCAACGAATAAAATAAATCAATTTCGGCTCCTAATTTTTGGGTAAACTCCATTTAGGACGGATCCTTAAATCAGAATATCAGCTCGAGAATGAATCGTCCAAATCGTGACGACACGTGCTCAATTCAGGTTAAGAAAGAACGTTCATTTGATAACTTTAATCCGTTATCGAATACCTTTCGAGATAAAACAATATTCAATACTGCAAAAATGCTCAGACCGTCTTGAACTAGCAATGTGTCATTCTCAAAAGTTAAGAATACTTATCTCGGTTTCGAATTTTCACAAGAACGAAACGCAAGATTCCAAGAAGCGAGAACTTTGGGAAAATTCTCCGATATTTCCAATACTATTCTACGTTGAAATTTTCGCACTTAAGATAGCAGCTAGCAACTGCTATCTTCGACCTTATATCGTTTCAATATTACTTATTAACCGGAGCCAAACGCACGGGAACTAGTAAGCGTTACGTTATAAACTATTTATAGCTAACAGGTTCCTCACACTCGGCTCCTGATTTGATGCAATGAATGCAATTAACGTTTGTTGGGAGTCATTTTGAACACCCCGACTCAATTACTCGGCGCAAGGAAACGTCACCGGCAGCGTTTGCGCAATCCACAGTCCATAACCGACTTGGATGGTTGCGCTTGGGCTCTTTCAATAGGCCCTTGAGGATACTTCCGTTACACCAATACGGATACCTTGTCAAGCTGAATATCGGTATCGGTATTGGCGTGGGAGATGTTATTTATTCACCGAAAAGTACGCGAGGCCATTGAAATAAGTCGTCGTCTAAATTTCAATCGGTGCCCTCTAGTTGGAAAACAGTGTTAGGTGCTACGTTGGGGATTGTCAACGACTTTAGAGTGTGATACAGTCAGTGTCATGTGCAACCCTACTATTAACATTATGTGAAATGACAATGAAAACAAGGGTAGCTCGGTGCCTTCATCACCCGCAGCTTCGTCTGCGCCAGCTGCGAGTATCCAGGCTGTCAGAGCCTTGACACGCAGTGCGAGGCGGACAGTGTCGATGTCCACTCATCGCTCATGACTAAGGTCCTGGTAATAGACCGAAACATATCGAGCAGTACTCGGTTTTTATGACATGAGTAACCGGTAGTTGACCATGAGGATATCTCTTCACACGTAAGTAGCATTATATGTGTCAGTGCATCTGGAAAGGTACCTAGTCACGACATCTAGTTACCGAGTTACATGAGTTTTTGTGGAAACTGGTGAAAAAGTGCCAAAATGGGTTTGTGTTATAATTGGGTTATTTACATCCTAAGGAACACGTGTGTACAAGAATATCAGTAAAATTTTGGTTTTTTGGTATATTTCTGCGACTATAAAGTTTAGTAGTCAGGGTACCTTGTCACGCCATGTCTTAAAAGCCTTTAAATTTTGAATAATTTTGTCATTATTTCCATCGCGGGTAGTCAACTACGTCTTTCTAAGATAAGGTATTGGTCTATAGCAAAATGATTCTTTGAACAAAAAAAAATACTTAATGTTTTTTATAAGAAAATATTCAACTTGCATGACTCTTGTATGAAATAACTATTTATTTTAATTTAATACGTTTGCTATTACTTAGATCAGAGGCTGGAAAGGTGCTGAAGGTGAAGGTGCCGAGGGGAAATAAAATACCGATTAGGTATATTTCTCCTACTAAACCATACCAAGGTCGCGTCATGAGTTGTTTCTATATTAATAATTATTAATTTGTTGATCTCGAATTTAGTCAATGAAAAATTGAGCTGTGATTTTAGTTGTTTGACGTATATAATTAGTATTATAATATTGATTGAAAGACTGATAAATCATAAATTAGGTGCAGTAATGTACACAATTGAGTTATTTTTTCTAGTTACTCCATTTATGTAAGATAATGACTTAGCGTGACAAGGTACCCAGTTTAGTAAAATGCTAAACTTGATGTCTTACACGACTAAAACAGAAGTTTTTATAAATAAGAATACATTGATTTCCGCTATAATTATCCTAAATAACATTTTGTTACAGATATTTCTTGCATTACAGGTACTAAAATAGTGATCTTCGAGTTTAAGTTACTAAAGTTTAGTAAATGTCGTGACAAGGTACCCTAGTTACGTTTCCATACAAAAGTTTCGACCGAGTCACTAAACTTTATTGTTAAAAAAAAACTGCTTTAACACCATTTCTATTATACCATTGTGGTACACCACGCTAAATAACATTTGATCTTGTGATACAGCATGAATATACAAATAATTTTGTTGGTTTTTAATATTATAAGTGATCTTTTTTGTAATTGTTAAAAATGCGGTAATTATTAAATTTCTTTATGATTATGGAGTTTTCTTTCATTCTATTGTCCCAAAATGCCATAGAATATGTAACTATGATGAGAAACTAACAGTTTTAATCTCGTTATTTTATGAATTGGGTATAATTAACACTTTCGTGTTTCTTCCACCCTGGCATGTTCAACCTAAGAAATCAGAATAATAAACATGTATTTTTAAACAATTCACCTTTATTATAATTCTTTAACATTCAAAGATTATGATTATACCCTTCACTATGTATCTTCGAAGTAGAAGTGTGTTTTTTGCCACTATAAACTTTAAATGCAATTTTCTCAACTTGTGCATTTCGGAAGTCGAAAATTCAAAAATTTATTTAAAAATAGTGGTTCCACCTACAGTCATTATTCTTTTTTGTATTGATAGCAAATTTAATCTACTTTTTGGAACTATGCATAACTCAATACCTGAAACAAGGTACCTTTCCAGAAGCACTGACACATATTTTCTTCAGTCTCCGCGACGAAAAGTGGTGAGGGAACAAATGTAATTTTGACTGAGAAAATTATATTTTTCCTCGTTTACCAACAGGATACAGCTCCCGAGATGTAAAGCTTTCGAAACGTCGGAAATACAAATGAAATAATATTTGCAATGTAATCCGTTTAAATTGTTTTTATTTACATAAGTAGTATGTTCCAATCACAACTATAAAAACCTCTCGCAATATAATAGATCCTAGTCATAACTGCTTATTTTTTGGCTCCGCTCGCGTTATCTGAAAGAGGTCGCTTTTTAGCGATTAAGTCAGCTATTTGTCTACTGTCAACCGTCGGTCTACCGTAGTTTTTTTTATAATTAAGCAAGCATTTGGCCTCCCACCTGACGTAAAATGATGCTGAACAGTCAATCAAGATGCATGAATGCCGCGAAAATGGATACGATATTCCTAACTTTAGGGTTCAACTGTATTTTTCTTGATTGCGTGCAATAAATAATTTTTGACTTGTACTACAACTACGGGTTAAGGTACCTTTAAGGGTCCAATGGGTCATCTTCCGGTACAGGGTCGCTATTCAAAAACTAGTTGCCCCTATCGTCAATCAACTCTAAAAGCAATGTTCCCATCCATTCGCCATTCAATACTTGCAATTCTGGTTTTATAAATATTTTAATTAAAATTCAAACTTCCGGCAAACAATGTTCATGACATATACAATTCAATTATACTCCTAGTTGAGCACCTCACAAAATGAACAAAAAATATTCAAGAAACGAAGTTTATATTAGAGGAAGACAGCAAGTGATAACTGGGCAAAGTGTTTAAACAGTGTTCCCCACTTTTTTCCCGAAGTTACATATAGATTAAACAACAGGCGCAATCAGGTTAACGAGCACAGGCTATGTCTACAAATACCTCGTCCCAGATGCCTCGTAAATAACCTGGTCCCAATACCCTGGTCCTAATAGGTACGGGACGGGCAGCTAGGCCGTGTTCACACGTCCCCACAAACACACCACCTGCCAATTAATGCGCCTATGCGTGTAAGCTTCAATAGTATATGGAATCCACCTAACTAGCGTTATGAATGAATCGATAATTTCAGGCAACATACCCCATCTTATAAATACCTTCTAGACTTACATATTACATGTACATTAACACATTTTAACTGCGATGTGTTTCGTAAGTTCGGGTTTTCAGGTAGCCGACCGCGGAATCGCCGGAACATGACAGCTTTCGTCCGGAAATTTTCCTTAGTGTACGCCGATAGTTCATCAGTTGTAACTCTCACCACGAGAGAATTAAAATTAACGTGGCGGCTAGACTCCAACTTCACAACCCTCAGGATGATTCCGGTTTTCACACGTACACTCTACGATCACCTCAGCCTTCTTATAGTAATCTAGACGGGACATATACAACATGTTCCATGTGTCAAGGCCTCTTTTAAATCGTTCCCCATTAGGTACTGAGGATTGTGATGGATGTGATTTGAAGATCACTATCTTCTTCAGCTTCGGGCCATTGCTGCCCTAGGGGTCTAAAGAAATTTGCTTGAGGGTGTTGATTATTTAACCACACGTCGCCACTACATACATACCATCTGCAAATTACTGCACCTAACCAATCGTGCTTGAAATACCTACTATGAAATACACCTATGTATCGTTACAGAATTAAATTACTTCTTACAAATTGTATTGCTAAGAAATGTAACAAAAGCCCCTCTTGTATGTTGTAGTGTACAGAATTGATATGGAATCTATGTCATTTTTCTAATATGGAACGTCAACGCTTTTTTTGAGCATCTATTGATACAGCTATTTATAGATATTAAAATTAAGGCTCAAATAATACCTGTATAGGTATCTGATGACGATACATTTGGCTAAGTTTGTTGAGTTCGAATACCGGCAAGGGCAGGTAGTAGCATGATGAGCACCATTGTTTGTTCCTGGGTCTTGCATATTACTTCTACTATGTAATTAAGTATTACAGTTTATATATTATGCATATCGTCGCTTAATACCCATAGTAAAAACAGTGCTTAGTTTGGGACTGGGTTGATTTGTGTAAGATTGTCCCTGATGTTTCTTTATATTTTTATCTCTTCAATCGTTTCCTCATTACTCTTAATAATTTACTAACAAGATGATGGACCCCTGTTGTCTTAAATAAACAATTTAAAAATTTGAATTATTAAGGTTTCTTGATAAATGGCAGATTTTTTCAGCTTTGAAAATTAATCTAGTACTAGTATCCCTCATTGTCCTCACCGCCCAATGAAATTTGCTTATGGGGGAATACTTTATTATATTACTAGCTTCTACCCGCGACTTCGTCCGCCTTAAATTCGTTTATCGCGAATAACTGTATTTTTTCGGGATAAAAAGTAGCCTACATCCTTCCCCGGGACTCAAACTATCTCCATACCAAATTTCATCCAATCGGCTCAGCGGTTTAAGCGTGAAGAGGTAACAGACAGACAGACAGACAGGCACACTTTCGCATTTATAATACTAGTATGGATAGTATGGATAGTATGGATTAGTGGTGATATGAGTTCTTTTGTCTTTTATTCCTAAGGCGATGTCTACAAGGTCCCAATGCCTCGGGCCCAATAGGCACAGTCGACACCGACCCCGTGCGGTTAGGCCGTGTCCACACGTCGCCGGTACACACCACCTGCCAATTACTGCGCGTTACCATCGTCACTTTCGCTCGCCGCAATAGCGCATGTGTGAACTGGCATTAGTAATGGGTAAATTACTTTAAACTATTATAGCTGGGAAGGATTGAAGGGGTTTTGTCGTATTGTTTATGCTCTCGTACAGAATTATAATAGTACTATAACACAGAGTTCGATTGTGAAAGAAAAAATCAATGCGACCTAAATTACAAGCGGGATTTGAACCTGCAACCTCTTCTTTAACGCAGAAGTGCTCTGACAAACTGAGCTATCGCAACTTTATGTACGTAACAAATTTTTCACAGAGTAAAGGGTGGATCATCTTTTTCGTGTACTTATTATGTCCCGTAACTCAGGAGACAACAGTTACAGAGTTCCTTCGAAAAAGGCTAATAATGAGGTTATGAAGATGAGCCCTTGAAAAATTTACCTATATTAGCTAAAATAAAATATTTTTGGTGCCTTTATATCATTTAAATTCGCAGTTTTAAAGAGTGACTAAGGGGACATAACCATGGCAAGAAGTTATACAAAATTATATTGTATTAAATAAGTGCAATGTGCAACATATAAATTGAGCTCATATTTGAATAATTGATAGATTCAGGCGTTACTTTGCAGAATTCCATAATACATTAATGGAGTGTAGTTCCTTTAATGAGCTCATATTTACTCAATACAATTATAGTTCTTATGTTTTTCAACTGTTATTTAGCATTGTAGGATTTGTAGGTACTTTGGCTTTATACTGTAGGCTTATTATTATATAGATAAAATAAGAGATGATGATGGCAGCTGGAGAAGTAGGAAAAACAGGGAGTTAGAAGACATTGTGGTAATACCTAATATTATTGGCGGGATTCAAGCCATACGACTCCGCTGGCTGGGTCACCTGGAGAGGATGGGAGACGGTCGGGCTGTGAAGGGAGCGTATCAGGTGCGACCGAGTGGAAGACGTCCACTCGGTCGCCCCTGATACGCTCCTTTTACGGCCAGATACCGCTGGAAAGACGAGGTGCAAAAAGGTCTGTGCGCCCTAAATACCTCCAATTGGCGGGAACGGTGTAAAACTGAGAAGAATGGCGTTTTCTTGTGTCAGATGCCAAAATCCTCTTCGGGTCACTGAGCCAGAGTAATAAGTAAGTACATAGATAAAATTAAATAAATCAGTCCATATTGAAAAAATCAAATAAAATACGAGTTTCCATTTATACATAGTATAATCTAATCAAACAAAGGTTTACTTCTGTTACTAACTGAAGCCCTAACGACAGTATACTTTGTACTTCAGTAGCCTGAAATAAATAGTTTGAGCCCACGTCCCAAATCGGATTATGAAATAATGAAATAATGATCTTTATTCTGTAAGTAGGCCGCAAGGGCACCTTTACAAGTCTGACTCTACGGCGTTTCCCAAGAGGAGACCACTGAGGAGAAGAAAGCCGAAACAAACTCAACGGTCAGTCATTTTTGTTGAACTAGTTCCACCCACCGCCACATTTCTTGTGCCTTGCGCACTGCCAGTGGCGTAGCTACCGAAGGGCCGGGCCCCGGGGCTTCTAAGCTCAGGGGGCCCTCGGAGCCTGCGAGGTTTGTAGCTACCGAAGGGCTAGAAGGTCCTGTGCACCGGTAGTCCCGATATTTTCGGGGCCTTGACTAACAGATCCTCGTACTAACATGGAGCCTCAATTTTTTCTTTTGCACGTGGGCCCTTAGTTACCTAGCTACGCCACTGCGCAGCTGCGCACTGCATCCATTCTAAGTGGCCGCGGACGGCATTCCCGTTAATGTGTTTGCGCTCCCCCACTGAATCCTGCTATTGAAAAGAAGGCCTAGCTAAACATACCCAGCTCAAAGTCAGGTTCTAAAAAAACATACTTTGAAACTAACAGTTAATTATTGTTACAAAGGCCTCTTTGAGAACATGCTTACAATATAACAAAAGGTTTCTTTGATTTATTTATTAACTTTTAAATAAATTGTATTGCCACGCGATTAAATCTCATTCTAATATTAATTGTTGATTTGGCAATTCCATGCAATATTATTTAGTGATATTAAAAGTTTGTGCAAAGGAGCGACCAACAGGCGCCACTATGTTTTAATAGCGATTGTCGAACACAAAATTGCAAATTAATTCTTGCGAAAACATCGAATTGGGTAACCATTTCGATACATTGTTACAGCGGCATTTGTTTTGTTTATGCACTTTATAAATCCATGAATTAGAGTAGGCATATAATGGTCATCAGCCTAAAGATGCCCACTGCTGGATTGGACTATACTTGCCCTCAACCAAAGTGACTACCGCAATAATAATACTATTTCGTTCACATTCGCGTGGTCTCAGCAGGTGTGAAAGCGTTAGAGTGTGGTGGAGGTGTGAAAGAGGGAGAGAGTTAGGTGTGTGGTTGAGGGCAGATATAGGCGGCCCCTATTTCATAAACGTGACAGATGACAGTTGACAGCGACAGTTCGGCATACATTACTTCTCCATATCTCGCGACCCAGCAATGTACGTCGAATTGTCGTTGTCACTTGTTATGTTTATGAAATAGGGGCCAGGTATCCCGCAAAGAACGCCAACAGTTAGACCAGTCAGTCATACGCCGCCCGCATGCAGCGGACTTCCGCATCCTTCGTCAGATCATCAGTTACATTGTAGAACGTGTTCCGGTATGTGGTGGTCGCAACACAAGTTTTAAGTTGGTTTTATTTACAAGTTTCTTACATTTGGTCTTAAAATAATGATCTTTATAATAGGGATCCTAGAAGGGTACCACTTCGTTCGCGAAATAGAAAAAAGCCAAAACCCTCTTTTTTACTTCAGCTTAATCGGGTAAAAAGTATTCTATAATCATCTGTGGATGCCCAGCTATTCGTGTACCAAAATTAGTTGAAATCCGTTTGCCACTTTGACGTGATGAAGGCACAACGACACATACAAATATAAAAAATCTAAAAAACATATTTTTCGATTCAGTGACCTCCAAATAGTCCGTTACAATATTTTTTATAATATCTTCAATGTAGTAGTATTTTTGGTAGACGAGTAGCTGGGCATTCACAGATAGTTATAGGATACTTTTTACCCGACTACGCTGAAGCAAAAAATAGGGTTACGGCGTTGTCTTCCTCCGCGAACGAAATGGCGGGCGTCCTCACACACTGTAGTCACCGATACTGGCTACATGAATTCTCTTTGTGCCCAAGGGAATTTCAAGTATTTCAACACGATGGAAACCTTGAAGCAATCTTTTTTTTTCTACGTTTAATTAACAATGTGTGAAAATATATATAAGAAAGGTTATTGACCTAGACGTATATATTTTTTTAGTATGCCAAAAATATTTAAGAACATTGCACCATGCCATGCTTACGTCAGTTCTCATTATTTGATAAGTGGTCGAACACAGTGGAATGACCTGAGAAAGGACAGCGACAAAAATTAGGACAAAAGGAGAACCAGCTTTAACGACACGGAGGTTTTATCCTTTTCAATACGAAAAATCGCACATTAATCCCCTTAGCAGTAAAGTTCAAAATTTAATGCTATTTTGGAATTTATATGAACAATAAATTTTATCGAAGCCCTCGATACCTTTACTTAGTCAATTTACAATAAAATATTAAGGCTACTCAAACTTTATGTGGGTCAATAATCGGATTAAGAAACTGTAAATTATTACGTTACGTAATACAAAGGAAAGTAAGAGTGGAGACGTAATTTGTCCCTGATTTCCATACGGGTCATGCGGTAGCATTTACCACGGGCATGGGCGTACGTACACATTGCGTTTTTAAACGTTCTAAATGCGCGCGTTTTTGAAACGTGCCGTTAAACCGCTGAAATCGTGTGCCACAGTCCCACCCGTCTTACTCACACGGAATTGAATAAAATAACGAGTTGCGTGTTAATGTCATGAATGAAGTGCAGATAATTAAAATAAATGAATATTGAAAATGTCCACCCCTGTTTTACAACTCTCTAGATTATTACTCTTTGCAGCAGCAATTCATTAATTTTCCTATCTTATATCATCTTAACCTCAAAAACTTACCATTTTCAAATACTCGCGGCCCGATTTTAACTATCAGCCTAGAAACTTTGTATAATCTTACGTGTACTTATACTTACCTAACCTGGGCGACTTACTCGAATTACAGAACCTGGGCGACCGAGCCTTGCTCGGTGGGTCGTTAGAACTGTTTCCAAGACATCGATTACATATGTTTAAAAAAAAGATATATAGATATCTTTTTTTTAAACATTCTTTGATCTTAATTAGGCTTATGATCAACTAATATCAGCGCTCTACCTTTTCCGCGCGAAATAAAAATACCTTCCACCATACAGACACCTCATATAGTGAGTAGCAGTTTCAGTGGCCAAATATATCGTAACACGCCCTTACTGCTATGGTGGCCGCAGCTCCGACTTGTAACTGGAGCAATAACTGGACCTTATTGTACAAACACTTATTTACTCTAGGTGTCACTCACAGTCCTCTTTGAAGGTCCTGCATGGAAGCAGAAGAGACAGCCGCCCACGTCATTCTCGAACGCCCAGGGACCAAGTACTGAGCACAACACCTTGGAACTTCGAGGTCACACCCAGAAGTTATCGGCAACATCAAGGGTCTCTGCTAGCCTTCCTGGTAGAGGCACTACTCTTGCCAACCCATGGCCTGATTAGTGCCACCAACCCATCACGCAAAATAGGCCCACTATAAGACGTAGAGTTGCGGAAAACCAGCCCGCGTATACCTACGAGTATACCCTATATTTGGCTACTTTGGGTCTACTATCTGATACTGACTGTGCATACGAGTGCGAGACTCAAGGATGTTTTATCATTTATCTATCGCATGACGAACGCAACCACATTAAGCCCCCATTTGCTATTACACATGCCTGGAAAGGGTAAGCTATGCTCAACCCTCTTAGGAAACTGTTATACCTACCTAAAGATAGATCTTTCTGCTGTCTTCTCATATAAACACCTTTAAAAACCGCAGTGTGTAAAAGCTTTAGCGCTGTTCGCTAATTACCATCTCGTTTGCAATTTAACCCCCAAAGACCTCTTGGTACACGCAGATACGATCGTTGTACCGTTAAACACCTTGATTTTTATTAGCGTTTCACTAAATACAAGGAGCCGGGAACTTTAGTATGCGTGTAAGAGAGCGGTGCTGACATGTCTATCGTTGTAGCAATTAACTTCAGAGGGAATAGATTTTTGTTATATATTTCTTGTAGTTTGTATAGTGGAATAAAACATTTCTTTTTTTGTTCAATATTTAAATTGACTGAATTTTTTATTGCATTGTAGTTCGATCCATAGATAATGACAAGCTCCAAAAATTGTATCGAAATACTGGGACGTTCTATCTAATAATAGATTTTCTATTAGCTACAAGTTGACAGTTCTGCCTTAAGTAAGAAAAAAAGGACAGTTCATGTTCGTCACTTCTACTGCTAAGACTTAAGTTTACAAATGAAACCATGTCGAGCACTGGAAAAACCTTAAAATGATAATTATGGCATGTGAAATCCTGGCTACGAAAATATTAAAAATATTGTCAATTTATTTATAGATCAAATTCTTGAGTATAAGAATCAGATTCCGATGTCACTAATGAAGACGCATTAAAATAATCCAAGTCATTCCTCACACCAGCACAGTATCAGATGACAAATCAGCATAATTCTAATAGCCAGTTTAAAACAATCTTTAAGAACCGATATCTAGAGCCGATAATCTTATGCGTGATATGCCAAGCTTGGCACTTATGGAATATACCAAATATATACACTAATATAAGGTTGTAAAAATGCAATGTCTGAACTTTTTAGATATAGTAATAAAATAAGTGAAATCGGGTCCTTTGTGAATATGCGAGTGACCATTAAGACTTAAGAGATTAGCATTTTTGGTTCAGCTGGACATACAAGGTTACTTTTTACCTGACTACGGAAAAGGGAAAATTAGGTTTTCACCTCTTTCCCCTTTGCCGATAAAGTTTCGGACACGAGAAGAATCACGAGAGAGAAAATCGCCAAACAATGCTGCAGTTTTACATTGCGAACGAAATATTGCGAAAACAACACATTAATTTTGACATATTCACAAACTACCCTTTGCTGGCGCAGCAACTTTTTTTTGCGAAACACAATTTTTGTGAAATTGAGGATAAAACTATTGTTACACAAACAATTTTTCAGTTTCTTATTAAAACTGCAAGGTATGTTGCGGGTTTCATATATTTCAACATTGCGCATTTCACATCATTGACGTTGAGAGTTGTGGCTTTAGCAACTTCAAGTATCTTCGTCAAATTCACAAACAGGAACTTTGCAGCAGCCATACTCCATATGGGAGAATTCCTGCCTTAAAACATATATACCTACAGGCAGTGTCGTACACAGGGTTTTTGGCCAAGGTAGGCAGATTCTTGCTCTGCCTATATGGAGCCATGGTCGTACAAGGCTTCAGGGTAGGTAGTTTCTCTATGCCTGTATGGAGTGGTTCAGAGTAGGCAGTGCCTTTGTGTCTATATGGACCGGACGCCACTGTGTACAAGTAATGCACGCGCTGCCATCATAACGCCACCTTTAGATCAGAATATCGTTAATTCCTCATCACGCCAAAACTAATACTTAATGCTGAGCACTGAAGGATGATTGTAGACTTTTTTTAGACAATTAAGGCAAAAAAGAGGGTATTGATTTTTTTCTTCAGCTCTCCGTGATATCACCGTCACCTATGGTCTTACCGAAATATCAATCAGCGCTGCTTTCGAGCTAGCATTATGCTGAGATGAGACTATTTCTGGGCATTCTTAAAAGTAGTTATTTTTTCTTTTTATATTATACTGTTTTTTAACTGATAACGTAAAAGAAAAGAGGGAGACGGGCTTGCCTTTGGGGAGAGAGACTTATTCATCGGTGCGGACAAAGTTACGGGCATCGTCTAGTGTAAAATATTGCAATATCATAGCGAGCGAGCGTGGCCATACTCCAGATGGTCCTGATAGTCATAATCTAATAAGTTAGATCTGTGCCCGTCGCTCGGAATAATAACTCATATCCCAAGCCAGAGGTTAATTAAAAATAGCAACTTCAATCTTATGTGTCAGAGATGGAATTAGATTAAGCATCCCATTTGTAAAGTATAGAAACGGGGAAATTGCAAAGCTCCGGAGTTATTGTAAATTCCTAGCATAATTCTTCGTAGTATAAACCTTTAGCTTCTTAATAACTGGCTTTAGCTGCGGTTCTTGACGGTAAGAAAGAATACTTTTGATCGAAATAAAACGTGTGTATTGTTTTTAGTGGTTTTACTAGCATGTAAAAATGTTACCAACACACTTCAATAAACAGATTGAAAATAAGTAGTGACAGAATTATTTTAACGATTGTTTTGTATGTAACGAGTGCTTATTTTATATAAAATCATCGCCAGGTCTTATGAATCGACTTATACATACATCGTTACAGTAATGAAGTTAAATGTCCCAGAACTTGGCACTGTCCTATTATTTGACACTATCAAACTTAATTCATAAGAATTGAGGTGTCAAACATATTGTCAATAATTTGAATAAAGGTATCCATATTGGGACATCCTTACCTAATTTTGCTACAGTGCAACGCATATCACCGGATATAATCAAAATTGTATCGGAACATAAAAAAACAAGGGTCATTAAATTCTTCAGTCGTTTTAATTTAACCTACGACGACGTTCTAGCCAACCGTGTTCGCATTTTACCCGAATTTTGTGGGATTTAAAATGGCATTAAGGTCATTAATCTCTACGACATAATCAATAAGCGCAATCGAATCTCGCGTAGTTTCAATAATAATCATAGAACATTGATTTAAACTTACACGATTTTCACTCTTTTTCGCAATTCACAACACAACAAAACGAAGCGTAATCGCGTAATAATAAATATGATTTATTCGTATTTAATTACCTTGTGTTGCTAATTTTTCAACGTTTCGGACGTCGTGAAACGCAATGTATTTAATTAAATAAATCATATATATACGCGATCAAGCCCCGTTCGGTTCCCGACTAGGAGGACGAATGACCTCGAAAGCGTCGCGAGGAGTCGGTGGATGCGGTCTGCACAGGATCGCACACTGTGGCGAATTATAGGGGAGGCCTGTTCAGCAGCAGGCGACCGTAGCTGATATATAGGAGCCCCGTTCGGTTGTGATAATAATCACGGAAAATAAGGCTCATACAAATACATCAAAGAGTAAATGTAAATATTAAAGCGAAACGTTAAAAAAAATGCATCGATCGTCTTATAAAAAGCAACTGAAAATTTCGATGCATATGCTCGAAGCATCGATGGACTAATTGGTATGTCCCCTGTGTTTGCTCGGAAAGCTGTTTCAATTTAATATTTACATTTATATTTTCGCTGACTTTTCTATTTGATAAAAACCCCAAAAGAATTTGAAAGCCGAATCCTTGCGAAGCAGTTTCTCAGGGTATTTGATAACCCTCCAAATCGTGCATTGTGCCCGCGAAGACAGTTTTGCAACGTCCACAATGAAGCTCCTGCGTTTCTTCACTGCTTATTAAATTCATGTCATCGATAAATCAGACGCCTAATTCTATTTGACATTGCTTCATCGGCAATTGAGCGATATATCGTGGACATATGTCCATTAGAGCTTGTCAAAAATGTTATTCAAATTCGACGAATCATTAAATTTTATGTAGCAAACGAAGGCGATTTGACATATAAATATCATAAGTATCATAACAATAAGTACCTACTTCGAATAGAGTACCGATATCGCATGAGTGGACGTATAATGGGTCTACAATATCTCGCCGATTTCTCATTTGGCATATCGAATTTGACACTTAGCAGCTCAAATCCGCTTCCCAATTCTTATAACATTTCTTTCTGATATAGCTCAGCGACTCTTTTTTAAGCGGCATAAAGTTCAAGATGACGAATTATATTACCAAAGTAGAAATGGCAAACACGAGCTATATATAAGTGTTTTCTAAATTGTGCTGTATATAATTTAAATGTCAATAACACAGCTCGAATACGGATCGATATGCATTCGTAATACGATCGTGATATGTCCGGCACATGGGAGAGATGCTCAGTCAGATATTGGAGTGCCACATCAAATTCGGCCTCAGCACGAATACGCTCCATCGACCCGTTTAGACCGTGTCTCGTCAAATGCTGGCATTGTGTTAACTTGTGCAACTGATTCGTTGTGATTGATGAACGTCGAAAGGCTTATACTTCATCATCTTCGTAATTTTAAAATGTGCGTGTCGTTAACTTTTTTAACTTTTTATTGAGAAAGTGGGCATAATAGACATCAGGAAAAGTGCTTCTGCGTAAAAAAATTCAAACATTACAAATAAACAACAGCTAAAAAACTTTTTACATACTAATAACAATTTTGAAATTTACTTATAATTCCAAAATCTAACCTGCTGGCAACTGATATTCAAAACTTGTTGTTTTTCCTGTAAATAAAAAACCGACCAAGGGCTCGGAGGGTTCCGAACAAAATGTACGCTAAAAACGTATCTATTAAAATCCTGTATTAGCAGAGACTCCTAAGCAAAATATACGCGATGTGTGGTCATTTTTTATTGGATGCTGTACTGACATAGACAGACAGACATTTTTAATTTTTAATAATCTTTTTATTACTTTTTAACACATTCAAGGATCCGTAGACATAAGTAATCGATGTTAATTTCAACTTAATAGCTCCACGGGTTCCCGAACAAAGGATTTTGACTGCCACACTATTTTTTGTACAAGGGTGAACCAAAAATAGTTGAAATCCTTTTAGCCGTAAGCAAAGATTGCACTATAGGAACCATTTGATGATTTACCTACATATGTATTTATACATACATAGGTACTATTTGCTCTGACATATAAATTATTCAAGCCCCGAGAACGAACATTCCCGTTCATCACACAAACGCTTGCACTAGCCGGGATTCGAACCCAGGACCACCAGCTTCGTAGGCGGTTGTGCAACCAACGTAGCAAAACGTGCCGTTGTTTATAGAGAAAAGCCCGCAACCGAAAGTTAAGCAATTTAGAGTTTGTGAAATTCTATTAATTGACAGCGGCAGTAATTGCCACTGACGGCCATCCATCAGTAAACGGTCCGTGACAGCTCGGTGTGCAAACATGGCATTTCATTAGCTTCTGATAATAGATAATTATGCGTAAATATGTACTTACATTTCGATTATTCAATAGCCATACAGCGCGGAAACGCTGTCTACGTCATGGGCACCCTACGGAAGGGACATTTTTATTCATCATCATTAATCATCATTAATTTTTAGTACATATTAGTATTTTAACTTAGGCCTTATAAATATATTTTCTTAGTATTTTTCCTTGTATTTTTCCCCATCCTAGTTAGTATCCTTGTTTTATCATCATCAGCCAGAGGACATCCACTGCTGGACGTAGGCTTCCTCTAACGAGCGCCACCATGGCCGGCTGCGCCGCCCGCATCCAGCAAACTCCGGCGACTTTTACCTGGTCATCAAGCCACCTTCATCTACCTACGCTACGTTTTCTGGTGCGTCACTATTCAAGAACTCAAGAACAAGAATTTTACCAGTAAAAGTTGACAAAGAAACTTCGCAGTAGATGCCCGACATTAGTCAGACCAGATCCGTTCCACCCTGCCGGTTTAGCACAAGTCACGCGACATAGCAGTACCCGTCTGTCTCGTATTGAATTGAAAGGAAAGAGACAGACAACCTTAGTCGCGCGATAAAGAGACCCGTACCACAGTTGTGCTAGAGGTGCTGGTCATCAAAGTTTGTGGTGTCGTCGACGAAAAAGGACAGAATCGCGCAATATAGCTCACGATAAAGTTATTCGGCGAGATTACGACCCTCAGCTTGAGCATAAATGATGCAAGGGTGAGGGACTCACAATGAGCCTTATATATAAAAAAGTGTTACAAGTATGTATAACTCCCTGCGTATTGGGTATTAAAGTCCGTATAATTGCTTCTATGCAGTTACCGTGGTGAAAGGAGCACTTCCCCTAACCTAATAGATGCTCCAAATATTTTCGAAGTCAGTAGAACAAAGTTGAAATACATTCTGACCTTGTGATTTTAAAAGTAGACATAATTACCAACGATTCCCATGTACCTGTCAATGATTGACGTGTATTCTTTACAAACTAGCCAAAGGTCGATGCCTAATCAATGATATTAATAAAATACAATAAACACATGTGAACATGGCCAGTTTGCTTGTTTATGTCAATCACAACAGCTGAACCATTGTGATGCAAAACTGTAAACCGTTACTCTAATGCGTAGCTTCTTTCAATGTCGGTGTAATCGACACTTGGGGCTTCGCCACGTGACGTCATGTCGGCGCTCTGGGTACGATACGAAAAATTACGTACTAAAATGGAATGTGCGGGTAGGTAGAAGGGAAAGCGGGAGGGGTGTTACATTCCAGGGAGGCGTACAGATATTGTGACCGGGTAGTAAACAGTGACTAGACTAGACGGCATTACGAGTTTAGGTGGGCCGTCGTATACGAACACAAAGCACGAACAAGTAAACGAACAAATGAAAAACCCCCAACCCGTCAATAAAAATACAGATAATTTTCAAAAGTCAGCTTTCGAATAAAAGAAACAAAATCAGTTCATCCGTTTAGGAGTTATGATGCCTTAGAATACCCTTGTTTTTTTCGTTAGGGGTTTAACAGTAATTTTACTTTTTTATGTTATAGGGGGCAAACGAGCAGACGGCTCGATTGATGGTAAAAGCGTTCACCGTCGCCCATAGACACTTGCAACACGAAAGGAGTCACAAGTGCGTTGCCAGCCTTTCAGGTGGGAGTACGATCTTTCCTTGCAGACTTGAAGGTCGCATCGGTCCGGAAATACTTGCGGCGACAATTTATTCCATAGTTCAGTCGTGCGAGGCAAGAAGTTTCTAGCAAAACGCACAGTTGTGGACTGCCAGGACAATGGCGGAAAGATGCGACAGGGATCAATCCGAAGAATTCCTCGGAGCAGTCTCCGTTATACAACCGATAGAATATGCAGAGAGAGATCTACGCTGTGCCAAAGGAGTCAAGCGCATTTTAAATGCGCTGGCAACCGACAATATGAGTCGCTCTCTGCTGAATGCGATGTAGAGGCTTCTTGCGATTTTCCAGTTCTGGTACTGCGGATCCCCAGTCCACAGATGAAAACAGTATTCCGTATGTGGGCGGGCCTGCGCCTTGTAAAGCTGTAGGCGGTGAGGGCCGGAGTTAAATACCGTCTCGATTTGTTGAGCACGCCGAGCTTCTTAGAGGCTAATTTAGCTTGACCTTCTAAATGGTCGTGGAACTCGACTTTACTCGATTAACTCGATATGACGACGCCAAGGATTCCTATAGCGGCTGCGGCAATTAGGGGAGAATTCTTAAAACGAGGCGATGAAACAAACGCAAACTTTTTGGCGGTGAAAGTGCAAACCTGTCTCCTTGTGGGATTAATTTAAGTCGACCTAATTCTGAAACCTCTAGGAACTAAAATTACTAATTGAGTATTACCGTACTTTGCACATACTCGACACCTCGATGTATAAGTTATATCGAGGTGTCGCTTAGCTTCTGCCCGCGACTTCGTCCGCCTTAATCTTTATCGCGATAAGGGTATTTTTCCGGAATAAAAAGTAGCCTATGTCCTTCCCCGGGACTCAAACTATCTCCATACCAAATTTCATCCAAATCGGTTCAGCGGTTTAAGCGTGAAGAGGTAACAGACAGACAGACAGACAGACAGACACACTTTCGCATTTATAATATTAGTAGTATGGATTATGTTGTTTTGGTTGTTACACACACAGTAGTTGTGAGTTGTAGCACATCATACAAAAATATTTTCAATATCCTTAAAAACTTCCAAAGGGTTTAAAAAGTGATCAAAAAATTCTTACAACATATGACACACCTGTTGGAAGATATTGAAGACCAAGTTCGAACGGGCGACACAAGGATACTTACATTCTAGATGCCTCAATCATTGAGGTCGTTTTCATCGAAAAATATAATAGGTAAACCTTTTAGCAACACCTATATTTTTTTACACAGAGCAGAGTATATGGAATTAATGAAATATTAAAGTCGACGATCTTCTTCTTCTTCAATTTAAGAGCTACGCTCTTTTCGGTGTAGCAAAGTCGAGGATAAATATGTAGATATGCACCTACTCTTAATATAGCGCCACCGTGAACTGTGTAGGCTCAACTGGGCCTCTCCTTACCAAGAACTGGATTTGGTGAGGGTTTTGCAAGTATTGGCATTGGCACCCACAAACGGGAATGTCACCCGCTGCAACCTGGAGTAGGGTGGGGACGCGGTGCGCAAGGCACGAGGACTGTTTAACACTGACAGCTCGTTATCAATAGGAAGAATGGACTGCTATTATTTCTTAGACTATAGCACCTTACCCATTCCATAAACCTGCAAACACAACCTTTGTCTCTGTTGTTGTACGATACACTGCGCACACAAACAAAATAATAAAGACAAACTAAGAATATAGTATTACGCGTGACTGACAAGATTACCCAAAATGAATTAATCTTGAAACTCAGTAAAAAAAAGTAAATCGTTCCCGTGAAAATAAATACTCAATTTGGGTGGTTGGCGTTGAAACGCCGAGCAGACTTCACTGTTGGGATATTGCCCCGAAAGTGGGTTATCGTATCTCTTTGAGGTTCTCTTCTTTCGGCGGCGTGTCGATATTATATTTATTTTCACCGAGGTGAAGGACCGTATCGCGTGTTACGTTCGCGTGCATGATCTGTACAAGATTCGATTCCGGCATCGCCGAACAGGCCCATCAATTTCGGGACACATTCGGAGTTCGCGGAACTTTCGCCAGAAGCACGATCGCACTGATATGTATCGCCAACAAGCTCATTAATAAGACTGATGCTTTCCTGTCACCTTTATGTTAAATCGCAATAAAACTAGCTAGTCCGCATGCGATTAATAAGTACACGAAAAATAAATACCAAAGCGATTAACTATTACTTCCTGGACGTTCGAAACGAGTGCCATTATCCTTGTCTCGTACGTAACATCTGCAATTTAATTTGCGAAAGCGGACTCGATATAAAATATGACCCTAAACAAAAGCAAATAGTAGTCAGGCACTGCGCACTTCGCGATTACTTTGCACAGCTACATACCGATAGCTTTAATGGAGAGCGACGAACTCCCGAACGTTGACTTTTTAAGCGCCGCGACGTTTACGAATAAGTGGTCGCGCGCGGTAGCTTTATTGTTGTTGTTATGTTTGTATACGCGCTGCTTTCGATATGATCAAAGCAGTGAGCCTTCTGTAATTGTACATTTATCTATTTTGTCCAGTAGCTTGAAATATAAAGCATATTTATACAGCTATTATAATAAATCGCCTGAGCAAAAATAGCTTGTAGCTACACAGGCTGTTGGGGCGAATATTCTGTTTGATTCGTCTCGGCCGACGCCCCGCTGCGCGCATCTTTCCTATATCGCTCTTATTGCACTATTACTGTCTCCCGGCCGCTACCGCAGATCAAACTCGTGCACAACCTGCCACATCCATGATGCCAGTACTGCTCCAATAACGGTCCTGTAATTTATTTTATTCCCCTTAAATTCAGTAAGGCTACGTCTATCTATAAATCTTAAGGGCGCACGTATTCAAACGGGACTTTAATTGTAACTGTGCTGCTTCCTTATCATACAAAGTCAGCGTGTTTAATTATAATAAATAACTTTTTAATAGCAATAAATACCTTTTTAAGCCATTGACAGTAATTTGACTAGCGATATTGATGATTGACAGTTAAAGGTCAAAAGATTTATTAGAGAGAAACTTTTCAGCGGAATAAATTTAGGTTAAATGGTCGAGTGGTCTAGACATCCATAACGTCCTTTTTGCATCGTTTTCGGGGTTCTTTCGGCACTAAATTTATGCCAGATAGCTTGTAATGTTAGCCTGTCAGTCACAAGCTTATACTTACGTATCTTTATGAATCGCTTAACCTAAAAACATCAAATTGGCGAAGTAGCGTTCTTTAAAATAATTTGGTCATTGTCAGTAGAATATTTTTTTATATGTTTTTTCTTAGCTAGTCGCCAGACATTTCTGTGTTACTCAAATTGAAAGAAACGATTTTTAAATTGCTTTGCCGAGAAAACGAGAACCGGATTTTTTAACGCGTAAAGATGTTATTTTTCAATTTCGTGCATGTCTGTAATGAGCCCAACATAAGGATTGGAAGAAGCACAGCAGATCACAACAAAACATCACTTGTATGTAATTAAGTTGCATTTTTACACCCCAACTGACGGCTCCATTATCCCGCGGGCGTGGGTGTTTTTGAACTTCAAACTACAGAGTAAACTTGCGCCCAAAAAAAATTAATAATTGTCTAAAATCAACGTATCGAAATACACCTTATTAATACCGGCCCTATTACAACATTTAACGGGAGAACTAAAGCGTTTTGGAAAGATACTATATTTTTTAATGACCAAATCTAATACAATAAAAATTGACTTTATACGGAACCTGTTGGGCACACAGAATTCTCTCTCAGCATCTTTATTAGTCTTTAACAACTTTAATTGATTAATAAAACACATTTCTCTGAGTATAATTTGTTCGGAAATTGAAAACCGTTATAGTAATAGTGATTTCGGGTAAAAGGCGCGAAATTTATAATTTTTACCGTAAGTTTTGCATCGATCACATTTTTAGGGTTTTGTAACAAAAAAAGCAAGTAAAATAAACAGTTGCCAAGGTTATTTACTGAAATAGCGCATAACGCGTTAATATATATGTAGTCAATCCCCTATTATGCCTATGGTTCGTCAAGACTAAGACTTCAGTACCTATGAGGAAGATAAACACCAGAGCACTTTGTACTTAGACGCAGGACCTACCCTAAGAATTAAATAGCAACTATTATTCGTTATACAATTTCTACAAAGTGTATTTTTTGTATAACTTCTGTAAATCTTTTGAGCAAAATGTACCGGCTTCTCTTTCAACAAAATAAATAATATCACACTGATGATGAGCCCCTGTATCTTGGATACATGTACAGTTTCAAATAAATAGCCACACTCTAAGAAAAACACACGTTACTATTTATAGTAAGAGTGTCTGTTAGCGGAGGAATTCGAACCTGCTTGGACAAAATATTATTTCAGGCAGTCAATTGGACGATAGGCCGAGCAGGCCACGCCCTTGGATGAATAACCTAAAACTGCCAAAATCCAGCAGTGTCATACTTATCATGACAGTTGATAATGTTTGCGCGGTGGGACATAGGCCGTTTGGATCAAAATTTTTAGGGCTAACTGAGGCTTGATTTGTAGTTTTTATAAAATTTTAATCACGAGTTTAAAAATTCAAACTATATACGGAACCGTACTGGCTTAGCTACCTCGATCTTACACGGTTTTAACAGTTAACTGAGATGCACCTGACGTCTCGAAACGACGTGGTAATTCTGTAAATGGCGGAATGCTATACACCCAAAATTATTGACTTGTTCCGTAGTAAATGCAATTCGCACGCAGCGGACGTGTGCAGCGTAATCGTACGCTCAGATGAAGGCCGCTTTAAAAGTAGTATCACGTAGTTAGAAGTGCGCGTAGCCAACAAATTGTGGGCTAGTTATTTTCCTCCTCTGATTTAGTATCTACGTATTTCTGAAATAAACTGAAGAGGTGTTCCTGGGTGATTCTTAGAGTCATGTGATGCTCGCTTATCTCTTAATTGTACTCTATATTTCAGGATCACGCGCACATCTCACAAAACTATGTACAATCCTTATTAGGTGTATATCAAAATTCGGTGTACTTTGTGCGAGACCTATCCAGCATTGGACGTCTTTTGGCAAATGATAACAATGATGATGACACAAAAGTTAGATATCTACTCGTATGGGTTTCAATTTGGTTTGATATAAGTATGTTGTTTTGGTATGAACCTAATAATATTATTAGGTTTATGAAGGGTTCATGCTGTAGTTTGACTTATGTACATGTACATATATCCATACGGATTTGAATGCACGGAAAATTTTGGCCCATCGGCATTTGGCATGGTGCCATAGTTGTTCCCTTCCCATGCAACGAACACTTAAACTAAGAAAGGAACATAAAATAGTTCTGAGTCGTATTATGCACGCCCCTACGATGATTCGAACGGTGATAAATTTAATGTAGTGGACAGCAAAATTGTTGTTTTGACCGCGCGATCGCAATGCTCTTTATACCTTTATGCTTTCTTTTATTTCACAGTTTATCGACAGCATGTCGTCCATTGTCTGAGGGTTTAAATTATGTGCATACGTGACAAATTATATGAAGCCTATCATTATAAAAGGAGTTCAGTAAGTTATTTTACGTGGGGAGAAGACGTCTACAACAATCCTCAATATTTTCCCGATAATTCATATTTAGAAGATCATGGACACTGTAGCTATTGAATTTGTTTTTAAACAAATACTGCTCAAACAATATAGGGGCCACGAAGAACTTTGATCGTAACGTGAAAATATATATTGGTTATTAAAAAATATTTAATAAATAGTCTCCAGCATAAAGAGGCTTTTGTTTTTGTTAAGGCTAATAATTTATTAATTAAATAGACACTTGTTTTATTTATTTTAATTGAGATAAAATAAGTTTATTGTAACCAGAAAACTGAACAGAAATTCTCTGCGAAAAAGTGGCCCCTATTTTGTTTTGAGTAGTACACAAAGACCAATCATCGATAACATAATCCATTAAAATCTGTCTCCGAACATAACTTTAAGAGGTGTTTGAAAGATTTGTATGTATGATTCCGACTATTTTCTTACTCTTTAGTCTAACATGTAATAAAATAATATTATTGAATTCAAGCAACACAAATTTAGACACGCGATGGCAGCGTGTTAAGCCAAGCCAAGTTCAAGTAGATGCATACGCATTTTCCTATATTAGCAATTCATCACTTAAGTATTTTCTTAAATAATTAAAAGTACTTACCATTTATCAACTCTGCGCACTTATGCCCTTGTTTTACAAGGCATAATTCGAGCTCACAACCTGCCATAAATTATTGTAATTTTCAATCAAATTGCAATCATAACTCATCATTCTGATTGACCTTAAACTGTAATTTTGATCACAAGAGCTATCATACAAGTTAAATTGACAGGTGTCCCAATTATTTATTATAATCTTTTGAATTCACTAAGCCAAAGTCACTTAAAATACACAAAAAAATACATATTTTTAAGCACAATCGTTACCTCATAGCGGACGTCAAAAATATCCGTTGGTATAACGTATAGGTACTATAACAAATTGGTTTAATTTTTCTTCAAGAGTAGGATAATGTGTTTCAATTAAAAAAAGGTGAGCCATTCTATATATCATAGTGTAATACTTGCTATAGGTATATAGCAGAAGCGGATTTTCTTAAAGGCTATATAGGCTGCAGCCCAGGGCCCTAGGACACAAAGGGCCCCCAGCTCCCATTGAAGACAATTGAAGTAAAAAAAAAAAACAATCAAGTAGTTCAATCAATTAAGGGGGGCCCACTAACATACCAAGCAGTAGCCCAGAGCCCCACAAATTCACGATCCGCCCCTGATAAGTAGCAATTTTTAACGTAATCTTAACTCTCTTAAGGTGATATTATTCTCGCTAATTACTATTCTGCAATATAAAAATGACATTATAGATAGTTATCAAAACTAAGTTCTATAATATCATTTTAATTTTTGTTTGAGAGAAGAAAACCGCTAACATACATCCTTAAAGTAACATTTTTTTTATAATAACGAGCCAATTTATTGACTACCCCGTTGTGTTTTAGATTTTGCCAACAATGCCTTCACGCCTACATTAGTAGCTACTACAAGTTTGATGTACGTGGAATGACCACAACTCCACACGCGTGCCGCGCTTCCTAACACGGGCAGACCCCGAGGTGAAGCACAGCACACGGATTGGAAACAGTAGGTAAGTTTATTGACTGCAGGCGTGTTGTAAAATTTGAAAATAAAACCTTCACGACAACCCGTAGTAGTTACTTCGAGTTTGATGTACGTGGAATGACCACAATTCCACACGCGTGCCGCGCTTCCTAACACGGGCAGACCCCGAGGTCACGGCCAGCACACGGATTGGAAACAGTAGATAAAATTGAGTACAGGCGTGTTGTAAAATTTGAAAATAATACCTTTGCGACTACCCGTAGTAGTTACTACGTGTTTGATGTACGTGGAATGACCACAATTCCACACGCGTGCCACGTTTCCTAACACCGGCAGACTCCAGATGACAGCTAGCACACAGATTAAGAACAATTAGTTAGCCTGACATTTGACTGACAATAATATTCCATGTCATGGAATATTATATGTAAAAGTGTAGCTGTGTCAATGTAAGTTCCAAAGGCATAAAGTAACACATTTTATTGGTATCCCTTTTCATGGACAAGCTCAATAACATATTTTTTGCATAAATGGGCTTGAATGAGATACCAAAACGAAACAATAAAGGGCCGAAGAAGTACACAGGTTACTTTTTAGATATCAGGAATATATTCGCTATATTGGCTAGAGGCTTTTTGACATCTTTTTTTATTTTCTTGTATCTAATAACCATGTCTCAACACAATCCATAAATATATGTACGCCACCTAAAATTTAATATTTTATTATATTATAGTATCGTGTATCATCCAAGTTGATCTGAAATCCGTAAAAGGATCATCTCCTATTGTAGAGCCAAATTCAAAGTGCCGATAGATGAAACCAGACTTCTCACTCGTACTCGCTCGTTCTTCTTAAGTTCGAGCGAGAGGTTCGGTTTAATGTATGTATGTATGAAAACATACATTTTACATAGTAACCAGTTACAAATGCAATCAACTTAAAAGATATAAGTACAAAGGCGAACTTATCCCTATTAGGGATCTCTTCCAGTAAACCTTTGAGTAAGTGAGTGAAGATATAAGAAAGATAGAAAAACTAACACCATGTACAAATTATATAAAATACTAAACTAAACACCAGTATATCAATAAATAAAAAAATAAAAAATATAAATAAATAAATACATAATATTTTCTTCTGCTTCCGCGATTATTACTCATTGAAATAAAACAATTTAACGGATTATATCGCGTATATGTAATAGGTCTGCAGTCTGTGAACATGTCATTGACAAACCAAACCACTCAATTAAGTTTGATAAACCTTCTATCCTTGCCAAAGAAAAAAGATATTTTCCCAGGATGCTACGCGAGGCTATTGAGATTAAAAAGCATCCTAATTTCAATAGAGAAGATGGATTGTCACTACCACCAGCTTGGGATCCTGTAATACATCTCATCAAGGAACAAGCGAGACACAGGACTGCAAAACCTTAATTTCCGAACGGTGTAAAATATATTATCTGTTTAAAAGTAGTTTAATAGCCTCTGTTTTTTTTTTATATTATAATTAGTAATTAGGTAGCCTGGGAGTTTTTCTTTGCAGCGTTTCTTTTCGTTAAATTATTAGAATAAAATAATTAAGCCCTTCTGGCACATGTGTAACTGTCTTTATAGCTTAGGCCCATCTGGCATGTATGTACACCTTTATTTGTGTTTTTTCAAAAAATGGGTAGTTTGCACAAATTGTAACTTTGACAGAGGAAAATACATCTTTTCTCAGTCCTCCCGTGACCATGGAAAGCTGGAAAGCTTCCGAAACGTCGGGAACTAAAATGAGATAATATACGCGATATAATCCGTTAAATTGTTTTATTTCAATAAATAAATACATGTATATACATGTATATATATTAAGTACCTAATTAGTTGGTTTGTCTATCTTCTTTAAACTATACTTTTTTTCTTTCATTTGCTTAAAGGTTAACTGGAAGAGATCCCTCACAGGGATAAGTTCGCCTTTGTACATATCTGTGTTTTGTAAATACATTTTGTTTTTGTATTAGTTTATGTGCAATAAAGTGATTACATACATACATACATATATCTACATAATATATAACTAAATAAAATATAACAAACATAAATCGTAAATAATAAATTTAAATGTTCTGTCGGCATGTTGATTTTGGCCCTGCAATAGTCGAACGAAACGTGTTCACTGAGAATCAGCGTTACTCCGAATTTGAAGTTCGTATAGCGGTGTCCCTTACCCTCCCAACTCCCAAGTCAATTGACCGAGCGAGCGTAGCGAGCGAAACGTCTCCGTTTGAGCTAAGGCATAAATGTTTTCGTACCTACGTCAGTCTACTCCACGAATGTCTGACCGTTCTCCTCTACAGGTCGAATTTCTCCACTGATTCTCGGAAATTTTGTGAGCAGGTTTAATATTTTATATATTTTTATATATTATTTATTTTTTTAGTCGATTCAGGGGGTTAAAAGATGCGAGTTCTACCTACAGCTCACAGAGCCACTAGTCTATATTTGCGTGAGCAGGACGGTTGTATACGAACTTTGAATATCAAACCGTAGTAGCCCCTCTGCATTTAACGTTGTAAATCTGTTGACTGTGGCTTTACCCAGCGGTCCTTCACATTGTACGGGACCCGTCCCTCCAAAGCGGGACTCGCCGCGCCAAATCGGGCGAGCGCTCACTTTTATCATTTTTCTTGTATTATTTTCCTTTAAATAATCAGATCGTGCGACTCTGCCGGCAGGTAAAGTCTTTACTAAAAACTGAACGCAGTGCCGAATTAATATCTGTCTCGGCTCGAAAAAGTTGCTCGCGTGAAAGCTCATGGGTTGGCGGAATCCTTTTTTCTGAATTAATTGAATGGAGAAAAAATTGACAAAGAAAAGTGAACTGTCTTTAGTAAATTCCTTACTCCTTGGCCATAGGTATTATAAATGCGAAGGTGGTCCTGTTGGTTTCTGATTCTGAGCCTTTAGCAATAAAATGTTATACGAGTATAATGTGATAACAAACTATGATGTGCATTTTTTCCAAAAGACCTTTTGTTTTTTTTATAACAACGAAGCAAAGACTCGATGTGAATTTTCCGACTTACAAATACAATTATTTGATATTAAGGACCGGCACTGTGCAAGAGCGCGCGTGTTGCTTAAACATAAATGGAACAATTAAATCGAATGAAAGGAGATCCATGTACCTGATTTACCGTTGTTACTGCAAAATGCTGCTTGGTCCCAGGACTTGAGTACTTGACGTAAATGTCGCGAAATAAATTTTATACATACATACGTGAGCGCCTTTAAAAAAATCTGCGAGTTTGGTTAAGTAATTAGACTATAACTATAAAAATTACGTTTTCCTTCCAATAGGTAAGAACAATCAAGAATAATATCGAGCCCTGAAAATACATTTTCCGTTCGTGATTTTGTTATTAATTTTTTATAGATTTACTATTAGGATTTTTCGATAATTTCGCACATCTAAGGAATTTGTTTGTGACAAGAGGTTTAAAATCAAAGTTTTGAATACAATCTGTCCTTGATGAATGCGGTTGGCCACTATATAAAATAAATTAACAAGAGCGATACTTTTTATGGACGATAGTGCACCATCTGTTCTTGCAGAATGCCTTACACGACATAACTAGTGTATTTGAAGGAGGCTATAAATATTCTATTATATCATACTTGTATATTAATGAAGTGGTCATGTGTGAATTAGGAATGCATTAGGCTCGCGGTGCTATAAAATACAAATTTATGCACATAGCATAAAGGTATTGATATGGCAATTATAATATAAAAACTGTCTAGCTTTTAAATTATGCATACATGTATTCTGTTGCAATGTTTTGACTGAAATAAAATAGGTAGATGTATATGAAATAAGATCCAATTCCTAAGGGATGACGAAATAACAGTAATAAATCAGGTCAAAAACAAAAGGCAAACGCAAATATGAACTCATCTAAACAATTACACAAGAATTTACCCAATATTCTATGTTCAAAGTACTTATATATGATTATTTACAATAAATTCATAATATAATTATGGTTTGATGGACAAATTTCATGACGGCAATGAAATCTCACTAAGCAATAAATATGTATTTAAGTATCCTCATATTATTTCTTAGATTTTTGCATGTACGACTGCTACAATTAGTATAGTATAGTAGCCACGATTTTTCTATAGACTTATTAAGAAAATTCGAGATATCAAAAAATGAAAATATTGTATGAATGCTGAGTAATTTCTAAATTAATTTAATAAATTATAATCAAAACTAAAATTATAACTTGTTAATTCAGAGATACCTCTCAAAGTGACAGATAGACATGGCTGATATACAAGAAACTCTCATTTGGCATATCCTAGTCGCAACCACACTTATCGCATATGAAATTATTAACTAATCATCATTTAACCACTACTAAATTAATAGTTGCACGTTCTTTTCAGGACATAAATTATCTATAAACGACAACATACCATAAAAGAACAGTAGAATGCGCCTCGGGATACTGTAGACACAATCTGCAGTAAACAAATGACAACGAACTATGATTTCCCGATTATCACTTCTACTGCAAAGCAGGAGGGTCTATAGAGATGGTCTTTTTAGAAAACAAAGATAGGCAACGAACTCCCACTTACGTTTTTGCTTGACTTCGGAGACATGCAGTCTGCGCATAAGGATAGATTTGCGATGTGGCAAACGAGATGTTTTTTACTGATGTCGCGTTGTCTATTTTAGGATAGCAACCTTAGATTTTTTAATACGTGGACATAAAAAACAGAATACTTTCGCACGCGAGTGAGAATATGTTGGACATAGTTACACGTTGCTCGAGATGATGCCACTTGTGTTTCTTGGATTTAGCGCCGATTTAAATTCAATCTAACATAGTATGAAATGGGCAATATATGCTTGCATATGGATACATCTTCTGCTGTAACCTATTATATATATATTGAGGGTAGGTTTCTTCATTAGAACGCCACAAATTTTCATCTTGAGCACTTTATAACCAAATTCTTCTGACCACTTTGGCCCAATCCGCCATCTCTCTGGCTGTCCATGAGTTTCTGCGTTGTGGCTTCACTTATATTAAATACAATTTACAAGAAATGTAAATAATCTGGGGGCACGGCAGTGCCCCCGCCAAGTCGAGCAAAACAAAGGCACGCCGTACCATCTTTTCTCGAAGCCATTCACGTCATTTTCGACCCCCCGTAATTTATTTGCTGATGAAGCTAGAAGCCGAATTTTCAGTAACCAAGAGGGCATAATACATCTTAGGCATATTCCAAATTACAGTCAATTATAACTTATAGTTAAAGATTTATTGCAAGTCAAAGTTCCTTAATTTTGTCACTCACTCACTCACCGATCATAGAAATTCTAAGGTACTTCTAGCAGATTTACAAGGTTCAAATTTTGAACCCTATTAGTGTTTAGTCTGTAAAGCACCAGAAAACTTAAACATTCTGCAATTTCAGTCTAGTATTCCAGATATAACAGCCGTATAAATAAATTTGTAATTCAATAGAAATGTATGCGATTACAAAGTTATTACGTTTGCACCTCAGATAAACAATAGAATTTTTCGTTACTTAAGAGCGAAATAAAGGAGGGAGAAGGAAGAGGGTAAAGAAGGGGGGAAAGAGGAGGGTAAGGAGGGGAGAGCAGAAGGAGAGGATGGTGGAAAGAAGGGGGAAATGGGGAGGTGGAAGAATGGGGAAGCGGACGGGCGGGAGGAAAGGAGGGGGAGCAAAGGGGGAAGAAAGAGGAAGGTGGAGAACGGAGAAGATTGAGCATCTATCCAACACCTTTGTCATTCATAAATGTTCATCGAATTAGTTAACTAGCAACATGTTATTGTGACCGTTATAGTGACCGTATCAATATTACACTTCTTCATCTTTTTAATAAATAAAATGACTTGGCCATCGCACGGCAACGTAATTAAATTTCCCTTCGGGCCAAGTTTACGTTCAGAGGGGTAATAAAATTAGGTAAGGTTTGCTGCATGTAGTTTATTGCCGTGCGCGATTGGCCAAGTCGTTTCATTTATTAAACATATGAAGATGTGTAATATTGATACGGTCACTATAACGGTCACAATAACATGTTGCTAGTTAACTAATTCGATGAACATTTATGAATGACAAAGGTGTTGGATAGATGCTCACATGGATAGGTACTAATGAATAAATTAACCGTCACAATAACATGTTGTTAGTTCGGTGAACATTTATGAATGACAAAGGTGTGGGATAGATCCTTCCCTGGATAGGTGCTACTAAATAATTTAACCGACTTGGTTATAATATCTCACAAGTTTTTGTGGTAGAAAAGATTGCGAGACTTGGCAATTTTTTTACATGTTATGTTTTTGATGGGATATACGTCAATGTTAGAAATAGTCAATTATTTAATCAAAGTGAGACAATCGTTTTGCACCTACGTAGACAATAATTTTATAATGCTTTTGATGATGTTGGTATGTCTATTGTCTATGAAATAAGTAAATGATACCGTAGTCACAATAAAGGTAGGTCAATACACAATATTACACATCTGACAGTTGAAAACTAAAATACAAACAATCTTAAACCAAATACAGTAGTTATAAATAATTAATTATTTACATTAGATATTACTGTATTCTTGTAAGAATAAAGACAAACCTCTTCGTATTTAAAATATAAAATGACGTCTCTACTGTGAAATTGTTCATTTATTTCTATTATCTGTCTTAACTTTACGAGTATTATACAGAAGGGACAACTTCGTTGGAGGAAGAGAAAAAAGTCATAACCGTCTTTTTTACTTCAGCGTACTCGGATAAAAAGTACCCTATCTGTGGATACCCAGCTACCCGTGTACCAAACATTGTTGATATTCGTTCGCAATTTTGTCGTAATGAAGCCACAACGACACACACAAACATACAAAAAACATATTTTATTAGATCAAGTGAACTTAAAATAGTCCGTATCACTTTTTTTTAATATCTTCAATGTTTAAACATTTAATTTTTACAACTTTATAATAGTATCGATATCGTCATGTAGGCTTAAGTGTAGAAAAGTATAGTGTTAAACCTCCCCTTCTTCTATAAGTAGCGGGAAATCAGAAATATAACTTGATGTTCTTGATTGTTTTAATGTGCTTGTAGGGAATAAGTCCTGTTTTTGTGGCTGTATTCGTAAACAAGCTGACGATACAACCTGCCGCGGTACATGATGGTATTTTAATGTAGGTGGTTAAGTGAGTGATGGATCATTACTTTTACAAAAACAGTTAATTACTAATGGGTTGGGATCGGATTGTCTGAAAACGGTTGCCAACGCATAATGATTGACTTTTTGTGAATCGAAACAATAGCCAGTCTGAATTGTAATTATACATAAAAGTTCCTTGTCAACACTTTGACAACCAAGATTTTTGTAGGTACGCGTGTAGTTGATAATATTGGAGAATGTGTATGTATTTAGCGGAAACTTGCTACGAGCAGAGCGTCCACCTAGCAGGTTCTTGTTAGTGAAAGTGTTAACTACAGAACTGTAAAAAAGTTGGCTGTTCTTGCGTTTACCTATTAACTGAAGATATTTTAATAACTAATTTATTTGCTTGTATCCACTGTACCACTTATTTATTCACTAGTATCTGCCCTAAGTAGCCTATGTCCTTCCCCGGGACTCAAACTATACCAAATTTCATCCAAATCGGTTCAACGGTTTAAGCGTGAAGAGGTAACAGACATAGACACACTTTCGCATTTATAATATTAGTATGGATAATTATATTGATCTTTGTGAAGATCAATATATTATAATTGTGTTACTTAATAGGCAATTGATAAAACTATACTGTAAAAACACATTCCATAAACAGAAGTCTAAATTAAAGCACACCTGAACTCATCCAGTAATCAAATAGAGCTGAGATTGTTCGTGTGTCTCTGCGCTCCATTTCATAAAGCTAGGATATTACGAAAGAAATATGTATAATTATACTATACGTTGATTTAACCTCTGCATGCCCCATAAGCGCTGTTTAGTATCCAGTGAAGAATTTATTGGGCTTCTTCGCAAAAATCGGAAACCTTATAACGCGTTCACGGTCTTGTAATTATGAGCCGCTTATGGCAACTTATTTAAATTTGGCAGGAAAGTGGTACCGGGCAATATGCAGATACCATCTTTATTTAGCACTCTGAGAGAAGGTTAGTAGGTGAGGCAGTTTAATAGCTGGATCGATGCCCGTGTGGGAACAGTGTCAATGTTTTAAAGAAAACAGCAGTAAATTGAATTGGCAAACGTAGTGCTTCGGTGCTAAGTGGAGCCGTGGAGCGATTCAAGCGTCGCACAGTGTGTCGTCTAGAACGAGCTAGCTGGACAAATTTATTTTTTGATGTTTTTGGGTTTTAATAGCCTCGTTTAAAATTATTTTCATATTTTCACACATAATTAACTGAAATTGAGACAAAAAGGGGGCTAATTAAAAAAACAAGTTAAAAATTAATAAAAAAATATATTTATATTCTTCATGAAATAACATTACTATTAAAATCAATTATCTAATTACAAATTAGATAATTGATTTTAATAGTAATGTAAATAGGGGGTGTGAGGCCGCGATCCACGCCACACGCACTTTTGTCACGGAACCTAGAAATGCTGACTGTGTCGTCATAAAATTAGATCTCAAGAACGCATTCAATACTGTAGAGAGAGATGTTTTACTGGGCGAAGTGGAAAAACATATTCCTACCTTGTACCCTTTTAGAATAGAATAGAATAGAATAGAATAGAATAGAATAGAATATTTTTATTTGTCAAACATAGGTAAGTACAGAGTTGGTGTTAAATTTTGCTTGTTCTCTATGTTTTGCCAGTAGGCGTACAAATGTATGGGTTCTAAGACCCTAAACATACAATTTAATTTAATAACATGCATCAAATAATTTCAAATTAAAACAATGTCAATAGAAAATCCATAAAAAAAATTAAAAAAAAATTAAAGTCAACGTAAATATCTAAAGAATTAATAATAATAAAATCATAAATCAGTGTCATTAATGAACTGTTGAGTATTATAATAACATTTCTGAGTTAACAGTGATGTCAGTTCCTTTTTAAATTTGTCTAATTTTAAATCCTTAATATTAGATGGAATTTTATTGTATATTTGGGGTGCCATTCCCAAAATACTTTTTTTCACTAATGCAGTTTTGCATTCCTTATTGCGTAACATATTTTTATATTGTGTCCGAGTAGGTAGCCTGCGTGTGTCTGCAATGTTATTGAAAAGACTAGGATTACACTTAACAAATATAGCTATTTCTAAGATGTACAGGCAAGGCAATGTGAGAATATTAAGTGACTTAAAGTAGGGGCTACAACTGTCCGTCACTTTCAAACCACACATAGCTCTTATGCACCTTTTTTGTGCCTTAAATATTATTTCTTTGTTAACTGAATTGCCCCAGAATATCAAACCGTATCTTAAGGTTGACACTACAAGACCATAGTAAGCTACCAGTAGGGTGTCACTGTTAACAGTTTTTGAAAGCTTGTAAAGAGCAAACGCCGATTTACTTAGCCTTTTACAAATTTCATTGATATGGTACTTCCATGTCAGTTGACTGTCTATCCAAAGTCCTAGAAATTTGGTGACTCCTACAGTTTCAATAGTATTCCCTCGATAATTAACATTCAGTTCGTTACATTTAATTCGCTGATAAAAGTTCATTACATTTGTTTTGGTCAAATTAATAACTAGATTATTGTTATTGAGCCACATTATTATGTCAGTCATTGCATTATTAATGTCATCTTCATATCTGCTAAGGTCATTACATTTTAAAATAGACGTGCTATCATCGGCAAATAAAATCATGGGATGGCAAACTGCTTTGGGCATATCATTAATATAAATTAAGAAGAATAGAGGACCGAGTACACTCCCTTGTGGTACTCCATACATTACATGGCGTACATCAGACTGAAAAGTTAGAGTCATTTTGGTTGTTTGGCATACCCTAGTGACCTCTGTATATTGTGATCGGTTACTGAGGTAGGAATCAATTAGTTTAAGGACGTTACCTCGAATTCCATAACGGTCTAGTTTATATAATAGCGTCTTATGATCCACACAGTCAAAGGCTTTGCTCATATCTGTAAAGATAGCACATATGGGTATTCTTTTGTCAACACTCTCTAATACATTATTAATTAAGTCGAATATAGCCATATTTATATTTATGTTTTTCCTAAAACCCTTCTGCTCCCTACAAAACAATATATTTTTATCGAAAAAGTTATAGAGGCAGTTGTATACATATTTCTCAAATATCTTTGAGAATATGGACAGAAGTGCTATAGGTCGGTAGTTTTGAGGGTTTTCTTTATCACCTTTTTTAAATAATGGTCTAACAATGGAGGTTTTCAGCTTTTCTGGATATATGCCTTCTGTAATGCAGAGATTAATTATATGACATATATGTTTAGCTATCGTTTCATTGACGTATTTAATTACGATAGTAGAAACATGGTCATAGCCTACACTTGCTGTGTTCCTTAAAGTCCGAATTATTAATTTTATTTCAGGTACTGTTGCTGGCGCCATAAACATAGATTTCAAATTGCTGTTAATATTGCATTTTGCGATGTTATTCTTTGGTAAATTGTTTACACACTGAACAAAATGTTTATTAAATGTGTCAGCTATATCTTTGGGTTTTGTTAGGATGATTCCATCAGATTGTAACTTTAAGATCTGTTCTCTTGGATTATTCGCTTTGTTGGAATTGATAATCTGCCATGTGGCCTTCATTTTATTTTGAGCAACATTGATAACGTGGTTGTTTTGCGCCTTCTTAGTCAATCTTATTATTTTTCTATATTTTGCAGAGTAATTTTTAAATATTTTTTTGTTAGCTGCTGTAGGCATACGGCGATATTGCCATAGAAGCCGTCTTTGATTTTTACTGCACACTTTTATGCCTTTTGTTAACCATTTTAATTTTGTATTAGTCCTTAACGTAACAAATTTTACAGGAAAACACAAGTCGTACAATAAATGAAAACCCTCTATAAAGGAATCGTAAGCTATATTAGGATCTTGAGTTTTATATATTTCGGCGAAAGATAAACTCTCTAGATAAAATTGAAACTTTTTTAGATGTTCTTGTGAATAATCTCGTTTTTTAATGCGCCAACGATTGATGTTATTTGTTGCAACGGCTGCAATTGTTAGAACTTGGGCTGTATGATCAGACAAACCAAAATCAATTACCTTACCGCTGTGACTATTCTTTAAATTGTGTGCAAAATTATCTATACATGTATTACTGGAAAGTCTCGTAGGCTGTCTTATTTCCAAATTCAAATTATAACCTAAGAGAAAATATTCAAACTGTGAAGATATAAAACCCTTTTTCATTATGTCAATGTTAAAGTCACCACAAATAACATTTTTTTTATTAATATTAACGCAAATTTTCTTCAATATCATGTCTAATTTCTCATAAAATATACTTAGATTACTATAACTAGGAGTCCTATAGACGCAGACTACAACTATTTTTTGACCTGTTAGTTCTATTGCACAACATTCAAATATTCCTGCTATTGAGTGTCTTGCAATATCTGGTAGTTCCTTGAACTCATGTCCTGACTTTACCAGAATACATGCACCGCCACGTTTAGTTTCTCTTGTAAAGCATGCTGCCAGCCGATAGTTTGGAACTGTCAGCAGTTCTTCATGGCCACTCTTTATAAAGTGTTCAGTGATACATATGATATTAACGTCAATATTTTGTGTTTTTAGGTCATTGATATGGACAACGAGCAGATCAGTTTTATTTATAAGACCAGCTATATTTTGATGTAAAACATGGATTTTATTAAGCACGAAAAAACTCTTGCTTTTCTTGTATTTCTATTTCTGTACGTTCGTCTAATTGAGAGGCTGCTTTGTATTCTTTTTCAATTTGTGTTATGTTTTGTCGGATTTCTGAAAAAATGTGTTTTATTCCATTGTTATTAATCTCTCCTGTAATCCTATTAAACATGTCGTATTCGTATGATAGATGACAATTTGAGTCAAAAAAGTACGCGTGGCAATGTGTCATTATATCTAAGTACAAAAGGTTATTGAACGTCTCAACACGCCAATTATATACATTATTATTCGCGTTAAATTTATAAGTTGGGGAACAAATTATGAAATTTGTGTGGTTAAGCTTTTCAAAAGCTTTCTTTATGTAAATTATTAGGTCGCAATAGTTCCTGGTTGATTTGAAATCTTCTTCTCCAATGAAAATTATACAATAATCGTTTACTGTTAGCTCCTTTGTTTGTGAATCAATATTTTTTAGCATTTGTTTCAAATTACAGCCAAGATACATATAATGGCAGATGTGTGAATTCGAAAAAGTATTATTGGCGATGCGTAGTATGCGGTTCTTTTTATTACTACTCAATATTATATAATTTTTCTTTTTAATAGTATCTCCATCTATATTTTTGTTATATTGGTCATCTTTGTTTTTTGAATTTTTTTGTTCATCATCTTTATCTGGATCATTTCCTTGTTTATGATCTTCATTGGTTTCTGTAGGAACATCCATATCACTTAAAGATGTACTCTCATTTGTTTCATGCTGGTACTGTAGGCCAGTGTGTTGAGAACCGGTAAGGGGTGTTGATGCAGGTCTATTCCGTATTAGCGCCGGATCTTGAAGAGGCGTGCCAATGTTAGTGCTTTTATTTTTTCTTGCTTTATTTCGACGCTTCTTGCAGGTTCCAGACACCGTGCTGTTGTTTGGTGCTTCACCAAGTAATATTTTTTTATAAGATGCGATTTGGTTTTGACAAGTAACGATAGTGTTTTTTAAAAGAGAAACTTCGCCGTTTAATTTCGTTATCTCTTCGTGGGCAGCTGAATTTTTAGGTCTTCGATTTCCACTTTGAGTTGTTGTGACTCTGAATTGTCTAACATTGAGATATTTGGCAAACTGTTAGATGACTTCCAAGTATCGCTCTGTATAGTCCTTGAAATATTTTCTTCGGAGAGATGAAGATTTAATTTAGTTCTTCTTATTGTAACAAATTGATTTTTCTGATCAACTATATTGCTCAATATGTTTTCTTGGGGCGAATGTATAACATTTCTAGTACGAGACTGATTGCTATGTGAATATATTCGGTCAACCGATTTTTGCGAGGTTGCCGTGTTAGAGTGCGGAAGAGTTGGTAATTGTTCACTATTTTGTAACTGTTCTTCGAAACTGGGTTGTGAGGATGTTGGGACCGAGGCTTCTATTACATGTGTTGGCCTCTTCAAAGGTTTTTGTATTTCCTTAATATTACTAGTCATTGGATCATTTGTTGCTTTTAATTTATTTTGGCTCCTTAAACATACTCCACATTTCCATTTAGCCTTAGAAATAGGTGTCATTAAACGGTAAACATTTTCTGAGAAACCGGCACAATCAAATTCAATTCTATTTTTACACGATGTGCATAGCAAAGTATCTTTGGCCTCAACTGTTTTCTTACATTTAAAGCAGACAGTAGGTGGTGCTGCCATCTTGCTACCAGTACTGGTTACTTTTGTCTTAGGTTTTTGTGACATCTTGTATATAACGGTCTCCTTAAACTTGTCATCGATTTCTGAACGCACCCAAATTGTTGTGTTGATACAATATGTTAGACTGTCAGCTGTCACTCGTGCGCAGTTGTCAAAATCAGGTGGTTTTCACCGCTTATATTGTGATAATTTTTGCAAACAATAGTCTGTTAATTTAAATATTTCAATGTGTGAGTGAATATTTGGAGTAACTGTCGAAATTCAGTTTCATTTTTCATTAATAATTGATATGTTCGGCTCACCCATGTTGAAGATGGTTATTAAACTGTGATGGTTATGCCTGGTGCAGGTTTTCCTTAAGGATTTTGTGAACTTCCGCAGCTTCCGTCGATATTTTTCGGTAATTATAGTAGGAGCTTTGTTTACATAGACTTGTTGACTCAACGCACACACACACACTTTTTACACCAGGTCTATTATTCTCCTTCTAACCTTCTCTACGGTGATTCCCTAATTCTGTCGCAGGTGGGTGCGCAGCAGGGAGATCCGCTAGGGCCGCTTACCTTCAGTCATGCTATTCACGAAGCGGTGTCGTCTCTGAAATCTCCCCTTAATATTTGGTATTTAGATGACGGCACCTTAGGGGGGGAGCCTGAGGTCGTAAAGCAGGATTTGGATTTCCTTATCCCCCGCCTGAAGGATATGGGTCTGGAGGTGAATGCGGGGAAGTGTGAGGTTTACTGCTGCGGACCTGCCTCTTCTTCTTCTTTGTTTTCTTTAAGGTCGTTGCTTCCTGGTCTTAAGGAGCTTTCACACGGGACTTTTACCCTTTTGGGTTCTCCTATTTTCCAAGAGGCCATTCCTAGCGCAACAGAATCCAGGAAGCGTTTACTTTTGCTCGCCCAGGAACGTCTGAAGGGAATTAATGCCCATGTTGCCCTGACTCTATTACGAATGTGTTTCGCGGTTCCCAAAATAACTTACCTTTTAAGAACCACTCCAACATGGTTGTGTCCGGATGACGTTTCTGTCTTTGACGCCACGTTGAGGGATACGACAGAGACTATATTAAATGTGTCTCTTTCGGTGGAGCAATGGGTACAGGCGTCCTTGCCCATACGTCACGGTGGTCTCGGTTTGCGGCGTGCGGGGGATGTGGGCCTGCCAGCCTTCCTCGCGTCGGCACATGGGGTTGGTAGCCTGGTCTATAAAATTTTAAATTCTAATGGAGACATGGTTACCATTCCGTTTGTGGATGACGCCCTGGCGAAGTGGACGGCTCGGTACCCTACTGCGTCGATGCCCGAGGCTCCGCAGGTGCAGCGAGTTTGGGACGATGTGGGGGCCAGGGACACTCTTGCACGGCTTAAAGATGTAGCCACTGGAGTGGATTTGGCCAGGCTAAAGTCGGTATCAAATGTTGAAGCGGGAGCGTGGTTACAGGCTTTGCCTGCTCCTTATTTAGGATCACTCCTGGACAACGACTCATTGCGGGTGGCAGTAGCTCTCCGCCTGGGCTGCGATGTTTGTGTGCCTCATAAATGCATCTGCGGGTCCATGGTGGAAGCAAATGGCCATCACGCATTGAGTTGTTGTCGGTGTTCTGGAAGATTTCCGCGCCACCATGCTCTCAATGACATTGTGAGGAGGGCTTTGATATCCGCCAACATCCCCTGCGTTCTGGAGCCTCCGGGGCTCTGCCGCGCTGACGGCAAAAGGCCGGACGGCTTGACTTTAGTGCCGTGGCAGAGGGGGAAATGTCTGCTGTGGGACGCCACGTGCGTCAGTACCGTCGCCGCCTCGCACCTTAGCCGAACAGTCCGTACAGCTGGTGCCGCTGCAGATTTTGCCGCGGTCAAAAAGCGGGATAAATATTCAGCCCTGGACGGCAATTATTATTTTGTACCCCTGGCGTTTGAGTCTACTGGGTGCTGGGGGACGGAGGCTATTGCGTTCATCCGGGAAGTGGGACATCGAATTAGGGAGAGGGGGTTTGACGCCCGCGCGGGTTCGTACCTGGTGCAAAGGTTGTCCATCGCCATTCAACGTGGTAACGCGGCCAGCGTGATGGGTACCTTTGCGCCAGGGACAATTCGAGGGGGCCTTTTTGACTAGGCTTAAGCTAGGCTTAAGTAAATTGTTTTTTTTTTTTTTTTTGTTGTGTTGACATGATTTTGTAATTAGTACAGATTTCAATTTTATTACAAATACATTGTTTCAATTATGTAGAAAGAAATAACATGCACATTTTAAGACAAATCAAACATTTACAATTTCAGGAATGAAACATATAGCTACTAATCCTCATCATTGGAGTTGTAAGTATCAGGCAAGTAGTAATCTTCCTCTGTTTGAGACATTAGCCTAGGCACAGATCGTCTTGGCTCTATAATCGCAGTATTACCGTCATTTGATGAACTAAATCCTGGCTTGGGCTTGTCTACAATTAGACCCATGTATTTTTTGGAACTTTTACGAATAGCGTCCGATCGCTGTTTCACACTTGCTTTTTCCTCATCACTTCTAGCTTGCCACTTTTTAGTATCTAGCTTATAACTTATATGCAATAAACATTCAAAACAACGTATGCGTGTGTTCGCAACTTGTTTTTGATTTAGAGTCAATATAGTAGGCGTCATCATCACTTGTCATGGAAACGTTGGATTTGTTGGAACTGTAACTGATGTCTTTTATTGCTTTCGCCATGTTTCGATTTCCCGCAAAACGGACAGCCCTTCGGCAGCAGTTAATTAATCACACGCACTGCGCTTTTGAACGAGATCATCTACCCGTTGTTTTTTAGTTTTGAAAGAAGAATCCTCGAAGTCTTTTCTAGGTCTTCCTGCAAGAGTAACATTTTCAGATGATGTTGATGGTCTTGGCTGGGCAATAGAAACCTTCAATTTTATATGTTCACTATCCAACCAGTTCCTAAATCTCGTTAAAAAAATGCTTCTCGATTTTCCGACCGTATCCCATTTGGCAGCAAGTTTTGAAGAAAAACTGGACAAAACGCATTTAACTCGTTTTTCAGAATCTTTGGTAATGTCTTGAAGGCGTTTCTTTAATTTTTCCCCTTTTTTAACCATTCTTCAAAAAGCTCCGTGAGGGTTACAGAGTGTAGACATTCTGTTAAAAAAAAACTATATGACCGACTCTTGTAAACTAAATTAAATATATATGAAAATAAAAAGCAGAGTTTAGGCTTTAAAATATATAAAATGTAGGCCGGTGAGTGGTGGTGAGAGGTATTTGCGAGTCTACCAAAGTTTGATAACTATGAAAAAAACGCTCTAGTTTAGGACATGTTTTTGAAGTCCTCCTGTTTATTATCTAAACGAATATTTAAACTTTTTTAATGAAAATATATAGAAATTACCTTCAAATATAAAGTCCATTACAAAAAATTTTCACTTAATAACGTATATTCATAAGGGATCTTGTCGAACGTGCCACAGAAATACAACTGATTAAATTGTGCAATTTCACTTACCTCATTAGCTGACTTCAAGACCCAATGATTCATTAAATTAGAAAGTTATTCAATAGCAATTAGTTAATACATGGGAGGCTTGAGAAATATATGGTGCGACTTTTAATAGTAAATATTAATTCGTTGCGATTTCCTTTGATTCTTATGCACAGATGTCATGTCAGACTCCTTCTAGATCGCATCAGTCCACCTGAACCAGGCCTGATATATTAAAGCGCTTTTAAACCAACGACTTATGCACCTGAGGGGCTACTACGAAATGCGAAAAACGAAGTTCGTATAGCGCCATCCCGCTCACTCTCATGTTATGCTGTGTTTGAGTGAGCGGGATGGCGCCATACGAACTTCGTTTTTCGGATTTCGGGGTAGCCTTTCTGTCTAATGAGACACAATTATACTCGATGGTTAATCGTCATAATCCTTTTGCAAATTCTACACGTACGACGCGCCGTACCTGGTCCTTGGAAAAAGCTCAACACCCAGCACATGATTCACTCTAACAATTATAACTCATTCATGTGACTTTCAAAACATATGAATAAACATCTGCTTACAACCTTTAGTCTTGTGACGTAAAAGGGAATCCCTTGAATCAATTCGAAGTGACGTATCGACCTCTGCCCGGCACGCGCGTCGGTGCAGACGTATCAATCACTGAATTAATTGTAACTATTGCTAATTTAAACCAAATCACAGCACAGTAAGATCGAAGTACCTACATTTTTGGTTTCCAACTTAACGCTCTTTGGTTGTAAGGAAGCTAAATGCCAAGTTACGTAAATCGACCTTTGGACGGGCGTCAATTGACTTTGTTTTAAGGAAATCTTGCCACAGTCCCCGTAAAGTTCAGAATAAGTGGAGTAAGGTACGGTGCAGTTGAAATTCGGTCCTAAATTGCAACGCAGTAGTTTAGCCCCCTTTCCTGAATGTTGCAAGATTACTTATGGTTCTCTTATAGCATAAATTGCGTCAGTCTTCGGAGTATTGAAGCAGTTATAACTAAAGGTGTGAAACAGGTTTTTTTTATAAACAATGGCTTTGGTTTTACCTGATGAAAAGCAAAGACAAGTAACCCAGAAAATGCACACACTGGCCTTAAAATCATTAAATGAAAATAACCAAGGAAAATTCTAATACGAAGCGGTGCTAACAAATAAGGATCTTTTAAATCGCACGATCCGGCATGGTACAAGTTAAACCATATGATGATAGAAACTCTCATAGCGTGTAGCGTTAGATTGGAAAAAGTTTTTTAACAATGCAAAATTTTAAAAGTACCTTAACTTCTAATTGCACACACTCCACATTTTTCTCGCATGCGGGTGAAAAAATTCATAACCTTCTTCACCGTTGTTGAGTCTAACTATCAGTAGATGCCTTAGCTACCCTAAATGGTTTTTTTCCTATCAAATGAAGTTAAATGGACTGAATACAACCTTACTCCTTTCTAATACCGCCACTATGCAAAATCACCGGGTGTTGTGGTCAACTAGACCGCGATAAATTCGATAATACATAATAGATCCCATTTACAGCTAAATGCATGTTGACACTATCGCCCAATATTTACATAAAACCAAATGTACCGGTCCATGTATCTTAATTAGAGCGTAAGAACATTACTGTGTTAGTTATGCAATGTTGATACGTGGGAGTGTAATGTGAGACCTGTCCGCAGAAATTAGTGTTTGACATGAACATTCAGGTACTCGAGGTGTGGTGCAAGTGGGATTAAGATTAATTTAATTAAAAGCTGGGCTATGTAAGTCGCATGTACCTATTTATCTACAGAAGTAGACTAAGACAGTCACAAAGTCGATGCTTGAAGCTTTGGCGTCAGTCGAGAAAGAGACGGTGGGGTGTCGAGAAAGAGACGGTGGGGTGACCTGGACATATATCTGAACGCGTGGGTGATGTCATATATATGTACATTCCAGTGGCGTAGCATCCCACTAGGTTGCCCAAGGAAGGCTTATGACCACCTTTTTCTTTAAATATGATTAAATGAATACGCTTCGGCTTCCCTTGTAATTTTCACGCCTCTGATACATACATTAAGATGCCTAGAAATTGGCCATAGTCAGATCAATAAAAAGTGCCAGTGTTTCTTTTTTATTTAAGTTGTGTTTTACCTATGGTTTCTACCTTTTTGTAAATTACCAGCGGGCCTATGATGGTCACGTTTATGAATAACTAGCGGTTAGATTCGTTTATCGCGGATAAAAGGTATTATTCCGGGATAAAGAGTAGCGTATGTCTTTCTCCAAAACTCGATATTTTACTAATTTAAATGTGAAACATAATATCAAGATTTCAAGTTCCTACCGTCAAAAAATATTTACTGTCCATACAAATTTTCATCCCCTTTTTCGTCCCTAAAAGGGATGAAGACATGCATTATAGTCTATGTCCTTTTCTGATATAACATACATAACTGGATAGTTTCATAAAAAATCACCTGTAGTTTTTTAGATTAAATGGAACGTACATCCATACTTTCACGTTTATAATATAGTAAGGATAAGGATAAGGATAAAAGCATTTGTCACCTTCTGACGCTTATGTAAGTGCAAGACTGAGGGATGACCCCAATCGACAAACATTTCATTTAAAATATCCAAGCAATTAAATCGACACTCATTTCGTTAATTTATTTATTATCAAGCAACCCAAAAACATTTTTATTTTTATTTTTACAGCAATTTTGAATATACTCGGGAAAATCTGAAACAAGTGCACGATTCTTTAAATGACGTTATTAACGAAATTACTGAGAAGAGTTCAATTTCTGTAATAAATTCGTCTCACGAATAGTGATTCTGTTTGATTTTCTACGCTGTCACTGTCACCTATGCTTAATTTGTCGACTACAGTCATTAATCATATTATCTTTAAAAAAAATCTTCCTCATCTTATTACTTGCACCACATCATAATGCTTATTTAAACCACACACTACGCAAAATATTGTATTGTTATTAATTAAAACCTGCTCACACTTACTGTTGTAATATTTCGTAGGCTAATTCTAACCCGTTGGTGATATTGCCCACATTAGTATGCAGTGTCTTAATTGGAAAAAATATTGGAGCAAGTACACCGGCATCTTGACAACTTGTATACACTTTAATTGCTTAATTTGTGTGCACAAAAAATCAAAGCCCGTTTGGTTCAATGGCTATTGGTAATGCCAGACAAAAACGCGTGAATTGTAATGGGACAGTCAGACAGAGAGGCGCTGCTACTACATATTATTATATGTAAGGAGTATTTCGTTTTATTTTGAAATGACCGTCACTAAAAATGGTTCCAAAGGCAGAAAATACGATGGTCAAGTAGTTTCATTGTCTTGTTCAAATTAATAATAATGGCGGGGCGTTTATGAGAATGAATTTCCAACAGCTACTTTATCAATTTAAAGAGAAATAAGTGAAATTTGCTCCGGCTTGTCCAAGGATAAATATGTAAATAGTTTTATTTTGCAATGACCATCACTGAAAACTGTATCAAAGGCAGCAAATTAAACACCGTATTTTAGTCAATGAACCTTGATTGGCTTGTTTAAATGAATAATAATAGCGAGGCGTTTATGAGAATGAATTTTCAACAGCTTGGTTATCAAAATAAAGAAAAATAAAATTTTGCTCCGGGTTGTTCAAGGATAGTTTTGACGCCACTGGCTCTGACTAATGACAGATGTAGGTGGGGTTGCCAACCCTACTACATAATATAGTACAATACTAAATTAGGAGAATTAGGGCATCAAATACTATATTTCTCAAAAAATATATAGTAGGCGAAACTACTACATTTTTCGTTCATGCACCTGTTACAGTCACTGCCAATACTTTCTCAAAAATAATAAAATAATAAGGCGCAGAACAGCAAAACATTTTCTTTTAAAATTTAAAGACAATATTTTAATCACATAGGTATTTTTTTTTGCCATCTACTATATTTTTAGAGGTAACAGCTTCGATAATACAATATTTGATAGAAAAAAAGTTGGTACATGTAGGCTAATTATAATTAAGAATGTTAAAACATGATTAAAAGTATTGAAATGAATGAATTGCTTTAAGGACATTTTTATGTTTCAGTATAATTTACTTTCAATTTCTTATTAACGTTTTACAGAAAGTTACAAATTTCTATGAGCCACTTTAAAAAAGCAGCTACTTAAATAAACGAAATATCTGTTCGATGACTTTGCAATCATAAAGTACAGACAACAAACGAGCCCCTCAAAAATGCAAATTTATTGCTATCATATTGCCTTCATGTTCAATAACTACACCCACACATTACAGGAACGCGTAGGCGCTTAAAAACTTATATTACAGAGGGATACACGATTCAATACGTTCATAATTTTAGTTGCCAAAGCCAGTAGATCGGCGTCAGATTCCAATGAATTCCAACACAAGAACCCAACAGGAGGCATCCTCTTACCGAAATAAGTGTCTTTAATAAAGTAATTTGTGAATTTTTACTTTATAACCTCTGCATGCTATAACTTTTCACCTGGTTGAATGAATTATCGAACCAAACGGGCTACACCGATATTCGAAATTCGAAGTTCATGTCGTGCTATCTCTCTTGTTCTCTAATAAAATTGTATTTGTGTGAGTGGGACGGAGCAATATCAACTTTGGAGTAGCCCTTTAGATGTGGTCTACGGTATTTTTCGTGGCCCATAAGCCTAATTTGATAGGTAACGAATGTATTTAAAATTAAAAGTAATTCGTATTTTTTCTTTAATATAAAAATAAATATCACGCACTATCTTATACAAATCGACCGAGTAGTTTTGTTAGTACATTTATGAGCTATGACTGGTCTGAATAATTTAAAAAAATCTAAGTACAGATATGTACTTATTCGTTTTCAGTTGCTTACATATTATTGAAAGACTAACGTATATATATTTTTTTCTGTTGAATCTGTACAGATACGTACCCTTCTAAGTACATTTATTCTTGAAGCCGTGGGAATGCTCATATATTTATGAACTCGACTGTACTATGGGTACCAGGCGATAAATTATAATTATCATTTTCATATCTACTATTATAAAGTTGTAAAAATGAAATGTCTGTACTTCGAAGATATTTAAAAATATATATTGTAACGGACTATTTGGAGGTCACTAAATCGAATTTTTTTTTTTTTAATTATTTGTGTTTGTATATGTTGTTGCGGCTTCATCTCGCCAAATCATCGGATTTCAATTTATTTTTGGTACACGCGTAGCCAGCTACCCGTGTACCCAGGTATCTCCAGATGGTTATAGGATACTTTTTACCCGACTACGCTGAAGAAAGAAAAAGGGGTTATAACTTATTCTACTCCTCGAACGAAGTTGCGAGCACATTCTACTACTTAAATAAATAGATAGGAAACGTCCAAGATCCAGGAACACAAACATTAGTGCTCATCACACAAATACTTGCCCTGGCCTGGAACTCGGGACTGCAAGTTCTGTAGGCCACTGTGTTTGTGCAACCAACTGACTCAAACGTGTTGTCCAGAATATATAACAACAATGTATTATGTTGTTCATAAAGTACGTGAACATAATCATTTTAGTTCCCACCATTCCATTACAAGTTTACAAGTATTTTCTTTACGAGTTTGAAGTTCGGAGGTATTTCGATATATTTGTTTTACTTTGTGACACTTTTATTCCTTATTTAGACGGAGAGTATTTTGAGACGCATATAAAAGGCACCGAACACGTTCCGCGCCATTTTTTCGCAGTATGCCAGCGTTGGGACGGAATACGGAATAGAACACGCGACTATTCACTGTAATTTAGGCGTCTCAAAATAGTCTCCGTCTAAATCGAACCTAATGGTCGGTAGGCTCATTTCTACCAGTCTACCAGTATATGGTGTTATTACTATTCAGCAATTTAAATAATATTACGTCACGTTTTATGAAGACATAAAATTGTGTACTCACCACGGGCAGTAAAAAAGACTGCCCTCTATCGCATATTTACAACCCTCGCCTGCAGCTCGGGTCAAAAATATCTGCGATATCGGGCGTTCTTTTTTTTTAAAGCCCTTGGTAAGTAATGTACTACTATTTATCACTTTGTAAGTAATTGCTATCCGTGAACAAAGGTTACGTAAGCATCTAATTCTCACACCATTCTCCTTTTTAAAGCAGTTAATGCAATATAATCATCCATCATAGACTGAATCACAAATTCCGATAACACTGACGTCAAAATGGTTGAAATACTTTAAAAACAAAAACCCAATCATAAGACAAATATTTGAGACAAACATCGTGCGGTGGAAGACCCTGAGTACTGAACAGTCATCGCTTGTTTGTACTTATTTTACCACTAATTGCGTGTAAACGAACACATGGGAAAATTTGCAGTTCCAATTTATGTATGTATTCGCTGCACTTTATTTATCCTTTTAAAAGTTCCGTTTCTATACCACTACACCCTTTAATGTTATAGGTACCACGGTAACATAAATACTGTGAACTGGTGTCTATCTATTACGGTTTAAAAGTTAACCCTGTGATAGACAAACCAACACCCGAGGTCTAATAGTAGTAAACAGAAAAACCACGTGTCTCGAACCATTCAGAAAAATCATCTTTACTGTCTGTGGTATACAACCGGTTGATTTATCAAAGTCATGACTTAGGATTTCCACTCTTCCGTGGATTGCCACTCGCCCCTGTCCCTAAGTCATCTCGACTTGGGCCTGGCAATTATTTTAGCACAAAAAAAGCTATATATTTGTAACCTACACAAAGCGGGTGGATTTTTCCCAAGTATTCATCGCAGCAGAAACCATCTAATTACCGCGATGAAGGATCGGCTCCCGCCCTGAGTATATTTCCCGGCATGGCGCCCGACGGTATCTATCAATAAGTAGAGGGTGGTCGCGGTACGGCATACCGGGAATGGCGCAGCGTACACTTCTAAAACAGTATCCTAAAATACGGTGACTTGTAATGTCTGTTACCAATAAATAATATTCGTATATGACCTTCAGATCTTGTCACGTCACCGTGTCACGGATCTGAATATGTTGCGCTGGATGCGGATGTGTAGAATATCGCAGAAAGACCGCTTGAGGAACTCCTGCTTTCGCTGCATCCGTGACATACAAAATACAAGAAAATCGCCTACGTTGGTACTGCCACGTTTTACGGAAACCGGCGAATTTTGTGGGGACTAAATGTCTAGTCATGCCGACTCCGCCAGGCCCTGGTAGGAGGGGCCCAAGAAATGCTGGCTTGATGTCTGCATGCCAACGGTCTCACTTTAAGGGATGCCAAAAAGCCGGAAAGCGGACTTCGGCTTCGAATAAGCAGCTGAAGACGCAACTGCGAAAGCGATCAGATGATAGAGAAACACTTTCATATGATTCGATAAAAAAGTCAGGCATTTCATTTTTACAACTTTATAATAGTTGTGTAGATGATCATACTGATTATCCGCTGTACACCGTTACCCCACTGGCCACTAAATCACACGCTAATAACTAGCTCAGATACGATCAGTGCTTTCAATAACGAACTCAGCCAATTGTACTTACTTGGTGTCTTACTTTAGAAAGCTTCGCGGTTCTTTACCGGTCTGATCGCTATCGACGAACGTGGACAATTTTCTAATTATAACCTTGCGATTACTGAGAAATATAATAAAGGTGCAAAATCTATAATTTTGTCAATGGAACATGTACATAGTAAAATCTTGATAAATGGGACCCGGATATCCGAGAAAACCCTGTGTCCAGTCTACTTGGCCGTAGGTCAAATACACCCGCACAACACTTTTGCGCAGTATTAATAATATTTACTGTTTATTCTCATTCAGAAATCAGACTATCTATATTGCAATGTAGAGTACGATTTGGAGCCCTCGCAACTTCGGTTTTATTCGTTACTCATATGTAAGACAAATTATGATCTGTCCACATATTTTTTTTTTTTGTTTTCCTGGTAAACTCTATTCCAAACATTCCACCCTCTTACCAATGCTGCAGTGATTCAAGTTTTTAGGGCGAATAGTATAATAAATGTCATTGACGATCTATTTCAAAAACAAATAACATAATAAAAAGGAAATAATCTATTTAAAATTATTTTTTCTTTGTTGTAAACTGCTGTTACATCAATTTAAAAAAATCTCATAAAGGAGGTATGAAGGTCGATGGGTATAAAGGGAAAGAACAGTACAGGGTATTTTTAACATGTTTTTATTGGATCGATATCTGTCTAGATAAAAACTTGTGAAATTGTCTTTTGAACTAAAAATTGTTCTTGCTTCTGATACCAACAATCATTTATACTGATGGCCCTCAAATCCATTTATCCTGATAATCAAAGAGTATGCTAATTAAAGCAGCCAGCTGTATTTTTCTCTATAGATTTTGTCCTACGTCCAGTACTAAGCACGCGTGGGCGGCGCTCATTATCCCGGGACAATTCAGACGTTGTATCTAAGCCCGTAATCGACTCATTGGTGGCCTCATCAATAGCCAATATAAGGACGGCTAATAACTGGACAGTACAGATGTAGTAATAAAATACAAAAGTGTCAAAAATAAAGGATTGAAAGACACGCCAATCCTTTCCGCAAAGGGGGGTTAGTTTAAGTGATGGAGAATCGATTCGTAATGTTTAGATGTTTGTTACGAACAATTAGTAAAAATATTAAAATTTATTAATTTTCTTCCTAGTTACAACCCCACTATTACTACGTACTATCTATCTATCTACATGTAAGTGTACTGATAGAATTGTAATAATGACTGGGAAATATTATGGGTAGAAATGTTGTTTTGATAAAGGTCATTGACCCTTGTGTTATTGTTAAATGTTACTGAACCTAATGAGGGTTATCACTTGCAGTATTTTGCATTAAAAGTTATCATAACCTATAACTTCAAAACGTTTACGCCTAGTTTCTTTAGAGAAAATACAGAACTAAATCTAATCAATCCCCCTTTTGCGGAAAGGATCGTCGTGCCTTTCCACCCTGTATAAATGTAACTATAATTTGCTGTCTTTCTGAACAACTTTTTTCCTTCGCAGTCCAGAAACAAGGCACGTGGGACGCTCATTATCACATTATATCTAAGCGCGTAGTCAAGTCATCGATGGCCTAATCAATAGCCAGTACACCATAGCCAATATGTATAAGGACGGCTAATAACTGTCAATACATTTCTAATAACCTACGGTACATATATTGTAGAAAAATATATCAAAATAATGTTTCGTTTGTCTAAAATTTGCCATCTTTAGTAATAAATACACTCTTCCTTCATGTCCCATAGATTTTTTAATACTTTTGTCCTGCGAAGTCCAATAACAAGCCTGCGTGGGCGACGCTCATTATCCCAGAATGCACCTACATCGCGCATCCTACTTATCTAAGCGCGTAATCGGCTCATTGGTCACCAAAAGCCAATATAAGAACGGCTAATATCTGATAGTACACATATATAAATAGTAATCAAATTTAAATAAAATAACAAAAAAAGGGCGGGTCTTAACGCGATATGTTTTATTAACCTTTTTCTAATGTTGCGACGCTGTTTCATGCGTTGTGATCAACTAAGCGCCAGTGATTCAAAAGTTAAAACCGCGGGACATATTTTTTTTTTAGGAGGTGGTAGATTGTTTGAGGAATCAATGTAGGGCTAGGCTTATACCCGCGCTCGTGTGGTAGTGCTGTCTGTTGAAATGTTAAGAAGTGGAATAGATGTGTGTTTGCGTTTTTTTTTCTATCGAAAGAATATGTAATGCTTAATCATGTTTCAAATCGAGTTAGCCCCTGCAGAAAGGTCCCAAGATTGCTATTCATATTTTTCTGAAACCATATTATTTATATCTATAATACTATAAAGTTATAAAATTAAATGTCTGCAGTAGTCTTCTAGTTATAAATAAACGTATTAAAATGGCTCTGTTCCGTGAGCATACTGCACTTGGTGCAGCCTTAAATCATAGGATCCTCAGTTCTCAGTAAATGCTAATAATTTATATAAATTGTACTCGTTCAGTCACGTTCAATCTTTACCCAGTTGTCACGTGAAAGTAAAAATAAATACATACAAAACATAGTTTTGCATTCATAACGGTAAGAACCTCGAGCGATACCTTGCACGATTCATGTAATCCTTATTACTTACACCAATTTATCACCCCTCAACTGAACCACTGTTTCCATTTAACTACGTCAATATTCATAGCAAAGGGTCGCAATTAATACAAACGCCTGTGTTATTACCCTTCGATCAATCTAACGTATGCATTATTCAGATGCGTTTAACTGCACTTTGTTTGTGCATAAAGAATCAGGTACACTGCGGGCGTGGCGAAAGTCAGATATACAAACTATGTAGATGAACCTGAAGAGTTAAACCGAAAAAAAAATTGTCAGGGTATCAGTGGCGTGGCGTTCTTTTAAGCTGATTCCCACCGGGCTACCCAAGGAAAGACTTATAACCACTTTTTTCTTTAAATATTAGTAAATGAATACGCTTTGGCTTCCTTTGTAATTTTCCTGACGCCACGCTTCTGCAGGGTAGCTATCAATCCATCGATTGATAGATACACTGCAGATGTTCATTAAAGACGGAGACTTTTTTTAGGAAGGTAGCTATATAATGTAATAATATCCTAGGATACAAGTACGCTTCATTGCACAACCTACAAAACAATAGCAAATATGCAAAGAATATTTTTTATTCTGCCAACCGACCTTCCAAACGACCGGTTAAGCTCAGTGGGAGTAACGTTTCCTGAAGCTGAAGGTCCTGGGTTTGAATCCCGGTAAGGACGAATATTTGTGTGAAGAGCATAAAGATTTGTTCCTCAGTCTTGGTTGTTTTCTATGTATATATATAGAATTAAATAATATTTATTAAATAGATCGTTTCCTTATTGAGCTTACCATGGGACTAGTTCGTACGTTGTGTAAAAATTGTCCTGTAATATTTATTTATTATTATTCCAATCATACTTAGGCAACAGGCTGTCTACATCGATAAGGAGTGTACTAGCCGTTTAAAATATTTTTTCTTAACGTAGGACGAAGATTCTAAGCAAGTACACACTTTGGGGTCATTTTTTTTTCATTTAACATAATTAATATGCATTTATGTTTTCAGGTATCGTAAACCTTGTTTTCTATTCCAAAGTATGAATTTAGAGATAGGGATGTGAAAGAAAATGACTGGCATGACTTCAGGAAATCAACTTTTTAACACGTCGCGCAGCCGCGCTCGAAGTGTACTAAAGCCTTAAATGCAGAGCTTATAAACGATGGGGCGCTACAAAAATGACCATCGTTTGTCAAGCATCGATCATTGCTGATAAATCTTCTTTTGTTTATATACAAATCGAATTTTAAAAATCCTACGTCTTTAAAGGTATGTGAGTTTCAAACAATCTATCTTCAACGATTTAGGCTGTGCGTTGTCTATCTACATATAGTTAAGTCACGTTATTGTTTCTGCATTTTAAATGTGGGCTAACTGGGACTCATATTCGCCATAAGTTGGACAAACCGATTGACAAATGTTGAAGTTCTGCGTCAAGTTTGGAGGCGTTTGCGACCTGATGCAGACAAGCAAAAGGAGAAAGGTTGATATCTAGGTAATGTCCTTAGGCACTTTAGGTATCAACTTGTACAATTAATAAGCATGGGCAAATTTGCCGGAAGAGGTGTCGGGCGCAGGAAGAAGCCTCGTGACTGCGAAACATCCGGGGATGGACTCAAGTCACAAGTGCAGCGAAGCTTTTCAATCTTGCCAAAGACCGAGAAATATACGCTGACTGGCAACTTTAACTAGTTAGAGAGGCACTATAAGAAGAAGACTGTTTCTGTTTGTAAACTGGAAATATAACTAGCATTTTCAGATTGTATGTATCTGAATAGTGTGGTAGTAACAGAGTTATGTTATGACATTGAAAGTAACAAGTAATTATTCCGAGGTATTTATGAACTTTACCCTTCTACTCTTGAAGAAAAATAAGTCAACATAGCTCTGACTTACCCACGAATAAGTTTATCGCCTTGCCACTGATGATTTATGGAAAACAAAACAATCACGACCCTTTATTATAAAATAAAATTTTGATGTAAAGGTTATTTGTCCCGCGATATTTTATAAAACATTGGAACTAATATGCTGTCTGCTCCCCGTGAACTTCATAAAATAAAGTAACTTTTATTTGATACTACTGATAACTGTCATTGTACACTAAAGGGCAGGGTCGTGAGCTAGACTTTAGCCTTATCGCTGGCACGACTGGAAAGAAAGCTGGCTAAAAATACAACGAAATACTACAGCTAAACTTACTTTTACTGCGAAAACTTCATCGTCAAACCGCAGGGCTGCCACACGTAGAGCCAGAATAATTGGTGGGACCAAGAAAATGGTTTGTTTGGTAAGACATACCGGTGGGACCACAGTTCTAAAGGGAAACAGTCCAGCTTCAACTTTGGCCCAGTAAGCACTTACCGCTAAATGATACTACTGAACTATAACTTGTCTATCTTCCTTACATCTTCACTCACTTGCTCAAAGGTTAACTGGAAGAGATCCCTAATAGGGATAAGTTCGCCTTTGTACTTATATCTTTTATGTTTATTGCTTTTGTAACTGGTTACTATGTACAATAAAGTGTTTACATACATACATACTAACCAACAATTCGCGTTGTTTAGTTCTGAATAATACTCGAAGGTGAGAGAAAGATTTAGTTATTTATATTTTGACGACCGATTTGGCTCAGCGGGAATAAAATTACCTGCGAAGCTGAAGGTCCTGGGTTCAAATGCGCGGTACGAGCAAATATTTGTGAGATGAGCATCAATATTTTTTCACTTGTCTTGGATGTTTTCTATATATATAAACAAATATATCTATTAAATACCTATATCATCGTCTAGTACCCATAACACAAGCCTTATTGAGCTTACTATGAGAATATTTCGATTTGTGTAAAATTGACACCTAATATTTATTTGTTAATCTATCTATTTCTCATGTTCAAATGAACCTTGTAATAACTTTGCATCAGGAAGCTAAAGTGATTGTTTTAGGCCCTAGACTTTAAATACACCAAGATTGTGACGACGTTCATGAGGGCAACTCCAAAAGCTATTCACAGCAGGTGACGTGCGATCCATATTCGCACAAACGCCCTGGATTCAATCGACAGACGTGCCAAAAACCTCATTGGTGACACAGATCTTGTAAAGCTGCAAAGCCTCGAACACCGTAGGAAGGTTGCCTGCCTTGTGGTATTTTACAGGATACGTATATGCGGCGGGACTGCGTGCTAATTCCACCTTCAACATTTCGTCACTGTGGGACTAGTCCCACTCTACGTCTAGACGTGGATTTGGATTCCACCCTAGGACGTAGTTAGGACGGCTAAGTTATGGAACTCTCTTCCAGCATATCTTTTCCCGTAACAATATAACTTGAATCTCTTTCAGACGAGAGTGAATAGACACTATCTAGGTAAGCATGCTCCATCGTCGGCTTCATCGTCGCTTACCAACAGGGGAGATTGAAGTCAAATGTTTGCCTATCTTACATGAAAAAAAGGCACTGCTACCCTGCTACCCTATACTACCCTGAACGTCCATGGCTCCATACAGGCACAGTTAAACTGCCTACCCTGAAGCTCTGATCGACCACGGCTCCATACAGGCATAGAAAAACAGCTTTACCTTGGTCAAAAACCCTGTGCGGCCTGCACTGATTCACAGACATACTATACTAAACTTTTTTTCTAATTTATCTTACAACTGGCCACTTAAATCGCAATTACATTTAAAATACTATCTTCCCATGAGAATTAACTTTGATGTGTTCCACGTAGGTACGGAGGTACGGACGCAAACAGTCCAAAATAAACAACAGTAGGCAGCGCCGCGTTTAGGATGCGTTCATAATTGAAAGAAATGGCTTTACTGCCCATCGACGCCCACAAAAACTGAACGAAGCGAATTACTAGGACGAGTCATTGAGAAGTGATTTCTCTGCATTTTTTATTATATTAGGTAACTTAATAGCATCTACGGCAAGGTTGCTCTGTAAAAAAAGAATCGACTAGTGTAACATAGTAGATGATTGTCGTTACCTTTTATCAGCAAAACTAACGTAATACAAATATGAACCAAGGAACAATTTGTAGTGGTTGTTTAAAAACTAGAAACTAAAATACTAAAGATATCCAGTCAAATGAATATCATGGATAAGGATTATAATTAATGTTATGTATCCACAGCGTACCCTTCCGCCCTCTGTAATAAAATGTTCGACAAATTAAGGATATTTTTATCGAGCTGTTATCTCTCACCGTTCATATTATCTCCTCTTTTTTTTACATCAGAAACCATTAGTCGGGTCTCCTGTATCTTTTAATATGAGTTGCTACCTTTCTTAAGTTAGACGGAACTTCATTAATCTCAACAAAATTTATCCGTGACTAATTAGAAACACATGTTTCTCACCTGGCTGCAATCAGAGATGTAATCTCACAACTAATTGGATGCATTATTAACCGTCTAATGATACTTTTATTTCTACTATTTCTAATTATTGAAGCCGGTAGGCGTGATGGCAGTTTGATGGAAATACATATAAAAGGAAATAATAATTATTCTGATTAAGTACAAAAATCGGCCAAGTGCGAGTCGGACTTGCGCACCGATGGTTCCGTACAAAATATACGCTACAAACGCGGCCGACATACTATATAGTATAAGCAGGGCCCTACTCCTAAGCAAAATGTACGAGGAGTGAGGTCATTTTATATTGGATCCTGCCTGACATAGACAGATAGATTTAAAAAAATAAGATTTTTAGATTTATTTCCCGGGTATAAGAGCTACCTTCATACCAAATTTCAAATTTTTAAGACAGCTGGAAGTACACTATAGGTTCTCCATGGACGGCAATTTGTATGAAAACACCTTTTCTAATGACTGTATCTTTAACTTGCGTTAACTTAGAAGCTTGATTTTTTTATTAACATTTTTTTTTATAAACTTAATGTAGGTAGATGTAATTTTGTCTTAAAAATGAGTTACTCGTAGTCCATGCAGCGAAGATGACGGTGAAGGGGGTGATGAACTTACTCTTAGCAAAACAAGTATGAAAATTTTCTGTTTGAAGAGTTTGCTTCAAGTGTGATTGTCCTACCGATTTCAGTAAAAACTTTATACATATGGTCGAAAATGTTGAAATGAGCAAAAGATAAGGAGTAAATCTGCTTATATCATTACATTAGCATTTACCTCAAATAATAGAATTAGAAACGAATATTTTTCATTATTCATACGGCCCATTCCGTATTAGCCCATATTATTTAACACTATTACTTGTACCATAATACTTAGCTACCCACAGATAAGTGACTAAGTCACGGGGACATCGTGTATTGCATCAGAGACACTACCGGAATAAGAAAAACGTCGCAATCACCAAAGAAATGTGAGACATTAGTTTGCCGATGTCTGCAGTTACATAAATAAGTTCCTTTTAGAAAGCTGGAAATCTTTTAACGCCGACTGTGCAATACCTTCCTTACAACGGCATGAATCCTGCGCCCCGTCATTAATAGACTTTCACTAAGGAAATGCAATTTTCTAGAATACGGTAGCGTGAAGACCAATAGGGTTTCTCTTTTTACCCGTCCGTGGTCGCCTGGGGCTGCGTTACAGCATAATGCTGCTCTTAACTAGGCTTTGAAATATGACCTACATAAGCTAGAATGTAAATTATTTGCTTTTCTCCAACTAGCGGACCGTGAAACACCGGCGGACGTTGTGGTGTGGTTAATCTATCAGCTCATCGCGCGCAATCTAGACTACATAGGTCTCACTGACACCTCTCATTGATGACCGAACGGTCAGTACCTGTTATCTAACTGTTGCATATTTCACTGACGGTGACCGTATCCAAACGTAAGGTACGTAATCGTTTTGGAGTTCTACAATAGGAGCGAAGAGAGGTTCTTAAGGGGCTACTTCGTCTTTCGTAAATCACGCCCCAAACGCGGAGCTAGCCAATAAGCGTGATTTGTAATAAGGGACGCATTTATTGCTCGCGCGCATCAAAGAAAGAGAATGCTAATACACTACATGCTTGGGGTTTTTTGGCGTAAGCGCCAGATGTAAAAGTACCATGAAATCGAAGATATTAGTATGTTTTGTTAACATTTAAGTTAATCACTTAAAAGATAAAGGGAAGAATGACATTTTAACATAATTTAGCCGTTTATTAATCTGTTGTTTGTACAAACTAGACAAAAAACGGGAAATGAAGACGCGTTTTCTGATAACTTTTCTATCGAGGAAATTTTCATTAAACATGTTTCCGCGTTAATCACTGAATAGGTTATATAGTCAAGAAACACATATCTGAAAAGCAGCCTGATTTATGTACTAGATTTGACACAAAATGCGCTACAAAATAGCTTAAATATTCGATGCATACCCTTAAAGGTTTGGCGAAACGCGCGTGATCCTTTTGACGGGAGCATCGATAAGCTTCAGTGACTGTTACCGTCAGGCTTGTTTGTCACCTTCGAAATATGAAAATCAAAACACGATCTTTTATTTATAGATTAGAATATTAAGCTGAACAAATCGGTAATTAAAGTCAATCCAAATTTACATACGAATATTATAACTGCGATAGTGTGTTTGTGGAATTGTCCTTGTTTAACGCGATAACGGGGCAACGAGTTGACTTGATTTTCTTGCGTATGACATGGGCTATTTCATATCCCTGAAAATACACGGTTTCGCGAGGGTTATACAAAATAGTAGGTCATCTAAGTGAACCAGGATCCGGAACTAGGATATCCGAAGGAGAACCAAAGTTACCGACATAGCGCTCATAATAATCAAACTGAAGTGGCAGTGCACGAGGCATCATATTTGTCGGAAAGCCGATGTTCGATGGGGCAGACGAGTTATGGAGTGGAGACCTCGAACGACTCGCGCTGTGGGACGACGCCCCGCCAGATGGACCGACGACCTGAAGAGACTGGCGGAAAGCGGTTGGATACGCAGAGCTGAGGACCGGGCTAATGATGATGATGAAAGCGAAGCCACGGGTAAATACATACCTATTACTAGGGAGTAATAAGTATGTATTTTCTTGCCTATTAAAATGTATATCTCTTGCAGCAGAAGTCATCCTACTCTCTGTCAGTTTCTCAGAATGTATTACTTTGTATTGTAAACACTTTATTGTACCTACATAAAAACAATAAAACAAAGAAAGTAAAGTAACACATTTGTGCAAAGGCGAACTTATCCCTTTAAGGGATCTCTTCCAGTTAACCTTAGAGTAAATGAGAGAGAGAAATAAACATCAACGCAGATAGACAAACCAACAAGTTAATATGCACAATGACATTAAAACTATTACAAGCTAAAGTAGCATACACATAATAAACCCTAAATAATAAATAGTAATATAATAGCATATATTGAATTGAATTGAATTGTAAATATCCATACTAATATTATAAATGCAAAAGTGCAGTCTGTCTGTCAGTCTGTCTGTTACCTCTTCACGCTTAAACCGCAGAACCGATTTGGATGAAATTTGGTATGGAGATAGTTTGAGTCCCGGGGGTTTGATTTTTATGCCGGAAAAATACCCTTAACCGCGATAAACGAATTTAAAGCGGACGAAGTCGCGGGCAGAAGCTAGTATATTATAAATATGTATTTTTACGCAAGTCATCCCTCCATTTCCTTTTCTATCTAGCTGTGATATAATTTTAATATTACCAAAATAGTTGAGCAGCATCGATTGCATGTGAGCGAATATTATTCCGTATCAAATACTACACTTAATACCGCATTCCAAGCCCATTTATCAGTAATGTTGTTAATCTGTCAGCACATCAGGCACGCTTTTACGCATTCGGAGATGCATTTGCATAATAAGCTCGTACCGTATCCGCCGAGATATCCCACATTCCTGCACCGTCCTTCACCTTTCGGTAAAGGAAAGAACACGACCCGAACAGTCCCAAACAATGAAGTAACCTGTCTACTTGCAAAACCGAGTGCAAATCACGTTTTGATAGCTGCTTTTGTGATTTTATCGGGGATACGTAAAATATGGCGCGCGGACTAGTTTAGTTTCATCAGAGTCGAAGATAATCAAATTTTAGAGAGGGACTGACCTTTTGTTGGAAGGGTCAGAGTGTACGTCGCTGGAGCTTCTTGATTAAAGGTCGGTTAGAAGTGTTACCAGTTAATTTTGTCAGAGTGAGTAATGCAACGAGGTACAGAACTTCTGAGCTAATAAGACGTATTATTGATGTCTAAGTGCGCACTTAGAGTTTTTATTTGCCACCAGGAGACTCAATCTAGCAATATAACCCTGATATTCAGTCCAGAAGAAACACATTCTTCTGGATGAATTTGACATTGTATTTTTTATTAAGTCACTTATAGCGTTAGATTAGCGTTTATCGCGGATCAGGGTATTTTTCCGGGATATAAAGTAGCCTATGTCCTTCCCCGAGACTAAAACTAGGTCCATACCTAATTTCATCCAAATCGGTTCAGCGGTTTAAGCGTGAAGAGGTAACAGACAGACAGACAGACAGACAGACAGACACACTTTCGCATTTATAATATTAGTATGGATTAGTATGGATTATCCCGATTTGTTGATAGTTTACAGATACCTATGCCTATACGAGGGCTGCTATTTATATATCCGGAAACCGGGATTACAATCTTCTTAAATAGCATATTTGACCGCCATGGTAAAATTTGAACTTTTTTAAGTATATAAGGTATATTTTTTCTTCCTTATTAACGCTCGTGTTTTGTTTTTGACGGGTTTTAAATGTCATCTCGCAGCAAGAATGGAACTCACTCGTGAAAATATTCGTGCTATGATTTATTATGATTTTCGGCGTGGTTTAACGCAACAACAGTGCATAGATCAACTAACTTCAACTTTTGGTGATGAAGCCCCATCTAAAACTACTGTGTATCACTGGTTTAGTGAGTTCAATCGTGGACGTAGTATGCTTACGGACGAAGTTAAGGCAGGTCGCCCGAAATCGGTCGTTGTACAACAAAATATCGAGGCTGTGCGAAAACTTATAATGGACGACCGACATGTTACGTACCGCGAGATAGAGGCGACTCTGGGTATTTCTATGACCAGCATTAATAGCATATTACATAATTATTTGGCTGTAAAAAAAATTTGTTCGCGTTGGATACCCCACAACTTAACAAATGAGCAAAAACATGCTCGCGTCGAATGGTGCAATAAAATGTTAAAAAAATATAACCGTGGTGACTCAAAAGCCGTTTATAACATCTATACAGGTGACGAATCCTGGATCTATGCATACGATCCCGAAACGAAGCAACAATCAACGGTATGGGTGTTTCAAAATGAGCCGAACCCTACGAAAGTTACTCGTGCAAAAAGTACATTGAAACAAATGGTGGCCTGCTTCTTCGGTATTAATGGCCATGTAGCTACAGTGCCACTAGAAAACCGTAGAACGGTTAATTCAGAGTGGTACACGACCATTTGCTTACCGGAAGTATTTGAACAAATTCGTAAAACTAACCAGCGACGAAGAATCATTCTTCATCATGACAATGCCAGCTGTCATACGTCACGCGAAACAACTCTATTTTTGGAGGGTCAAAATGTGGAATTAACGGGTCATCCGCCGTACAGCCCTGACTTGGCACCCAACGATTTTTATTTATTTCCAAATATAAAGAATAAATTACGCGGTCAACGATTTTCGACCGCTGAAGATGCTGTCGACGCATTCAAACAACACGTTATGGAGGTACCTCAGGCGGAGTGGCAGAAGTGCTTTAAAAATTGGTTCACGCGAATGCAAAAGTGCATAGATCATCAAGGGGAATACTTTGAAAAACAATAAAACTATTTTCAGCCGTGTACGTTTGTTTGTTTTTTTGTTTCCGGATATATAAGTAGCAACCCTCGTACTACTATAGAAAGAGCAACGATTTCAATATAGGTACATCCATCCACGATAATGAGTAAAAAATATGTATATTTTTAATAGTAGCATAGTTATTAAGTATATTTTTAAATCAGCCTATCGTAAATAATTAATATACCTACTATTATAATTTTAGTGTTCTTTGTATTTTACGATCATAATTTAATTTATGTAAATTGACTAAAATGTAATTTATATTATAGAATAGAATATTTTAATCTAATTTAATCTATGTCTAAAATTAAAGTCCCAAACAACAACTTTTCCAATAATCTTTATAATTAGGTCTATTATATGTAGGCATCGTAAATTCGGATGCTTTTATACCTACAACTAGCAAAGTCCCGGAAAAAGCTAAGCAAGTATGGAGCGGCTTCTTAAAAATTATATTTTAATTTTTCAATTCCCGGTTTATACAAAACGTCATGAAAAGGTCCTTTTTAAAGTATTTGGGTTATGACGTTAAATGTCTATTAGTTAAATGAAACCCATGTGAATAAAATACAATTTTGTAAACAGGAACAAGTAAAATAGTTTTTTTAATACCTTGATACGTATGTTTGATGTTATATTAATTTCCAGTATGCCGGTAAAACACGGGAATTTTGTTAGTAAAATTAAATACAGTCCGCCTCCATGCTAGTCAACAACTACGCGGTGCAGGTACCGAAGCCGAAGTTTAGGTATAAAAGCATCCGAATTTCGTTGCGTCAAATATCCGTAATGTTTGCTATGAAGAGATCATAATTGCTACTGACTTTTGCTCTGATAATACGCCATACCAATAGGTACGAATGAAATTGATTAAAAAATGTACTGCCATAAAGATATTAGATAAGTCAAAACAGGTAGTACAAAACCCTTACTAGTAAAAAATTGTATTAAAAATGAAAATAAAAAGGTTAATAACATCTAGCACAGATGACTAAGCAAACAAAGAAAAAGAGCACCGAGTAGCCGCGTAAGTCCACACAAAAGTTACTATCTATCACAATACTCGCGCATAACAATAACAATCACAAAGATCACTTTACCCATGACAATAACAATGAAGAGAATTACAACTCATCACTTCAAGACTCCGAGCCTTCAAGGCTCAGTATATTTTATCCTTTTTTTAACTTACATGATTTTCGCACATTATCAGAACACACGAATACAGGGCTTAATCGTGTATAGATAAATATGATCAATACCTTGCGTTGATAATTCTATGACGTTTCGGACGTAACAGATTATGGAGTCTCCAAGGAACTCATAGACGCTATACGCTGTACCTAATAAAACCATATTTCGTCGACTAAGCGAAAAACACGTGAATCGAGTTTTTTAACGAATTCTTAACAAAACGATTGCTTATCATCTTTGGTATCTACTAAAGATGATTTTAATACGGTGAAGGAGTCGAATCGCGTATTTTGTTTACCTTTTTAGGGCTCCGTACGAAAAAGGTAAAAAAGGAACCCTTGTGGTGCGACTCTGTCTGTCTGTCTGTCCGACTATTGCGCCACATCTCAAAAATGAGTATCACATGAAAAGGGCTTGATCTGCACATTTTTGAACAATTTTATCTCAGAAGTTTACCGAAACATTTTTAATATTTTGAGGGAGATAATTTGTAGGGAGCCCTCCCTCGGTGCACAAGTCATACTTGCTCTTAGCTGGTTTTCTGTTTACATTTTGTTAGATGTACGATGTACCAAAAGGGGCAAAGTGTAGTTTATAGATTTATTGTGGAATTTGAATTTAATCCGGTCAGAAATCGCAAGTGTTTTCAAAGTCACAAACGTTAATCTTGCTTCTTGCAACAAGTCTAAACGAAGTACTTGCACGCACTAAAGACCTTTGTAAGCTACTTTGTATACAAAACTGAAATACTAAAGTTTGAATCTGGATGCGTCTTATTTTGTAAGTTCGCTTGTCTTTTAAGGGTAGATGCCTGAGTCTTAAGAGGGCTTAGAGTTAAAAAAAATATAAAAATAGTATATTTTCGCAAAGATTTATCGCACATCTGGATATTTCATCCTCCTTACTTTCATGTACATGACTATTGTGCCGAGGTATACGCCGGCTGATTTTCCGCAACTCGATGTCTATGATGCGCCTATTTTGCGTTAGACTATTGTGCCTAATATTAACATGTATCTTTCGGATTTGTACTCCAATCGTCAAATTAAAAACAACTATGCCACTTATATTGAAAACGCGATTATAGCAAATGGTGCCTTTTTATTGCATCCTTGAACTAGGATCAAAGACTTACAAAATAGTTTGCTAAAACTATCAATAAATTTGTCAAAATTTCAATAGAACACATTTGAAGATTTCTTATGTATATTAAGGTGTAAAATGACCAATATTTTTTTCTATTAATAATGAGCTAGCATTTTATTAATAGGCGTGACGAAGTTGGGCAGTCGTGGAGCGGCGGGGCGTCCGGACTTGGCGAAATCAATAACGGACAATAAGCTAATGAGTGATTACGCAAACCACTATTCTTTTCACCGTCGGCTATTGATCTCGACGAAGGAGATAAACGAATAGAAGCGATATAAAAACTATTATTTGGGTGGGCACGAAGGTATGGCGACAGTACGAGGACGAGGTATAAGGCAGAAGACCCCTATCGGCCCATAATCTGTTTCTTCTTTCACCGAGCATAAACTTCTATCCTACGTCCTTTTTCATTATCCTCGTTAGCCTGAAGAAGTCCACTGCTAATCATAGACCTTTAACATAACATACGAAATAATCCGCTCCTGGGCCTTACTAATCCAACCCTAATTTTTTTCAACTTTGCATAATCTTGGCACGTGGCGATGTTTAGTCGTACAAATACAAAATGTGGATAGGCAAATTCTATTGTTGTTTTGTTACGTACTTGTAGGTAAATAGATTCTTAGTAATTGTTTAAAATCCTTTGCAAATTCTTCCTTTATACAAAGGCATATTGTGTAAAGCAGCACATAAACCAATAATCAAATGACAATACTCTTTCCATAAAAGTGTGGCACGAAACAAAAGATCACTGGAATTTGGAACATCTTCTGAGAATAGAGAAAAGGGAATTTTATAATCAGTCGTAAACTTAACAATAATCTCAAATTCAAACCTTCGCAAATTTTACACAATATAGCACTTCTAGTAACTTATTGCTGCGTTGTATTCAACACAAACGCACACGATATCATAGAAGACAAAAGACATAATAGACTCAAGGTTAAAACGAAAACAGAAAATACTGATGAATTGCATTATGAAGTCGATGCAACATTGTCGCAACCTGTAATGAATAATGATTAAGCTTTTACACAGGTGTAATTTATCCATAATGTCATGTCAAACATATAGTACATCCATGAAATCTTCGCTAGCCTTGGCTATGAAGCGCTTATAATGAAATAAGTACAAATTAATGTTGTTACGAAAATGTGTTCACACGCTTGTGTGTCGAAAATCCTTTCTCGATTTTCACATTCTATGATGCAACAGCTTATTTATCTTTATTTTTTAAACTCTAATTTGACGATGATAAATCGAAAATATTGGTGAGTAATTTGAAATGTGCGCGTGTTCAATAATGGTTGGCGTTTAGAATCATCAAAGCAAACAAGATAGCGTGCATGCTTCTACAAAGCTCTACTAAAGTTCCTACATGATGAACCGCGCCGTATTTTGGGGAATAATTCAAGAAATTAAACAAGAAAATATTGTCATCATAAGTCACTTAAAATGGAGATTGAAGCCCAATGTCCAAGATATTCCTTAGAATCGCTGGGCTAAGGAGTAAAAACAGATCATGTTCAGGATCAGATCAGGCGTTAAATATTTCTTTAAGCTGTGTTTTGCTCCATAAAATCTTGCTTCGCTATTGTCGTGTAAGCACGACTAGGAAGCCATCATGACGCACTGAAATCGTGATATTTTTTTTTATTAAAAAAACATAGCGTCTTTCACTAAAAAGTTAATGTTTTTGAGATTTTGTACGGGAAGTATCAGGCTTTCGGGCGTATCGAATGGCCGGCGGTTTTGGGAATTTATCGTGCATCCCGTCCCGGATTTACCAGGCATCCCGTGGCTACCGTTATCAAGTTGCATCGACGGATGGACAGACTCCGGAGATACGCTCCTTGCATCCTCCAATTACCATCACCCACGGCTAAAGCGCATCCTAGTAAGGTCCGTTTTAGTATTCCCGTAAATTATTTAACATTGTTGAAACCATAAAGCGCCTACAGACACGATTCGTGATGCACCTGCCCGCTTCATACCCTGTTAATCCTATAACAATAGATACGTCAAGATCTGGACAAAAAGTAATAATTATTTTTTATTTAGTAATACTCCGACTCATAATAGGAGTTAGATGGGAGTTCCCGTTATTTATTTCTTATATCGTCTTGCGACGGTCTTCTGTTTGGTTTAAGCTGTTTATTGATATTTATTGTGAGTATTTATGCGCCTTTGTATTTTAAACCCAAGACGGCAGCCGAAATCGGTTCAATGGTCGAGCCCAAATTAGGACGATTTACAAGTTATTGCGACAAAAACCCTTAAAACCCCGGTTTGATTTTCGCCAGACTCCTCAAAGTTTATTGAACTTTTAAAGTTAAAAATGAACCTTGGGAAGAAAGATCGATGCATTCAGTGCATTGTCCCTTTAAGTCGATATACTTTTGTGATATGATGACGGAACAAGTTTAAGAAACATGACGTTATCTGTAACCACGTCCATGCCATTTACTTGTTGATTGAAGGTATGTAACATGACACCTCTGTCGTCGACAAACCGCTTTGTAATTTAAAATTTTGGGAACATACAAAAAATACGCGCTGTGAGGTCTGATTTGTGACAAGTACATCACAATTGCTTACTCGTAAAATGCATTACATTTGAGATGTCAAAAGTTGCGAGAAGTGTAATGAAAGAATTATTGTTTTGTCCAGTACAGGGAAGAGAACTTTAGAACTTAGAACTGGATAAATATTGTAGATGGAGATAATTTTGCAGAATTCAAGTATTTAATTTCCGTACGTCTGAGGCACCATATTTTCATTAATTTCTCACTAAATTTAACGACTTTTGTTGAAATTGTTTTGATATAAAGTGTTATTCTGTAATTCTAGGTTCTAGACGTTCTGGGCTGTAAACCCACTTAGATTGCTAAGTGTCCATGATATAGATGACCGAGGACGAGGACTATCTCTACGGTATTATTATTACACTTTTAAGTACATAATAAATATTTTAATAGTAGTATAAATAATCTATATTACTCAACCGACAGTTTAAAAGCCTTAGTAATAATTCGCAAGCCCATATTTAGTGTAGAGACCACATAAATCAACGTTTAATAATAACCCCTAAGTTTGATATCTTTATTGTATCTATAGTGAGCTAATAGCGTAAAATCGTGCACTTGTGGACTATGCGTGTAATAAATAAGTATTATTAATTATTTATCTGTGGAATATTAATAGGTGTCCGTCCAATTTGGCTTTAAACCGTTTATTGTGGGTGCGCTAGCTCCTTCGAGTAATGACTGTCGGTTAGATCATTTATAGGTAAGTGTTTATTTAATCTACAATAAAATTATGGCTCGGGCCAATATTTTGGCTGTAATTGAAACTGATTCTTGCTAGGTTTACTTTATGACTAACTCAGATTTCACCGCGGCTTCACTTGCCATGGTAAACGTTTCTGCTTATTTTACGTATTTTTTCTTTTTCCGGAATAAATATAATATAAGGCGGCTTATATTATATTTCTATATATTTTTATTTTCTATTGTTCCGTTACTCCAAGGGATTTGGTATAACCAAATTAAGAACATACTTTTACAAACTTTTCAAACTCCTTTAAGGAATATAATGAACAAAATTAGTAAATATAGTTACTAATTATTTTGTTTTTCTGTTATAAATCTTGACAGATTACATGTCGCAGAGCAATAAAACCGGCCAGTAATTAATTCAATTGTTAAACAACGTCGAATGTATTAATAACGACAAGTCATGACATGAAACGCGCCGCGTCCATAATTATGTCACAATTATCAAACAATTATAACCGCTTACTATCTTTTTTAACCGGTTTTTATAGTAACTGGCATTTAAGATTATTGTTTTTTTTTCTTCCTTAATCCATACTTAATATTATAAATGCGAAAGTGTGTCTGTCTGTCTGTCTGTCTGTCTGTCTGTCTGTCTGTCTGTCTGTTACCTCTTCACGCTTAAACCCCTCTGGTACAGTAGTACTACCAGGTAGTTCTACTGGTAGTTCAGATGATACACCTTAGGGACACTAGTACTACTTCTAAAAATACAAGAATATCCCTCGGGTTTTGTCATAGACCACTGTATTAAAAGTTCAACTGGTAGTACATATGATACACATTCCAGATGTAAACAAAATATACATACATGTTTTCTAGCTCACTGAAAACCTTGAACGGAAAAAACTTTGACTTTTACTATGCAGCCAACCAAAAAAAATCCCTCTGGTACAGTAGTACTACCAGGTAGTTCTACTTTTTCATACAAAATGTCTACTATTTATGAAGTGTTCGTGTTCTCTTCGTATTCTGCACCAAAGTTTTTTATTCTCTGTTTGGCCTGTAGGTTGACTGGTAGAGAATGCCTATGGCATTGAGTCCGCCCTTTGTAACTGTATTTTATACTGTGCAATAAAGTTTAAAAAAAATGTCGTTATCGATCGGTCAAAATGTATAAAAAACACATTTTTTTTAGATTGTATTGCTAAGCAGAAGAAAAGAGTATCGCTATGAACGCAACAAACTACAGGACAGTTGTACTACCAGTCTGCCGTTATGGTCACTAGTACTACTGGTAGTACTAGTGACCTTAGGGTGTATCATTTGTACTACCAGTAGAACTACCTGGTAGTACTACTGTACCAGAGGGCTTAAACCGCTGAACCGATTTGGATGAAATTTGGTATGGAGATAGTTTGAGTCCCGGGGAAGGGCATAGCTACTTTTTATCCCGGTAAAATACCCTCATTTGCGATAACCGAATTTAAGGCGAACGAAGTCGCGGGCATATAACATGGAGAAAAAGTATATAACATGGAGAAAAAGGATTTCTTTTAATTAATATTAAGGACCGACTTTTTTTCTGTGTCATAGAAAACGAGCGGACGTATCACCTGATCATTGATTAAAACTAAGACGATTTTCACTCATTATCACAACACAGCAAACGGTTCCTTCGAGACTATGGACGTAACGCGACGTCCGAAACGTCGAAGAATTACCAACGATAGTTAATTAAATAAAATCATCAGATTAAGCCCCGTTTGTTGTGTTGTCAAAATGGGATCACCTGATGGTAAGCGATCACCGTCACCCATAGACAACTGCAAGACCAGAGGAGTCACAAATGCATTGCCATTCAGGTGGGAGTATGCTCTTTTCTTGAAGGCTTGAAGGTCGCCTCGGTCCGGATATACTGCAGGGGACAATTTATTCCACAGTACAGTCGTGCGAGGCAGGAAATTTTATTATTACCTTGGGGTAAAAACTACCGCTTTCCACTCCAAACCACTATTAACATGTTTCTGAACTAAGCAGACATTTCAAGTGAACTTTTATCTGACGTGGGGTTCAATAGAAACTGCAAAAAATGTAATCAAACCAATTTACCTTCATTACTTCGTAGTCAGGAACTTTTAAAGAATGAACATCCACAAGTTATACGCATAAACATTGTATTTACATTATTGAATTATTCATATTTCAGTAAAAATAAATTGCGGCAATAATCGTTACGTGTCAAATGCCAGCAAAGATTTTTTACTCATTGAAATCAATGTTGTATATCAGTCCTTAAAAATTAACAACTTTCAACTTATAAGCTAATCATGATTGAATTTAATGTTATTATCCATTAGAATATAAAATTGCAATATGTTATAAATGCCCAATTCTGATTTGACGTATCATTCTGTTGCATTTAACTCAGTGTAATTATAACTTTGTAACGAATTCAGGAATAAATTATTTCTATTTCAATTATTAGGCTTTTCTGCCGTCAGCAGTTAAAATGCAAAATGCAAAATCTTGTAACAAATAGTGTCAAAATTTTAAGACAAGCTGCCTGGGCTCTGTAGCTCAATTGGCAGAGCGTGCGCCCCGGCAAGGCATAAAGCACTGGTTCAAATCCAGTCGGAATCTTGAATTTTTTTCATTATTTATATCGTTGTATTAAGAATATAGTTTCTTAGCTAATATATTCACTTTAAAAATCGTGAAGATCGTCATGTTAAAACATCAAGACGGTTCAAAAAAAAAAACAAAAAAAATACTTTTGAATTAACAAACAATATTTTTTTTAGTTTTGGCAAAGTTATTAATTTCAGTAGGTATAGATTAGCCATCCATACTAGCTATATTAATAGTATAAATACGAAAGTAACTCTGTCTGTCCGTCTCCTTTCCACGCTTAACCACTGAACCGATTGAGATTAAATTTGGTATAGAGATATATTGAGACCATGGGACGATCAAAATATATATAATAGACAAAAAACATAGCAGAAGTCGTTTATTTAAATGAGTGATTATCGCGGAAATAGAAGATAATGTTATTTTATATTTCGAGTTCTTCCCACTTTATTGTACTAATTTCGCATATGTCAAATAGATTGTTTAAAATAACATTTATACTATTCCCATCACTATTTAACTATAAATCAACAGACAGAAGGCGGAATTTTTTATTGTAAACGCAACGTTGAATTTTGTCGACTGTTGATTAGTTATATTTACCAACCTATGAAATTTAAGCAAACACTAATAAACTTTATATGAACCTATCTCTACTCTGTCAATAGACAATGAATGTAATTGTGAGTCAGCCATATTTGTTTACATATTTTGCAGTTTCTGTTGAACTCCACTTTAGAAGTGAATGCTACGAAAATGTACTAATTTTCTCTGCTATAAAATAACTAACAATTCCTATTATAAAATGTGTTGAACAACATTCCAGCACCTTGTAATGAGCGGATGTCGAGAATCGATAGCAAAATTGTGGGCATATTTTATAATTTAATATCGATTCATGCAAAAATCTACTTCAAGATCAGTTTACTATGGTATATATCTGGTTGGACTGAATACCTTTTATTGGGAACGTAACTTTTCGTTTAAACATCGCCTTTAAAGTCGTCTTTGCTGCACTAGGGATAAAAGCTAGGTTAATGTGTTTGATGGGTTTATGGAAAATGCATTGCTGGCGCCATGCCAGTGCAAGAGCGTGTACCCGATAGTATCTTGGGACGGAATACTGCACTATTTAAATTTTTACTAAATAACGAAGCTTCTAGTCGACCGACTTCTAGTATTAACTAAGGAATCTTTTAACTCAATGTTTCTAAGACTTCGCCATTTTGAATTGGTCTGTCTCATTGGATTTTTATTCTGTTTAGTCCACGATACTGGCAATTCAAATGTAGTTCTAAAATAATTATATCCGGAAGAAGACGGAAAGAGAATGTATAGAACATGTCCTAATCTTTGACAACATTACTTTAATAATTGACATCCCGTCTGGATGTTATAATGCAATGAATTAAAATTGAAGGAGCCAACCATTGAGACAGTACTGTAAGGTAAGGGTGTAGTTTACCAGGAAGCAGTGGAAAAAAATATATATAGTGTTTTGGATATCTTATCTATTCGATAGCTGACTTAAGACTAATTCCAATTAACAAAAATAGAACGAGAGTTGTTATTCGTAATTTTAAATACATCACGTACTTTTTACATACCTTCATGTCTGTCTCGCATACTACCGTGAAGGTTTTGCCTTCACAGTACCTAGAACTAGTAGTTGAGACACTGGAACAGTACCGCGCATGGGTTACCAAGAAAAGTTGGCATTGTGTTATCACCTAATAAGTAAGTGGGTTTTTATTTTTTAAATTGTGCCTTACTTATTCACATAACATGGTTAAGAAAGGTCAAAAATGTTGGTTTCCAGGGCACAACGGTATGGCACCGTTTCTTTTGTTTTAAGATTTCCACAAATAATCCCGCAGGCACATTTTCTTACAAATGAATCGTATGAACCCTCAAGAGTACTAATTGCTATGAAGAATATGTTTAAAAATATACCTACTCTTAATACGAAGAAATGGTCGTTAAAATTCCGTAAGTTGTTTGCGAGTAAATATTATTTTCCAAATAATTGCTTTCAGTCTCAAGGCGAAATAAGAGTGGCGTCCCTTGTACTGCAAACGAGCGAGCAGTCTGCCACGGTACATGCCTGACCACGGTGCAGAGACCTCACCAAAACTTCTAAAAACTCAATACTAAGTCATTGTTTTCATACGTAGGTCACTCGATAAGTTTTGAGATGCTCGAAATTCGAAAATGGAACGCACCTGAATTATATGTTATAAACATATAATTTATTTAAAAATAGAACACAAGTTGTCAAAAGCAAATTTATTTAAAAATAGAACACAAGATGTCGCTCCAATTTAAAAAATGAATATGATACAGTCATTTTTCTAAAACGGTTCCCGCGTTTTTTCTTTGTAATAATGGAGCTTAACCGCGAACATTTGCGTGCTATGATATTTTATGATTTTAAATTTGGTTTATCTGAAAAATTGTGTTTGCAACGATTGCAGTCAGCGTTAGGAGATTCTGCTCCTTCGCGGGCAACAGTTTTTAGATGGTTCAACGAATTTAAAAACGTATATGTGGAAATTTTAAATTATTTTTGTAAACATATGCCGCGAGACATCTGCATTAATATGAATTTCAAAAGCACAACTTGAAAACGCCTCCAAATAAGAGTTTCATTCTCAAAAAGCTGTTAGCAATATTCGAAACTCGATCAAATTTCTGGGCACATTTGATATTCACTTTCTGATTTACTCAAAGCTCATAACGCAAAGCAATACGCCGACGAGAAGTTACCAAAGGTGCAGACTGATCTGTATCAGAAGTTCCCGAAAATGTATGAAAATTTTCGAGTCAACGCTAGCTTTAAGCTAGAATACACAAAAATTTGCAGGTTTCTTACTTACTATCCTTGTTCAATTCAATTCAGTTATTATTTATAGAAATCCATCAACAAGTTACCTACATAAGTATTATTACTTATATGACATATTGAAATTGTCCTAATGTTGTCGAATACAAGTCACACATTCATGATAATCATCACTCAAATATACTTTATGAAAGAAACCTTTTAAGTTTTTCCAGAAATGTCTGTTGAAAGGGTCAGTCCTTGATTTCAGACGTGATCATGTGAAAGTTCTTGCTGCAGGACTATATTCCACTACTATGCCAGTACTACCTGACTACCTGTGTCCTGTTGCAACTAAATTCGTTCCACAGTTTAAGTATATCGATGAATTAATTTACATCAAAACATCCAAATCGCTCCGTAACTATACTAAACGATTTATATTTATGAGTCTAGGGATTATGATTTAGCAGTTTGTTATCTGCAATTACACAGCTAATTACTAGAAGCTTAATACCCAATATGGTGTAAAGTTTCTATACCTTTAAGTTAAACGCCCGTCTTACAGACCGTTTTTATTCTATTTTAGAAAAATACTAAAATATATTTTCTAGATTATATTTTGTTAATTAAGCCCTTTACATGCTACGTTAAATTGTATTTCAAGTTCCTTTGCCTCCACAACATCCGCATCTCCTGGGCATTCAGACTTCGTCTGAGCAAACACTCGAGCTCACCGGCAAACATAAATAATTAAATATTTCCATCGCAGACGCAGACAGTTTGCGCTCTCCAAAACCGTGACCCACATCCAGCGGAAGGATTAAGTTACCTTTTACTTGCAATTCCTGGATTGCGTCACCGTTGCAAAAGTCTACTGGGTCATATCAACTCTGACGTTCATGGAAATAACTACTTTGCTACCCCATTATCCCACTAAAATTGAAAGTTTGCGAAGATGTTTGAATATCTATATGTTTGAGGGTAATTTATCAATGGCATATTAGCCGTCGTACAGATTTAGATGAAAGTTAGGACCCAAAGAGCTATGCTCGGAATTTCTCTACGTGATAGAATTAGAAATGAGGATATCCACAGAAGAAACCGCCATATCTCGCAGGATTGCATGGTTGAAGTGGCAATGGGCGGGCCATGTAGCCCGGAGAACGGATGGCTGTTGAGGCAGTAAAGTCCTGGAGTGGCGACTACGCATAGGGAAGCGCAGCGTGGAGGTCGCGGGGAGTCGGTGGATACGGTCAGGATCACACTCTGCAGCGAGCTCTAGGGGAGGCGAAAGAGTATGAGAGCTGAGTGTGAACACTCACTCGCGTCGATATTCCAGAAGTATTCAAAGCGATATTTCCGGCACCGGTAGGAGCAGTGGCAAGGGTGTAAATGTGGCACAAGTCGTGAAACCAATACAAACATTATCTTGTCACTATTTATTGAACTCGGTCTATGAAGTTGTGAGTGGAGAAGAGTTTTTTTTAATAACCAACCACTCCTCATAAACTTTTACCATAAATTATAAAATGAAGTTCTTAGGGCAATCATTCTGACCACGAGTTTTGCACATTATAATTAGAATTTCCTTGGAATGAAGGTTAAAAAAGATATTTCACACGGTACGCAAATTAACTCAAAAGCTAAAATGCAATTTAATGTTTTTCTGACTACAGGAGGTGTTTGGTAATGGAGTAGGATGTTTTAAAATTTAGTAATTGAAAACTTGAGATTGCATTAAAAAATGTTAGAATAGGGCCATAATTAAATTACGACCATCTTAGAAGTAAAGCCCAGGTAATCTGTGTAACGTAACGACTATCTAAATATTGTAAAGTTTAAAAACGGATCGTGTCATAAGAATAAGTGAAAGGTAATTGAAGGTCACACAGTCTTTTTTTAGGGTTCCGTAGCCAAAATGGCAAAAACGGAACCCTTATAATTTCGTCATGTCCATCCGTCCGTCCGTCCGTCCGTTCGGCCGTATGTCATAGGCATTTTACTCAAAAACTATAAGATGTATATTGATGAAATTTAAAACATGGGTGTCTTGTGTAGTTTGATAGTTAAATAAAAAAATATATATTTCTAGGGGGGCACTCTATACATGTAACCGAAGCTGAAAAAAATTTTTTTCAGCAAATATCAATATGTGGCACATCATTCGACAGTCCTTCGTTGTTAGTTAGTTATTTTCGGAAATATTCGCTCCAAAAGTAGCAAAAATCGTGTCCCCCCTCTATTTTTTAAACGGTATGTTCACAAAATATGAAAAAAATTATAATATAAAGCTTAATAACTACTTCGAACGAATATTGTTTTCAACATGATCGGACATACCGTTTTTAAGTTATTGCCAAAAAACTGCGCTTCTCAGCAATAGGATGTTAGTGCCGGGGGGAGATACGCTCTTGTGTTAGTGTTTTTTTTTCATATCGTTTTATTTTTCATCTGTAGTGCATATTTTTGTAAAAATGGCTGCGGTACATTGAGCATGGTCCGACATGCTCTTAAGGTGCGTCCACACTTGTATCATTTGCTCGTATCCGATCACCGTGCCATAGCATGACTGCGTATCGAGCTTCTTGGACGCTTACTGTCGGCGCGCCGATAATACCGCACTCTTCCGATACAAGTGTGTGATACGCGTAGAAAATGGATTTCGAGTGATCGGATCGGCGCAACGTCCAAACGCGTGATCGTGACACGCGATCATGCTACGCGACGATGATCTGATACGGGCAAATGATACAAATGTGGACGCACCTTTAGCCGGTTTTGTATATGTTAGTATTTGTCTTTACGGTCTCATCACGTCAAAACGTCAGGACGGATTTCCAACTATTCTTGGTACAAAGATACCTAGAAATGTAAGAATGGATATAGAATAATTTATATCCGACTAGGCTAAAGTAAAAGAAAGGGCTCGTATTGCTTTCTCCTCTCCGCGAATTGGATTATCAAAGTACCTATGTAATATCTATGTTACATGAAAATCCGGATAGCGTTTGCTTCAAGCTCTCAAGTAAACGTTTCCATTTACTTACAACTTAAGAAGCTCGTTACGTACTCGGAGTCCTGATGCCTGATTAATAATTCACATTCGCAAAGAAATCTTGCACCGGAGGCGAGGGCTAGTTAGTCATTGATAGATCGATGCAACTAGCGATAGACAAGTCAATCGTAGGGCCTGCCATAACCATGCCTGCCATTTATCACTTCGAATTACTAAAATTTTAGACTAAACCTCCAGGGCAAAAAAAATACTGAGTACAACCGCAACAGATGTTGTTCTAATTTTCTCACATACTCGTAATTCATATTTACATTTGTCACAAAACCAATTTTGTACTTAATTTTTGACATTGTTTTCAGCGAAATTGAACTCGGTGAGCGATTACGAATTCTTAAATGCGACGAAAGCACTTATGTGCATGTATTTTGCAAGGCGCCTTGTCTGATTTTAATGTAATCTACAATTTGAACTCATTATTTCCCTGTATAGCATAGCGTAAGATCCGGTTTATATTGTTTGAAACTTTTCAATGTTGAAACCGATTTATAGTTTCCTACAGATAATTATCTTACTAGTAAGAACTAACAATTTGAGTGTTCTAAAATAAGAGTATGAGATCGCTCTTTACTGGCTCATATTTCAATCAATATGGATATCAATAAAGATCTCACCGAGGCATATATATCGAAATAACGTGTGTACTTTTATGTTAATCAACTTAACTTACCGATATTCTACAAACCTGATAAACGAAGAAGTATAACTACGTGCTTTATATCGATATAATTTCAAGGATAAAATTTATAAATGAAGTGGCATTTACAATTACTAGGTTCAATTGACTGACAATTGAAGTCATCTTAATCAATACCCATCCAAGTCCTTCAGATGTAAATAAACTCTTAAATAAAATTTTACCAGTCATAGAAAGAAAATATTTATTTATTTTCAAAAAAAAATATTGTATAGTCTGTACTATTTGGAGGCCAATGAACAGAAAAATATTTTATTTTTCCTTTTTTTTTTATGTCACTCGTTGTGGCTTCATCACGCCAAAACGGCTAAACAGACTTAACTAATCTTGGTATAAGGGTAACTAGCCGTCTGCAGAGGTTTATAGGATATTTTTTATCCGACTACGCTCAGGAAAAAAAGAGGGTTATAATTATTTTTTCTACGCTGACTAAGTTGCACTGCGTCCCTTTTCACTAGTTTTGAAATATGGTTTGTTAAATATACAGACAGCAATTTTAAAAAGCATTATTATTGGATTACTCCATATGAAGCAGATCCGTTTTATCCGGACTTTTCATACAAACTAGCTTAATAACTCTTGCGCTAGACAAAATTGTACGGATTTAAAAGTAGATGTTGATTCAACCACCAAAACTCAAGCCAGCTGTCTTCGTGCGTCTCAATCGTCGTGCAACTGATGCCCAAAAACTTGACCAGAAGCCCAAACAAAGAGCTCGCTTGCACAATTATAAAGCACCGTAAATTATTTATTAGTGTCAGAGATATCATAACATGTGACACGCACTTTAATGTCGTATCAATCACAGTCACGATCGCAACAACAATTGCATTGCCTTCAGTCGATGTCACAGAACTCTGAGAAAAGATTGTGTATTTACCAAGTTAAATTACAGTTTATCGGCCCTAGTTGACGCTAGATGTTTTCTGTTCGCTAGGTGTAGCTGCTAAAACCAAAGCAATTGCACAAGTAGCACGGGTATCGATAATTTGCTTAAAGAAGTAATGTGAGTTGTAATTTTTTTGTGTGTAGTGGTAAAGCTGTGCCGCCTTTGCTGTGTCAAAGATTACCTACCGCTACTGGACACTCATTAGTGACCACGCAATAATGCGTAATGGTTTATGCAATGCTTTAAAAATACAAATTAGCCATTTAGTGTTATCTGCGAACTCGTTTGAAGCAACTGACACCTAATATATATCATTGAAGAGGTAAATGTAGCTGGATGGTGTTTGAGGTTGAGCGCACTTGGTGAGTATCTCTCTCTTACTCCTAACTAAGCTCATCATTCTTTATCATTATCATTCCCATCTGATGGCGTTGTCTGCTTTCTTTACTGTATTCCTCCACTGAAGTGGAGGAATACAGTAAAGATTTCTTTCATTCTATCAACACAAAATATGTCTATTGCTTCCTCTCTTTGCTTCTAGATCCCTGGGGTTGGAATGTTACACATTTTTGCCAATATAGTCTGCAGGCGCCCTTTGTGACGGTGCGCGGTGGTCGCCACAGTCTCCTGACCTGAGGGTTTTAGCGGAGAGATGGTACAGTGGCCTAATCAGGCACTGATTCTCTCTTCGTTTAAGTTTGTGTACAAAGACATTTCCTTAAGTCTCTTATAATACTAAAAAGATATGGATTAATTAATCTGAAATATAAGTTTTATTTTTATTTTTTATTTGTGACTTTTGCCTACATCTCAATATGACTGCCATGCAAAAAAAATTGCTATTAGTAATTGTAATTTGTTATTATTAAAAAATGATAGCGATTAAGATCACAGTAAGACTTGATGGGATTTGAGTTAGTTACTTAATTAAGCGACAATTATACACGATTGAAGATTGGTTTAGTAAGGCAAATTAATAAAATAAAATTAAGTTTTATCCAGTATTCTTTCTTTATGTTTCTCTGTGCGCTCATGACAGGATATCAAAGTAATTGTTGGAAATGTACCTTTAGAACTTGCCTATTTTTGTTATCTGAATCCGTTTAAAATTAACCTTATAAGAAAAGCAAAAGAAAAGCAATTCGCTACTCACGCTAATAAAAAGAATTTTACTGTCTTAAAAGTAAAATATACTTGCAAATAAGAGACAGGCACTTTAATACGCATATAATGATCAATCATAACATGAGTATCAGTTATAGTCGATATTGATGATTGATATGGCACAATGAAACAAGTTATCGGATTGAAGCAATCTCAAGTTCACGTCCCAGCATTCAGTTGGATAGACGCGTAGCGAATTGGACTTAACTAGTGACGGGCCATGGCCTGGCTTCACCCGAGGCCTACCCATGGACTTAATCCTTTGATATTGAGCACTTTTGATAGGATTTTTAGTTAAATAAATGCAAACATTTTGCGACTTAAAGATGCACGCGGTGAAATTGTTTAGAAATTCGTGTACGTGCTTTTTTAAGGTAATTGATTTTTTAAAGTAGAATGTGACCTTTTTTCAATGAAACTGAAAAGAATCCTTATTCTTAAATTAAATGGAAGTATGAGTTTCATTGATTTCGAAAAAAAAGTCGTGAATGTTTTGATTTAGATGTTCTGCAGACAGTTTAAATATTTAATAAGGCATTAGTGACATATTTCTAATTTAAACTAATGTACACGATTATGAGTAAACTTTGATAAAAACTGCTAACTGGGGTCTAATTTGAGTATATTTCTACTTAATAAATCATGTAACGACTTTATAAATCAATTTCTGCTTTTCGAGCTGCATTAAAAGACATGTCCTTGACAGTGTCATTTCCACTTTCTAAAATTCAAATCAATAATTCAAATAGAGCAAAGGGTGCGTCCACATTTGTATCATTTGCCCGACCAGATCTTCGTCCCGTGGCATGATCGCGTGTCCCGATCACGCGTTTAAACGTTGCGCCGATCCGATCGCTCGAAATCCATGTTGCTACGTGTATCACACACTTAGATAGGACAAGCGCGGCGTGATCGGATTCGAGCAAATGATACGAGTGTGAACGCACCTTTAAATAATCAAATAGCGGGTATATCCTGTATATATTAAACATCAGTCATTTGCCACGTGGAATTTGGCTAATGTATGTGATGACGGAATAAGTATTTTCTTTGGTCACTTGTAGTTTTCATTTGAAAAAGAACCACAAATAACTGAAAAGCAGTATTTTATGATATGCAGAACTTTCTTTATTCCTTCTAGCGGCGCAACATCTACAATCACTTTCTCCGATGTACCGATACGTCCCACGGCTCAACTATTCGTCAATCCCCTGACAGGTGCGTCGATTATCTATATTAGAGGCCATTAAGCGTTTAACTCGATACCGTTTGATATTTGGTCATAGTTTAATTACTGCGCGCATTTTATTTGTTGCCGATGCATTGCCACTGGTTTTAACTTTAGGCAACTTTAGAATATTTAACTGTACATGTAGGTTACTTTTGTATATTTTTTTATGTAACATGCGAAGACTTTATTAAGGTAGATAGTAAATATGTGTAGTGATGCCATAGAAGTTAAACACATGAATGTATGACAAAATATACAGATAAAACGACCAAGTGCGAGTCGAACTCTCGTCCGAACTCTCGTCCGAAGGGTTGCGTATCATAGTACGAAAAATAACACATAAAAACCCGGTACTTACTTGTATGGCCTTCATAGAGTTTTAATTTTATATATATTTTATATTTTTTCAGTAACATATGTATAAGATTTAGTGAACATTTTAAGGGCTTACCTTTCGTGGTTCAAGAGCCCTGTGTGTGACAGACAGACGGACAGACAGACTGCGAAGGCTTAGTAATAGCGTAGGCTTCCGTTGTTGCAATACATTACAAACTCCGCGTCCGCACATTAAGCTATTGTCATCAGATCTTTTAATGATCTTGACACCGTTATTTTGTTATATGTCTGCGACATAAAAAATCTATTAATGAATAGATGTTAAATGCTTTGATTGTAGTGTCTTCTTTGATTTATACTTTTTTGTCATTTGCTCAAATGTTAACTGGAAGAGATCCTTCACAGGGACTTCCTTTGGTTCGCCTTTGTAAATATCCGTGTTTTTGTAAATATCAGTGATTACATACATTTTGTTTTTGCTTCATAGCAGTTTCTCGCCACCTACTCAACTAAAATTGTTGTCTTTCAACACTCCGCTACCCGAAGGTTGTCTGGAAGAGATCGCTATTTAGCGGTAAGACTGCTGTTGTTTACCTCTACTTATTCGAATTTTACTGTCATGTTTTGTATTTCTGTGTATCTGAGGTGTGCGATAAAGACTTTACTACTGTATTGTATTTTATACTTTACTTTTGTATTGTATTTTACAGTGACGTGCACTGGGTGTTTGGCCAAGGTAGGCAGTTTTTCTGTGCCTATGTGGAACCGTGATCGTTCAGGGCTTCTGGGTAGGCAGTTTCCTTGCGCCTATTTGGAGCCACTAGCTTCTGCCTGCGACTTCGTCTGCCTTAAATTCGTTTATCGCGGATAAGGGTATTTTTCCGAGATAAAAAGTAGCCTATGGCCTTCCCCGGGACTCAAACTATCTCCATACCAAATTTCATCCAAATCGGTTCAGCGGTTTAAGCGTGAAAGGTGACAGACAGACAGACACACTTTCGCATTTATAATATTAGTATGGATGGTCGTTCAGTGCTTGAGGGTAGGCAGTTTCTCTGCGCCTATAAGCTATGGTTATTCAGGGCTTCAGGGTACGCAGTGCCTATGTGCCTATATGGACCGTACGCCACTGGTACTTTATATAAACATGTAAGTATAACCAACAGGCCAAGATTTTTTAAGTAGGTACATTATTTTTCATCAGTAAAACACATTAAATACCGTAAAACCACAGAACTACGAGTACATACCAGGCGACCGATATGATCAGGAAAGAAAATAATTATTTTTAAGAATTTAGACAAAAAAATCTTCAGAATTATAATAAAACAAGTTTTTGCCCGCGGCTTCGCCCGCGTACTAAACGTATGTTTTTACCGCCTACAAAAAAGGAGGTTCTCAGTTTGACCATTACGTAGGTATGTATGTTTGTCCGCGATTATCTCGCGTTTGGCTGAACCGATTTATTATGTTTTACGTATGTAATTTTTTTACGACTTAAGGTTTAGAAAATAGATCGAGGGGTGGACACAAAATATTCCCTACCTCAGTTTTTTTTCTTAGAAACCTCAAAGTAGTTTCAGTTTTCCCAAAGGTTGTCTGAAAGAGATCGCTGTTTAGCGATAAGACCGCCAGTTGTTTACCTCTCCTTGAATGTATTGTTTGCTTTACTTTGTTTTGTGAGGTGTGCAATAACCAGGTATTGTATTGTATAGTGTTTTTAAAATAAATATCGGTATATGTGCCACAGATTGATGTTTGCTAAAATAAAAATCTCTCAGTTAAATGTACGGAGTGCACCCCTAGATATATTTTTATTTGTTATTTAACTATCAAACATAGTAACGGCTTATGCATGACACCTCTTCTCCAAATTTCATTAATATACATATTGTAGTTTTTGAGTAAAATGCCTGTGACATACGGGCGGACGGACATGACGAAACTATAAGGGTTCCGTTTTTGCCATTTTGGCTAGGGAACCCTAAAAAGCGAGACTTTCCTTGCGCAAAACAATGAGTACAATTCAAGATCTGGTTAAAGTAGTGGCCTCTACTACGTTCCGACGCAAACCTTGACTTGCAACCTAGTGCCGTTACAAAGTTCGGGGAGTCCATTTGTTACAACCGATTTTCGATCGAAACTACCGGGACCGATTGAATTGAAATTTGGCACAAATGCTTTCAATGACAAGAATGTTCATTTCCATAATATAGAACTTCAAAATCGTTGCCATTTTCGTAATTAACGTCCCAAAGAACCATAAAAACGACATCTATGTTGATATTTTCACATTTCATCACCATCGCACATCAACAGGGAGATTTCACGTCCGCTACGTTGGATTTCAAAATCAGTGCTATTTTCGTAATCAACGTCCCAAAAAACCATAAAAACGACAGCCATATTAGTATTTTGAAATTTCAACCCCATCGCTCACCAACAGGGAGATGATATTTCACTTCCGCTAAATTGAATTTTAAAATCGATGTTTTTTTCGTAAGTAACGTCCCAAAAAGCCATAAAAATGTCATCTATATTAATATTGAGACATTTCAACCCCGTTACATCCCGGCAGATTTCAAAATCAACGCCATGCCATAAAAACGACACCCATGTTGATATTTTGACATGTCAACCCCATCGCACACCAATAGGGAGATGATATTTTACGTCCGCTATGTTGGATTTAAAAATCGATGCCATTTTCTTATTTAAAGTATAAAAACACCATCAAAATATTGATATTTAGACATTCCAACCCGTCACATTCCGGCAGATTTCAAAATCAATGCCATTTTCATAATTATCGTCCCAAAAACCATAAAAACGACACCCATATTGATATTTTCACATTTCAACCCCATCGCACACCAACAGGGAGATGATATTTCACGTCCACTAAATTGGATTTCAAAATCTATGCCTTTTTCGTAATTAACGTCCCAAAATACGATGAAAACTACAGCCATATTGATAATTTGACATTTCAACCCTATCACACCCTGACAGGGGAGATAGTATTTTACGTCCGCCACGTTGGATTTTAAATTCGTTGTTGTTTTCGTAATCAGCGACCGGATAAACCAAAGAAACAATACCCATGTCGACATTTAGACTTTGTAATCAAATTTCCCCTTTTAGGGGTTGAATTTTCAAAAACCCTGAAACACGTATTTACTCATTTATTGTTAAAAATACCCGTGTGAAATTTAGAATTAAATAGTCGAAACTGATCTGATTTCCCCTTTCAAATTGTGTACCCTCATTTCATCCCCTTAGGGGTTGAGTTTTCAAAAACCCTGAAACACGTATCTACTCATTTATTGATAGAAATACTCGTGTGAGTTTCAAATAAAATATTTGAAAAGATCATTTCCCCATACAAATTTTGGACTCTCATTTAATCCTCTAAGGGGTTTAATTTTCAAAAACCCTGAAAGACGTATTGACTCATTTATTGTAAGAAATACTCGTGTGAAGTTTAAAATTAAATAGTCGAAACTGATCTGATTTCCCCATACAAACTTTGGACCCTCATTTCATCCCCTAAAAAGTTGAATTCTCAAAGAACCTGAAACATGTGTTTACTCATTTATTGTTAGGAATATTCCTGTGAAGTATCGAATGAAATAGTCTTACTATTCTTGTTTCCCCATACAAACTATGAACCCCCATTTCACCCCCTTAGGGGCTGAATTTTCAAAAACCCCTTTTTAGGGGATACTAACGTTATAAAAAGTACCTATTGTGAAAAATTAAGCTCTCTAGGCCGAGCAGTTTGGGCTGGGCGTTGATTTAAGTGAGTCAGTCAGTCAGTCAGTCAGGACTTTAACGTTTATATATATATAGATAATTTTGCCTATAAAATCATTCCTAGTAAAATATCGCACACAGGCGGGTAAAAGTCTATTTAATTTGGACCATATGTGGAGTATCTTTGGTTACGTAAGCCAATAGCTTCGGGATGTTTTTGGCATCTCGATGGTATAGGCTCAGTAAATCTGTAAAAGGTGGTAAAACCGTTAAAGTCATCTCCGCATTATTAGTTAGAAAATAAAATGAACAACCAAGAAGACCTTAAGGTCTCGCGTTGTGTTCTGTAGCTGTATCCTGGTTGTGCACATCAGTGGGTTTACTTGGATTTTATGACCAATAGGCTATGCCTTGGTACGATCATCAAAATTCTATCCCATCAAAAACATAACATGTAAAAAGATTGCCAAGTCTCGCAACCTTTTCTACCACAAAAAGTGGTGAGATATAATAACCAAGTCGGTTAATTTATTCAGTAGTTCCTATCCAGGGAAGGATCTACCCCATACCTTTGTCATTCATAAGTGTTCACCGAACTAACAACATGTTATTGTGGCGGTTAATTAGTTCAGCAATACCTATCCATGTGAGCATCTATCCAAAACGTTTGTCATTCATAAATGTTCATCGAATTAGTTAACTAGGAACATGTTATTGTGACCGTTATAGTGACCGTATCAATATTAAACATCTTCATATTTTTAATAAATAAAACGACTTGGCCAATTGCACAACGGCAATAAACTACATGCAGCAAACCCTACCTAATTTTATTAGCCCTCTGAACGTAAACGAAGAATTAATTATGTTGCCGGGCGATGGCCAAGTCATTTTATTTATATCTATATATACAGATTTAGTCCGACAGTTATATAATGAAAAAATAACAACTCTCAACGAACAAACAATTTTGTTCTTTTTCTTAATTCTTTACTAATTATAAATGGGTTAGTGACTATGGCACCCCCGTTGAGATCATCTTACGTTACATTTAACAATAATGATATAAAAATAAACTTTTGAGTTCACATAACGTATACTATCAAGGAAAAATATAAAATGCACTCCTCCGAGAACAAACTTAATGTTCCCAATTTTGCAATCTCAAATCAGGCTAGGAAAGATTTGACAATAGGTAGATACTCTAGTTCCAGGTGCTGGATAGATACGAGTATAGGGATTTGATAATTACTTGGATTTAGCACTGCAATTTTTTTTCCAAAATTAGATCTTTTTGTGTAGCAGTGGAGTGGCGGCCATATAAGCCAATTCCCACCGGGTTGCTCAAGGAAAGGCTTATAACCACCTTCCGCTTCCCTTGTAATTTTCCTAATGCCGCGTGGCCCTGTTGTGTAGTGAATTTTACAAAACAATTTAAACCTAAAAATTTTAAGATCTGATTCTGATACTTGGGAATTTACTTTAAAATGGCTAGTTAAGTGGAGGTGACTAGTTATTATGAAGCCAAGTATGTCGACGAGATTTGAATAATCTTGTGCGATTTTATAACATTTGCTATTTTCAGATGGCACAGAGGTTTTATCTGTCTTAATTTTTTTTTTCAGGTTCTATACCTAGATGTTGGAAGTAGGTACCCTGTCGTGCAATCTGCATAGGCGAATGGAGGCAGGATAATCGTTAGCTGGTCTAAAACGGAGTGAAAGAATACCTAATCATAACCGATGCGACCTTCAAACCTTCAAGAAAAGAGCGTACTCCCACCTGAAAGGCCGGCAACGCACTTGTGACTCCTCTGGTGATGCAAGTGTCTATGGGCGACGGTAATCGCTTACCATCAGGCGATCCATCTATGTCATAAAAAAAACCATCAAAGGCAAAAAAATGTAGTCAGACGAGTAAATAAGAGTAAAACCTAAGAAAATGGAAGTTTATAGCCGAAGTGTCCAAAACATTATTTAACGACTCTTATTTCATAGTGGCTTTATGTAACTGTAAGCAAAAGAAGTCCGTTACCAGTTTCACATAACATCATGTTGTAAGCTGTCTAACGCAGCAAATGTGTGGCATATTACACTGGTGGCTAATTAGGTTATCTCGGTTCATAAAGCACGAGCTACGGGCAAGGTGCGTGCGCGCAAGGTTGCGGTGAGTAACCTAGTCCGATGGACTCGGATCGGTTACATGTATTGGGTTGTTACTTGTTACATCAACGGAGCTAAAACTACTTTTAGATCTATACTGCTTTCGACTCCTATCTACGTTACTTTTGACTTTTCACTTATTCGGACACTTAAGCAAATAAATCGTGGTCATAGGCCGCTTCTATTCTGGGAGCTGCTTTCGCGATACTTTTCCAATTGCTTCGATTAGCGGCATTTGGGAAAACTTCCATCATAACATTGCGTCACTATTTACTGCAGACAAACTCTTAAAACAATTGCTCATCGCTTTATACTATCAGAAGTACGTACCTATTATCTTCAAATTGTTTTTCTAAGTCTCACCCGGTCTTAACGTTCTTAGGGCTGACAACAACCAGCAAAATACGACCAACGAGCAAAATTGTGGCCTAGCTCTCACTATGATGATGATCTGAGCAAATGTTGGAGCTTCTTAATATAGCCTCAGCTTCATATATGCAGGAAGGAAGAAAGGAAGAAAAAAAGATTTGATTCGAAATTCGAATACACGTCAATTGAAATGATGCAACTGTCGGCAAATGCCTTTGATTGTCCCAAGAGTATCATATCTTTTATTATGTCCAATGATAGACATGTACGTCACAATCGAGTTTGGTTCTCACCCATGCGTGAATCTCAATGACCGATTCTACTGAGACAAACACGAGCAATTAGATGAAACTAGTAATCGTTTAATCTGAGTCGAGAGATGAAAGTGGACGATAGTGTCTTTGGCCGGTAGCAAAGCAACGTAAGTAAAGAATGTAATAAAATCATAAGATATTTTTTTTTCACTGCTTATAAATGTACTCGGAATTTATTTACGGACAGTCATTTGATATTTACTGCTAGCTTCTCGGTGAATGAAAACATCGTGAGGAAACCTGCATACATCTGCGAATAAATTCAAGGGTGTACGTATGTGAAGTCTCCAATCCGCACTGGGCTCTCACCCATGACCTCTTCTCATTGATGAGAGCCCTGTGCCTAGCAGTTAAACGTATATAGGCTGATCGTAACGATGATGATAAATATACTAGCAATCGCAAATCTTCCTAGGAGGATACCTAAGCGCACATGCTTTAGGTCTTAACTCTTAAAGTATTTGAAAACACAATAGGCCCACGAAGAAAACAAAGTTTGCTGTGGAATGTATGTAACAAGAAATAAATAATATCCTGAACTTAAATAGATAAATAATAAATATTTGTATTCACTAGTGACGAATATTTTATGCAAGTAGCGTATTAATGTTAGACATCGTTATTCACCTCCCACTTACAAGCGCCGCGGTGTACCGTATCATTTTTTGCCATTAGTGAAAGAGTATAGCGAAAAAACCGCACATCAATCTCAAATTTGTTTACATCCGTCAGTCATCGTAAGACAGGGAGCTATAAATAATTTATTGCTTACAAGACAGCTCTCCTATGATTTTGATTGAACGATTGGTAAGACGATAAATCCGCACTTACATAAAAGCAGAAACTAATCGGATAGAAGATGTAATAATATTTTTGATCGGAAATGCAGCTCCTCTTATTTATTGCCTTAGATTAACATGACAGCTCATAAAGTGTTGGAAAATATTAAAAACAAATAAACCTGTAAACGCAATAAACATGACGTAAGTTAATTAAAACTGTACTTGCGGCTAGATTGGCTTTAAAAAGATGACATACGTAATTACGAAAATGCTGCTGTGCTGTAGATATTTCTTCTCTTAGGCATTCTGTTTCTTAAAATAATCACAACTAAACCTTACCCGATATGTGCGCGACTCTACGTTTAATAAAGTACAAACGTTACGGAACTTCCCATATTAATCCTATTGTATTTAATCCATACAATAACTCGCTAGAAATGAGATAATCCTAATCTAAAGTTCCTTGTTTTCTAATCATGTAAGTAAAATCAGTAGCTGCGGATACTGATCGTGATTTTATTTTTTTGCAATAATAAAAACCGGATATTTTCCACAATTTATGACATACGTAAGTTCGCCATCCGGTCTAGTATCATCGGCTGCATCGACGCACGGCGTATTTCTACATGTCATACCGCTGTCGCTGGATGCATCGTGACTGCGATACGATCCGCTTATTTCATCCATTACCAAGTTCACTTTCGATATATTTTTGTAATGTAACGTGTTTTAGATGAAAGTAGATTTTAATGCAAAAAGTCCGCGAAGTTCATGATCACTGATAGTGATAATTCCTGATTCGATCTCGGAAAGAATCTGAGCATAGCCCGCTCCATCGCTCTCTGAGTGATCAGCGATCCTTAGTAACCGACTAGCTCGAAGAATACAAAACTTGAAAGTGTCAATGGGCAGGGCACATCGGGCTGGGTTCGTAAGGGATAGATTGCAGAACTTAGCCATCTAAACCTCCCCGATGTGCCAAAATTATATAATAAGCAAAAAGTCTAATTTGGTTGTGGTTTGGTTGGTTGTAAAATGTCCAATCGTGTAAAATGCCATAATATTAAAATGACTGGGCATAAAATTGAACTTAGTTGTATATGTCTTGTCTGCAAAACAGCCAGTCAAAATAGGTATACTAATAGAAATTGACTAAAAAGTAACAATGACAAAGTAGGCATATGGCCGAATATTTACAAAGTCTTATGCAAAACGCCTGCATGATCAATTGACAAGGAAAAAAACGTGATATGGCCACTTACACGTAACAACCAAAGAAAATATGAATTTTCATTTTCTCATACAGTTTTATATATACAGACATTAAATTCATCATCAGTTACAAATCAGTCGTCATGCTACCTAGACGTTTTAAATCTATGTTACAACCATGGCATAATAAAATCTGATCCTAAATCATCAAAGACATCGAAAGACATAGACATCGTGCAACTACGGCATTCTGTTATAATTTATAATTGACGATCGTGCAACCAAGACATTTTGCTCGCCAGGTTATTGTTCAAAAAAGTCATAGTGGTTACTGAGGCATGCTGCAATTACGACGTTTTGTTTACATAGTATTTATGCAACTAAAGACCAGGTGACATCGCATGAGTGCGCTAGATGTGGGCACCGCAGGACCAGTCATGGTGGCGTTCTTTGGTGGAGTGGGTCATAGACGCACTACACAAATATAATGTAAATAATCATAGGATTATTAACAATATTTTTCTCAAACATGCAATTAAGTATTGATGTTATGTTCCTTGGCTGCAAAGTATGACGTTTCAGGTGCGGCTTAGGACAAGAGGTCGTTAATGGAATTTCGTACAAATCATGCAGGCCTAAGCCGGCAATTTAATTTCCATTCCACATAAATTTGTGGCACAGGCATCATGACATTCTGCCACTATGCGGATTAAAAAATAAAACTTTGATTTTTTTGTTGTGTATTCCTTTGCATGTTTGAAAAAAGCACTATACATACCTGGGCAGGGAATATGGGGTTGCCCGCCTCAGACCTATCCGTCTATATGTCTTCGGCTGGTAACCCCTTTCGTACCGGCCTCTATAGTAATGTACTATTCATTTCGTTCTGGCGACATCTTTCTCACCCTCAGCATATTAAGAAATTGAAAAGGTGCGAGGCCTTTGCTCAGTGGGTTTCTGGACGTATTCGGCTTTCAACATTGTAATGAATCAATAAATATCTACTAAGCTCAAGTTGACAGTGTTTTAATTTGTTAAGTTTATGAATAAAGTCGAAGAAATTTTACACATTCATGCGGACTCCTAATAAGATATTTTCTAAATTCTAAAAGTTAAATTAAAAAATATTCGTATTATGTTTATAATCAATAGCCAAAATGATATCAAGAGATTATAGTCATTAAAACTTTTAAAACTTGATCAAGGAAGTAGCAACTTGTTTACCTGATTTCAACTTGCAAAAACATATTTTGCCAATTATAAAACGGAAACCGCCACATTAAAATTTCCTTCTAACAAGTAAAACATACATATAAAGAAAGATTCGTATGATTAAATCATCGGCTATATGTAAATAATAAATGTCATGTCATTGTAATCAAATAAGGAAAGTTTATTGGCATCGCCATGTGAATCTATTCTGTTATGATATTCTTAGTTGAAGTATCTGCAACAATTCAATTCGTTTCTTTCACATCCTTTGTTTGATAATATCTACTCGTAAACACAATGTTCGTACGTCTAGATTATTTTGCGACAAAAAGCTAATAAATATGCTAAGTAAGAGAACAATACCGGCAAGGACCGCGCCCGAACAGTACATCATGCAGGCGATATCATATCAACACTGCGAATTTCTGATTGCATCTAGCTTTCACTCTTGGTCATCAATGATTCATTAAATTTTATAATTGAAACGGAATGTCGTGACATCGGTCAAAGCGCACTTGACCTTTTTTGATTGAATTAGTGACAAAGCTATAAATAAATAAAGATGTAAGCGCTTTCTTTATAAGATTGACGTCGTAAAAGCAACGGCAGAACCAACCTTTTATTGCCTCAGATATAATCGTAATGAAAAATGCATGAAACGCAGCGAGGAGTCAACTTTATTTAATACCGCGGTGGTCACACAATTCACCAGAATCGAAAATTGGAAACTTAATGAAGACGAGAATATATCTAATTCATACATAAACAAAGGTCTCTACGTTTGACAACAGAGTAATAAACTACACATGATATATTCTACAGACGCAAAGTCCGAGCGCTCATGGAAATAGATGTTATTGAGAAATTTATGCGTTTTGAAGCGACTGATAAACATAGCGCATAGTTATAGCGTCATGGATGCACGGAGATGCAAGATAGCGGGGCGATAGCCATCGCATCCTCTCGTTGCGCACGTGCAGGGCCCGCGAGCGCGGCGCCGGCGCCTGCGCGCGGCGCCATGCGCCAGCGCCCCCCGGCCGTGTCTAAAGCCTCCCGATTTATTAGATATATCTCCACATCAACCTATACACCTGTAACCAATCTAATACGGGCACGGAACAATCCCGCAACATTTATTGCGCAACTTACCAATTATTTACGGCGACCATTCGTTCCTAACTGTCTTGAAACTTTATAGACGCGCTCTTGAACTTGTTGTCGTTAGCTCAACATTACGATCGTTCACGCTCCGCTGAATCCGTGATCTGTCACCGATTATGACGTGAAATTTCTCCGGCGACCTTGAGGCACTTGTTGCGAACTTTCACGTAACCGAGTGACATTCGGTATCACGTTAGACGCTATCGGCGGATCGAATGTCCGGCAGTGCGCGGGCGACGCGAACGGAGAAATTGACTACCCCGTCCGATCAATATTAGTCGGACACCGGCGAGGCTTGTCGGCTCGCGGCGTGACACCCGGACACTTCCCCAGTGAAAACAGAAACTCATTAGAGCTTTTAACGACATGTATACGAGGCGCAGGCGCGATCGATGCGACGGTATCGTGCCGTAATCTGAAAGTGCGACGCGAATCACTCTCGCGCCTGACGAATATATCAAGACAATTGAGTTCGACTTAACGACATAACCTTTTATGGTGCAACAGCAACGGTGTAACAGAGTGAAATATCTGTAAAGCACCTTGTTACTGTCCGCTTTGTGAAATTTGCTATCGTGACGCGTTCTAAACATCAACTAGGCGTTTATCACACCGCTTATCAACTCGGGCATTGTGCATACACCACACTTTGGTACAGTCTGCATCATAAGTGAACAGAGAAGCAGTTAGCGGAATTTCACGCATAGCTTTTTATAAAAGTTAGCCTTGAGTTTTTCGCCATACGTAAGATGATTTACGTTCCATTTTAGGAGCGACTGAAAAGACAGGTAGTAACTATTCTAATAAAGAAATTGTATTGCGCAATCAAATTGTACCTGTATCCTTGACCACCTTTACCAATATGTCTAGATCTGACCTTAATGTAATATTACTAATTCCAATATCTGCGATGTCGAATACACCCAACATTAATAGACATTTCTCAGTTTATGCCTCTATTTGTACTAACAGGCTTACTATTAAAATGGCAGATCTACTTTTATTTATTAAGGTTTTTTGCTGCTACTAAACTCTTGACACAGGCAGTGGCGTACGGCCTATATAGGCACAAAGGCACTGCCTACCATTACCATGACTCCATGTAGGCACAGAAGAACTGCTTACCCGTATGATCAAAATATAATGATTGCCTACCATGGCTAAAAACCCTGTGCACATCACATGGTCACAAGCTATACTATATTTATAATAGGTATTACTATTGATGCTGACTGTAGCTACGTCGTCCACAATTTAGCATTGGCATCATCATAACTTAGTTCCAGAGAACACATTAGGCCCTTAGCAGTAAATATGTAACTCTGTATCACTTACCGTTACAGCTGAGTCAGAAAAGATGTGAAATATATGCCTCGGACTGGTACAACTTTCCCAGAACTACTGAGCCTGTAAGTACGCCCACATATTAAATAACACGTGCGTAACTTATGTAAATAGAGTACGTAAGCTAGCCAGCAGTAACCTGCCTAAAATGTCGAAGAAATTTCGAAAGCAATTAATAAAAAACATCATTTGTTCAAGTTCACCAAAGGTACTAGTAAATCGGGGCTTCGAGTCACATGTGTTGGTAATAAGTAGGTAAGTTTATCTGTAAGAGGTCTACTATTGGGCACTAATATGTCCCACACCCTTAGTCGGGTTGAACCAGTTCAATTCACCTCTGCAGACCTTGCGCACGGCGTCCCTACCCAGAAGACCTTTCTAGAACTACAGTTCAAAGTCAATTACAAAAACAGAGCACTGATATCGTCATAACTTTGGTCCAGCGATGATACGATAGGAAGGCAGAACAGCGAAAGCGCTTTTGCTTACAGAAAAATGATTTTTCCCGTAATCATCTCCCGCGGATGGAATATTTTTTCTACGTAGGAAAATGATCAAAAAGAGAATCTAACTACTTACGTACAATACAAGTACGAATGAAAGCCTTGAGCACTTTAGTACTTCGATTCGACATATAAACTACAAACAAAGTACAGAGAAGCTAAATAGGATCAAGAATGTGAATTTAAAGATTGACAAGTTTTCAACAAATGTGAAGAATGTTCAACTTTTTTGTTTGTGGTTTACGGAAGAACGACTTGGCAATATGGATCTGATGTAGTACATTTATATGGGTGAGTAAGTACTAGAACCTTTGTAGCTACGAGAATGACCGTAGGAGCCCTTTACCCACTTTTCATGTTATCTCGGGAGGGTATGTTAAATGTCCACTTGTTTGTGCTAAATGTATAAAACAAGTTTTCTTTGATTTCTTGTTTTTCTGGTTGGAGTTTTGAGCTTTCATAGCAATGGAATCGAATGGCATTAATTTTCTTATGGCATCAGTAACATTTTTCTCGATAACTGTACGTTAAAATAAACTGTAAATACCGATCAAAATAACTGGAAAAAAATCCCCTAAACTCATGTTCACTTGGTAGCAGGGTTTAATAGCTAACTGGCCATACTGACCCGTGTAAATGATCCACCCTGTATGCGTTAGGTTAATACAACTTTCCTAGAACTACTATACCTATTCGCAAATATGACTAAGTGCTACGAATACCTATTTATAGGTCTACCACTTAACTCAAACGTCGCCTACGGTAACCGTTCAGCTAGCCGGGTTGATGAACAATTCGAATATGGCAACAACTGACACTTCGCATCACTCCATCCCTCCCAGTAAGGTGCATCATCGTAAATCCGGAAAATTACTCATTATTTTATCATATCAGACTCTATATCAACATTCACCACCTTAGACACTTATAGCGGCATAACAGAGTATTTCGTAAATTAATTAATAGGCATGATGAAAGAATATAAAAATCAAATTTCTAATTAGTTCGTCAGTAAGATAAAAAAAAATATATGACACGTATTTTTTCCTTTTTCAAAATAATAAAAAAATACTCGGATAATTTATCGCATTAAAGTTCAGGAGTGGAGTGGGGGCTCGTGACGTCTCTCCTAGGTAAAATTTGTGCCCAGGAGTGACGTCACCCGATATTTTGACTCAATGTACCTTTAATTATTTGAATACGTAAAAAAATAAAAAATACGTCTCCAATATTATTTATGACGTACTAATTATTAAAATTTAGTCATCATCCCTATTTAAACGCATTATATTATCTCATTGGAGTTCCTGGCGTTTCATGTTCACGGGGTAGATAAGGTATTGCCAGATTCTTTTGTATTTGATGTGCGGTAACGTATACACATTTTAGAAATTAAACCGCATTAAAAGCAATCAAAATTATCCAAATACAAGGCGCATCGAACTAGTAACACAACTGTGACACGCGACAGTTCATCGCAGGACAAATGTTGTCTATCCTTTTCCATTCATATAGTGTGAGAAAGACGGGTGTCGCTGTGCGAAAACGCTGCCAGTTAGATATACTAACCCTGCAGGCCCGCTACCATGATGATAGAGAGTTAAGAAACGAAGAAACAAAAAATGATGTAACAATAACAGTACCATCCGAAAGAATCATCCGCAATATAGAATATCTGAACATATTCGTGGGTATAGAAGAAGTGTATTAAAATCGCTAATATTTGCTACATTCGGTAGATGATCCTTGACTTGCCACAAAGTTTTTACACCCTGTATACCCATATCGCTAGTAACGAGGAAAACGGTACTTTTATAATTCATATGCCTATCATGACGAATGGCGCCAACCAAACAATAGGTTATCGATCAGTACTTAAAGGAAACAAGTATTTATTTTACTATAGAGTTTTATTATCTTACTGTTAAGCTAATAGCTAAAGGCTAACATAAAGTTTTAACATCAATATTTACAATCCGCTGAATCAGTCGTAAGTCTAATGCGAGGTGTATAACAATATTTATTATTTACAAGGGATACTGAAATATTTACACAAACAGATTTTGTGAAAAACGAGAGAGAGAGAAAACCTATTCTGCGATCACTTAATACAACATAATTACATCATTCACTTGTAGTTATTGTGAACAGAAAAAATAATAAGTTATTATAAGTAATAGACGTTGTAAACCTTTGTTTCTCAATTTTTTATCTTTTGAGAAGTAAAATCTTTTGAACTCACAAAATTTAAATTATGTTGGCAGCGCTTTTCATGCTCTGTATAAGTTTAAGTATTTGTATGGTACATGGCAAATCATGCAAGTCCAGAGTGACTTAAAATTTGGTATTTTGGACGAATCTCTAAGAGTTTTGATCGTTCGGTTCAAATATTACATTTGTTTTATAATTATTAACAGCACGAAACAACTACGATCAGGCTATACTCAGCCTTAGGACTGACAGCCGATTTCATTAAAAGTTAACTCTAATCATCATCTGTTTTAACATTATTCGAACCGACATTCTTACATAGAGATATAACGGCTTTATTTGTGACAATAAACGCCACCAGCACAAGTCATTGTTCTCACTAAATCTATAAACGTTTTCACAAATGGCCACGCCTAATGTATCGAGCGATCGTGACCTTACATATAAGTTTATGTCTTCTTGTATTGCTTCAATTACACCTATTGTGAGATACCGTAATCGGGCCCCGAGAGTCACGCTTGACTCGGATAGCAGTCGACCCTGCACCCCTAGAAAGCCGGTATTATTGCCTACTTATGATTGCAACTTGTATTAATCTATGAATATCGTAAAATCTCCCTGATATGGGCTAAATCACAACTAACGTCACCTGACATATACCGCAACCAATATTAATTGTGTGATTATGACTTTTAAACAGTTTTGTAACTTAGAGTAGTCTACGTATTCTATTTAATTAACCTGAGAAGTATATTCGAAGCCCGAAAATAACTTAATAATCTTCACCTTTTTCCAGTATATAAAAAATGCAATTAATTTCCTAGGAAACGTATTTTTAGGAACCTATTTTCAAATTTAAAGCAAAATCGAAATAATAACTTACACCGTGCCAAATACGACAGCTAATTGATAAATGCCATGCAAGTGGAGACGGTAGATTACAATGTTACAGCACATTAGTACAAATACTAAGCTCGTTAGAAAAGTGAAGATGCGCTTGGAACAACAAAAACCTGCACATCTAGCTCAGATTGACAAGTTTTTATAAGTCATCATTAAAGCATTATGTGCTCAAGTCACTAATGAAACTGTTCTCAATACTTGTTCGTTCTTTTTGACATATACTATCACTTGATAGTATATGTCAAGTGAGAAGCGACCAGACTGGTTCCAGGCAGATTACTAATATTCTCTTTATCCCAAAAGTAGCATCCAACCCAGAGAGAGTTCCTTCATAGTGATACCCCCCAAAAGCAATCATCAATCCTTGTAAGGCCATTGAATAAGTATACTTGATGCCCAAAAAAACACTAACTGTGAAGAATTAAAAAACACGGCTATTTGTGAAAACGGCAATAAATCAAGAATTCAAAATTATAGTAATTCCTCAGAACAATTCTTGCGAGAGTATAATGATTGAGTTTAACGTTGACGTACTTGTCTTACACGTTTAATGAAGGGTGTAAGTCAACCAACTTACTAGCGATTTGAATTAAGCAAAATTATACTCTTTGCTAGTGAGATAAGATCTTTGAAGAGTACGATTTTAAGTTGGTACAGCTACAAACCTGCTCGACCAACATTGTTCAAAGGTCGAAACATGCACTTTTTAAGATAAAAGATTTTGTTATGGAGTTTTACTTAATACTATGGAATATATTTATCTTTTTTAACAATCTCATTAATCTGACTGTGGTTCTTTAGCTAAGAAAATTCTAATGTTTGTGTACCTTTAGGGCCAAGTACTATCCCAAGTTAATAAAATTTAAACTCACAATTTGAAATCAATCGTCAGTTCAAAGAGATTGGTAAAAACGTCAATAATTATTCTCGTTAGGTGGCATAATTATTAAAAACTACTCCTTATTTACTTTACAAACGAAACAGTCTCTATGGCTTAAGTAATAAATATACATATGCAACATTAAGTCTAATTTAAATGCTGAGTGATGGCCTTTTCTTCCGCACACTTTTGCTGTTTTTGCCAAATATTGTACCGATTACCTGTCAATAGAAAAAAATAGTTAGATACCAAACTATATTAAAATTAAAAATTAAGGTGTCTTAGAAAAGTAAGGAAATATATGTCAGCACCATGTGTTAGTAAATAAGGAAATGACTTGCTATTGGAGTTGTCGATAAGGAATCATCTACAACCACAAAGAGTATAATATATAGAAGTAATAGAATTAACACTATCTAAGAAAGATACACACACGCTAGTGACTATTTACTTTCGTATTTTTTTTTTGCAATTCAAGTGAAATTGTTTTTTGCCAACAGACAAAGTGGACCGTTTTCCGATTCACACGCTAGCACAACATCAGCTTAGCAGTGATCAAGTCGCCGAACTTGCAGAACAAGTTATAGGTAGTAAAATATTACCTTGGATACGGAATAGGCAGCGAGCTTGCGCCTGGGTGAGGGCAGCAAGAGCGCAAGCGCGCGCGCTTCGCGCAGCAACGCGTGGAAGGCGAGCGCGGCGCCCGCGCACGACTCCGCCGCCGACACCTCGTAGAACTGGCATCCGAACCGCAGCGACAGCTCCTGACCCTCCTCCGCGTGGACCTCCCTGATAACAACAAGGCTTATTAGCACCCTGTTGAAACTAGTACTAAACATTGAAGAGAAGTAACCATCTACCCGACACCAAAGACGACTCACGTGTGTTGTTTCACTTGGCTCCTCATCCATAAGCTTAATCTTTAGACTGAAGTATTTATTTCGGTAATTTCGCTTCACAACACACCTGATGGTTGGTGGATAGTTGACTATGACAAGATTAGGTGAATCAAACATGCAGTATCAGCATATTCATTGTTGCCTTAAAGATCATAGGATTGCCAGGAAATCCAGACAACCTTTTAATTAAACTAACAACTGACTTTATCATGAACTGGCTCATGGATATAGTACCCAGAAATTATCTTCACTGTGCCATGGAAACAACTAACAGTGTGCATCGACAAAACATCCATTCAATCCTGCTAAGTACGTACATCTTAATTTAGTCTTGTATACAAACCCAGCCAAAACTAAAACTTAAGCTTTTCAACTAAAATTATTTTAAGCTTATTAGACTTTATTTTTAGGTAACTTCCACATTACACATAGATATATATATACCTAGCGTGTTCGAGGTCTCTCTTGTTCCCCAAGAGGGTGACGGCAGCGCAGCCTGGCAGCCGAGTCCTCTCCAGAAGGGACAGCAGTTCTGCTGCCGCCACAAAGGACCGCCGCTCGCAGACCGAGTACACCACTGCGAATGCGTCGCCCCATCGCACATGTTCGGCCAGGCAGCCACGGATCTAACAAAGAGAGCTTTCATAAGTGGAAGCAGTAGCTATGAACGGAAAGAAATTGCGCATTGTATATGATATTGTAACTCTACCTATGGCAGAGTTTTTAAACCTGTGGGTTGTGACACTGTAGGGAGACCTCCTAAAGTGACCGGGGAAAAAGAGGGGGAAAGGGAGGGAAAGTCCTTTTTCACTCCCCAGTGACTGAGAATCGGAATATCGCACTGATTTTACACTACCTTACAGTAAATAATTGGTCTTCATTGAGTTCTATCCATTGTGTCTTTACCACTGATGAAGCAAGTCCAAGTCAAGGTTACACCATGTTTGTCAGAATTCGAGACAAATGATAAGGATGTTAGTGTATGGATTACATAAGTTCAAAGTGCGCGAGATTGTAGATGACGTGTCCGAAATGCAGTTGAGCGATGCACATGTCATGTCAGATAATTCTAATATTTATGTAATCTAATCCTGGTATTTAGAGCATATGAGAGTAATGTTTTTGCTAAGGCAGATTACGCATACTAGTCAACTTAGGCTCAAGATAGATTACGCATTAAGATAACGAGTAGTCTGGAAATATGGACTCAATTTGATATGCTTATAGAAGGATCCTTCGTTTTTATATACCAAGCTCCCTACAATTTGAGGCAAGCAAGGTTTCATCACCGTAAACCCTCTCTCGCTGCGCGTTTGATACGTAAAAACTAGAGATAGGTATTCCCGACTCTAGAGAGTGATCCGAATCATTAAATCCGATTCCGTTTTCGGCACCGACTCCGCTTAGCGTCTTTTTGTTTCTTTTGAATCCTTCTAACCAAGTCACTCCTCCGGACTCGCCGATTAGCGCCTATACCTCGCTTCGCTCTGCGGTACCGAAACAAACCGATCCTTCTTTCGGCCCCGTACAGATAGTACTAGTCGGAGTTGGTAACTCCTCGAACTCGATAAAATTAAAAAGGAGCCGATAAGGAATCGGATACACTTACGGATTGAAATCATTTTACCCGTCTCTACTTAAAACAATAGGCATAATGACGGGGTATGAAAATCTAAATTGTAATTAGTCCGTCAGCTAGATAATAAAAAAATATTGAACACGTATTTTTGGCTTTTTCAAAATAATAAAAAAATACTCATATACATCGCATTAAAGTTCAGGAGTGGGGGCTCGTGACGTCACTCCTAAGTAAAATTCTACTTTTAAAATTTGTACTAGAGAGCTTTATTTATCGATTATGTAAAAATATAAAAAATATGTGTCCAAAATTTAGTCATCATCCCTATTGCCAAGATTTTACTGTTAGAAAAAACTTAAGTAGCAAACTTGCGTAGTACGAATTGTACACTGTATACTTAGGTATGAAATAACACGAGCTAAGCTTCAGTTTTTAACAAACTAACCGTCTGTTAATTAATAGCATCTGCCTTCAAATGTGTGTTCCCACAACCTCTTACATGAATTATATAAGAATGTATGCCTAAAAGAAATGCAGTCCTAGCATTCCTTTTAATCATATGGCATATCTTTGCGATTAAGTCAAAGTGTACGCTTTAATGTTTTTAATGTGGTGTAAGTTTGATAGCTAAATTCAGGCCACGCAAAGTGTTTTACTTAATAAGATACATTTCTCAACAGATTAATTTCAACGCTGGCGCCTATTACAACGGTGTCATGACATGTCGCTGCTTAATTAAAAGTGTCCGGAGTAGCGGTATAAAGGTTTTGGGCACAAATTCTGTGAATTCAAATTTAATTCCATTAACAAAAAGCAAGATTAAGCGTAATCTATTAAAGAAATGTATCGGAGCTCATTATAATGCAGTCAAGACACAGGTGTCTCTGCGGGGAGCATTGAGGCCGTCGCTTTGTAAGTCTATCTATTACGCAATTCAAAACATTTGAACAGATTTTTCTTAAAGTTCCGTTATTGAAATTTAAACTGGAGCCTTAAAATAAATCAGCGCTGTAAACAAGGCGTGTTTTCGACCAAATATTGACTGTTTTGAGTTTGTGTTTCTGCGCAGTAGCATAAACTGTGACTAGAGCATATTATATTACGACGAAATATCCTAAAATCGGCATTAGGTAATCGAGGTCAGTGAATCCATAAATATGAATTTAAAACACTTATTAAAATTCTGTAATATCCTTTAACTCGAAGTAAGAACATCGCAAATATGATTCATTTACAAAATAATAATACAATAAATGTATACCTAACAGAAATCTATAAAATTTATAATCTTGGTAGGAGTAGGTAAACCTTAAGGTAACGTTTGTAAGCAAATATAGTAATTTATAAGACGTAACTATACAAATACATACAATTTGATTGCAATTAAGAACTAGGCTTACTTTAAATATGCCATTAGCTAATAAATTGCAAACATTTTAAAACAGTGAAATCGTTAAAGAATGTACAACATAACCACGTAATATATTACGGATGTGTCTTTATTTTCTACAAGAACACCACAAAGTGTGTGCGATGGTAATCTACATCTATGCAGTTATGATAATTCGCAAGAATATAAAGAGTTTAATAGCAATATTGGCAGTTTACGTAATGAGCAACAATTCGTTTCGCGGGCCGTTTTAAGATAGCCACGCCGCCGGAGGCTGCCGCGATCGCATCTTGATAATCGATACAAGGCCCATAAACTTTGTCTAATTAAATTGTACGAGCATCAGCCTCCGCCAACAGATAAACATCTCCATTGTCCACTGTTTAGAGGTGAGTGATAAATATAGTCACCATGAAAAAATCACAGTGATCGGCCCTTTAAAAGTATCAATGTGACTTATCACGAAGAAAAGTCATTACAAAATCGTTCCTCCGCTCCTATTAGTCCTGCATGTTGATGCAGTCAGTATTTAGTGTAAGTATAAGTGTATTAAGGTAAAATTTACAAATTACTCCGTCTGAAACGCATTAAGTACCTACCTAAAGCGAGTCACTAGTGCGACAAAATCATGGTAATATAAGGATCCGATTACATGACAATAAGTAACTTTAACGTGATCTAAGTAACAGTGATATTTCATTGGAACGGCAGTCACGGCGATTGAAACGTAATGTTTTTCCCAATCTCTACCACCGCTAAATGAATCTCGGCCTTTCCGGCTTCATTTACAATGCTGTTGTCACTGAAATCTTTATTGCTCACCCACAGATTATGGCTGAACAGCAAAATAATTAACTTTATCAATTTACTTACCGCGCAGTTAGAAGTGTCCATAATCTCGACTTCTGATACCGCACCGTCGAACGCGACTCGGTGTTGATAGAGGAAATCTGAAAACAAACAAATCGTTGTAGGACTAGAACAAGACATAATTATAAATCTCACAGCAGACTTAGTACGAGGGATCACAATCTTTTCGACATTTACATGCATATTTTTATTCACACAAGACATACTGAAGAGCATGCATCATTAAAATTAAAATTTTTAGACTTCATACTTTAAAACATCTTGATCAAACGCCAAGTTTTACGGTGACTAGTTAGTGAACCAAATGAATTTCAGAAAGCAGGATTTAGGTACTAACTGGTACAAGGAAATTGATATAATATTTCACACTTGGCTCAATCCGTCCAGATTCGAATACTAAATCATCATCAAAAGACGTCCACTTTTGGACATAGACCTCCCCCAATGAACTCCACCAGAAGAATACTCAGTATCAGAACATAATAATTTGATACTTTATACGCAATTACGGAAGAACAGATTGTTATTGGTCACTGGCCCTAAACGATCATCAACATTGTTACCTTGTCTATCTTTATATTAGGCACTGGAATGCGAGTGAACGATAAATACTAAATTATGCTCTTTTAAGAGGCTTTCGCTGAGCTACTAGCAATGAATATTAAAATCAATTTCCTTAACATTTTAATTTACTGCGAAGCGCCAGTGACGCAGAAACGACACTTAACACTCGCTTAAGCTCGGAAGGTCGGAAGGAAGGAGACATTTCAATTTAAAGTACATGCACTCGTCAACACGCAAATTGACGTCAATTGCTTAATACAACAAATCGTGATAATATTTTAAACATCATAAACTAAATGGCCTCTGATGATGTTGATAATTATCTTTGATGATGTTTTATTTATACGTAAACATTCACTCACCTCCTGTAGAGCTGTATTCGCCTATGTACCGCTTTGTTAGATAACGCACGACCACCGCTGCAACAAACAAATAACTTATCTTATTATACCGTTCAATTATGATGTAATTGATACATCAGCTTTAGCACCTTTTACAGGCACGACGTGGCCAGAATCATGACCCTGGTAATAAACTTAACAATGGGCTAAGGTCATTCCTCCTAACTTTCTACAAGAAGCACTAGTTGATTAGTCTTTTCATGCCACTCCCGGTATTTTGATCCAAGGGTCGTATACAATACAAACAGTTATCAACAACAATGACGGGGCAAGTTGGGAGAAAGCCGCCGACAGCTACCTACAAAACGATGCGGGAATCCTGCCACCTCGAAAGGAGCTGAAGAACCTATTCAAAAAGTCTATTACACGAGCCACGACTCGACCGACGGCCGCGGAATAATGAAGATAGGTACTTGACCCTTTGATGGATAATAATAATTATACGAGTTTCTACTCCATGACTGATGGAAATTTATGTTCTGATGCACTTTCTTGTTTGAATTACTATACTCAGATCTGATGGTTGATGAAAGTCATCTGCATTGCTGCATAATTTCTTATTTATCTTCATTAGCTGTTTATTATTCCAGGATTATCATCAAAGGCGGTGGTGGCCCCAGGGGCATTATCGCTACTGCCATTTTAGTCAGACTCTAGGCCCAAAACGATTACCCAACGTACGCAGCCTTATGAAACTGCAAGCGTCGCATGACAATGGACTTGAGGGCAATGCATTCACGACACATTCTGGGGCACCCATTAAGGCAACTTGACCAAACCTCGTGAGCACATCTCGCCGACTTCTGCATCGGAATGCTTAATACATAAATTCTCCGTCTCGTTAGCTTATGAATCGAATAACAATAGTAATAAAATGCTAAGATTTAAATGAATCGTATTTTAAATGCGTTTGATGATGTAATAAAACTGCGGGCGCGATTGTCGATTAGCATAACAACCATTATGTTATAAACACTACAGTATCTAAGCGATAATAATCTCGCAGTCACTAACGTTAACCGCACATTAAACTGAAAATTGAACGTCTCATTTATAATTGAGTACAATAACACAAATGATAAGTTAAGCTTAAACATTGTATTCGTGTTTTGATTGACATCAACATTCGATAAACCCACCGAGTTACCGCATCAATATAAATGAATGGCTGTTAACAGCACTCATGAAGAATGAAGTTCTTAATGAGGCATTATGATTCTTAAAGACGTAACGTTACCGAATACCGGCGGTAACCGAAATTTATGAAAGACATGCTAAATTCCACACTCTCATTTTCCTTTCGTTTTTTCGTGGGAGCATTAAGTGCATGCGCTTTCTCCAGACTCTGATTACGCATTCGGTGATAAAAACGTTCAATTTGATTGAACTTTGATATCCATTACGAATTAAAAACAAACAAACCGATCCGTTATGTTGATATAAAAATCATTTAAATGCGTTGAAGGGTATATGACAAATTGCGATGATCAAGCTACATGGCACCACGTGGGTTGATAGATGGTGCATTATCTTACGAACAATGGATGTATCGGCAAGAATCTATAGGGTAATTAATAGATTACGAGTCTCATCGATCAAGAGTCGATTGATGCGCATGTCGTCGATCAAGTAATAGCCATCTAGGGTGTAGCCGCTTGCCTACGTTTAACTCCGCTTTCCTCCATATTATATAAAGATCAACAGGCTATCTTTGACATCTGTAATCTTAGCTCGACTAATAATTATCCATTGCGCACGTCTTTGCGTTAACACCTCATACTTAGAAGGTGTTAGAGAATAATGTTCACTTATTAACCGGGTTTTAATAATTTAAAAATATACAGTTAGGTAACCTTTAGAGGATGTTGAAAGACCCTATTAACGCATATTTTATTTAAATTATAGGTTCTTATTCCTATGTTAAGGCAGTTTCGCTCCATACAAAAGTTGGTGCACATTTACAGGTTTACGACGCGATTTTCTAAGGAACTAATTTAAAACACTTTATAAACTAGATTTTGCGCAGGGTATCGCTCGCGCGATGGACGTATGTCGTTTAGTCTTTAGGAACCATGAACTTTTCTGGGATACAAAGTGGCTTTATCACTCTTACTCAAACTAACTCTTAACGAAATCACGCTTTATTATCCTTCATGATTATAAATTTTCCTTATCCATTAAACTCATGTTTTGCATCATAATAGGGGGATGACCCACTCTGCATTCCTGTTTCTGGTTCCATCCTCTGCACTTAGTTTTTCCAATAAAAAAAAGAATGTGCAGATGACTTTCTCACAGACTGATATACTCGTTTATAGTTTGGTATTAATACTCAAAAGAGTAACTAGATACTCGTAAGTAAGCATGTCATTTCTATAACAACTTTGTTTACGTTTTAGCAAGGACAATTACAATAAGAGGACTGTCTATCGCTATACTTTGGATCGTGCGCTCATTACAAGGAGATATCCAGTATACAAGCTAGATGGCGCTTTAAAACTAAACATTGGTGATATAATTGAACAAAGAAACATAATACAATAACAATGACTTAGTTCGTAAACAGCTAATAATAACATAATTAAATACTGTATACTGGTGGGAACGAGTATACCGACAGGCTTTAACCATTGAATGTAGAGCCTAATTAGAGCATATAAAGTGGTATAACATGTAGTCTGAAAACGCGTAATTTTTGAGATGTTAATTATTTTAATAATATCATAAATCTCAAAATCTCATGACTATCACGCCTTAATGATGTGATGTAGCCACTTATTGAATACTTTTATACACAGAAGCAGTACCTGCATGCTTTTTGACTAGTTTGTATTAGGTTTTACAAAATGCTGGGTATCCAAATACATTTTTTTTTCTTTATTGAGGGTAATTCGTGTCGGATAGTACTGGTATCTCTCAGCCACATCTTTATTTCACGAGAATTTATAATAAAATATAAAAAGTTTTTTTTTAACTGAACGTATGTAGGATGTAGGTACTCCAATGAGGCACTAAACTCGATAGTTGAAGTCTGTTGGAATACTCGTTACCACCCTGTATACATCGATGACGTTGAAAATTTTGGGGAATTTGTTTTGTGTGGTTGTATGGTAGCTTTGTAACATTTCAAGCTAGATAATGATTAGGGTCGGTTATATTCGTGCAGCATTTGCAGCCGTCACTATCGAGCCTAAGGACTCACAAATCCTCGAGAGACCAATTATACTAGCCCCGGTTACGACGGCTCAGACAATTCCCCAAGGGACACAAAGACATATAGCCTATGGTTGCCTTCCATTTAAAGCTAAGCTACGCAGCTAAGCGGTGTGCAAGGAACAAATCAACCCGCTCGGTATTGGTGGTTTTTTCCTCGCAAATCACTTAGAAGCGTAACTTAACTCTATTGAAAATGAAGCCTTAAGGACGCCTTAGCAATAAGTCTTACACTGGCATCAAGATGCTACAACTTTTATTTTTAAATGTAGGCTGTCTATTTTGTTTCGCAAATCTTCAAAAACAATTTTTAACAACTTCCAGTGATAGGATTGAATTGAAATAGAACACAAGAATAATACCGTTACATAAAAGCAAGATTGTGTTCGTTGATTTGTCCTGCTAAACGCAGCAAAGCAGCAGATGATTGACGTAGTTTTTGCATAGTGATAAAACAAGAGAGTCAAATACTTGTTCATACGCCGTGCTTTTTTTATTACCTTCAATTTAATCCGTCAATACGAACAACTTTTTTTTAAGTTTCTGAAATTTCTCCCCATAGGAAAAGTTGTTCGTATTATCACCAAATACCACCCGTTCAAATAAAATAAAATAAAAAAAACACGGAGTATATGCATTTGTACCGGACTCATAGTTGCCACGCGAGTGTATGCCTAGTGCAATAGCAAAAGTTAACAAAAAGGATGATCTAAAAAAAAAAATTGAAATAAAAACTTATTTCTCTAAAATAAGAAATAGACCCCTGCTGGCCCTGAACGTGAGATTCACCTCATGGATGCAAAAACATATTTATATTAAATTACAGAAACATTTTTTTCGTTTTAAGATCACGGAGGTTTGACATTAAATCGATGCGGGCGCTGGGTGCTGCGGTTAATGTCGAGTATTAAGGCGCATAAAAAAGCGACTCCACGTGAAATTGTGGCTACGTGAGGGCATTACCAGCCGACGTCTGTGATGGTGATGGAATATTGTCCATCTCTATTTTTTAGGGTTCCGTACCCAAAGGGTAAAACGGGACCCTATTCAAAGACTGCGCTCTCCGTCCGTCTGTCCGTCCTTGTGTCTGTCCGTCTTGTAAGCTGTATTTCATAAACCGGCATAGCTAGACGTTAAAATATTCACAGATGATGTATTTCGGTTGCTGCTATAACAACAAAAAAAAATAAGTATATATTTTTTTAATTTTCAGAAATCAGTTTTGAACAATCTGGTTGGGTTATGTTTGCACCTCATTTGTTTCTAACGCTATAGATACCAGGTGCAAACTTAAGGTAACCGGCCAGCTAGGTTAGGTTAAGACAGGGTTCGGCAAACCGCGGCTCGCGAGGCATGGGGCTCTTTAAAGGGTCACTTGCGGCTCTTCAAGTTCCCCTAATAAAAAGTCCTATTAAAATTTGGTATACAGTGATAAACCTAAAACAGAAAACTGCGGCTCTTTGAGCTTCCGAAAAATCGTTATTTTTCCGGCATCTGGCTCTACGTCTAAAAAGTTAGCCGACCTCTGGGTTAAGAGAAAGTTTGTAGGGAACCCTCGGTGCGCGAGTCCGACTCGCACTTGGCCGGTTTTTTAATATGCTGCGAGAACTACAGCTAGATGATGCTGCCGCACGACAAGCAAAGTTGCAACAAGTTGTGCAAGCCCTGCAGATTTGTCAGGTTAGGGACTGCCATCTGTCATCCACTATCCTTGAGTCAGGGAACCGAGGCTGATGGAACCATGGTCGCACACTGCGATCCCTCCTGATATTTTAGGTCACTGTACAAATATTGGTTGGTAATGCACTAGGGACCCAAATAAAGTACACAATTTAGAAAAGTCCATGGTCACTGGGAATCGAAACTCATGATCTTGTGATTTCTAGTCCACCTACCTAACTACTAGATCACTCTACCCACATCAACTAGGGACCTCGTAAACTGAATTATCCAATTGCTTAACCCTATATAAATTTGAACACCACCAGTAAAGTGTCCGTGGCATCCAATTTTCATCAGCCTTTTGTTGCCTATATATACTTAAAATAAAACATCACCAAGACACACTTGCATTATTTCAAAGAAAAGTGTGTCTTGCATTTTTTCTTTGGAAGTAATATTGCAATGCTATTAAAACGACGAATGAAACTCTACCACTAATATGTACGTAATAAGGTTAAATTTGTGGATATTTGAGCATTTAAAACGCCTCTTTTCCATCGCCACATTATTGCCCATTTCATAAGAGTACATAAATGGCATAATTTTGATAAGAATTATAGAAACCCGCGTCGTCTGCAAGATAAAATAACACCACAATTTCTGAGTTCATCAATAATGTGGCGATGGTAAGGAGGCGTTTAAAACGCTCAAATATTCGTCCAATTAAGTTATTTCGTATATAGCTATACATGGTCAAGTTAATATAAAGTAGTAAGTGCATACTTGTTCTTAATAAATCAATCAATAGACATTTAGATTGAGAGTTAATATCGATATCAATATTAATATCGAAGCATTACAAGTGAAAACCCCCGGCAACGACTAGTGCGGCGAGATGGCGGTGCATCAATGCAGAGTGATCCATCATAGCGTGAGAAGGCCTTCGCCGGCGCATCTCGCCATTACAGAGCATCCTTTAATACTAACACTTTTTACTCACTTTTATCTCATTACACGAATGTGCCAAGCTACGTTCTCTTTAACACAATCCGCGTATTTAATTGACATTGCGACATATCATCGATACCAAAAAACAATTTCCAACTTGCATCTTGCACCGCTTTCAAATTTCAACGCACACTTAATCAATTTCCATGGAACACGATGGCAGATCATTAATAACTTTATTGATTGGTTTAATTGTTTTAAATTTTAAAATGCATACGCCGCGATGCATATCAGAATAAAACTGACCTAGTTATTCCGACAGATAAGGGATAAACTGCATTAAGCACCAATGAAATTATAAACGAGTAACGGACATTATGACCTGTAAATAACGTACCCAAGGCGGTTCCAGTAATGAGCTCCGAGAATAATTTAAATCGTAGTCGCTTTATGTTACGGGACGCTAAACGATGTTAGTCGGTCGCGGTCCTGCCACTCCCTCGTAGACAGGATCTACTTTAAAAACAATTTCACATGTCGGGCCTGCGCTTTTCTGTAATGAATTGCAAACGCGTGCGTCCGCGCCGGTCCGTCAGCCGTCAGCGGGCGCGCCGGTACAATTAGGCCGGTACAATTATACCCGACTGGTTGGTGGGTCAGCGATTTCCCGACCGCACTTCGCTGGCGCCAACCGTTGTGTAACTAAAACGCCCGATTAACTCTTAACCGAGGTCGTTGATCTACACTCGCATTATGTGCAAATCATAATGCAAGTTTACAAGAACGTTAAACGCCTCGGCTCTAATTAACATCGTTTTTCTTAATTAAGTGATAATGTTTAAGGCTCGCTATGTAGGTTAGGTTCTTGTGTTACGACAACCGGCATGACATTCTATGCAACGTGGAATAAATGCAAATATTAATGTAGATATCGACACGTCCGTATTCAAATACAAATTTATAACCATTCTGAAGGTGAGAAAAGATGAAAATTTTGCGCTTTTACACATAATTTTACGAATATGAATGAGTTCACTCAAAGAAATAATAAACATGAATGTATTAATTGCAGAGATAAATGTCAAAATTTATTCCATAAAACTCCACAGCTCACAAGCATTTTTTACAACAATCAAAAATTAATTTGCGGGTACGACTCATAAGGCCTCTTTTATAGATCTGAACTATGATCTAGAGGCGACATCTCTTGAGAGAGAAGAAAGTCCGCATATCTAACATAGCTCAATAATAAAATGTTAATGCATCACATTAGTGTGTGTCTTTTGATAAGATGCATAAATTATATAGAAAACAATGGCCGAGACAATACAAGGTGAGCTTATCATAATACCGTTTACATTGAAACATTCCGTCTGAAGGAATTCGGTAAACAAGATGAGATATTTGTTGACGAAAGAAATAACCATCTCTGCTGAAAGGTTTACGATATGGATTGGATACCTAATAAAATATATGATCACAGGAAGCAAGCAATGAACATTCATAGTAACAACCTCGTAGATAGGCTATACAGATGAGACTGACTTTTAGATAAGAATTAACAGTTACCCTATATAAATGAACGTTAGCATTCCGGTATAACTCATGCTCATATGCTACCAACCAGTGAAAACAGCTTCAAAATCGGTCCAGAAGTTTTCCAGCTTATCCCATATCATTTATTGCATGATAATCGCAACCATCATATGGCCGCTGAGCGAAGAGCCACAAGAAACTAAACCTTATCTATTAGAGAGGAGACTCTCTACGTGATAAGCATCGAAGCTGACTGGAGACTTCTTGTGATTCTTCTTCGTTCAGCGACCATATGATGGTCGCGATTATCATGCGATGAATGATATGGTAAAACGTCTGTCACTCTCGCACTCACATGCTAGCCAGAAAGTGATGGCAGCTTTTGTCCATCATAGGCCCGAAGATGTAATATAACCCTTGTGGCCTATTTGTAGACTAAGGTTTTAAGGGAAATATAAAGTGCTAAAATAATATGTCATGTGAAGTTTTTGAGCGTGTGATGCGCGTAACTTCATCAAAAGACGCTGTCAAGTTCATCGTTGAATTTAGACTTTAATTACAAAACGGTTTTTTTCAGCATTGTCATTAGCAACACCTTACCAGGCCAAGGTTACAAGCGTTTGTGCAAATTAGTAATATTGTTTAGGTTCAGACATTACTGAACGCATGAGCTTGAACTATGTTGAGCAAAGCGAAGTTCAAGGTCGGATAATGTCTCAAAAGAAAAGTTTCTTAACTTAGAACATACGGAATTGAACAGACAGAATTGGATTAAAGTTTTGAATCATTTACAATTTCTATTATAAAGGCAACACATGTAAGTACGAGGACTTCTCTGAATATTAATTCAGCAATTGCGTACAGGTTTCCAAGGATGGATGATTGTAAAAAACAAATTGTATTTATAATTATGCAGACATCAATCTTTCGGTTGTTTAATTAAGTGTACATCATTATTATTCTCAAGAAACTCGTTTTCGTCTCCCATAATATTAAATGTTTTATATGCTTCTCGTGCACCCCAAAATTGCGAGGCAGTTAACTGGTGAGTATAACCATGGTTTACTCATTTTATCACTTTATTCCAATTATTGTAAGGTCATAAAAACATAATTTTACTTGTGAATCATTCTTCACCAACGGTTAATGAAACTCCGGGTTATGTAGGCATTTATTTCTGTTATTTCTTTAGACCTACGTAAAAAACTTGTAAAATTTTCTAAATACAATATAATTTATTTGTAAAGCCGGCATTAGTAAATTAAAATACTAACCCGATTTTCCGCAGCGCGGACTCCCCAGCACTACCACCCTAATACGGTTTACGGTCATCTTCATTTGTGCTGTTTTTCACGAACGTCTCATCAAATCATGCCTCGAGCATTTCGCCGGCAAAGTTCGTAAACCACATGTCCAGTGCACTTGCAAAATCACGGTTCACGGCGATTAAAAATCGCAAGTTATCGTAAAATATATCGTCCGCGGTATACAGTACAGATGCGTCAGTCGTTGTCGGAGCACCCGAGCGAATGCCGCGACTGTCTGCGCGCGACTGTCGGTGTATCTTGAGTCCTGAGCGCCGCCAACAGCCTCTGCTCTGCGTAAGCGCACACAATCAGATGACGTATTTACTATGATAGTGTATTGGCGTTTGTTATTGTTGGTAGGTTGAATGATGCCAGCGTTCATTAGATTATGTAGAAATTTATGAAATTAGAGAAGAGTTTTGATTGGTGAGCTGAGCTTAAAGATTAGTAGAGGTAATAAAGATTATCAACAATCCACGAAACGAATAAATTCGGAAATCGACACTATAAGTAACAGAGACGCAAGAAGAATACGGAAGAAATATAAAATTCTATTACTTATTATAAATATTAATACATTATATGCCTTTATCTGTATACAATTTCCATAGAAGTAAAAAATATCATACGATTAGGAAAAGTAAATATGTCCTATTGGCCCACATATGATTAACCACATCATAGTAAACCAACTGTTCACCTAATTAAAACCAATGTCGGCAACTCGAAACCTACGCGTAACACCAGAAGCGTACATGGTGCTAAAATGGTAATTAACTTTTAATGGCCCGTAAATTTTGTCGTTTTGGGTAGCTTTTACAAACCTGTCGTACGGAGATCTGTTCCAGATCGGCACGTCGGCGACATGTCAAGGTGAGAGCGTCGCGGGCGCAGCGCAGGCGCCCGATGCAATAAATTCGTTCTTGCTGAGACGTAATTGGATCCGCCCCGCCTACGCTGACCAGCTACCCCGCTTCCTTCAGACCATTGTAGGTTAGACCACTTTACCACGCGACAAGTGCATCTAGGACAGATGAGACCGATTTCAAACTCCCCTCGTCCAATATAATACACCTACTAATAAAACGGCATTAACCTGCAATGATCGCAAAACCTTCAGCGATTACCGCCAATCCCCTTATAGTAATATTACCGAGAAAATTGCAATAAGGTGTATGAAACTTTCATACATATCGGTTCCGAGTATGAAGATGGCTCATGAGACGGGACTGGTGGCTTAATAAAGACGACTCCATCTAAGGACAGCTGAAGCACATTATAAAATGTGGTCTAACACCATCTTTTCTAATAGAGCTAAACGCATATTAAGACATCAGTCTATAGTATCCACCTGCAAGTAGACTAATGACATCCAATTATTTAGTAAGTACGAAGAGGGATTGCAAAAGAAGGTTCATATTTGTATACAGAGTGCCCGCTTTATGGAGAGACATTTGAAGGTGGAGTAGCCATTACTCTGCGGTAAAACAATTTCTTACCCAAACGATTTCATCACTCAAATGTTCGTTTACGTGCATGACTCAAATCACCATCAATTTGTTTGAGCGCTATAGATTACCTCAACGGACAACGTAATACCCACATAAAAGTAAAACTTAACGAAACGCATAAACCGTATTTGTCAGAATTCATTAGCGATCTCACAAATATGAACTTTCGAAAATCGAAGAAAATACCTCAATTTGCATAGAAGTTAGAGCGTTGTGCGCGTTTCTCTGCTCATTAAGGAAGGTTGGGCCCGAGAAAAAACACAGAGTGCTGTCTCCAGAGGCAAATTGGTCGTTACTGGACAACTTCCTCGTACGGGCCGGGCCACCTTACCGTATTTATGCAATCGGCGTCATAGTGCCGATGGACCCGGCTTTTAAACTACATTGTGGTCTGATAAATTTATCCCACCAACCGGTATATTGATGGGCTACAAATCGAGTAGCATTTCGTGGATATCGCTATAAAAAGCTCAGTCAAGTGCGACCGGGTTTTAGTACAAAAGCTCCGTCGTAATAAAGGTAACTGATTACGCCTACTTAATTTATAAACAATGACATGCTTGTTTAATTTCATACTTTATTGTAAGACAAATACAATGCCAGCAGGTATTCATTGTATTTACAGCTACAAGCACAATACGGAGTAAGCAAGAAAAATATCGGAAAACATATATACGTTCAGAGACAGGTCCATAATTTGGCGCTACTAAGCGACCCCTGATATAACAACTTGTGGTATCATCTTCATCAACACCGTACGTGCTAAAAATATATTAAAAGCTGAAAAGCTTTCTTTGTTTACACATTTTGAAAGCACGTAAGACTACAATTTAATAAATTCAAGGATGTTTCTCGTCGAGATTATACATTGGGACAACTGAACAGATGTAAGTGATTTGTTTAATATAAATTATATCACTTGTTCTAACTGGTCTTGGGCTTTAGTACATGATTTTTTTCATGAACCCATTAGTCATGTCTGAGTTGTTTTATTAGAAGTAAAGTTAAATCAATTCAAGATCCATGTTATTTTTGCTGAGATACTAACTAGACTAAGGCATTGTCATTCTACCTTCAGTGTTTGACTAAGGAAGAATGTTTGTGTACGTGCACACAAGAGCACCAAAGGGTCAACTGATCTGATCTGACTTCGACCGAGAGCCAAGTACAGCTTTGACTAAGTAGTGCCAATTAAAAAATCTCACTTGAAACATCCCAACATCACACCCCATTCCAATACAAAACCAATATGCAGAAAAGTACATAATCCAACATTGAGATTAAATAAATCTCGGGTAGAAGATATCGCAGAGAACAGATGTGGGATGTTCATGTCCTATATCCAACTAAGTATATAGTAACTTCGTTGATACGTGATTTCTTTTCCTGCAAGTACCAATTACCTTTCCGTTATCATTGTATCAAACCTCCGTTTAACGCATTGTTATCTCGATCTGAATCTTTTGCAACAAATTCGTCCAGTCGACAGCTCGCGCAAATCATATTTGAGTAATTCATTACGACGCACTGCAGACTGCAAATCTTCGATATGTGCATTCAATTAAAATAGTTCTAATTAAATAAATCGTGTATTTATTTAGTTGTTTAGCAATCTCGCGTGTCAAAACTCGTTTGTTAATGGTCTTAACAATGGCAGTTCACACTTGCCTATTCAGCGTAGTATCTCTGGATCTCGTTTGTTGCAACTTTAACACCTACTCTTGACTTGAACCGTTGTTCATTGAAAAGAGCAATGAAAACATTTCTCAAGATTATAATGATTTCAAAAGCGTGCACTGCCTTAGTAAACATTGCGTTGGGTTAGTTTCGGCGAATTGGATTATATTATTATAACAGTTAAAGTAAACTGCATCGTGCATTGTGGAAGCTATTATGGAATTGTTAATTATAAACGCCCTACTTACACGATATTTTTAACAAAGAAAATGGTATTTGGCTTGCTTACATTTGAAGCTTTAGTTCATGTTTGGCAACTTACGTTTTCATACGGAATCTAATAAAAAAAAATGTTTATTTTGTTGCATACTCACAGAAAAGTAATTTCATAAGAAGTCGCTTCCTACATATACTTTTACATATTCATATTGAAATAGTCAACATCGTTGCACCTGCTTTATGTAAACATTCACATCTGACCCGAAATTCAATTCTCCCTCGGGTTAATTATTAAAAGTATCCTTAACAATGCAGGTTTGATATTTAATTTGCATGATTTTCTTATTTTTTAAAATAGATACAGCAGAACAATGGCCTCACATCAACACTAACAATGAGTGTCAATTAAGTTCAAAAAGTTGGAATACAGCGAAAACTCAAGCGAGCGATGTTGTACCTACTTCAGAAGCGAGTTATCGAGTGGCCAATACATTGAACCAACACATAAGACATATTGGTTTCTTGGTGAAACATACCACGTGCGTTCGTTATTAAAATGGCGGAGATGGGGTCACACGATTTGTTCGACAACACTAACAGGGCCGGCCCACACCAAATTTAATTTAATTGAAAATCATATGCAATTAGTTGTACTGTCGACAGATGTAGGCCTGCTTTTGTTTTATTATACAGGTTGTTGTTGGAACCAAAAGGCGAATAAATCAAATGATAAACCAAGAAATGTATGCACTTTCTACTGTCATCGGAGTGTATGGGCGGTTTTTTTTTTCTTCAATAATGATGCGCAATGGCAATGATATACTCGTAAATGATGATGAGATCCGAGATGAGAGATCAGAAATCGAGGCAAACACAAGAATGAAATTGCGACCGTTATTATTTTTAAATTTTATTATTTATATTTAAAATCAAAACGTAACTAAGACCTCGATGATTCTGCCAGCTGCAGTAAAAAGTACTTAACCCATGTTTGTACAGTGAGCATCAAATAATCTGTAGCATCCAAAGTGCCAAATATATCGCAACACTATTTTTATAGGCGTAAAGATACCTGACGATAATAAATAAATAAATAAATATTACGGGTCAATTTTACACAAATCGCTCTAGTCCCATGGTAAGCTCAATAAGGCACGATATATGTGACTCTTTGGATGCTACCGACTATTTGATGATAACTGTACATAAGCTGACTGACTGTACAGCATGCCTAGAAAACTTTTAAGTAAGGTCAGTAGGGGGTAAGAGAAACACTGGGGTAAGAGAAACTAGTCTGTATGTCAGCTGCTTTGCCCCAAACCAGAATACCGTCCAAGAACTTGCAATGGAGTCCCCATTTAGCAGTACTTGCAGGTAAATTAAGTTCAGCAGCTTACGCTATTAGAAAAATTAGACAATTGACCAATGTTGATACTGCTCGCTTAGTATATCATAGTTATTTTCATAGTATCATGTCATACGGTATTCTGGTTTGGGGCAAAGCAGCTGACATACAGACTATATTTGTGTTACAAAAAAGAGCGATTCGTTCTATATATAACTTGAACTCCCGTGACTCCTTAAGAGAACTTTTTAAAGACATCAACATATTAACCGTAGCGTCCCAATATATTTATGAGAATATTATTTATGTTATTAAGAACCTAGAGTCTTTTACTAGGAATTCAGATATCCACAATTTTAATACTAGAAATAAAAACAAAATCGCTATTAGAAAGTTCCGCGTTCGTAAAGTAGCCAAATCATTCGTAGGCCAATGTATACATTTTTATAATAAGCTACCAGATGATGTTTTGAAATTATCGTTTCCAGCTCTCAAAAAGTACTTAAAAGAGTCCCTAATGGCAAAGGCTTATTATAGGGTAGAGGACTATTTAACAGACAAAAATGCATGTCCCAAAACAGAAACCAAATAATTTACTTTTACCGGGACACGTTTCTTATAAGGTGGCATATCAAACGTATGTAAGTTGTTTTAAATAAAAATCACTATTTAGCTTTTTTATATTCTAGATTTTTTTTTTTACTTTTATAAGTTTTGATATGTTTCCTTGAAGAACTACGCATTGAGTTTATACTCAAAACATATATTTAGGTTAGGCTAAGCACGAATATTGTAATAGATATAAGAGTTATTTCGAAAAAATGACTGACTGTTGAGTTTGTTTCGGCTTTCTTCTCTTCAGTGGTCTCCTCTTGGGAAACGCCGTAGAGTCAGACTTGTAAAAGTGCCCTTGTGGCCTACTTACAGAATAAAGATCATTATTTCATTTCATTGTAAATATGATGCTGAAAACTGACATATGTGTCAATGGAAATACGAGTTGGGCCAATTGCATGGATTCTAAATAAATTATGTTTCCTTTACCCCACTTGACATTACATCGTCATTGAAACATAGACACCTTCAGACAAAACACGGACCAATAAAATAAAAACAAGATTGTAAATTTTATAACGAAAACATATGTTTAAGTGTACTTAAATATGTATATGTAATCAACACGTGCTCAACACGTGGGCCGATATATGAAAACTTAAACGTGCGCAAACTATCAGCCCTCCTGTGTGTTACTTTCAAGATTAATTTGGCAAATAAGGTCCATTCGGTTATACTATAGACCTTCTAAGATCACAAATTGGTTGAATCTCTTCAACCAAACTATTACTCGGGCTGAACGATATTTAATTATAAGGGGCCGGATGGCCGCGGATGATACCCCATTTGTGAGGTTGTCATCGGGATGACTGTTAGAGACGCGCCTAAACTTCCAATTTTAAATCTGGTAAGTACCTATAAATAAACCTAAGATACGAGTTTCATTAAGGATATTATCAAGTATCAATTAATAATTTCGGCCGCGTAAACTTCACGTACGAAATTAAGTTTTATCGGTATCTTTAATAACCTTTACTTGTCCGTTTTAATCAACGATAAAAACAATATTTTCGACAGTTGGTGACAGTAGGCAAAAGATAGCCATGTTGTACTCTGCTTATCGGTCGGAATTAAGTTGTCATCGTAACACAAAAACTTTTATTAAAAGCTGTTTTTGGAAATTATTTTAAGTTTATTTTCGTTTCGCTGATTTAAAAGGACATTCCTGAGTATAAGTGTCGGAAAATAAGACGGTATGAATAAATGCAATGAAAAGGATTACTACCATTGCCGCAATTTATATACCCCTGTATTAATTTATCTGTACCAGAACATAGTATAGGGTGGGCCATATGTTTTTGCAAATAGCAACACTGAATTTTTCGGAGTCTGAGCTAGTTAGCAGCGGGAAATTGGAGGGAAACTATAGGTCACTTCGTGCAATTTTATTTTTAAGTGAGCGTTTCACGGGTAAACAACGGGCTTTTTGTGTTAAACAGTTTTATAAAAAGATGATGAGATAGCCGCGATCCCTCGCTGCATGTATCAGCGAGTTTTCCAAGGTTTGCGTAGTCGATTGCAGGAGTGCCAAAAACGAGACGGAGGACATCTGGATGATGTATTTTTTTTTATAAATTGCAGTTATCTGTTACTAGGTAAAATAAATAAAATATAGAAAAACATGGATAGTTTAATTTTTATCGATGTTTCAAACGTGCAAAAATTTTTGGCCCACTCATATGAATCTGCAAAAATACACAAGGTGGCTTTACTATGGCCAGTCATTCAAAGTTTATGATAAGTAATAGATATAATAGATAACATAGTCTATTAAGAGAACCGTCGAAATGCAGTTAACATTTCATGCAGTTTCATCAGACCCTAATCATTTTACGAATAAAGCAAAACCTATATGAGTCTTAATACCACTCTGCTTTATGTTACAAATCCATTTTGAAACCGCCGCCTCTCAAAAGCCGACCGATTTCGCCAAACTTGTCCATATCGACACCTACCGTTACATAAAACAACGCAACAGAATCATATCTGCCTTTATTGTCTGTCCGTCCGTGTCCGGAGATAAAGACGTTTACGTACAAGGAAGCGCCTACACTTGTCCGAGTAAGGCGAGTAAGCTTGGGATTTATAAACAAGTGAAAGATAAAATTATTTAACTTATTTTTTATATTTTACTTATTTTTATAACCCACGCATGCTCAGTATAGATAGCCTAACACAGGGGTCGGCAACTTCTACAAGCTCTTTGGATGTAAAGCTGCGGCTCTATAGATTTTTTTTAATACCAAGTACTATTTATTGTTGGCAAGAATTTTTTATGTGGCTCTCTAAAAAACTAACATCTGGAATAATTCTCTTCTACTAACCAAATATGTGTGTAACTTACTCGAAATAAAATATATTATTATATTATCATTATTAAAAATGTTGTAAATTATTATTTTTGACTCTTCCCACTCAAAAAGTTGCCGACCGTCTAACAGATACAACATCTAATGCAAAAGATCGGTTCTCTAGCACAACTCCGCCCACGCGACTATTCGTCGCGAGAAATATTAACCGTCTCTTTCTAACCAATACAATAGCAGTAAGACTCGACTAAGATATGGACAAAAAATATAGGTACTAAAAATTCTAAAAATATACGTCTTTCACCAGTATCTTTAACACATTTTGTGTCTACCTAAATAGCACACACGCTGTATAACAGCCGTTATAACTCTAGTTTCAGCGTTGTATCGACTAACCTCTCATACAGCTTGTTTAGTGCGAAGGAGACCCACTAGCTCCACGGTCGAATTGTCACCCTCTATTGCTATGTTTCTTAGGCTCTGTTACTAGGAGGAAATGTAGTCCAAAGCGGAACTCTGCAGATGTTTTTCTCCCCCTTCTTCATCAATAGTATGGCAGCAAGTAATATATCATTACTTGCTGCCATGGCTCAGCGACCCAGAGGATCTTGGCCTGCGACATAAGAGAACGCCATTCTTCCCTAACCTGTGTCACGCTAGTTGAACTTGTTAGGGCGATCAGATCTCTATGGACTTCATCACTCCAGGAGTACACGGGACGTCTTCCACTCGGTGGCCCCACACACGCTCTCTTTACTGCACGATCATCCCCTATCATCTACAGGTGTCTGAGCCGACAGAGTCCCATGCCCTGGGTCCAACAAGAAAATACCGCTAATGTATCATGGGAATTTTAAATTTATCATTAGTTCAATAGATTATTTTTCACGATGCAGTTTTAGTTAGCAGTTATTACCGTTTGTACCTACTCGTTAGATTGGTCAGCATACACCAAACGCACGTATTTTCATGCAACAGGCTTTGAGGTTTAAAGATTAAGTACATATCACTTGTGCATACTTTCCTGATTAGTAATCTTATCATAGCAGTCGGGGCACAGATCTTAAGTAGCCATAATCATTAGGCATAAGAAAATGAAGAGGTCCATAGAAGAACCAGCTAGGTTAATCGACATAACCCTAAAGGAGAGAAAAACTTAAGTGGCAAGGGGCAGGGTACGTTGCTCGTAGAACCGATTGCCACTGGGGCCAACGAGTTCTTGAGTGGCAACCACACACAAGAAGACGTGAAGGTCGCTGGAGTCAGTTGGATGCTGGCGGCGCAAGACCGGTCATGGTGGTGCTCTTTAGGGCAGGCCTAAGTCCTGCAATAGACATTTTAAGGCTGATGATGATGAATGAAACTCGCAAAGGTTAAATTCCCGATTACACGTCTCTGTCAGAAGGCACGTAACATTTATGTTATTATCACTCGTTCAACATTGATCAAATTCATCGTTGTACCACTTGCAATATTTTTGAACGTATTGAGTCAATCCGCAACTTGCTATATCCAATGTAGGAGCGTCGTTTGAATTCAGCCGTGTTAACACGACGTCCACTCGCCACAATACTCCACGGTTCTCTCTGGTCATTGCATAACAGTCAATACAACAATAAATTTGTACCGCAACGCTTACTCCACGTATTCTCACAATACCCAAAGTGTGCCGTTTATAAAACTTGGCCTCACATGTCTAAGATAAAATTCCATTTCAATTTTGCGCCTACCAGCCGGTTTGTACACAAAAACGACGTAATCACCCCGGTATTTATAATGTCAAGATTAAATTCCCCGCTACTGAACTACGTGGCTATTACACAGAAATAAGGGGTTTGCTAGCGAACCGTCATTACTACCTGATAGGTATTTTAAAATAATTACAGCCTTCATAATTGTTTCATTTTAAAAACGTTTAATAAGGGATACGTTAACCGTCTGGTTTATGGTATTTGTAATTCAATTTTGCCGGCACTTTGAGTCTACCTACAAGAAATCTATTAACAGGGTAAATGCTCCATTTATGTCCGATCGTCTGTTGTATACGAGGGCAGTCGGAGCGGCGATGTTCGGACAACAGAGAAAGCATGAGTCGCGGTAATAAATGGAGGTAAATAAATATCAAGCAGGGTACAAAGCGAGCCGGAGTACGGGCCGGCTCGCCGGATCTCTATCACGATCGCAAGATGCTACAATGTAGCGGACACGGGACTTGCGAAAACTGCACCTGACGCAACAGGATGTAGACTTGGTTATGATCACCGGTATTCTAGCGCCACTTGCATTAGTATACTTAATTCTTTAATAGGTCACCGATAGCAATAGTTAAACAATAGACAGATATACGCAGTACACACAAAGAGCGGCATATCGGCTTTATCGTCGCTAACCAACAGGTGAGATTGAAGTCAAATGCTTGGCTATCCATATCCTTACTATATTATAAACGAGAAATTATGTATGTACGTTCCACTTAATCTCAAAAATCACTGGACGATTTATTATGAAAGTTTCCAGTTATGTACCTTATATATCAGAATAGGACATTGACTATATGATAATGTATGTCAAATTTCATCCCTTTTAGGGACGAAAATGCGGATAAAAATTTGTAGGGACAATAAATATTTTTTTGCGCTAGGAACTTGAAATCTTGGTAATATGCTTCACATTAAAATTAGTAAAATATCGAGTTTTGGGGAAAGACATAAGCTATTTTTTATCCCGGAAAAATACCTTATCCGCGATAAAAGAATTTAAGGCGGACGAAGTCGCGGGCGGCCGCTAGTCTAACATAAAGAGTCAAAAGTCCAAACATACAGAAACGAATAGTTAGTAGAACCCGATCAATGATCGGTTTTGCTATTATAAAATTTGGCTCTCAAGTATATCCTTATAAACCATTTCAAATACGATAATTTTATAGGCTGTTTCGTTCGCCAATTTCAAGTGACTACAACTTCTAAGCAAAGCAGAATCGCCCAAGAATTTGTAGAGGAGAAAATCATCCTAACATTAGCAAAAACGTCAAACTATCAAGGTTCGGGGTTTGAAACTTTCTAGTACAAACCAAAGGAACAAAAATCTCGATTAACACCACGTTAGGATGTGGGATTTTTATTTCCTTGAAATTAAACACTTTCATTTCATTCCAGAAGAACTGAGATCATTATTACGACCCAGTTTCGGAACTAACTGAATGATGAGAAAGTTTAACACCGGGATACTTACCGCGGGGACAGGCAGTCTGCGGATATTGTTTCGCAAATTTATAGCATACGTAAACGAAAACGCGGTTCGAAAAATCGTAATTCAATAATACTCCCCATCAATTTAACGCCAAGCATTAAATAAACATTTTCAGTGAGTTCTCTCCTCGTTTTCGACAATTCATAACGAGTATTGAAACACAGTAACATTAAACATAATGCTTTTTGACGACGTAAAAAATGCACATGCGTTTCAATGATGAAATGTTAATGCTTAATAAATCCGGACGTTTCCAAAAGGGCCGGATCACATACGGTACCATAAGCCGAGGCGCGTCACATTATCGGTTATATTTTATTTCAGCCTCCACGAATTACGAAAAGGGCTATCTCTCAATGTATCTGTTAGGTAAATAAATACCTTTGACCCAAAACCGTCGGGTTGAGACCGAACCGTTTTGTTCGTCCTCCCGCGTCATTTCAGAATGACGTATGTCCACTTGCATTTTAGTTTATATACGCTGTTTTAAATTAGCCAGTCCGGATGGCCGTGGACATAGTGTTTACCGGTGTTATTGGCCAATTTCACAAGGAAATGATCCGTTGAAATATCTAATCTTTATAAGGTATACCACCAATGGACCTCACAACGGCATAACTGTAGCTCTCTTTACAAGGAGTTTCGTCAACTCGAAACATCACTTTTTTATTGCTCCTCCATACTCATTCAAGATTGCTTGGAACTAATAGTTTTATACCGCTACTTGGAACTCGCTCCCGTCGTGTGTATTCCCAGAAAATAATAATTTGGGTCTCTTCTAGGCAAGAGTGTATAGGCTCTTGCTAAACCAGCGAGACACATTTTCGACCCCGTAGTCGCATTACCATCACGTGATACTGGGGTCAATTTCTAGTGAGTTTATGAATAAAAAATATAACTTTTCGCCTTGCTATTATCCTATCTCAATCCGTATTGTCAATACCTGTCAGGTGCGAGGCGTCCAAAAAACTCTGTTCCCACTGGCTTACGTACTTTAAGATGTTCGAGGTTGTCCTGGAGTAAAATTGTCACCGCGCCGATAACTATAAATATTAACGTGCCGATCTTTTGATCCAACATTTTACCCGTAAGATGCACAGGTGATAGTCCAATTGGCACAACATGAGTATGCGATGCCCTCCATACGTAGTGCCTAACTTCATATATAGCATAGTACCTAGCACATACGTAGTTTAACTATCTAACTACGAGCCAAAGTCACCGACATCGACATAGAAAATAGACAGAGTAAGCAGACTAAAGTGGCAATGGGCAGGGCACATAGTTCGAAGAACTGATGGCCGTTGGGACAGAAAGGTTCTCGAATGGAGACCGCGTACCGGCAAGCGCAGCATGGGAAGGCCACCCGCAAGGTGGTGGGACGACCTGGATCTTAGGGTGGCGGGGACTCGCTGGATGCGGGTCGCCTCTATCCGGCCCATTTGGAAATCTATTGAGGAGGCCTGTTTCCAGCAGTGGACGTCCTATGGCTGAGATGATGATGATGAGTTTAACTATTTAAAATGACACAAAAATCATTTTCTTCCTGCAGATACTCTATTATAGACTACTACGAGAATAATACCAAGAATCAAGCCCGGCGTCTCCCTCTCCTCGGATTACATGTGTAACTTTATGTAATGCTTTTATACCATCGATAGTTTTAGACAAGTGTCAGCTTTCCTTGGAATCTGACCGTGGTAATTTGTTGTGGATAAACAATAAGTCGTGAGTGGACACTCCCCCCGCCTCCCGATAGCGGAATTCACGAGGAGCATCCAATTTACGACCTAACTGTTGTGTTACACAATAGTCTTCATAGCTTTATGGCTGAAAGGAAAGTACGGCCGTACGCGTTATAAACTAACATCACAATAACCGTTGACTGGATTCGAGGAAGCTTAACGGAGTTCTATGGGTTTATAGAACGTCATGCTGAATAAGTTTTTCTGACCTTCAGTAGGTTCTTCGGAAAAATGTTGAATTCATGGTTTCAACATTTTAAATTTAATTCGATTACAGTAAATAATAATGTTCGTTTGTAAACAAAATATTATCTATTTTGGTTGAATCTGTTTTGCTAGTCTGAGATGGCATAAGTAAACAAATAAAAAAAAAACAAGTATAAGCAAGTACGTGCTTGAATTAATAATAATCATGTCGAAATTTTTGAAATTAAATTAGATGAGTTGGTATAGATGCTCTATTGAATTAAAAAAGTGAAGATTTAACATTTTTTGTTTAAGAAGAGACAATTAGATAGAGACGATAACTTAATATATTGGACAACATCGGGCCTATCGAAAATACATAAGTATCAAACTGATACCAAACCTAGCAAACGTCTCGAATGTTCAGCCACGCAGTGTTAAAGTTTACGCTGTATTTTCCAATGGTCAGTTGCGTAAAACCTGCATGTAGGACATCGGTTTAGATTTAAGCTCTCTGTCCGTTTGTTTTATGTTATCCCGTAATTTACACATCTGAAGACATTCAACAGGCTTCCTGAGTCCAATAATGCCTTTGGCTTTTGGTCAGTGGTATTACTTAATTCTAGTTATCGAAATGCGACCAACCTAGAATATTATCTATAATTAATATATTATCTATCCCACGGAAATATTCCTGCCGTAAAACTGAGTTCCCCAGGGTCAGGACACGGAGATTTATTGAGCCAACCCGATAGGACAACCGTTACCTCTTAAACAAAGGCAGGCAGTAAACATAAAAGATTGCCACAGCGCTGGTCCTGATCTGGCTTGGAAACAAATCAAACACCTGCAAAGCAAATCCCGACGAGGATCTGCACACGGCACCTGTTATGATTTATGCCCTAGAAACGCCATTGTGCTGTCATGGCGCCGGCCGGTGCAAACTTATGAACCGCCTAACCTCAAATGACTTGTGTTTCAGAAACACACTGCCGCTATCGGGGAGTTTGCCTACAGTAACCGACGTCATCATTCAACTGTGGGTTAGCTAAGTTAAAATTGCACAATGCTGGACCTTACCTCAGGTGAAGTTATTGGACGGATTAAGGAATTAAATCAGGCCAACGTACCGGACGGATTACGATAATCGAATAAGGAGCTTTTTTCGTAACCAAGCCCCAACGGGAAACGGAAATACGCTTATATTCGTCTACTGAATATGCCACGTATAATGACGAAGAAAAAAATCAAAACAATTTACAGTTTTCCTCTTGACTTACTTCACACTTAACAGTCTCCAAGCTACCGGCTGGTGCCCTAGTTTGTTAACGCAATGATATTTAATTTATTTGTTACTTAACCTTTTCGCAAGTTGAATAAACGATGTCATTAATCTTTATATTCGGGGACTTACGTACTCGGAGGATGATATGTGGGATGGTAATCTCTCAGGCTTACCTAAAGTGTTAAGGAGGTGGTTTTTGGGCGTCACCTGACTCAAATGAAAGTAAAACTGATGTAGTAATCAATATTTGCATTCTCAATATGGATTATGATATTCAGGAAATGAGTTATGGAAACTGTTAAAACGTTAACGAGATATATACATAAATTATTGCTATAAGATAAACTGGCTCGATCGTTCGATCTCGTTTGAAACAGTAGCGACAGATTCGCATAAAAATATTGGCAGATACAAAGAGAAATGCAAATTATTTTTAATTGCCTTCCGGTAGAAAGTGGGTGAACCTGAACATGGAACGGGCTGGCCGATTCGGTCTGATACTTGTCGAAATAATGACAAACTAAGTGAACTCGGGCGTCGAATTCGCGCTGAAGGTCTGACAACTCGTGAGCAGATCGCGCGTGCCGACTCGCCGTCAGATCACTTTCTACGCCCTCCACCGCCCTTTTATTACAGGCAGAAATTTATAGCGCTTGTTAATTTCAATCATAACCATATGGTTCACTTATTGGCTGTAATAATACAGAGAAACCTAATGCACGGCGCAAAGAAAGTAGATGGGTCCTTATCACAACACGCCAAGCGATCTTTCAGCATAAACAAAACTGATATTGCATTGACTGGTCTAAACCCATTCGGGCATTTCTACAAATGCTTCAGATTGAGTCGTAATAATGCCAGTCAATCAATTATTTATTAAAAGCATAGGTTACACAACAGTCGTAGGTACATAAAACCGAAATGATGCCTTGAACTGGAAATGCAGTGCAAATATCTCGGGTTAGAACAATGCGACCAGGAAAGTAAAGAGGATTGAAACGCTCGTAGAAATACCCCATTGTACCCAAGCACGCATGCAATCTAGACATACCTAATAACAAACTCACACCAGTTAGTAACAACTCAACTTTGCGGGGATATATTTCAAGCATCTGAGAATAAATCAGCCTCAAAGAAAGCTCACATGAGACGTAAATAAACAATGCAAAGCAAGACAAAGCCGTTCGACTGCACTTAGATTCTCAATGTCAGTGATAATAGTCCAATGGTAATCAATAACCAATAAATCCGTTCCGTGTGTGTGGGCGAACGACGCGTTCCCATTTGTTTTACTTAGCCCTCAAACACGCGTACTCTTATGTCGGATGAGTATGTCTTTCCGGGAGTTAAGTCGGATCCCCGAAACGTAGGTGTATCGGCCGATCTACGACGAATGAATAAATTAAACGACAGAATGCGATGAAATCTCTAAGAAACAAGTTTTTACCCACAGCGATGCGCAGCATACAATTTTGCTTATTTTTATTATTATTATTTTATACTACTAAGGTGGCAAACAAGCGTACGGCCTGCCTGATGTTAAGCAGTCACCGCAGCCTATGAGCGCTTGCAACGCCAGGGGCATTACGAGCGTGTTGCCGACCCTTTAAGAACCTATTCACTCCCCTCTTGAAGAACCCCATATTGTAACCTCCAGGGAAAACCGCGGCAGGGAGATCATTCCACATACGGAGTGTGCGCGGTAGAAAATTCCTTTGATACCGTACGGTGCGCGACCATTTTGGTTCCAAGGTGTGTGGATGAATATCCCGCCGATGGCAAGAAGTGCGATGGTAGAAGGTGGCTGTAGGCATCATGTGGAACAATTCTTCGGAACACAGCCCATTATACAGGCGGTAGAACACACATAAAGAGGCGAAGTCTCTCCTTAGACTTAAAGGTTCAATACCGTTTGTGAGCATGGGATCGGCAATAATTCGCTTATTAAATAAATATAAATATTACACGACAATTTTACACAAATCGAAGTAGTCTCATGGTAAGCTCAATACGGCTTGTGTTATGGGTACTAGACGACGATATATTTAACAGATATATTTACTTATATACATAGAAAACATCCAAGACTCAGGAACAAATATTTATGATCATCAAATAAATATTTGACCTTACCGGGATTCGAATTTATTATTCGGGAACTGTATTTTTCTTAACAAAAAACCTAACTGCTGTCCTGTCCGGCTTATATTCTGAGTCTATGTAAAACACTTCAATCATTCGCAACGTTAAAGGGCAAACACACTTTTGAATATAAAATATTAGATACCTAGGTATAGTGTACCTAGGTATTGTAATTTGTATAAACGGAACGTAAGGCGTTACTTGATTTCCCGTAAGACATAAACAGCCATGAAATTCGTCTTATAACTGTGCAGAAGTAAAACCAGTACCATAGTATAGTTAGAAACCAGGAGACGATAACTGAGGTTGAAATTGTTGAGGCTGCATTGTTGGGCCTTCAATTTTCTTAACCACACAATGTACCTACACAATACGTTCGTAACCGCGCGAAACTGTGCAAGGTTTTAAAGATTTAAAGGCCCCATTTGTACCGCGTTCACAACAATATGCCTAATGAGAGGATATTAATGATGTCCGCTTAATAACACTGAATCTAGCAGGTGCCTACGTTATTACGAAATACAAAGTATTACATCACTTGATAGAAGATAAAGCTACGAAGGCCAGATAAAGTTTCTGTTTGGCCCTATGGTTGACCGGTAGAGAATATGTTAAGGCATTAAGTCCGCCAATGTACCTGCAATTGTTGTGCAGTGCAATAAATATTAAATAAATAAATAAGTAAAATTTAAATTATGAGGTCCTAGGTAAAGGTTTTGGAAGCATAATTCATCCGATTATTTCTCCCACTAAAAGTTGTATAATTTATATTCAAAAGTGTGTTCGGGACAAAATTATGGGTATACATACAGGGTGACTGGAAATTCGCCGTATTCCTTCAAAGGGGTTATTCTATGGTTCATTTGCAATGATTTAAGTCCAGTCAACTAGGGGTCAAAACTCATTGGTTTTCAAGTTATTGGAGTTTTTAGATTTTTTTGGAAAATACCCGCCTATCGACCTACAAGTGGTATTTTTATACAAACTACTTCAATTTGGATTAAAAAAAAAACATTTTCTTTTAGCCAATGAGTTGCTAATTACGATAAATAACAAAAACATGCAAAAAATGCAAAATTTTACAGAAAAAAAAGAATTTGAAGTCACCAGTACTTGATTTTATTTCCAAATTTTGTAACATTTTGACACATAACTTTAAAAAAAGGTAGGACACTTGACGTACAAATTACAGAAATAAGTTTCTAAGTTCATAAGCTTTCTAAAAAGGTACAATGGTTGACATTTTTAGCTCAATTCTTAAAATTATTATTAATAATAGCAGAGCCGGTCTTGACTTAGCGTACTTGGCCCTTAATCGGTTCGGCGACACAAACAAACTAATTAAGGGTCATCAGGTTAATTAGTTTGTTAATCACTTTAAATTTGTTTCTGCGTGGGCTTTATTTGCCTTATCTTATCATTTTTTTATGGGCTGGCGGTAATTTCTATGGGGTGGGGTTAGGACTAACCGAGGTTTAAATAATCTTCATGTGTAAGTAATCAGTTATTCCAATCCGGACGACTGATAATTAAGTTTCTTTCTCAAATGGCTGCTTACCAATTTGCGGAATACGCAGATATCTTTTATTGTTACGGGCTCTGTGACGGTGATGCCGCTGCAGCTAGAAGAGAGTACCAACGTCGTTTCCCTAACCGCCGTTTACCACACGTAAGCGTGTTTGGTACAACGTACCGTCTTATTCGGGAAAATGGAACTGTTAAACGCCGCCAAGCCGATGCCGGAAGACCTCGACATTACGATCCTGCTGAAGAAGAACAAATCCTCCAGATTTTCCGGGCAGACGGCACTACCTCGACGAGAATCGTAGCTAACCAGCTCGGTCTGTCTCAGTGGAAGGTATGGTTTACCCTCCACTCAGCTCGGCAGTATCCATATCATTACACTCCAGTACACGCAATTGAAGAGGGAGACCCTGCAAGAAGGATGGATTTCTGCAGATTTGTAATCAATGCTGATATCGAAGATCCCGAGTACCTGAGAAGAATCTTGTGGACAGATGAATCCAATTTCGACCGCGATGGGATAACAAACTACCACAATCTGCATTTTTGGGCTCCTAAAGGTCAAAACCCAAGGAAATCAAGCGAAGGAGCTCATCAACAAAGATTTTCTTTAAACGTGTGGATGGGCATTGTGCACAATCATTTGATCGGACCCTTCTTTCTGCCCGCGAGATTAACCGGCATCGCGTATGAAAATTTTTTGAGAGATGAAGTACCCATGCTACTGGAAGATGTGCCACTTGCGACGAGACAGAATATGGTTTACCAACACGATGGCTGCCCTGCTCATTATTACGGGGGTGTGCGACAGTGGCTGGATCGAAACTACCCAAGAAGATGGATTGGTCGAGGAGGACCAATCCCTTGGCCAGCCAGGAGTCCAGATTTAACTCCGTGTGATTTCTACATCTGGGGTCACATGAAGGCGTTGGTCTACGACCGACCGATACGTAACGTAGAAGAGTTACGTCAAAAAATTTTGGCAGCTGCACAAAAAATTAAAGAAGAGCTTTCAACGCGAGTTACAATCACTGAAGTACGAAAAAGGCTTCGTGCTTGCATACGAAACCAAGGCAGGCAGTTCGAGCAAAATTTGTAATTACAAACTGGTTTTCCTTTTTAAAATTAAATTATTATTATTATTTTTATTTTTGTTCTTTCCCCAGTTTCTCCTTATCTTACCTTACTCATCAAGTCAAGTCCTCAGCCTGCTCTGCTATTATCATTAATAATTTTAAGAATTGAGCTAAAAATGTCAACTATTTTACCTTTTTAGAAAGCTTATGAACTTAGAAACTTATTTCTGTAATTTGTACGTCAAGTGTCCTACTTTTTTTTAAAGTTATGTGTCAAAATGTTACAAAATTTGGAAATAAAATCAAGTACTGGTGACTTCAAATTCTTTTTTTCCTGTAAAATTTTGCATATTTTGCATGTTTTTGTTATTTATCGTAATTAGCAACTCATTGGCTAAAAGAAAATGTTTTTTTTTTAATCCAAATTGAAGTAGTTTGTATAAAAATACCACTTGTAGGTCGATAGGCGGGTATTTTCCAAAAAAATCTAAAAACTCCAATAACTTGAAAACCAATGAGTTTTGACCCCTAGTTGACTGGACTTAAATCATTGCAAATGAACCATAGAATAACCCCTTTGAAGGAATACGGCGAATTTCCAGTCACCCTGTATATCGCTGCCATCGCTGGTTGGCTCGATATTACAGGATTGTAAGTTACATGTCCGGGTAGTTAAAATTACACTTTGTTTCACTATGACAATGTTCAAATAGGTATTAATTCATTAAAAATGAAACAGTATACCCCAGTATACCCTGTAATATTCATCCAGCATTATATCTACTACTACAATAGAAAATATAAGGTTGTTGGGATTCAGGAGAATATTGCTTTAGAACTTTACTTTTACTTGAAATATTGCGTCAGTAACATTATCAGAAAATATTGGACACGTATTTTTTCTTTTGTCAATTAAACAAAAAATGCTAGCTCTTTTGCTAGTGCACTTTTTCTATCGTATTTTTTTCATCTGTAGTGCATTTTCTTGAACGGCTGCGGAACCCTACACTGAACATGGTCCGACATGCTCTTGGCGGGCTTTTTTGGTGTGTGTGTGTCATAGTACTTTAGAAGTCAGTCAACAATCTTTTCAAAGGAAAATTCGTCGTAGCTTACGTAGATAAACCATTGAAAAATTTAATAATCATAATTTTACCACAAAATACTTGCCCAACTTGTTATCGCAGATGAGAATCTAGCTTTACCGGCAAGATCCTATCCGGCAATACTAATCGTTTCAGAGCGAGCTGACAACGTTATTAATGCATCGGAATAGTATAAATGCCAAAAGCGTATTTCTAAATCCACGACCACAATAGGTAGCACGGCAAGCGGGTTAGCGCCAGGATTTCATCACGCGAATGCAAAATAGATGCTAATTAGAATCCATCTGGTGCATGGTGTACTGCGACTGCGCTACTCGATATACAGTAGCGCAGTCAATGGGGATGTAACTAGACTTTACTGAATTAAAAAAATAATTTTGATGCGAAATAGTATTTTTTATGATAAAATCCTAAAATAAAATTATGAGGAGGTAATTAAGGTTGACCTTAAGAGTCGTTTTATGAGCCTTTAAAGTTGGGTAAGTCTATTTTAAAAGTTCAAATATTAATAAATAATAATACCATTGAACAACCAATTAAATTTATAATAACTTTTAAAAAACCCACTTTAATTTCATAAATACTCCCCGAGATACAACAATGTTAAAATCACTGTCCAAAAAACGCTCCATACAAGACTAGGAACGAGTGACGTCACTCCTGTATCTTGTATGGAGAAATAAAAACTTTGTTCTGCAGCTATGTTAAAACTTACGTTAATCGAAACGGTTTTATGGGTTATTGAATGGTATTCATATTTTCATACTTTAAAAACGGGCATTCCCACCCAACTTTAAAGACTCATAAAACAAGCTACACGTAAGGTATCGAACTCAAAATTACAAAACATTTTATGGGTTATTGAATGGTATTCATATTTTCATACTTTAAAAACGGGCATTCCCACCCAACTTTAAAGACTCATAAAACAAGCTACACGTAAGGTATCGAACCCAAAATCTTAACGTAGTTTTTTTTATTTTGCTTGTTTTATCAGGATCTTATATTTTTTTACATTTTTTTTCTACTGTCAAATACCTTATTGTATGGTTAATTAATTGTTCGTCGCAAAACGGAAACTTTCATAGACAATCTTACGTGAGTTTAATTTTTTCAACTGCGTCCATTTACTGACATATTGTTAAAAAGTGGAACTACTGGTGAGTTCCAACACACTAGGTTCGTTTTACTCTTACTGGGCCAGCGACGATAAAGGCTAAACGGCTGACATAATCCTTAATGGACGATCTCGTAAAGTCGCTGTCAAAGCTACTTGTCTATTCAACAGGTCGCCAGTTGCTGACAGAATGATAATGGTTTGTTTGGCAACTACTTAATCGAAAGCGTGGAAAGGGGATTAGAGATGACCGTGACCTCATTCAGTGATCTTGATCAGGAGTTCCCAAAGTGTGCGCTGCGGCTTCCGAGTGTGCCCTAGAAGGGTAAGAAGGATGCTGTGAAGCGCTCCTATTTAGCGTGGCGTTAAGCGCTTCTCCGGAAATGACACTTCCATATTTTGATAATCACTGCACCCTATTCTGAATAGCTATGGCACCGCGATGACGTGTTACGCCTGTAATCGCCCAGAGCTGAAAAGTTTGGGAAGCCCTGACCTAGATCGTAACCCTCATAATTTTTCAATATATTTAAATCTAAATCAAACAGTAAAAAAAAGTAGCAGTAAAACTTCTTGAAGTGTAACTTTTAGGTACTTACCTATTTTCTAGTCATTTTAGGATTAGGTAACTAATGACATCTATCTATGCAATACAAAGTTGTAAAAAATAAATGTCTGAATTAATTTATTATATTATTTACTAAAGATATTTTAAAAAATAAGTGTAACGGACTATTTGAACGACACTGAATAGTTTTATTTTTTTGCTTTTATGTATGTTTGTATGTGTCGTTGTGGCTTCATCACGCCGAAACGGCTAAACGGATTTCAACTATTTTTGGTGCAATGGTAGCTGCCCAGCGGGTAACTGGGTATCCACAGATGGTTCTAGGATACTTTTAACCCGACTACGCTTAAATCAAAAAGAGGGTTATGACTTTTTTCTCCGCCGCAAACGAATTTGCGGGTACCTTGTGGGTCGGGCCGTGGAGCGTTTCAACCGCTGCACTTTTTTGTAACGATTTTTTTTAATTCATACATGTAAATTCGATATTTTTTTAATAGAAATATAAAATGATGTCTTGCATCTACCTTATGCCTAAAACTCTGATGCGTTTGTCATTTTATTCGCCAGTAATTTATTTGTTGCATAAAAGTAGCGGCGGTCGAAACGCTCCGCGCCCGACACTTCTAGTTATAATAATTACTGTTGCTAATAAAATTATAAGATTTGGTTATATTAATTTAAACTATAGATATTTACATGTAGGCTGAATATTATACTAACACTATAACTCGTGTGGTTACTGTATTCTTGGCAAATTGATTGGTAGCCCTAAAAGGCAAACTGTATTCTAAGAGTAGAGTAGGCTTCTGCAATGTGGGTATTGGGCAAAGTAAGTATAATGAAATGATTGACCAAGTAGATTCGCAGAGCACAAACCACACTATAACGTAACATCCACACAATTAGTAGAAAGAGATGTATTGTTTTTCAGGTGCCTAAATCACTCTTAAAAATTATACTTTTTAACTGATATTTAGTATGGTTCCAGAGATAAGGTATCTACTTAAACGGTTGGCAGACGTAAGTTCCGAATAGGGTTCCATTCTTGTGTGTGAAATCTTAAAAAACAATATGTTCATAACATAATCACAAGATTCGGGTAAGATAAAACACTGGCCAAGGAAATAGGGCAAAACATCGAAACTTAATGTATTAGGTATTTATGTAATGATTTCTAAAAGTCAGTGATGCAATAAGACTTCTCTTATCTACTACTTCTAGCAGTATAAGAATACCAATTTCAGTCTATAAATGAAGAACACAAGTTTAGGTTCAAGAATATAATTATTTATTAAGTTTCATTGATACAAAAGTTCCACATATCTGGTTTCTTAGTCCAGGATTTAAAAAATATATCTTTTACTAAAACCCATTTATCTAAATACCTGTTTGATTTATTTTTCATTTCATTATATGGAATTTTTTCTATATTTTCTGTACAAATTAATTTCTTTAGTTTTTCATTTTTCTTCAAAATCTTTTGAAATCTCTTATAAATATTATATTTGCTGATGCACAAAGAACTGCTTAACAATTTCGCTTTTTTCTTTGTCACACCCAACTTTCTGCCTTGAACTGCTACCTCCACAGATCTATAATAAAAATTAAATATTGTTACTATAATCTTCACAAAATAATCACATTTACTATATTACGGTAATAATAGCACACTACATTGAATGCTAATAATAATAATGGACAATGTTAAAAATGTAAAAAGATAGAACTGAAAGTAACTCACAGCCTATTCAAATGAAATATTATTAAGATTATTTTACTTACTTTGATTTAACCCAAACTATACTCCCCGGAGCTGGTCTAATATTTTTCACAGTCTTAATATGGGGGAAAACTAGAGTGCTTGGATAGAACTCTGGAGTTACTTCTGGCTGAACCTTAGAGAGATCATCAACATTTCTGTGCAACAAGGCTCTTTTTAGAGACTCCTCTGAATAAGGTACTCCAGCACCAAAAATAAAGTACTTTATATAAATAGGCTTGCTAAGTAATAGGTCTAATAGTCCTCCTTGAATGCCAACCTGGATCCATCGAGCCATTTTATCACTGCAAGACACTGATTGTGTCCTGTCCCCCCTACCAGGTTTAGTACGAACCTGTCCCAGTATGTGATAACTTGTCCCTGGGTCCTTAGAATCCTGCTTCGAATAAGGTAAGCACTTAGCCCCAGTTCTATGAATATCTGTCTTGACTTTTTTACATTCTACATCACAAATAACCTCGGAAGCTTCTTTTTTCAAGCTATGCAGAATATCTCCATAATGTTCCTCTTCCCCAGTTTTAGGTAAGATAGAAGCATCACCACAAGGCAGTTGTGACGAATAAAAAATAAATTCAATATTATTTTTCAGTGTAAATGGATCATTTTCGAAAATAAATATTGATTGCTTACTTAGTAAGGCCTGTTCAATGTTCTCGTACAAGTAGAGTAGGAATCCTCGTCTAGCAAAGATTTCAGCATGACTGTCATTCATGATGTCACCAGATGCCGACATCTTCGAAGCACCGATGCATTTCGAGCCAGTACCCAATGCTACGACTTCAAACTCTTTACTTTGGATATCATATTGTATGAGGCAAGATAGAACGGTCCATTCAGCCTCAATAGGTTTTCCAGTTTTAGGTTGTTCTTTATACAGTTTTATACAGTTTTCAGTTATTTTATCCACTAAATTACTGTCTAATTGACCCATTGCACTTTTAGGTTATATTTTATTGGTTACGTTTTAATTTATAGGTTTACTACGCAGTATTGTCTTGTTAAGGTAGTTAAGGCCTTCATTATATCTACTTTAAATATTCCCGTACTGTAATAATACTAATAATGCAATGATCAAAACAGAAGACGAATGAACGAAACCAAAACAAACTTTCAAATCAAAATGTGAAACTGACATTGACACTATAGACAGATTAAGAGGCGTATTTGTTCTCTTAACTTTGTGTTGCACGTCTAATGTGCGAGAACTGCACGAATGGTGACGCACAAATTTCCATTTTTGGGAATTTTCATGAAATTATTTTTTTAGGGTTCCGTACCAAAAAGGTAAAAAAGGAACCCTTGTCCGACGATTAAATTTGAAATATTTATAAACATGTTCAGCCCACATGTATTGCAAAGAAAACATTATAAAATATATTTTTATTTTCTAAAAAAAGGACCAATATGAGGGAGGGGGGGGGGATTAAAAGTCTAGTCACTAGGTCAAGTAGGATATGAAAGGGAGGGAGGGAGGGAGCTTGATCTGTACGTTTTAGAACAATTTTGTTATTCTGCTTAAATTTCGTTTTATAAGTAGAAAAGTAAAATTAATATTACACGAAAATTATAACCATATATCTGTCTGTCTTACTTTTTTTTTTAATCACCAAAAAACCTTTTTGATTAACCCGGTTTGGTTAAGTTGGCCCCTCATTTGTATGAGACGCCATAGATACTAGAGGCAAACTTAACTCAAGCGGCAAGTTAAGTCGGAATAAGTGAAAGTTTGTACGGAACCCTCGGTTACGCGAGTCAGACTCGCACTTGACCGGTTTTTTTTTAACTCCCAGGCTGTGGAAATTTTGATCTTTAACGATTAACAATTACTATCTATTGTACAAACTATTTACCGTGTTATGATTATTGTAATCGAAAAAACATCGTATATTTTTGTATTCAAAATTTCATTGTGTATTTAAATTTTGTGTACAAAAATATCTATTACTATAATAAAGTTGCAAAAATGAAATATCTGTACATCTACTCTATTTTTAAGTTGTAAAAATAAAATGTATATACATTGAGGATAACTTTAAAAAAAATTTGGAGGTCACTGAATCGAAATATATATTTTTTGGATTTTTTGTAAGTATGTTTTTATGTGTCGATGTGGCTTCATCAAGCCAAATCGGCTAAACGGATTTCAACTATTTTTCCTACACGGGTAGCTTAGGTATCTCCAGATGGTTATCGGCTACTTTTTACCCGACTACACTGAAGAAAAAAATAGGGTTATAATTTTTTTCTCCTCCGTGGACGAAGTTTTCAAAACTATTGTAACGTACTATTTGGAGGTTACTGAAGCGAAAATATTATTTTTTTGCATGTGTCGTGGCTTCACTACGCCAAATCGGCTTAGCAATTTTCAATCAACAGATGGTTGGTTATAGAATACTTTTTATCATAACTAGGCTGAAGAAAAAACGACGTGTTATGACTTTTTCTCCTCCGCGAACGAAGTTGCGGGCATCTTCTTTGTGTACATATATTATTACTAGCTTCTGCCCGCGACTTCGTCCGCCTTAAATTGGTTTATCGCGGATAAGGGTATTTTCTGGGACAAAAAGTAGCCTATGTCCTGCCCCGGGACTCAAACTATCTCTATGCCAAATTTCATCCAAATCGGTTCAGCAGTTTAAGCGTGAAGAGGTAACAGACAGACAGACACACTTTCGCATTTACAATACTAGCTGTTGCCCGCGACTGCGTCCGCGTAGAGATGCAATTTATAGCTTTCAAAGTTTCACCCCCTTTTTCGTCCCTATATATATAGTAATATAAAAGTAAGGAGTAAGGAAGTAAGGATTAGAGTGGATGGTGAGGTGGAGTAAAAGGGTCGAACACAATTTATTTATTATGAAATTACTCATTAACCCCTAGGTTTTTCTAGTAAACAAAAAATCGAATCAAATTACAACGTACTACCTATAATTAACGACTGATTAGGAAGTAGGTACTTTAGGGGATTGATGTAAATATTGCAGGTGTGAAGTACTTACCAAATAACCGCAAATAATATCACAAATCTAGAATGCAAATATACTGAAACTGTTCACATAGTTAAGTAACACCTTTTTAAGGTTGTTATGTTACCTGGCGATTGGGCAATTTTTGAATAATATTAAAGTTTCTGGTCTCGTCTATTTACTAAACTAGCCAACGCCTCTGCAGATATTCTTGCTATCTAAATGGTAAAAAAAATGCAATGATATAAAATATAATGAACAAGTTTGTAATCAAAAAGTAGCACAGGTTTGATTTACGATGTCTTGTTTAAACTACATACGATTTAGAGAAAGTTGACGTCATATTTTAAATGTAGAGCCGGTATAATACACGCAAATAAACATTTATTGACACCTACGTAATGATACCCATTGCCTACCGTTTACATTACCTGTTTTGTATTCCGATTTAACTGAAAGTGGTCAATGCTAATACTGCGTACTTCCAGACTATTATAAAGTTGTAAAAATGAAATGTCTGTACCTACATCCACATCCATACTAATATTATAAATGCGAAAGTGTGTCTGTCTGTCTGTCTGTCTGTCTGTCTGTCTGTTACCTCTTCACGCTTAAACCGCTGAACCGATTTGGATGAAATTTGGTATGGAGATAGTTTGAGTCCCGGGGAAGGACATAGGCTACTTTTTATCCCGGAAAAATACCCTTTTTCCGCGATAAACGAATTTAAGGCAGACGAAGTCGCGGGCAGAAGCTAGTATAGAATACTTTTTCTCGTCTACGCTGAAGAAAAAAGAGGCTTATAATAGTTTTCTCCTCCGCTGACGAAGTAAAACAATAATAAAATATTGCCTCTGTTCTCTGTTTTTTGTATAAAAAACGAACTTATGAAATATTTAAATTTTTCTTATAACCGTTTTTTAACCGCCGTCATCCCAGTACCTACAATCGCAATGCCGCGAAATGGCCGCGAAGGCGTAAATGTACTAGGATGACGGCTGTCAAAAAACGGTTATAAGAAATCCGTTTTGGCGTTATGAAGCCACAACGACGTGAAAAGAACAAAAAATATATAATTTTTGATTGCGTAATGTAACCTCCAAATAGTCCTTAACAATCACTTTTTTTTTAATCTTCAATGTACAGACATTTAATTTTTACAACTTTATAATAGTAGGTATAGATATATGTTTGTGTCAGTTGCTGCTAATGACCCAAAAATATATAATCATGTAGGTAATCAATAGTCAAAATGTATGTACATATACAATTTCCAGCCGTGTGTAGATTCATGGAGTACCAACGGATGTTGGCTTCATTATAGCGACCGACGGTGGGCGGTGATAAAAGAGGGTAGTTTGTCATTCCACACCTCATTATGGCCCAGAATGGCCTAGATGACGCCCCACATCCCAACAACGCATTTAAATATCAATAGATCTGACCTTAACGCTCAAGATTAAAACGATCCAATATCGATGACCGATTCAAAGCCCATTCTTAACAAAATTACCATATCGATATGATCGATGTAAGTAATAAAAAAATGTTTAAGCTTATACATTTTAATGCACTTTTTATTCAAGGCACTTCCCTTCTGTTTATTGTCTGATCGGAAATCAATGTCGAGACCAATAAATCGATTAAAGGAAATGCAATAACAACGAGAGTGAATGATAATATTAGCATTTGGCGCCGTTGTAAAAACCAATTAATCGGTATTAGATATCGGTCTTGATATCCAACGCAGTTGACATTTTAATCAATATATCCATTAATAAGAAAAAAAATGTCATGTCACAAATGTCTGTTGTCTCAACGTGATCGTTATTACTATTGGACGGAAAATATGCCCAGTAAGGTTAGTGTTCTGGTTCTTACTACTTCCCTATGGCTATTGCAAATTAAAGCTACATAGCTAACCTTTTCTATTTTATTTAGAAAAAAAAATGTTTTTGTTAGATACGATCCAGATGCCGATATAGACTATTTGTAGGGTTCTATTTTATTAACAAATTTAAAATAAGAAACTAAACATCCTACCTACACACCTATGTTAGCGCGACGCTAAAACACGTACACGATGTAACTGGATCGGACACTAATTTAATGTTGTGTTACACACTTACCGAAATTGGTGGCCTTTTAAAAACAATTTCCCACATAATGAGACTCAAATTAGACTCGCGAGCCTCACATTAGGGCTTATTACGAGGCTCCAAACACCGCTTCGCAGCCGACGCTTCCTGCACTCCTGTGAAATTAAGATGCCTTTGACTTTATACAAGCCCGTGGAGGGCTCGTAACCACGTAACGGTTTTCATACTTTTGTAAATCATATTCCTTTGCTTTTAAGGTTAGACTTCTACAGAAAATTATAATGTCCAAAATCAATCTCTCCATCCATCTGGACATCACACTCCAAAGACAGGTAAACGTCACGTTTTAAATGGACTCTCAGAGAGTGGAGTCAACTCTCCATGACAGATTCCCTAGCGTTATTAGCTTAGGGTCAAGGAGGAAGCAAAAAAAAAGAGGTTTCAAAGTTCGGTTATGCATACGTGTGATCATTGATCATTGAGTGTGGCATTTTTTTAGATACATAATAAATAAACTATACTCTCATTATTTTAAGTTTGAATAATAGATATCGCCACCAGAGCACCTCTAGAATCCACGTAATAGCTGAGGACATTATGATCAGGGTTGTTAATAAAATCTTCCATTCATTATCAAGCACGATAAAGCAGGTGCTAAAATCTAAATGGAGCTTAAGGCGCTGGACAGTGAAAGGTAAGGAAACAAACAGCGGCAAAGGTGATCATTTCCTTGAGATTAATTTCTATAACCTGCGAGTATTTGGCCCGATTGTGTCTTGCTTCATTAGATGTTGTACGAAACAATAACTTTCTCTAGGAAAATTGTAAGTGGAAACATTAAGTTACGTAAGGACTCACTGAAATGTATAAAATAAATTACATCTTACACCTCTAAACTTTTATTTGATGGATATATTTTATCTACGTAATAAAATGCAAATGCTCCCGCACTGTTCGAAGAGCCAAGTAAAGTATTCAAATATAACGGACATATGTGCAAGTATACCTTAATATAGATAAATAAAAGTTCCTACGCATTTTTACAATAAGCATCAGTACAGTGAATGTATATATATTGTCGAGAGCTCATTTCTCACGAATGCCAGTGTACCGACATGCACTTTAAGCAAAACAAAATACCAGGTACACTTAGTAAGTATACCACGCAACACAACAAGTCATCTTGATAGTAAAAATCCATTGCGTACGAAGCAACAATTCCACGTCTTGTTTTGGCAAGTTCGATCGGAGATAACCGAAAATTGAATTGTTGATATTTACCTATAAGAAAGCGTGTTACTAAGAGTTCAAAACGATTGCAAACTGCAGTACAAGGTCGAAACAACAGTGTTTGCGCAATGTTTGGGACGTTATCTCCCATCTACTTACGGTGTCATTCATAATGCAACACGAATAATTTAAAGTTTCCCAAATTATGCAATGGTACAAATTGAAATCGTTTTGGGTCGGCACCGACCCCCGCAGCGACCGCTTCGGGAACGTAACAAAAGTCTCGACATATTCATAGAGGCAGGGTTACTGCAACGGCAATAGATTCTAAGAAATACTAGCCAATTCAAGTGTGCACTAATATCAAGTTTTGGCCCAGTAAGTTAGAAAATTCTTTCAACAAACACGTCTAATTAGCGATAAAAACGACAGAGTGTAGCTTTATGAAATGATCAATTTCCTAAATAGGTAATAAACAAATTCTTTCCGCGGTGGTTAAGGAATAAGATAAATCAAATAATACAATGAAATAAAATACAGAAGTCCAAACTGTAGTGGATATATCTGAAAATATTCGGTCTAGATGTCTCTAATTTTCAGATTGTACGAAAGGGACATTCATTCATGATTATGACCTAAAGTTTCATTGCCATGTATTTTAAATATGCTCTAAGGATCATAATCATAACTTTCGGGACTATTCTTATCTATACTTTTGACTTTATTTGGTAAACAAATTACAATCATGTTTATGTATGACATATAATTGGCAACTAATATCGATTTTGCACGATCGTACTTATTCGAAAAGGGTCAATAAAGTTATTACTGTTCAAAGACGATCATAATAAGAACAAGTTTATCTGCAAATCACCTTTTACTGCTCATAAAACGAAACTTGTCTCCTTTAATTTGTACACGAGCTTTAGCATTAATAATTTATTAATGGCTTGATTGTCACTTGCTCTAGACTTATACGTCAATTATAAGTATAAATCGGGATCCCGTATTACTCCTTACAAATGCCTTTTACTATTCCATATTTGGGATTCCGACGAAAGTTCTAAACCATACATAGTGCGGTGACCGAAGTCTGTCATTCTCGTATTTTTTTTACACAAAATGTTTACGCTTTCTTATGCCTGTTGTTACCTGGGCACTTAGTAACTAGGCAATAAAATATATACAGTCCTTATGACTATTCCTGCATGATAATTTGAAAGCACAAAAGGCAAGAGGTTATAATCCTTATCGAATTATAGTTTATATTTCTTTACACTACAGGAACAACAGATCGGCGTGATTCATAGATATTATACATTTGGTTCCCCTTGTTTACGCATTTTTTTTGTCATAATTCTATATCGCATAATCACAATAGGCATAATGATCTATATAAGCATAATTTCACTACGCCTAATCTATTTTCGCCGAATGGTCTTTACGCATAACTTTTTAATGCCGAAAACCTACTTTCCTAGCAGCAGTCATCTTCTGTTTGGGTTTGCAGTTCTAACCTAACCTAAACTACTTTACTGGCAGCTGTTTATTATAGTTTGAGGTTGAATTTGCAGCTAACTAAAATCGGCGATACTAAATTATGCGTATTTAGATTCAAATAATGATTCGGCAAGAGGAACATTCGTCGAAATTACTCAGTTTATGGGTCTGATATTAACTTATATTCATTTCGAAAATACGCAATAAACAGCTTCTAGTTTGTCCCCAATGGCTAGATCTATGCCCCAATTTCCCGAGTTTTAGAAATAAAAGGAGCACATATTTATTTTGGCACTCGCGCTCAAGAAACGAAGTTGACGAAGGCTACGCCTCGCTAAAAATCAAAATGAGAGAAACTATCGTCGTCGTCGGTTTATTTACGTAACTGTTTTATATTTTAGCATGTCATATTTCATTCGGAAACGGCATTTATAACACTCATAATATTAAATGTCATCGGTGCAATACATGGCTATTTTATTAGGACGGCTCGATATACAAGCTGAACTGATGATGATGTAAACGGAAGCTCAAGTGGAGTTAAATAGGGTAGAGAGGAATAAATGAGATCATTTATTCGCCATCAAAAGTAAACGACAATCAATCGAACAAAATGCTTATATCTCGAGTACCTACTTACATCCAATAACTTCGAAGAAACATAATTTTAATACTATCTACAGTCTGAAACAATGTTGCACTGCATCGTAATAATGGCATTTCATAATGGGCACATATTTCTAAGATGTGATTTACCTGCCTCGGGTTCGGTCACAGAAGCTTTAAACACTCAGTCAGTAATAAGAAAAACTAGTACTATACACTGAATGTGGCGATTTCAAATAAATAATAAATGTTTAGATTCGTCACAGTTTTACTGAAATTTTCCGGTCTTTTCGATTTCTCTTTACGAGATGATAAAAAAAGTTATATAATTTGTATTCTCGTAGATAAATGTGACTAGTAACATGAACACCAGCTGTTCTGTTCACTGCAGTTATCCTACAAAATCACCACAATAGACCATCCTACGGTATTGGATATTCATGTAATAGACTGACAATGGAATTACTAAGAAAGTTTCAGAAAGGTAGAAGGGAGAAAGGTCCTCGAGTGGCGACCGTGTCAGGACGATGCAGAAGGCCCTCAACAAGATTGATCGACAATCTGATCTGGATCGTGGAAAACCGTTGGAGGAGGACGTCGCACGACCACTCGTTTGGAGATACTTGGGGGAACTCGCCCAGCAGTAGACGTTTTTAAGCTGATATGATAATGATGATGAAGTTTCCCAGACCCCAATAGCGTCGCGTCTACATATCCTTGCCTCTGCAGAACCGATAACGAATCGGAATCGTGCCGGGCCCACATTTAGCGCTGGCACGCTCGCAGACCACAGCATCTGATAGGTAATGCACTCTACATTGCATGTTATTACAGTTGCAATACCCCAGCCGCGTAGACAGCTAAATATCGTCCGGTAGATCGCGGCCGCTCCCTCGGTTATCCGATGTAACGCGATTCCTTGGAATAGGTGAGTTTCCTTGGAGGAACACTCTGTTACACGACTGTGGTCCCTAGTCGAAATAGAAGCCAGGTATCTTGTACTGTACTTGCTCGCAAGGGAACAGTTAGCTCATTCATGTTTCACTATTTATATAGCTTGGTATAAGTATTCCAAGGTGACAAAATGATTGCACGCAAGAAGTAATAGTAATGCATTGAAAATAATACGAAGTGGCACATAAATATTAAACACGATTGAGAAAAGGGGAAAACATAATGATAGAGAATAATGTGAGTTCATCATTGATTGCGTCACTTTGCTTACAAAATGTTACCTACTATACTATGTTACTCACTATGTATTATATACTCGTAGAATTTACCCGCAAATTCGCTGGCATTACCAGAAAAGGTGCATTTGTCAGGAAGAAGACGTCGTCGCCTATGCAACTGCCCGGTCCAAACCTATATTATTAACTTACAAACTTACTAGGAGGATTTTTTATTAACTTAGTTCGTGGAGTTCATTAAGAACCCTTTTTGTTCCAGTAAAGTCGGGTAAAAAGTATCTTAAAACCGTCTGTTGATGCCGGGAAACCCAAGTAACTGCCTAAAAGAGTCCGAACCCGTTTAGCCGTTTCACTTTATGGCCGCAAAGACATACTTACAATGTTACAATACATACAAAAAAAATCGTTTCAGTGACCTTCAAATAGTTGTTTTGTAGTCATTAAATTTTTACAACTTTGCATATACATGATTTGTATATAGATTGTGATTTGTATGAAACTAATACAAATATGAAGCTTACTGCTTTACTTTGTTTTTGTTTTATAGCAATTGTTTTGCAACTTACTTGTATTAATTATTAATAACATGCAAAGATAAATTAACAATTCAATAAAACAACTGACTAAATAAAAATAATTCCTAAAAAAAGGAGTAAAACTAAACTGAATCTAAAACCCCGTGGCATCGTACCAAAGATCCTGGCAGCATTTCCTCGCTGAATCGCTATATTGATGCACTGAGCGAAGAAACTGCCAGCTTTGGTCGCCTGTTTTACTTTAATCTCGCATAACCTGTGATATAATGACAGTCCGATATCTTAATTTATGCGCCAAATAAAGCCCAAGATAGAGAGACACTGTTCATCAGAATGCCGCCTCCGCTTTAGACTTAGCATCCTACATCTCAATTTAATAGTCCATAATATCTTAATGCAAAACCAACAGTTGTAAGCCGATTTGTACATAAATTAAGCGCTCTTTAATATGACAATTTACGACCGTGCCTAATAGGCTGCGTGTGTAAGATGCGAAGCCCTTAGCTGTAGCTAGATCAATTAATTTTGCACCTAGAGGACATCTTTATGTAGCAGCCGGTTTTAACGGTTCCACGTATTACGTATCAGGATCCACTGGTCATCTATCAGCAAGGTATTAGTGTTTTAAATAATTTTCTCCTTAAAGCTTTGACTTGCGGACTAATGTGTTGTGAAGAAAATTACACAATATTGCATTCAGTATTTTATGTATGCACGTGTGTATTTCTAGCGTAATTCGTATATGAAAGTTGCGTTATAACAGAATGCTAGAAAATTATGTTCCTGTTCGCATCCCATCCTGCGACCGCAAAGTGGGATGCATCCCATTTGTTTCCATCTTCTCTGTAATGCGGATGCCTGCACATTACAATTCCATTCGTTATAACTTTTTCATACTATAAACTCTTGTTATGAGGAGACGCTTATACAACTATAAGCGTCTCCTCATACCGAACTTTTTTCGTTGATTTTTATTAATTGAATTTAAGGAAAGTGCTATAGGGCCTGCATTCTAAAAAAACTTGCCAAGAGCATGTCTGACCATACTCAGTGTAGGGTTCTGTAGCCGTTAGTTTAGTACAAACAAATGCACTACAGATGAAAAAATACGACGTGAAAAAGTTCACCAGCAAAAGGGATATCTTCGTCGCATTTACTTCCTTTTGCTGATAAGCGCGGCTTTTCGCCAGTAATTCAAAAACGGTAAATATTTATTAAGGTCTAGGTACCTTTGTAATTTTTCTCATATTTATTGGACTTACAGATTAGAAGACAAGGGGGAGGGGAGCACTATTTATGAGCGAATGTTTCCGAATATTCTCCCTATTTTTTTTTTTAAACCTTAAGATGTCGATATATGTACCACACGTTGATGATAGCAGATTTTTTTTAGGTACGTGTATGGAGTCCTCCTCCCCAGACTTTTTTTATTATTAAACGGCTTATACAAGACCTTTTACTTCTCTAACTGAGGGCGTTTTTCCCTATAGACTAAAGTTTTGTGTAATTAAGCCAGTTTTTAAAAAAGGTGTTAAAGGGTACTCTGATAACTATAGACCAGTCTTTCTCAAAGAGGGCAATAACGCCCCCTTGTGGTCGCTGGTGGCCGATAAGGGGGCGGTAAGGGACCCAGAAAAAATTGGGGGTGTTGTAGTGGTTTAGGGGAAGCGATTTGTAATTTCATCGACTTAATATTTTAAAAGTTTTGAAATTCATTCAAACTTACTGCACAACATCAATTATTTAGTTAGTTCATATTACTATCCTGTTTGATTTTATAAATAAAAACTCTACATATTTAATACTAGTAACTTTTCCGCGGATGCGCCCGTGCATATACCTAGATAGATAGATATTTGATTGTTTCGGGATGGAAAGTAGCCTATATCACTCTCCGGCCTCTCTTCTATGCCTATCCCAAAAAGCAGGTCAATTAGTCGCTCCGTTTTAAAATTAAATAAAAGACGCAAACAACCAAATAAAAAACACACAAACACACTTTTGCATTTATAATATTAGTATAGATAAGTTCCGATGATAGCCCGCGAGCACCAGGCTAATATAGCACACTATAATTCAATTAAATTTAAAGTTATAGTGGTTTTTAAGTAAAAAAAAATAGGGGGCGCTGAAAAGCAATTTATTTTCAAAGTGGGCAGTAGACAAAATAAGTTTGAGAACCTCTGCTATAGACCATAGTTGTCAGAGTAACATTTAATGCCAATAGTTTCCAAGATATTTGAAAGAGTGATATATGATCGATTATGAACTTCTTTGATACATTCAGTATTCTTTCTGAGCGCCAGTTTGGTTTTAGGAAACGCAAGTCAACTACATTAGCTATCCTGGAGTTAGAAGAGGAAATAGCTATAAGCAGAAATAAAAGATTACCCATGGCGGCAATATTTATGGACATGTATTCCAATAAAATGGACATGTTATGGACATGTAAATCAATATTACAATAAATATTTGAATTTGAATTTTACTCCAAACATCATCAATCTTGTAGGTTTTGAGTAAAATCCCAGAGATATACGAATACGAACGGTCGGACCGACGAATATGACGAAACTATAAGGGCCGTTTTTGTAATTTTTAACCCCCGACAAAAAAGAGGGGTGTTCTAAGTTTAACGTGTCTGTGTCTTTGTGTATCTGTGGCATCGAAGCGCCCATACTGACCTATTTGAGTGCGGTTTTTTTGTGTCATACACAATTTTTTCCCGAGTGTTCTTAGCTTTGTTTGAAGAAAATCGGAGCACTCGTCTCCAAGATATTCAGCTTTTAGTGGAACAAGTCGGGGGGTGATTATTTTTTTATAGTTATGGTAACAGAAATACGAATGCGATTCCCATGACCACTCTTTATTTCACCTCACCTGACCATCAAATAAAAGCATTTCAAATTTGTATTGCCCTTTAAAATGTTGGAAAAACAAATAGTTCGTGTAGATCATAGTTCTATCCTATCTCAGTCATAAAAACTTGAAGTACTTACTAATTATTACATACCTTTAGTATTTTGTCGACAACATAGCATTGACGCTTCTGTAATTCAATATTCTCCAGTTTCAATGTTTCCGATTAATCTCAAAATAGATTACTCAGTTACGAAGTAAAACCGTCTGCGAATAAAATGCGTCTGGTTCTTCTATGCGGAACGGATAATGGTACCTATTACACAGCGTAAATTCCTGTAATAGCAATGCAATTTGCCGCCGCGTCGCCGGCGCCACCCGTAACTCTGTATTCTGTAAAAAGAGCCCGACTTGGTTTTATATAAGTTTATACCATTACTGCACATGGTATTCATTAGGTAAAAGATTGCTACCTACTTCTAAATCAAATATGTTATCTAAATAACGTCATATTTGCATCACGAAGCAAGACTAAAATAGTAGGTACATTTAGCCCCTAGGGTTTAAAAGATAATCATATAATCCCATACAAATTTCTATGACATTGAAGAAAATATACTTGCAGCCAGCTACATACTCCTAACGAATAATTAAAAACAAACCAACCTGATCAGATTGGCCAAACTTACTGATAGAATTGCTCAAACTGTACTTTTAGTTTTTCATGAAATATACAATTTTAATGTTAAGTCTTTTTTATTTTTTCGCAGTCGAAGTCAAAAGCAGAGTGTTTAACACGTGGCTAAAAACCATTATGACACTCAGACATCTACAACAATCTACTATTAATTAGGGGCCCTCTGAAAATGCCCCCCGGGAGGAGCCCTAAGGTGCGTCAACATTTGTATCATTTGCCCGTATCAGATCATCGTCGCGTAGCATGATCGCGTGTCACGATCACGCGTTTGGACGCTACGCCGATCCGATCACTCGAAATCCATTTGCTACGCGTATCACACACTTGTATCGGAAGAGTGCGGCATTATCGGCGCGCCGACAGTAAGCGTCCAAGCAGCGCGATACGCAGTCATGCTACGGCACGGTGATCGGATATGAGCAAATGATAAAGTGTGAACGCACCTCTAGGTGCGGTCCCCTCTAGACCCGGGCTTATCGTCTTGCATCGCCTTTTCCTCGCTGAATGAAGAGAAAAGTTATGTGTTTCGCACGGTTAGTTACAAAATTATTTGGCATTTCTTGTCTTGAAACGCAAAACCGATCAATGCGGAGATCCTGGGCGAGGCCTGTGTCTAACAGTGGACTTTATGCGGCTGAGAAGATGATGGTGCTGTTTTTGTTTTTTTAAGAAATGCTCTGTGGTTTACCCTCTATCTAATAAATAATAATTATTATTATATATACTAGAAGTAACAACCGCAACTTTGTCAAAGAAGGTTAAAAAGATCATAACCCTTTTTTTCTATAGCGTACTCGGAGCCAAGCTGAGATCCAGAACGAGTAAAGTCGTATTAAGAAGAAGTTTGTTGTCCACACTCCACCGATAAACTGTGGCGATTTCCTTCTGAGACAACTCACGTCTTCAAATCGCTCAACCCCATACATCAATTTAAGATCGTCAGCATAAAGAAGAGATGTTAGTTTATAACTACAGATTCAAGGTCGTTTACCATAATCTCAAATAGGAGAGGGTCCAGTATCGATCCTTGACTGAGTCCCGAACGTGTGTGATACGGGTCAGAGACGAAATGACCATGCTGGGCATAATGCCTTAAATTCCGTAGATGCCACTAACTGACTGCAATAAATTTAAGTAAATTTGGGGCGAAACCAATATTATCAAGCTTGAGTAGCAGCACATCATTATCATTATCTACACGATGAAATGCCTTTTGAAAATCGAAGTACACCACATCAACCTTAGCCTCAACAAAGTGCTTCGATATATCATAGAAGAAGATCCTTATATATCGATTCGTGATAGATGTACGGACATTTTATTTTTACTACTTCATAATAGTATCGATATAGATAGTTATGAAGATGTTATCCTATGAAAGTAATAAAATTAATTAGTACGTTTCAAAATACGCACGCGATGTGTGTACATACATAATCTGTAGAAACATGGCCCAACGCACTTGAGTTTTAAAACAGAAAACGTCTGTAAAATGTTTTTTTTAGCTATTCGAGATAGTAGTTAAAACGCGATTTTATTATTCGTGACGATTCGTCATTTCGCCTTTGCCTTTATTATTGGAGTTTTCCATTGACAATTTGACATTTGCATAGCCAAGATAATATTTACAAATTCAGGAAAAGTGGAAAAAAAATAAAAAGCATATTACATCATAATTGTTCAGCTCTATATTGAAGAAGAAACTAGATAACCGGGTATAATGGGTAATTGGAAACTAGAAGTCGGAAGAATGGCGATTTACATGTTTTTGCCGGTGATGCTATTCCACTATTTCAACCAACCTACGTATTTCGAAGAATGGGTGACGAACACTAAAAGACAAATCTTCCCACCTGAAAGCAAATCCGATCGGGAGGACATACAACAGCTCATCGCAGACATGAGGAAGAAACAGATGCAAGCTTTCGAGAAAGAATGATTAGACGCATGCCGTACCTATAGATTGTGTATAATATATTAGACTGTAACGTGATTATTTTTAAGCGCCCATTAGGCAATAAAACACAAAAGTGCAACATTAACATGATTTATTCAAACATTTCAGTCTTGTTTTTTTCTTTTGATTTTGTACTGGTAACTTACAAGACATCCTAGAGAAGTCACGAAAAACGCTGCATACATAACATACACTACTCCAAAGTATTGTGCTATCATACCAGATATCATGGGAGCAACTACACCAGATATTGACCGAACACTATTTGAGGCTCCGATCAAGGCGGCTCTGTGGTCCCCATGACCTCTTTTTACTATCATTTCTAAAGTTACCAACCTACCAACAGCATTACCTATTGCTAAAGGTATTAAAAATAAAGTATACATATAAATATTATGTGAAAAAGCTAATCCTAACAATGAAAAACTCAGAATCAAAAATACATGGAAGTTTCTAATACTGTAATCTTTGTCTTTAGTATAAAAGCTATTAATATATCCCATAAAGTAACTACAGATTGATACTATTGCACCCTGAAAAGATATCACATATCCAATAAACTTTGGTGTAAGTTCAAAACTTGTTTTTAAATGCATAACATAATTAGAAAAATGTAATGACATTGCAAATCCAATGAAACCTTTAAATAAGAATATGGTACCATATTCACTCCAATTTATTTTATACAATTCAACTACAGAGTCTTTGCAGCTATTAACTATTGCCTGTATAATATTTGTTGATACATTTTTCTTCTCTTCTGCTTTTCTTTTTGTCTCCTCCGATATTGGTTTCGGTAATAAATACACTAGACCTGAAATAAACAACATGTTTCTAATTAATATATCCATGCTAATATTTTAAATGCGAATGTGTGTCTGTCAGTGACCTCTTCAAGCTGCTGAACCGATTTAGATGAAAATTGATACGGAGATAGTTTGAGTCCCGGAGACGGACATAGGCTACTTTTAAACCTGTAAGAATACTTTTATCCGCTATAGAGGAATTTAAGGTGGACGAAATCGCGGGCAGAAGCTATTTCTAATATATGATCCTGTTTATCTTTTCCAGAATTTGAACACTCTTTTGCAGTCTCCATGTGACCAGCAACACAGCTGGCCATATGGACACTGCAGGAGTTAATTGAGGGTATTACATTAAGTAGTGAGTCCTGAATTTTCTAATTTCCACACAAACTTCAGTTAATACTCAGTCAGCACCATATTAAAAATTAGGGTGAACATCTTCTCAAGTTCAATGCATGCTACCATACCACTAGGTAGATTTTTTTTAAGTAGAATAAAATCATTTTGTTTACCTGCATTGGAGACAAAGATAATACCAACAATGACTGCAATGAATTGGAATGCTTCCTCTGGATGGTCTTCTGCTAAATGGCCTCCAATAACTGGACCTACTGTAAATCCAATTCCAGAAATGGCTGCCATCTTACCATAAATCTCTGACTGTTTCTTATCATTCTTTTCATAGTCAGGCACTAAGGCCTTTGTCAATATTTGTGTCTGTTTAAATAGGCCTGAAAATTAATAAGAGCATACACAACAACTTGCAATACCAAGAAATTATACAAAGTTGATTTCATACTGGGAATTAAAATCAGGGAACAAATAGGATTTGTAAGCACTACTGAAAGGCAATGTTATTTCCTCATGACCAGTAACAGTGTCTTAATCACATTATAATTAAGTCTTAACTTCAGCTTCATTCTCCTTCCATCAGATAAGACTGGGATTGGCTCTATGACCAATTGCTTGTTTGAATTTAAAAATAAAAACTGGCTAATTTTTTTTCAGGTTTGGTTACATGTGCCTCCCTAAAAATACATATTTTTGTTATTTAACTATCATACTAAAAAGCGGCTTACACAAGGCACCTGTACTCCAAATTTCATTAATATGTAGTTTTTGAGTAAAATGCCTGTGACATATGGATGGACGGATGGACGGACATGATGAAACTATAAGGGTTCAGTTTTTGTCATTTTGTATATGGAACCCAAAAAAAAACTTCCCAATATAAAAAGTGCCCTTACCTAGTATTGCTCTTATAACTAATAAAACAATAAGTGAACTTGTAAGACCCATAACAGCATAGGCTAAACCACATATAATTAATGTTACAATCAGCACAACCTTCCGCCCCTTCAGGTCACTCAAACTGCCCTGAAACAAAAATATAACTTGTCTAATTTTTTTATTTTTATTTGTCTAATAATATCTTATAAATTCATACCATAATATTTTCTTCTGTTTCAGTGATTATTACTCTTACAATTTAACGGATTATATTGCGTATATTATCTCAGTTAAGAGATAATTTATACCATGTAAGTTAAAATCTCTTAAGTTAGCTACTAAAAAACTCACAGTTATAGTTTTAAGGTGTCAAAGAGAGGTAGGTGGTGATGCTAAGTTCAGAGACACAATTTTTGTCTATTTATCTATTTCATCATTAATTTATGGATTAAATTTACGATGAATAACAGTACCTATCTTGGCACTAAGCCAATAACAGTCGAGAACATAAGAAATGTTAGGGGTAAATTTAGCTAATTTCGCTTCAGGAACAGTATAAGTTGTGAAATTTCTATGGAAGCCACACTAGGGAAGGATAATGAAAACAAATGTAGGAATTCCCAGACACAATTTATAACAGAATGTTATACTTACAATAAGAGGTCCTGAAGCCAACTGGAACCCAGAGTACATGGACCCCATGAGTCCCACATACACATGGCCGGCACCAAGGGTTCGTACATGGCTTGCAATTAATGGAATTATTAACCCCACTGCTAGGAGATCCTGAAATGTAAACATGTAAAGCATGTTTTCAGTTAAAGGCCTCATCATGATCTGCTTTTTACTAAAGTCAGACGAATACTGATATGGGTATAAAAAAATAGTGACTTGTAGTTAGCTTATCAAGTGAGATAAAAAAATACGGAAGCAATATTTAGTTTTAGCCTATTCTTTCAGATAAAATTACCAAACCAATTGATTTTTTTTTGTGCAGTTGTAATTGGTTTGGGACTTTGTCTCTTTTGCTTAACAGTGGTTGGCTAGGTAGTAGTAACTATGTTGAAACTTTATTTTATTAAAGCAGTGGTGGTGGTTACACTTTCATTCAATGTAAATCACAGCAAAAAGTTAAATATACCCTAACGAAATTCTATATATAATACTTACTTAATAATGAGAGTTCTCACAAAAAAGGTTGTTTTATTTAATTCTACAATCTAAGCATGCAAGGAAACCAGATAGTTATGCAAATTTACTTAACACGACAACATAAAATTACTATAATGACTGAACAAAAATTAAACTTGGTACTTAAAACAAATTAAAAATAATTTTCATTAAGTATATTGAAATATGCAATCAAATTACTTACTACAAACGCAACGCCTTGAAGAAGCCAAATTGTAAAAGTCATTTTTTTATATAATTATTCTTTGCCACTCAATTTAGATTTAATGCGAAAAACACGTAGTGTGAACTGGATTGGAAGAATATCCACAATTTTATTTACAAACCAATCAAATCCTGTGTTATTGACAATGACATTGACATACACGTCAATTTCCGTTCGTCCCTCTAGACAGGCTATGACCATATGCCATACGTCAATATCCTTATTTATTTAAGGAGCGTTCGGATATTATCCTACGTAGTGTAACTTTCGCAAAGCACCACTGTAAGTTTCAGTCTAGGGTCACTATTGTGCGAAAATCGCACACCTGCGATAAATTTAATGCATGCGTGTACAGGTAGTTTAATATTATGCGCATTTTAGTTACCTTTTCGACAATAAAACACACGTATACAAAATATAATAAACTTTAATAACATTAGTCTTTCTTTACAACGTTAATAATTTTGTTCTTATACTGATAACTTATAAAATATCCTAGCGAACTTGCAAAAAATGCTGCATATAAAACATATGGTATACCAAAGTATTGTCCTATTAAACCTGATACGATGGGAGCAATTACACCTGATAAAGATCGCATACTGTTTGAGATCCCAATTAAAGTCGCTCTGTGATCATCATGGCCTTTCTTCAGTAACATTTCTAAAGATACTAACTTACCAACAGCTTTACTTATTCCTAGAGGTATTAAGAAAAGAGTATACAAGTAAATGTTAAATGAACAAATTAATCCTAACGTTGACATACTTAAAATCAAAAAGATGTGGACATTTCTAACAGTGTAATCTTTATCGTTCATATAATAGCTGTTAATATATCCTATAAAATAACTAGATATTGATCGTATTATACCCTGTAGAGATATAATATATCCGATGTACTTTGGTGTCAGTTCGTAAACTGTTTTTAAATACAACGCATAATTAGAAAAATGTAATAACATCGCAAATTCAAGCAAACCTTTAAATAAGAATATGACACCATATTCAGGCCAATCTATTTTACTAAATTGCAGCACTGTCTCTAACCAAGAATTAGAGATATTTTGCATCATGCTTGTTGAAATATACTTTTTCTCCACGGTTTGTCTCCTTTTTTGCTTTGATTCTGATCTCGTGTTTGGTAAGATATACACTAGACCTAAAAACGAACAGAAATTATTTTTAGATTGCGTACCAACGATCGCTTTTTATTCCCACAAGGTGGCAAATAAGTAATCACCTGCATTTGTTACAAAACAAACTCCGACTATGGCTGCAATTAATGTAAACGCTTGTTCTGGATATTCCTCTGCTAAGTGGCCTCCAATAACTGGGCCTATAGTCATTCCAATTCCAGATATGGCAGACATTTTGCCAAATATTTCGGATTGTTTCTTTTCACTTTCCTCGTAGTCAGGCACAAGAGCCCTAGTTAATATTTGCGTCTGTTTAAGAAGGCCTAAAAATAAAGCAAATGTTACTCAAAATAAATAACTTTCATTATCAATGATTGAATAACAGCCTATAAGGAAAGGTTGAAGGCAAGCGAGGAAGGGGAAGACCAGTGATAAGCTACATCAAACAAATAAAAGGGAAGGTTCACGTCATGTGGTAAAGGGAACTCAAGGGGGTGGCCCTGTAAAGGGTGAAATGGAAACAGTGACATGCTGCTACACCGACAAGAGTTCGACCCTTAAAGTTATCATGATCGATGACGGAAAAATATATTCACCTAGTATTGCTCTTAGGATTAATATTGCATAAAGTGAATTAATAAGCCCCAGTCCGGTATATCCTATACTGCATATTAGTAATGTTCCAATCAGTACAATTTTGCGGCCTTTAAGATCACTGAAACTGCCCTGCAATAAGTCAAATCAATTAGTTAATGACGTAATATTAATATATTCATATTTAAAATTTACACACGCCTATATCGACATGTATCAATTTATTTGTAACAAGTAACTGATTGCTTGTAATGACAGATGTTTTGCATTATAAAAATTTTAATAATTACAATTAGTGGTCCCGAAGCCATTTGGAACCCTGAGTATATAGAGCCCATGAGCCCGACGTAAACATGGCCAGCACCAAGGGTCCGCACATGGTTGGAAATCAGTGGAACTATTAAGCCAGCAGCAAGCAGATCCTGAAAATTAAGACAGTTAAGTACCTTCTATTACCTTTTTATTCTGGGAATATCAAATATGTAGGATTGTACTTTATGTCACTTATTTTCGTGAATTTTTTTCGTCATTAAATTTATTTTATTTTATTGATATAGTTAAATAAGGGCAAGAGAATCATGATGTATGATGATATTAATGTTTGTTGAATTGGAAGAGAAGAGCTTGGCTGTTCTGCCTATTCTGAGTGTATACAGCTGAATTCAAATTTACTCTAGTAGCAACTGTACACACAAAACAAAGTTGGTATGCATTGCTCAATCCGTACATCTTTTTTTTTTAGGTCGAGGTACTTTACACACTTCTAATTAATTGTTACATTTATAAATTATGCTATAGAATAACATATCAAAGTAAACAGAAGGTAAAAACTTATTATTTATAAATATATTTGAAGGCACTCCCAACTTCGTGACTGTAGGGAATAAAAATAAATACCTAAGGCAAAGTAGGTTACGACTTGTTTCTTGCTTTACTACAGTTGAGTAAAAAAAACTGTTTTATAATCATAACTATTGTATTGATACATAAAAATATTTAGCCTGGCTTTAGCGTGATACGTATGTACACAATAATGCATACAAAAACGAATAAATATTTTTTGATTTGGGGACATGTTACTAGCATTGACTAAACTATATATTACTCGAGTCTTTTGAAATCATTGTTAAATAACTATCGTGTTTTAATTATTTTGAGCAAAATATCGTCAATACATTTCACATACATTTCACAGCTTTAAATAACAGTTACTACCAGCTATGATATGTATTGTTATTCAATCACAAGCAAAAATGTAGTGTGACAATTTGGAATTTACAGTGTACCAAATTTTGAATTAAGACAAAATAGCACTGAATAAAACGGCGCGTAAAAGTTGGTTTTGAATAAACAAGTCCCTTATTATAAGCGAATGAAAAAACTCATTACTTAATACTTACTATAAACGCAACGATTTGAAGAAGCCAAATTTTACTAATCATTTTCATAAGTTTCTTCGTTTTTACACGTCTGGAAACTTAATATTTAAGCCATATGCGATTTATTTACTTAATACTAAAATACACGTCAGACGCATCCGTTCAGCAACAATGTAAAATGTGATTTTCTCACATGAAACTTTAGAACACTTCTGTAAGATGTGAAATTCACACTTTTTACTCCGAAAAACATATTTTTTGTATGAATTATATTTCTTTTTCTTGTTGTCGTGTTAAAACTGCTAAAAGGAAAATACAACCACAGTTGTCAGTGTCACAACAGTTGTTCAATATTATCTGTCACTCACAGTATTCCTTCACTTGCCCGTCTATAGCTGGATTATTTCAAGAAGTGCGTTTAAAAATAGTCTGGAAAGGATATAGAAAATATCACTCACTGATATGATATATTAATAATTTAAAGGATTTTCAAGATTAAATAGCAATTGGTATAGAATGAATAATCTGAAGAGGAATGTAAGTTTGATACTGTTAACTTTATAGTTCGTTAAAAACATTCGTGCGTATATTATTTTCCGTTACTTCTTCACAGTCACGTGCTTAATTTTCTTTAATATTTACGTGTTTTATTATTTATTGGAAGTGCTAGTTGTAAGCTGATTAAACGATATATGCGTGGTGACGGTACAGCCAAGTCTGAATTTGGGGAGGAATTGTTTCGAGAGAAGGATCTTATGCCCCATTCAAGTCGAGTAGATACAGCCGTACCATTTCATGTACGTCTTTGTGTCAAGTATAAACAACTCTGGTTTTTCTGTATAATTGATTGAAATTAGCTAAATCAGGGACTTGTAACTACATTATACATAGTCACTTTTATATATATTGTAGTTGACCAAATCTTGTGTAACAGTATATAAAACGAATAACAGTATCTGAAGGACAATGTATAGCCTAATGAGTAAGACAGTAAGGACCATACAATATTGCACAGGAATTCTTTACAAAGTGTGTAACTAAAAACTTTAACACATTCACGACTGCAAGCCTGGGTGCCCACGACTGTGGACGCTCTGCTTGTAGCATATTTTCGATACATACGGTTTTTACCATATTATTGGCTACAAGCATAATGCTACGAAAATGTTGGTAGGAATGTGTTAACTAAACCCCCTATTGATTGTAGTAGAGTAAAAAAATGATGTTGAACTTATGTCATTTTCCTGCAATGGTACATCAATTTGTCTATATTGATGGCACAAAGTCGAAACGTCAACTGAATCCATTGGCGGGTACTATGTTTCTGCTTTTTGCTGTTGATATGGACACGTTATTATATGTTATATTTTTTTTCCTATATGCAAGAAAGATTATTTCGAAAAACATTGCCTAAACTCACCACACTCAATCTATTCTTTAGAAAGATACATAATATTTTTACCTACTTAGGTCAAACTATGTAACTTCATATTGAAATATTTTTGCAGAAATACCATTTTTGATATTTATAGGCATAAGTTAAGAAATAGTGGAGCAGTGCTACATCTCCATCATTTAACTAACATTAATTATTCTATTGAATTACTTTCAGGTTTTGCAATGCTTTAAAAAACTTCACAGAACTAGACTCAAAGTATTCAAAGGAGACGAGGCAGCATTAGCTGCTGGGAGATTAAAAATAAATGAAGAATTTAAGAAAAATAAAGAAGTTCAAAATGAAGAGGCTATAAAGGCAGTAAGTAACATTACTAATACTTTCTGAAGTATGTAAAATACAATATATTTTAAGTTTATGAAAAGAAAAATGATAATTAACCTATGATATTGACAGTGGAAAGGAGAAATAGAATAAGAGACATTGAATTATACACCTTTTAAAATGAGTTAAATGAGTTACCAATATTACTAAATGCCACCAAGCGGTTGCTTATTCCATGTCTCCTTTCCACCACTAATATTATCATGCCCATCAGTAGGGCTGTATCATTTATAAGGTAATGTAAGTAAATGCCTATGGGCTCAACGCCTCCAAGAGGCCCTGTTCCACCTAAAGACCTACCTACTTAAGGGTAAAAAGGGACAGAGACTCATATTGCCTAGAGGCTTCTGTATTACTTAATTTCTGCTCATGAGCATGTATGTCTATCAAATCTTTCTATTTTACCTAAATCTTCTCCTGTGCGTTCCAATGCTTTTAAAAAGTCCTGGGAGTTGTCGAATGCTGTTTTATTTAACTTGACATGGATTTTCAATTATTTTGTATTGCAGATGATTGCCTTTGGAGAAGATGTAGAACGAGAATTAAAAACACAAGTAATACAGGCAAAACAGATTAAACCTGGAGTTTATGGTAAGAATAATAATTATATGTATTGGATAGGTATGTTCACACCTAAGTTGACATTCACAGCTGTAATCATCCTTTAATAATTAAAAGAGTAACGTGAAATTGGATCTTAATCTTCTTTTTCTCTTACAGAGGCGAGAATAACAAATGACACATTAAAATTAGAAAATTTACCTTATGATGACAATGCAATCATAGAAAAGGATCTGGGAACACCATGTTGTCAGAGTCGTTCTAAATAGGTTTTTATTATGGTTAGTAGTATTTATTTAGATTAGTAAAAAATAAATGTATGTACCTGAAAATAGTTTTTAAATCTTAGTCCTTTGATAACACACCTTTGCGTATAATGGAACGGTAACACGTTCCACAGATATTTAATTACATAGTCGCTACAAGGTATGGCAATGGCATTGCTGTAAATGCACTTACAAAGTAGAATAAGCAATTGGTCTACGCAGTTATGATTATAATATATGTAAAATATAACTTTATGAGACTAAATTTGTTTTGATACGGTATCTAAATTAATTTTAGATGCTGTATGTTTTGTGGCCGTTATGTTGGTCAAAAGCAATTTATATCAAATTCTGACAGCACATTTTTTCCTTACTCTATGTTACACGGCGAGAGCCGAGGTATCTCGGCGCTTATTGAATTTTCAATCAAAACACTTTAAATTTAATATTTATAGTAGAAACATGTTATCCAGAACGCTTGTGTCACGAGCTTTGTTGCTGCAAAGCGTGAGAAATGCTGCTAAAAACGTAAAGCAACCTTCAAGGAACTCTGGGCATGGGTGAGTGTTGTTATGTCACTGATGTCAAAGAACATTTTTGTAAAAACGTATAGATACATTACTCATAGAAGTTGATTTTATTATTAGGATCATATCTTAGAAATTTTATTTAGCGTGACCCCGTTCTCTTTCTATTCAGTTGTATACACAATACTGAACAATTGTTGATCTATCCATAGATTCAGTATCAACAAATCTGACAAGTTAAACAGAGGTTCATCTCTTGGATTAGAAATACCGGATCTAATAGTTTTTCCTAAATTTGTGTTTTAGATTTTCCATTGGAAAAGTACGATTGGGGGTCATGATCCCCCGTTAGACCGCCACAGTGTGTGTGTTGTATTAAATAAACAATAAAATATAGTAGTGACGATGCTCAAAGCAACATATTGTTCCATACCACCTTGTTATTTGTAATTTTACACCTTTTTTGTGGGCATTATCTTGTTTAAGGTGATATAAAGAGAAAAGTGGCTTTGGGTATCTGGGTCACTATTAACTCTTTTAGTATCTAGGTGACAGAAAACTGTGTCTGAAATGTAGTGTACTAAAATCTATGAAACTGTATAGTAGCTAATAACATAGTTGTATAAAAGGCACAGCATTTCGTCCACATGTTTTGCTATTTTGCTGAAAAGGTTAATAAGTTGTGAATGTTACTAAAAGTAAATTTTTATTATGGTGTATATATTCAGGTCCTGGTCATATCGTGTGCCCCCGCCTCTACCATCCAAGAGCGTGGAATGGAGGGCCAACATAATTGGAGGTCTCTGCTGGTGGTGGATCCTTTACCATATCTTCACTGAACCTGAACATATTTATGTAAGAATATATCAAAATTAATTATAAACAATTGTTAGGTACTTTTTGTGTTACAAATATCATGATAATAATCACAATTTTTGCAATTTATCAGTGGATCACTCCACTAGCGTTATTATTATAAACAAAGATCAGAAACAAATGAATTTTTTTTTCGACAATACTGGACTTGAACCAGTGCCTTGAGCCAGACCGGGGCAGCACGCTCTACCATCTGAGCTAATCGTCCATAACGGCTAAAGAGTCGGATGCACCATACAGAGATCCATAAGCAAGAACAGATGACAAAATTTGTCGACTACTGGTATGGACGATTAGCTCAAATTGTAGAGTGTGCTGCCCTGGTCTGGCTCAAGGCACTGGTTCAAGTCCAGTATCGTCGATTTTTTTTTATTTGTTTCTGATCTTTGTTTATAATAATTGTTAGGTAGCGAATTTATAATTATTACTATTGTCTAGCCTGAAATTACAACCCATGGCTATAATAAGTGTGTAAGGTTTTCCAACACACTTATATACCGAAAACACAGTTTGCCATCTCAAAATAATGTAAAAAAATCCAAGAGTGACTGGATTTGAACCAGTGCCTTGCCGGGGCGCACATTCTGCTGATTAAAATCTTAGTCCTTATAATAATAAAGCACCAATATAATTATAACTAATGAACCCTGAATCCACAAAATATATATACAGAATCACACACTTTAGATATTTGCATTAGCACCTGTCTGCTACACCCTTTGATGTTAGATTCTTTTTACAAATAAATATTTACTTACTTACTTTTTATGTTAATCTCTGTTTATTATACACATAAAATATAAAGAGGCACTTGCACAGACATTGTAACTCAACCTTGGGTATTGAATAAAATATGTAATAATAATAACTAATGAACCCTGAATCCACAAAACACATATACACAGAATCACACACTTGAGATATTTGCATTAGCACCTGTCTGCTACACCCTTTGATGTTAGATTATTTTTATGTTAATCTCTGTTTATTATACACATAAAATATAAAGAGGCACTTGCACAGACATTGTAACTCAACCTTGGGTATTGAATAAAATACATATATTTTTTTATGTGATAGTCAAGATTCATTCATTTAGTTGATAGTTTTGTCAATTTTAGAAAATGTTAAAGGTAAATCTATTCTCTTCTGCAAAACTATGACCAATTGATACACAACATTGTAATGACCAAAATTAAACAAGTGAGAATAAAATCAGTCTGTGATTTTAAAATTGGTTAAACTTTGTTTTCAGGGTGAATGGCCATATGTTGATCCTTCCACTTGGACTGATGAGGAACTGGGCATCCCACCTGATTCCGCTGGACCACTGAAGAACCAGTAATATAAATTTAATTGAATTCATTAGCTTATTGCAAGATACTCAACATTTAATACAACTTAGCAATTTCAGACAATTACAAGATAGCAATCAATTTAAAGCATAACATTTATTAAAGGTGCTTGCAATGAAGTAATGTTTTGTACAAAATGATGTAATTTAAATGTAGCTTGATTTATTGATGTTATAAATAAAAGGATGTGATAGTAACAGGTTTTTAACTTTAATATTTATTTGTGGAGCTTTTTACACTGCCATAACAAATTAAAAGCATATTTCTCATTAGTTCAACATGTCTAAACATGTTAAGTAGTAAGTAAGGTAAACAAAAATATGCTTGAAATAAATAATTAATCATTCTTATTTCTATTTTATTTAAAGTTATATAATTATTATTTGGATCGTATTATTATCTTTGTAGGTACTGTTCGCCATTATCAGGGTTCCGTAGCCCAAATGGCAAAAACGGAACCCTTATTGTTTCGTTATGTCGATCTGTCACAGGCATTTTACTCAAAAACTACGAGATGTTTATTGATAAAATTTGGAGTATAAGTGTCTTGTGTAAGCCGCTACTTAGCTTGATAGTTAAATAACGAATAAAAAGATATCTAAGAGGGCACTCCATACATGTAACCGAAACTGAAAATTATTATTTTTCAGCAAAAATCAACGTGTGGCACATATTTCGACAGTTTTATTAAAAACGCGTTAAGGTTACGAAAAAAAAATGATTTAGTGAATATTTTCGGAAATAATCTCTGAAAGTAACATAAATTGTGTCCCCCCTGCTCTGTTTTCTAAACCGTAAATCCAAAAAATATAAGTAATATAAATTCCAAAGAAACAAGTTAATAAATACTTTCAACGAAAATTGTTTTAACACGATCGGATATACCGTTCTTGAGTTATTGCCGAAAAACTGCGCTTTTCAACAAAACGACATAGGTTGCATGAAGATAAGTTCTTTTGCTGGTCCACTTTTTCAGATCGTATTATTTCATCTAAAGTGAAATTTTTGAAGAAACGGCTGCGGAACCCTATACTGAGCATGGTCCGACATGCTCTTGGTAGGTTTTATTCTTTTTTAAATGTCAAAACAGGTAATCCAACACTACCGACATCATGATGAATGTCAAATACGTTATACGTTTTGTTAACAATTCCAGAGAAATAAAACAATTTAGCGGATTATATCGCGTATATTATCTCATTTTAGTTCCCGTCTTTTCGGAAGCTTTTCAGCTTTCCATGGGTACGGGTTAACGTTGAATTGTTTTATTTCAAAGAGTAATAATCGCGGAAACAGAAGAAAATATTATTCCAGAGAACTTATATGTATTGAAAGATTATCTCATTTTTTATTAAAAGTATTATCCTGAATCCGTATAATATATTGTGTGTTGCTCCATAGCACAATATTGTTTGAAGTAAGCAAGTACATTTTTGACCCAGAATTCATAAAAGTCCTTCTCTTACCTTGCAAAATTTAGTCTCACCTCTTTTTCCAGCTAGGGCGCGTACAACGCCTCTTCAAAGTTTGACGCGCTTCTGAAAAACTCTTAAAAGTTTTTAACTGTCATAGCATTTACATTTAGACTCCAGAGGGGCTACTACGAAATGCGAAAAACGAAGTTCGTATAGCGCCATCCCGCTCACTCTCATGTTATGCTGTGTTTGAGTGAGCGGGGTGCGCCATACGAACTTCGTTTTTCGGATTTCGGGGTAGCCTTTCTGAACAACACGTTTTTTTGTAAAAATAACAATAACACATGAATTTTTTAGTGATTTGCTGTTAAAAAGCTGTTATTTCTATAGATAGTAGTGTAATTGTGCCCAAGAGACGAAATGGACTATGAACGTCAAAGGAAAATCATTTCACAGGACATGTAGGCCTGTAATGGCTGGTCATACAAATTTTGATATAACATTCCAATGAAAAGATCTGTATAGAAATCTCTTCCATTGTGAACTGAACTACAACGGTATTAATAACAATATCATTGGTGATATTGAGAGATTTTTTTGAAATAAATTTTGGATATAGACCAATTTACTCGTAAGGTAGACATGAAGTCAGCCATAACTAAACCAATGAAGTAAACCACCAATATAAGTAGTGGAGGTGTGAAAATTAATTTACTTCTGTGTTCAATCTTTCAAATGAACTGCACTAATAGTGTAAGTAGATCATTTACACATTCATTCATCAATTTCATGGCATATTTAAGCTAAGGTGCCAATAAAGGTTATGTGTGATTGCAACATTCAGTGATGCGCGGTCCACATAAGCAGGGGGCGTGGCCTGCCCCCAAGGATCATGGCTCCATATAACCGTGGAGAAGCTGCCTGCCTTGACAAAGAGCCCTGTGCTCGCCACTGACAATATATCATACTTGAGTGATTGACCTCAGTACATATTAACAAATAATGGTTGCTTATAAATATATGTTTCAAGGAAATTTACTGGATTTCACCAATGATTGATAATAATCATAGAATACCGGAATAAAACAGAGTATCAATGGGTTGTAAAACTAATTAATACAGTACTGTTTATTGCACATCTCACAAAACAGAGTAGAGAAAACAATACATTAAAGGAAAAGTACTTAAACAACAGGTGGTCTAATCACTAAACAGCGATCTCTTCCAGACAACCTTTAGGTAGAGGGAGATGTTGAGGAAAATAATGTATGTATAAGTAGGTGGTAATGAATCTTGGTTAAAAATGCCTACTTATTTGTGGTTTTAAATTCAGGATTTTTTATTTTATTTTATTTTGATTTATTTATTGAAATAATTACACAGCACTAAAGTGAAATACTAATGCACTGTGAAAAATTATATAATACAGTACAATAAGTTCATAGAAAATAGTAAATTTAAAGACACATAGGCAATAGATGTATGACTGTCATCCATTGCCTCACAGATTCTCATATACATCGCATACAACCACCCAGCTATCTCCACAACCATCGCAGGTGCTGATGTGGGAAGCGCATTAAAACACCTTAATATGATATTGACCTTAAGTGTGACGATATTAAGTAAACAGATTGAATTTGATACATGCGCAATCCCAATGAAACTTTTTGTTACCTAGGTAACTAGGTCTAGACCTAGAACTGTTATTGAGATTTATACTTGATTAAGTGAGTTAGTTAATGTATTAGCACTTTACTTTTATCATATAATTATTTTCATTTAAAACATCACTAACAATAATTATCTAGTATGTGAAATGAGGTATGAGTTTTGGTCCCATGTGAACCAAAACAACACTAATTCAATAAAAATAATAAAGCCTAATTCAATTTTATTAACAAGATAAGATGATGTTTCTCTATTCACAACACAAAGATAGATATTAATTTGTCAGGATAAATGGTGTTAGTGTTTATTGTTCGCTAATATATATAAATAATGTTGTATTTAAATGTTAAAAGGCTTCTTTAGTATTTTCCAGCTGTTCTATCTTTAGAGGAAGGATAGGTTATAAGTTGAAAGCCTTATACTTAACAAACTAATACGTAAAAGATGTTTATTGTACAGTGACTACTTGACTTATACTATTCAAACTGATACACAGGACGGACTTTTTATTCTGGCCCTGTGGATTTGGCAAGTCTGCCTTTCCACTCAGCGCAACAGTAACTGATACAGGTGGCAAGATATCGTGCAACAAGGCTAGCAAAGGAGTGAGAGTTGAGGGTGATCAACTCCTTGAATTACAGTGGCGTGCCGTCCATATAGACACAAAGGCATGGCCTACCTGGACGGCCATGGCTTTATATAGGCACTGCCTACCCGTGTGATCAAAACATTCTTATTGGCCTTATTGCCTACCTGGGTCAAATTCCCTGTGCATGCCAATGCCTTGAAACCACAGGTGATGGTCAAGAGATTCTATGTCATTAAAGCTGACAGTACAGCTAAACATCTGGACAAGGTGGCGCTCCTCTCGGGGGGGAACGATGGCATAGCCTACCGCCTGCTAAGATGTCTCACGGTGCCGAAACGGTACTCGTGGCCCCTGGCCTCGGAGGCTGGTAAACGATTAGGGCTTATCACTTGACATTGCCAACTTTCCGTAGAAAGTATAATTAATTGCCAGTACCGGAACGGTACCTCGAGTCCCCGGCCTCGGTGGCCGTGCATAATAGGGACATATCGCTCGACATTGCCAAACTTCTGTCTAAAATGTAATCAACAGTACTTGTAGCAGTGCAGCCCCCGGCCCTGAGGCCCCGAAATCACAAATAGGGGCATAATAGACAACTTGTAACACATCCACGACCGGGAAGGGAACCCGCTAAGCGGGCACTCTGCTCGTAGTAACTTTTCGCTACATACGCATTCTCCCATGGTATCGGAATGTGGAAGGTATGAAATTGTCAGTCGTGAATGCGTCCTGTATTACAACATTCAGATCGGATTTAGTTCGCTCCGTCTGAGATGCGGTGCGCAGTAATGATACGCATAGCGGTTAAAGCCATATAGTTAATAAATAAATAAGACCCGCAGCTCCCAACTATTAGGATTGCTTAAATGTATTCCTAATGATGTGCCTATCATGTGATTGATCACTGCTACTAGAAGTTGCAGTCGGTGATTTTATGCAATCCGGAATATTCGCTGCAAAGAATTTAGAGAGAAAAGAGAATACTCCTGAAGGAGAAAGGAAAGCCTGGTAACTGGCGGCCGCTGGACCAGACGTTTGCTGGTGGGTAGAGCTAGAGAGCCATGATATGACCATATGACCTATGCCTTTGGACAATTGATCTACAGAGTACTTTGTTATATAATTGAAGTATTCTACAGCGTACTTTGTTATATATATTGAATTGATCTACAGAGCTCTATCGAAGGCAAGAGATTGTCAATAATAGTTCTGTGCAATACCAATAAGTTCAATTATTTACATAAAAGGCTCTCATCAAATTCAACCAGCCCTAATTATTTATGTCATAAGCGTATTAGGGTAACGAGATACCCTTAAGAATAATCTTCTTCTATTGCACATTTCTTGTTTTATTTGTGAAGGGCTCTTATTCCGACCACATAGGATCCACAGTTTGTTAGTATTTGCTTATAACTATGTTAGTATACATATTTAACTAAGGAGTAAGGACATGGTATTATTAACTAAGTGTTGCATTATAGTGCACTCACTTCTTACGGCTATTGTCATCAGAAGTCCGGTTAAATCCCAATCTAATACATATGAAATACATACATTCAGCAATGTATATATTTCATATGTATTAGATTGGGATTTAACCGGGTAAAATAGCAAAGCAGGAATTAAAAATCAAATGCTAAGCAACCAGTCATACAAATGTCTGGTTTGTGGCAGTAACCTGGAATCAGACCCCGTTCTTCGATTCAATGTATTATGATTGAGTAATCGGATTTATTTATTTTTTCTGATTGGTATATGGTAATGGTCAGAGTTTTCATCACTTCAGCTGAAGGAGTATTCGTTCTAGTGCCGAACAATCCATACATTATTAAATTTAGGTTAAGTGACCAACACTGGATCTTATGCTCGAGTGTGTGCTAGCGTTTAGAGTAAGCATACTCCTTAGCTTATGCACCTTCACTATAATATCTGTGACGCTATACATCAATCTTATACATCAATATTAATGAAGGGCATGTCCCAAGTTGGAAACTTTAAAATAATGATAATAAGTCTATTAGATATGATATCTTTCCCTTTTAAAGTGATTAAATATTATTCACATAGCATTTACTCTTTCACCAGCAGAGGACAAACAGGTCTTCAAACAATGTTGTGCTATGGAGCAACACACAATAACACTGTTTTGCATTCCAACAAAACAGATATTGTGTTTGCGGAATAGCACAACATTACAGCAAAGGACTTGGCTGGCGACACTTTTGAAGATACCTATGACAGTTAAAAACTTTTAAAAGAGTTTTTCAGAAGCGCGTCAAACTTTGAAGAGGCGTACGCGCCCTAGCTGGAAAAAGAGGTGAAAGACTAAATTTTGCAAGGTAAAATAAGGACTTTTTATGAATTCTGGGTCAAAAATGTACTTGCATTCTTCAAACAATGTTGTGCTATTCCGCAAACACAATATCTGTTTTATTGGAATGCAAAACAGTGTTTTTTTAAAGTATTATTCATTATATTATACTCTTTGTTAATAAATGATAAATCCACAGACAAAAACACAAGTCCGAAATTACTTATCTCATTTCTCATTGCAAAGTCTGTAGGATAGCATTATCTGTGGCAGTAACCTGGCTGACGTGATTAAAAAAAAAACATGTCGAGTTACATCTCCTTCTCGCGCTTGCCCTTATTTTAATTTAAGTCGTGTTGTATTCGCTGTATGTCGTGGCGGAAATATTATTTTAAACCCAGTCAGTGTTATTAGTGTTAGTGTTGTGAACATGTGATATAAATTTGTAACAGAAATGGAGACAAATGCAAATCAGAAGGGTAAGTAGTTTCTTAACTCCTTCGTCTTGTTTGTGTATGAATAAAATAACTGTACCGTACGCGACATGAATCCAGCTGACGTAGTTTGTTCTAACTTATTTTTGATGCACATGCACAATTATATAGTGCAATAGAAGAGCCGGAAGTTCTAGAAAACTAAATGGTTAGGGGTTTCAGGTGATCATTTTGCAAAATATGTTTCACTGGTCCTTATCTTATCGCGTTCCTTCTACGTGTTTTTAAGTTTGATTCGTTTATATTTAATCTTAGTATTGGTATGATTTAAGTAGTATGTATTGCGGTGTTCTAGAGTATGTTCAATGAGTCATGTCCTTGGCTACCTATGTGATGTCATGTGCATGCGGAATTCTAATAAACAAAACGCGGGACGCACCTTAATATTAGCATTTGAACTCTAGTGGGGTGTTATTTCGCAGTAACATTTCTCTTAACTTTATTTAAGCTACAAATAAATTGCAGGTATTGCTCAAGTGCTGGACAAAGTTCTTGGGAATAAATGTTGAGTCAACTTTGTATTGTTTGTGTGATAAGAATGTAAATAAGGACTTATAATGAAGGAGTTGTGAGTCACAAAAGGTTGAGTGTTGTGGAAGCTGGTGCATATAGCTCAGAATTATGTTTTATGTGAAATACAATGTCAATTACTTATGTACCCATAATAAATATGTTATTAACATTATTTTAACACTTAATCAATATTTTAATCTGTATGTTAGCTACATACATATCTCAAAGACATACAAGTAGGTATTTAGCCATGGGAATTTGCTTGCCTATTTGATGCTTCAGAGTAAGTCACATATTGCTATCACCCTTGGTAAATGGGTGTAGCAAAACAGGAAACCAAGCTATTGTGATCCATCTCAATATATATTAGCAGTTTTATGATTATTTAATGTAGGCTAAACAAAATAAGAGTTTATGAGCTGTAAATCTAAAACTTAGCTCATTGAAATAAAACAATTTAACGGATTATATCGCATATATTATCTCATTTTAGTTCCCGACGTTTCGGAAGCTTTGAAAATGAGATAATATATGCGATATAATCCGTTAAATTGTTTTATTAAGAAAATATTATAAAACTTAGCTCATTAACCTAAATAATCAATCTAATTATATGTCCCATAAACTTAAATTGAAATGGTTAACGAAACCAGTTTTCACCACATTGGATGACAATATCAATGTAATGTTCAAGTTAATTACTGCAGGTTAGCTTTGTATCAATTAGTGACAATAATATTACTATGAAGATAATTTTATCAACAAAAGTTATTCACTAACTTGGAAATACATCCTCATGAGCACCGGAGATCCCAGTTACACTGCAAGGATCTTGTAACTAGGATTTTTCAACGCATCCATGTTAGTGCAACTGACCAAAACATAATATTTACAGAAACACTTGTTTACATTTAATATCATATTAATGGCAAAATGCGGAAATGTACTAACCACGAACGGAATCCATTTGCGGTTACTATGTTTCCGCTTTTTGCCATCAATATCACTAGACGAGTACTTATACTTGAGTCGGTTAACTTCAAACTCGGGTAAATCCATTTCTGTCATTTTTTAAGATTTTTGTATATAATAAAAGGTTAAGAAATTAGTTTTGTTTCTATTTCATGGGTTAAGTATAATTTCGTGTAGTTTTTGACAGAAATAAAGTTAAGATCACAATATTTTATCAAAATCAGGTAAATCCATATGACAGTTTATTTCAAATGAAGGCAAGTCCATCAAAGCCAATCAGCGAAAGAAGTTTGTTCAATATGACTGTCAGTTGACGTCAACTCTGCATCAATAAATTTAGATAAATCCAGGTCTGTTAAATCAAAATTATACAAATGCACACTGAGTTTCTTCAAAGATAGATAAATTGCAAACAATTATATCAAATGAAGGTAAATCCAATCAAAATTATTTTTTTTGAAAAGAAGACACTAGTTTAGATGATTTTTAAGCCGAGTTTGTCGAACAGGATCGATTTTTTAATGCTTTAGGCATAATACAAATAATCTGCCTTTCAAATCACTGAATTATCACTTTTTTTCAATAATCTCCCAAGTGGTTAGAGTAGATTTATCTGAGTTTGAAGTTAACCGACTCACTGAATAATAACTAAGATCTTAATTAAGTCAGAGGTTGTGAAAAAACTAGCTTGCTGTCACAGCTTGACAAACTAGTTTAACCTATTATTACATTATCACATCAAAAGGAGACTTCATCATATGTCATTATGATGTATTCAATTACCTCAACATTTGGATATGGCTTTATGTCCATGATCTCAAAAGCGGCTGAGAGCCAATCTCTCTGGGCATTAATATTTAGGTTGAGTTATCCCAATTGTTTGACCGTTATTTACCGTTAAAATTGCCTTGTAGGAATCAACATTTTATAGCAAATTTCATACTATTTTACACTTATAAAAACGCAAGTTACATGATTTTTATGCTAATAATTGAAAACAAACAAATTTAGATGCTCTTTGCCTCTGGTGCTTTGCTAATCGCTTTAAGTATTTATAGTCATCAGCTTGTGAATGTATGTTTAACATTTTGATTGAATTCTGATCTACAATACAGGGTGTTTGGTAACAGGATGCAAAGTTGAAAGGAGGTGATAGCTTAGGCCATTTAGAACATTTTAAGCGATATGTGTTAGGCAAATGTTATTAGTTTTTTTTTATTTAAGTTTTAAGATTTTTCTGGGAAAACTCCAAAATTTCAGACTACATTGACAATAGTACTTTTTTTTACTGTAGGTAGCATTTTTTGTATTTTTTTTGTATTGTGAAATGTCTATCGTACACCATAAAAGTTATTTGAAACATCTGTGTCTAAAGAAAAAAAAACTACAGCGATTTAAAATATAATAACATGAAAAAAAATATTATTTAAGTGTTTTCTAAGGACGGTAAAAAAAAAAACTAAAATAGCCCCGGTTCTTCAAACCATTTAAGAAACATGCTTGGCTATTGCCCTATCATTTAAGCTATCAAGCACGACTGTAGCTATCGTATCTTTAAAAATAAGCCACTTAAACCAACTAGAGAGCTAAAATGTTTCACTCTACTTGTGATACTTGTGACGAATCTAATTATGATTTTGTAATAAAACATTGGTTCTTAATACTAAGTTGGCGTTTACCTGACATTTGAAATGTTTTGAAAGGGTTAAGTGCAGTGGACAAAACTGTCACATGCAATTTTAATAAACAAAGGTTCGCGGTGGTGTGAAACAAAAGGGACCGATAGCGGCGGGCGGCGTTTAACAAAGATGACTCAAGCCGTTTTATTATGCTTTATTGTTAAAGATAAACTGATTTGCTATTTGCGTATTTATGCAAAAACTACTAATTTAGTCTAATTACAGCAGTTGCGGTTAGACGTTCATTGTGTTTTTATTACCTCCGTCATCCAAAATTTACCGTGTCAAGTTGTAGCTGCCGTAGGCGCTCCTTCACGTGTAATTACGATTCCTTCGTTCTAAACATGGAGTTTACGAACGAAGAATACGCCGACATTGTCTACATGTACTGCAGAGCTGACGGTAATGGAGCAATGGCTCGACGGTTATACCAAGAGCGTTTTCCAAACCGGAGGTTGCCTAATGTGAGAGTGTTTTACACCTCATTCCGAAGACTACGTGAAAATGGAATTGCTGGGCATCGTGGAGGGAACCCAGGACGTAATCGCCCTGATTTGGAGGACGATGTTGTACGGGCATTTGCAGAGGATCCGACTACGAGCGTCAGAGTGGTAGCTCGTAATCTTGACATGTCCATATGGAAAGTATGGAGTACCATGCATCGCGAGGGAAAATATCCTTTTCACGGCACCGGAGTTCAAGGACTGGAGGAAGGAGACCCTGCACGTCGAGTAGACTTCTGCCGATTTTTACTCAATGCTAACATCGAAGAGCAACGCTTTTTAGAAGTATTCTTTGGACCGATGAATCCAAATTTTCCCGGGAAGGGATCACGAATTTTCACAACCTTCACCAATGGGCTGATAAAAACAATAATCCACACTGGAAAAAGCAAAAGTCCTTCCAAAGAAGGTTTTTCCCTCAACGTGTGGGCTGGAATAATCGGCAGAGTCCTTATTGGGCCACATTTTTTGCCAGACAATTTAAATGTTGTAAATTATTTGGAATTTCTTGAAAACGATTTGCCCGGGCTGATTGACAAGGACCAGCTGCCCGGTGCTGTGACATTCCAGCACGACGGTTGTCCCGCCCATTACTCCCTGGCTGTAAGGGAACACCTAAATAACTGTTTTCCTGACGGTTGGATCGGCAGAGGCGGACGAATCCCTTGGCCCGCTCGGTCACCCGATTTAACTCCACTTGATTTTTTCGTTTGGGGCCGGGCTAAGGAGCTAGTTTACACAGAAGAGGAAATTAATACCGTAAAAGAGTTGAGAGAGAGAGGATCCAAGCAGCGTTCGAAACCATGAGGGAAGAAATGACTCTCGGAACAATCACCACGGAAATAAGAAGACGGGCTCGTGCTTGTATTCGAAACAGCGGGTCCCATTTTGAAAACGATCGATGATTGTTTTCTTGTTTTTAAATTAAGTGTGGAAATAAATAACTTAACTTTTATGCTTTTGTTTGATTTCTTCGTAAGTAAAAAGAAATACAAATTCCCTCTTATCATTTCATTTAGCTTATTTTCCAAGGTAAAATGGCTGAGTCATCTTTGTTAAACGCCTCCCGCCGCTATCGGTGCCTTTTGTTTCACACCACCGCGAACCTTTGTTTATTAAAATTGCATGTGACAATTTTGTCCACTGCACTTAACCCTTTCAAAACATTTCAAATATTAGGTAAACGCCAACTTAGTATTAAGAACCAATGTTTTATTACAAAATCATAATTAGATTCGTCACAAGTATCACAAGTCGAGTGAAACATTTTAGCTCTCTAGTTGGTTTAAGTGGCTTATTTTTAAAGATACGATAGCTAGAGTCATGCTTGATAGCTTAAATGAAAGGGCAATAGCCAAGCATGTTTCTTAAATGGTTTGAAGAACCTGGGCTATTTTAGTTTTTTTTATCGTCCTTAGAAAACACTTAAATCAATTTTTTTTCATGTTGTTTAATTTTTAAATCGCTGTAGTTTTTTTTCTTTAGACACAGATGTTTCAAATAACTTTTATGGTGCACGATAGACATTGCACAATACAAAAAAAAAAATACAAAAAAATGCTACCTACATTAAAAAAAGTACTATTGTCGATGTACTTTGAAATTTTGGAGTTTTCCCAGAAAAATCTTAAAACTGAAATAAAAAAAAAACTAATAACATTTGCCTAACACATATATCGCTTAAAATGTTCTAAATGGCCTAAGCTATCACCTCCTTTCAACTTTGCATCCTGTTACCAAACACCCTGTATTTTGTGCTCATTTTATTGTTATCTTGTTTTAGATATGAGTAATGTGATAATTTATACCTGACTTTTGTTTCCTGTGATGATATGATTTATCAAAGATCAAAGTTATATCAATTCTTAGTTTTTTCAATTATGTATTTTTAAAGAGAGCTTGTGTATATTATCAGTATTAAGACTAACTAGATAATTAATTGTCGTAATTAGTTTGTACCGATTAATTTTCCTCAACTCAACATAATACAAACAATGTGTCATGTTTTTTATGTAATAAGATGAAAAAGATCCTCCTTTTTTCCTTTAGCGTAGCGTAGAAAAAATATTGTATAACACTCCTTGCATGTTTTGTCATACATGTACCAAAATTGATTGAAATTTATCTACCCATTTTGATGTGAACTGGTTACAAAGACAAGCTGCCCGTCTAGCACAACTGTCAGCGACTACGCTTGTCGCGCGACATACCCTCACCTGTCTTTCTCGCATTGTGTTGAAAGGAAAGAGACAGACAATCTTTGTCGCGCGACAAAGAGTCGCGTATCACAGTTGTGCTAGAGGTGCTGGTTAAATTCATTCACATAGACATATAAGAATACTAAAATATTTTTTGGTTCAAGAACCTACAAATAACCCATTCCACTTATTTTTGGTAAATTACTTGGTATGCACACTGTACAGACATTTTATTTTTACATAACTTTGTAATTGTTATATGTAGAAGCATCACATGGTTGGTACTATAGTTAGTTGCTATCAAAGACATTACTACGCATACATTCTTGTTGTATTGTTTGCCATACATTTGACATCTAGTTTATGATAAAAACCTCTTTTGTTTTGGTCAATTACTTGGTCAGGTTATTTTAACCCTGTTACGTTTGCATATCGCATAATCAATTTATCCTATCCATGTCAGTGGTAAAAAATATAGCCTGCTTGCCTATTCTTAATTGACCAGAATACAAAAAATAACATATTCAAGCCATATGAATAAAATAATTCCAAAATATCAGATTAAATAAAAAAGACCATCAAAAAATGTATAGCCTGCATTACCTTATTAAGGGTTAAAACGTAAGTTGAAATAGGCACTAGGTTACATATATTGTTTTTATTTTCCCAGTGACCTGTATAGCAAATTACGCGTACGACGCGTCAGAGCCGGACGAGCTGACGATCCGGCCGGGGGAGGTGCTTCGTGACGTAGAGCGTCTGCCGGGCGGCTGGTGGCGCGGCGAGCTTCGCGGCCGGAGAGGCATGTTCCCCGACAACTTCGTCACGGTCGCCGCGGAGCCCACTAGCGCCAGGTCAGTGTATGAAGCAATTTGACTAGTGACCTGGGGTGGTGAACATACCACGCGTCAGAGCCGGACGAGCAATATAACGGTGCCTCGCATACGTGGCTGGTGATGCGACCGTTGCCGTTGACTGCAGAGTCGTACCCTACAGCTTCCTGAAGCTTGCTGAGCTCAATAATATCAATCAGGTTTATAAGTTACCAGATGATGCTTTAAAATTACCTTTTCCAGCTCTCAAAAAGTACTTAAAAAGTCTCTAATGGCAAAGGTAGAAGACTATTTAACAGACAAAAAAACACGACCCAAAACAGAAACCAAATAATGTAATTTTACCGGGACACGTTTCTTATATGGTGGCATATCAAACGTACGTAAGTTGTTTTAAATAAAAAATCATATTTAGCTTTTTTATCTTCATTAATATAATATCATTCAGGACTAAATTTAATCGCGGACAGACTAAAAGGCTCTCTAACAGCTTAAAAATAATAAGGTGGCGGGCGATGACGGACGTCGTAACTTCTGAAGGCAGGAAGGGACAAACCGGTGATGAATGCCCTTCAGAAGCTATTTAATTCTGTCATAATCGAGGGCAAGAAGATACAGAGGGCACAGGAATGTAGAAAAGCGTGGTGGTACTCTTCTTTAAAAAGGGTGATGACACTCTTTTGAAGAATTAAAAACCCATCTCGCTTCTGAGCGTTTTTAGAGTCTTCGGGAGTCTCTGAGCAAATGGATCTAGCGAATCTAATGAGTCTGAGTTTTCGGGAGACATCGTGAAAAGTTTCGCACGCCGGTTTGACGACTTCTAGCCTCCCGAACAAGCCGGTTTCCGAAAAACCTTCCGTTCCATTGACGACATACGCTATGGCAGGTTATACAAAAGACCGAAGAGTATAATCAGCCACTATGCTTAGCGTCCGAACAAAACTCAAGACCTATCCAATTGCAGCGTGGTGTAAGGCAGGGCAAATTGTTCACCGCTGCTTTGGAAGATGTCTTCAAGGTCCTGGATTGGGACGAACTTGCCATTAACATCGACTGCGAATACATCACCTATCTCCGCTTTGCTGATGATATCGTAGTCGTGGCTAAGGCCGTGGAAGACCTTGGCAAAATGCTCAACGACTTGAGTAGAGTCTCTCAACAAGAGAAGGGCCTTAAGATGAACAGGGAAAACACGAAAAATATGTTAAGCTCATGTAGTGCCCACTCCCCTAAAATAAAAGTTGGAGACTATACTTGATGGTTGTAGATGATATATACCTGCATCTCTAGCACAACTGATACGCGTCTCTTAGTTGCGCGACAAGGTTTGTCTGTCTCTTTCCTTTTAAGAAAATACGAGAAAGACGGGCAAAGCTATGTTTCGCCACAAGCGTAGTCGCGGAGAGATGTGCTAGACCGGCTGGGCCAAACAGTTCAGTTGGGTAGATCCAACTTCGAGAGAGAGGTCGCTCGTCGAATCCAACTCGGATGGGCAGCGTTCGGGAAGCTACGTAATATCTTCTCGTCCTCAAAACCGCAGTCTTAAGACGAAGGTTGCTAACCAGTGTGTGTTGCCAGTGATGACATATGGCACTAAGACGTGGTTACTCACAATGGGCCTTATAAGAAGGCTCAAAGCCATGCAGAGGGCAATGGAGTGAACTATGCTCGGAGTCTCCTTGCGTTATCGGATCAGAAATGAGGAGATCTGCAGAAAAACCAAGGTCGTCGACATAGCTGAAAGAATTGCTAGTCTTATGTGGCAGTGGGCGGGGCACATTGCTCGTAGAACCGATGGCCGCTGGGGCAAAAACGTTTTCGACTGGCGATCGCGTACGAGACGAAGCAGCGTGGGAGGGTCCCCAACAAGATGGACCGATGATCTGTTGAAGATCTCGGTAAACTGTTGGATGAGAGCGGTGCATGACCGGTCGTTGTGGAAATCCTTGGAAGAGACCTTTGTCTTTGGGCAGATATGTGATGAACAGGCAGGGAGTTAATAGACTAGTTGAATTAGACTAGAACAAAACAAAAACAAACAAAGCAAGTTAACGCAGCGGTAATTAGTTGCCGTGCAGACGTCAAACAAAACGCATTATTATACATATTTATACGTAATGAATTACGGTTCGTTACGGTACCATAAATAGTTAAGGTATTGTAAAGTGAGACTAGCTTCGTTTTCCCTAAAAAATAAGTGGACGGACTAGACAAGACCGCCCGACCTTGCCTAGTCTATAAACATAATACAGCACGAGACATGCCAAATATTTTTATGAGAAAATAAACGAAGCCGAAGCTTAGGCCGTTACGAGTGGAATGTCTATCGTGAGCATTTGTCTTGAATTTCTAAAACCAGTGTGTGGGCTGACGACTACTCCATATTATTTTCCGCGACAGGGAAAGTTTTTCTTGTCCAATCTGTAGACATGCAAAGTAAATTTATGCACATAGGTAGTTGTTCAAACATCTTACTAACATGTCAAGTTAAGCTGATTTAGCGAATTGTTCTGGTATTTCGCAAATAATATATCCATACTAATATTATAAATGCGAAAGTGTGTCTGTCTGTCACCTCTTCACGCTTAAACCGCTGAACCGATTTGGATGAAATTTGGTATGGAGATAGTTTGAGTCCCGGGGAAGGACATAGGCTACTTTTTATCCCGGAAAAATACCCTTCTCCGCGATAAACGAATTTAAGGCGGACGAAGTCGCGGGCAGACGCTAGTAATACATAAAGTCGTTAATCGTATTTTATGCAAAATAACAGTTCGATTCTGTTAATTATTTGTGGTTGAAAAAATATGCGAATAAAAATGTCGCTTTTATGATTATCGATAATATTCCATTTGCAAGTTATAATAATATCGTAGGATCTCCATAACGACCGGCCGTGTGCCGCCCTCATCCAACAGTTTCCCGCGATCTGGTCGCGTAGAGAGATTCCCTCATGCATTTTTTAAACTTCTTCTTCTCTGAATCTTGAAAAATTTAGGTAAAAAACTCAAAAATCTCAAAAAGTTGCATTACGTAATACTTGAACGCTCCCTAATACTAAATTAAATTTAAATTACTTTACTCAAAGTTAAATCTGAGGCCGTTTAAATCCGTGCGTAGTGAACTTTATTGTTCAACTACACTGAGATAATAAACGTTAGTTTAAAGCGGTAGTAGGCGAACGGACCCGCTACATTCCACTTCAAACAATTACTTAGCGGGTGTCAACAAAATCAAGATTAATTTGCAGAGATTACGAAGACCGGTGAGCGTGAATCATTGTACAGATTCCTCTGGGGCATGTTATTTATACGACTAGTACCTATGGTTTGTGACCAGTCTTACTACTAGTGTATCAATGTGATCGTAAGAAATGTTCCAGTTTTGCCGCTTAAAAATGCAAAGATGTTTCTCGGGCGATCTCTCGAAATGAGAGCACGTTTTGGAGTAATCTTAAAAATGCAGGCTGCCGTAACCGTAACCTTTCGCGATTGCAGTGAGCTATGAATAATTCTTATTCAAATGCAATTTATTCTCAAATAAAATCCTCTTATTCTTCAATTCAGTGAGTAAATTTACTTAGTGGCCTAGACTTGTGGCGTACTAGGAGTATCATCGAGGCAATCCCTGATTGTCAATGATGTTGGTGTTATAGAGGTGCGACTGCTGCCTCCTTTAATGTGTTGGACCTTGTTTTTATTTCAAAACGATCTGCATATTTACCGGTCCATGTTCATAAGCATCAAACATTACGGTAAATGTTTATGTTTTAAGGTAGCGCCTATAAATGAACTGGTTTCTCAAAGGTCATGTTCAAGTTAGTGTTAGCCGTACTGTTAGTCGAGACATCAGCGGTCCCACCGTTCTATACGCACTCGAGTTCCATAGGAACTGGTTTAGATACAATTACCGTGCGAGTCTTATATTTCTAGTTCACTGACACAGATAAGTTTTGTAATTCAACAACTGGTTCTGTTTTGTTTATTAATTTAACGCGGATCGCAATAAAACGCGATGGTGAAAGTTTTACTCTCATTTTAGGACGACAAGCGTTTCCTTGTCGTATTAATCAGGCGAGGTCACTATGGCAATTCCTTCGAAGCTTGTGTGTATTACAATATTATAGAAGTGAATGATATCATTCGAGTGACGACGCGATTTAGTGTACACTCCTATACTTATGTACAACAATGTTTAGGATTAGATCATAGTATAACTTGCTCGCTCGCGGACACCATGTTCGTAGAGTGGCGTTACTGTTAGTAAATATTGACATAGGTTATTAAATACTCCTTTAAATGTTTATGTTACCGTATGGACATTAGACGTAATCAAGAATTGCTGGTAGTGTAAATACAAAATAAAACTTAAGTGCGTGTATTTGTTCTTCTGAAGGGAATAGTTAAGTATGTCATCTCTCTATCTACATTCTACCCAATTGTTTCGAATATTAACAAATATGTTAACAAGAATATATCCTTATGTATCGTTGCTGTACTAACTGTTCGCCTCATAATATATGTTTTAACATCTTAAGAAAATTCAGCTATAGCATTTACAAAATGTGCGTCAGCGTCGAACGCAGATCTGTCGGACTTGTCGCTAATATAATATGACCCACGTATAAACTATTCGTTTTCATAGGTTTTTGTTTTCTTAAGTCAGCTTTGACAACCTGCTCGGCGGACCAATATATTTAGACCTGTGATCTGGAATATGTACCACTACTTCACGTGTCTAGGGATGAACAAAAGTAGGTCGAGTGCGTAATTTAACAATGACACCCCAAGTATTGGGTTCGAAATTTTGCATAGTCCTTAATACAATATGATGTAATACTTTTGAATTCAACACCAATATTACAAAGGAACTTTAATTAAGTCAAGAGCAAACGTAAGGTAAACAGCAAGTGGTTTTATTGCTGGCTATATAGTGATTTCTTCCAGATAATCACTGGGTACAAAACATTTTTTCTATAATATTAGTAGGAAGGAAGTAGGATACAGTGGCGTGGGGTCCATTAGGCCGATTCCCACCGGGTTACCGAAGGAAAGGCTTATAACATAACCACCTTTTTACTTAAATATGAGTAAATGAATACACTTCGGCTTCACTTATAATTTCCCTGACGCCACGCCTCTGGTAGGATACGATGGTTTGTATCACTACACTACTCTAACTACGGACTAATTATTAAAAGGTAAGTAGTCATCATCCCTATAATCATATTTCCGTAGGCGTATGAATCTGATACAAAATCGGGTTGTGCCTCATCGTCAGTATGAAGCACAGTTTGCTATTTTAGCCTGATAATTTTTTGATTAGCAGTATTTATAATGAACCTGTATCTTATCAGCGTGGATAAGGCGCCGATAAGACGTGCGGTCTGCGACTTGGTGTTTATTCCGTGGCCCTTGCTGAAAAATATTCTATTTTTAACAATTTCTGTTTCGTTTGTGTAGTAATTATTGGGAATAGGTAAGTTTATGAAAAGTTATATTTATTAATTTGTTTGCACTAAGTGCTGTTTTGTTTGATTTGTGGACTGTAGCGCGTCCAAAAAAATTGCGTGACGTAATATGAGCATAGCCCCTAAGTGAGGCGGTTGAAATGCTCATTTAAAGCTGTGATATTAAATGTTTAACATTGAGCTAGCTCTCATCAATAAGCTTTCAAGTCAATTTAGTTCACCACCAAGTAGAAATGGGATTTATGGTTATGTGCAAACTGATATGAAATAGGGGTGGTACTTCTTGGAGTACTGTGATCTATTTCACTAGTGTAATTTCATTGATGTTCTTTTATTTATATTACATAGCTTTTTGTTTGTTCCTTGGGAACTATGTATTTTCAAAGTTTAAAAGTTGCCGATGTCCATTTCAATTGCTAAGCAGAAAATTACGTCGAGCTGTTTGCAAATATTTAAAGTGTTGGCATAAAGAAGATAAAAAACCGCCAAACGCGAGTCCGACTCGCGCACCGAGGTTTCCGTACAAAAAATACGCTACAAACGGCCGTATCTATAAAAATCTAGTGCTAGCAGAGCCCTACTCCTAAGCAAAATGTACCTGGTGTTGGATCATTTTATTAAATATATCGTCGTCTAGTACCCATTACACAAAGCCTTATTGAGCTTACCATGGGACTAGTTCGATTTGTGTAAAATTGTCCCGTAATATTTATTTATTTATTTATAAAAAATAAAAAAATAAAACATTTTATATTGGTTACTGACTTAGACACACAGACATAAAATTATACTGTTGTAGTATTTGTTGTTATAGCGGCAACAGAAATACATCATCTGTGAAAATTTCAACTGTCTAGCTATCGCGGTTCATGAGATACAGCTTGGAGACGGACAGCGGAGTCTTAGTAATAGGGTCCCGTTTTACCCTTTGGGTACGGAACCCTCACAAACAAATTATTAGTACAACTATAAGTTTTACGTTTTATTGTAAATTCGAGTTGTACGTACTGAGAGATGTTTCCTGTCTTTGTAATTGTTATCTTTATTAAATGAGCATTAATTAATAATTTGTGACTCCTTACCTCCAACCACAGCATTTAATATGAGTCAGGAACTGTAAACGCTGTACAATTTGTGTCATTAGAGGTTCAGTATTGAGGTAGCTGTCAATGACAGTACTCCGAAATGTATTAAACATTTAATCTTCTTTCTCAGTTTTACTCTTGGCAAAGTGTCGCGGTTGACACTTTGTCACGTTCTAGTTGCACGTGTATGTCACGTCGCCATTTCTCTCTAACAGAGTCTGCCTTGTGCATTCGTACCAGGAGGAGCATTCTTGAATTACGAGTGATTGTGCGAACAAAATGCCTTCCTACGCCTTTCGTTGGCGTTGGAGACGCGCGCTTCGTAAGACTCGGGAACCATGTAATGTTACTAATAGGTAATGTGAGGATTATTTGTGTTAATAATGTTATGTAAAGTGGAGCTCATAACGGGCAGTATTTTTTATTTATTCAGGTGAAAGCTGTAATGGATTTTTTGTTTAATCTTCCGGTGAATTTATATCCCCTTCTCATCAGACCTTGTTATGTTACCCCCATATCGTATTATTTACTTGTTTAGTATAAACAATCAAAAAAATACATAACTTAACTAGTATAAACATTATCTAAAAATATAGCAAATTATGAGTAGTATAATATCAAATTGACCTAGATTTAATAATGAGGTAATGTTAACCTATTTAACATTTTCGATGATTAGATCTTTTAACATTTTGTCACGTTTTACTAATGTTGGATAAGTAAATCCTAACTCATGTTTCATTAGCAATACGTACGTAATGGTGGTGATAATTCCGCTGCAAATGGGCACCATGCTACAACTAAACTGACTGTTAATATTACTTTGGTCATCATTGTCATCTAATTTGCTAGTAGCAAATTTTCTTCCTCGTTCCCCCATTGCTGAGGATCGCGATGACAAAGTTTGTCTCTTGTAGGTCATAAACTGTGTGTACCATGCGGTGCATACTGCCGCCAACTACCTTCTTAACTAAGTCTGACCATCTTGTAGATGCTCTAACCTGAGCACGGCCTGCCATCTGCTTATCCAAATGATGCTATAGACGGGATAAAAAATACGATTCCTTCACAACCCTTAAAACTTAAGGACACGGACAGAAATATTACCCAATGGTCAGGTCAGATATAATATCTGACCGTGTGGACGCTTGACAAAATCCAATGTCACCCGGTCGGGCGCGGTGATTGGTTGGATAATTTCAAGCCCAAGTAGTCGGCCGATGGAATCAGTGACATATGGAAGAGGTGTTAGTCTAAGCGTTGGTCTAAGGGTTGTATAAGCTTTTATATAGTGTGTGCGACTTGGGAAGCCACGGCTGAGTGACGGTGCTTTAACCTAATGTTTTGTTGTAGAAGCAGCACGGGCGTCTCGGGGCGATGCCGAGCGGTGTTCAGCTACCAGCCCGCGAACCCGGACGAGTTGCCGCTTAGCGTGGGCGACGTGCTCGATGTCATCGGGGAGGTAAGCCTTCTCATGACTTTCTTTATTGATTTCCGTAACTTTTTTAACCCAAGATGAAATAAGTTTCTGTCAAAAATAGCACTTTAGTGACAAAGTTTTATTGCTGACTCTACTTTTCTTTGAATATCCTTTAATTAGGTACTCATCGACGCGATTCTAAAGAGCCCAAACTCTGTAGGATTGCGTTATTTTACTACAAAGCTCCTATGAACATCATCCGAATTCATCATCAGATCAGCTCGGTGGTGTCATTATATTGTATTGTCACCTAACTTACATACATATGCCAAAAAGCTCAATCGGATACCGGGAAGTGGGTCAAATTTAACTTGCAAGATTCGTGGTCAAATCCCACATATACTAACTCGGCATCTATACTATTATAAAGTTGTAAAAGTGTGTCGGTATATTGAAGATATTTTCAAAGAAATAAATGATACGGACTATTTGAAGGACACTGAATCGGAAAATATATTTTTGGGATATTTTTGTATGTTTGTATGTGTCGTTGTAGCTTCATCACGCCAAAACGGCTAAACAGATTTCAACTATTTTTGGTACACGTGTAGGAGGGCATCCCCAGATGGTTATAGGATACTTTTTTCTCCTCCACTGAAGAAGTTGGGATCTTCTAGTATTAAATAAACACTTGTAATAAAATGAGGAATGTTATTTAACCCCGGACAAAAACGAGGGGTGTTATAAGTTTCACTGTAGTGTTATAAGTTTTGTGTGTATCTGTGACTGTGGCTCTGTAACTCCTAAACGAATAAACTGATTTTGATTTAGTTTTTGCTTGTTTGAAAGGTGACTTAACTTAATTGAGTGGTCTTAGATTTGATCCTCAAAAATATGTTCAGTTGCTCGGAGATTATCAGCTTCTTTCTAGGTGTCGGGGTATTTATATTGCTTCTACGATTATTTGTCAAATCGTCTATGGAGAAACTATTTCATATCATGTAATACTCGTTAATCATAAAATGTTAGTCATTGTTAAAGTAAATAGGGCTCCAGTCATACCGTGGTATGACAGTATGACACGTAAGCGATGAAAAGTAGACCGAAGTGAATTTTAATAAGGTTCAATAGGAATACGATCATACCCCTATGATCATTCTCGTATTGTACTTGTGGCTCGGCAACCTGAAAAAAGTAAACCGGCATTTCGCTGGTTTGTTACTGTACGTAGCTAAAATACTTAAAAAAATACCCTTTCATGAAGGCTAAGGATTATATCAATTTTATAATATGGAATATCAAATTGTATATACGCACACGTTATTACTACACACAAGGCTTTTCTTAAGTTTTTTACCTATACGGCCACTTTAAAGAAATAATACATCAATTTAAAGTGGCACTAGAAAACGTTTTACAAGATGTGAGGAGTACATGGTATATGTACCTATTTCAGGTGACTGTTGAGCGCTTAAAGTCTAAGTAGAAGCCACAAGTATATGAAGATTTGTATGAGCATACTCGTATGCTTGTGCTATCCTTTACAGAAACATGGCGTTATAGTTGACTTTTTTGATTTGATGTGACCGTTAACACTCTTGTAGATTGCATACAATTTATTACGACAGTGCCACTAACTTTGTAGGGGCAAATAACGGATTAAATCGGTGATTCAAATCCGCCCTTAATATTTTTTTGAAATAAAACGCACTAGAACATAACTCTTCTCCTTGAACTCACCCTTGTTGTGCAACATTTGGGCAATGTGCACTGTTGCGTGTGACCAACCTTAGGTCATTAGTATATGTGGGTGCAGGATATGAATACAGTTAGTTTTTTTAGCCCGACACTCACGTTCATGGACGCACGCATAGTCATGACTACGCATAAAAAAAAGTTTTAAACATATTTTAATGACTTTTTAATTAAAATGGTCATTTAGACTATTTGATGAATATTTCCTCTACAAGTGTGCCTCAATTAATATATGTTATCTAGAAAACAGTACCACGTTTAAAATAAACACGTTTTATACTTGCTATTAACGATCTTATAAGTAACCGTATTCATTGCGAAGAAAAATCACTTATGTTAAAGGCGGAGTAGCAAATTATCCTCACTGTTACGTAAAAAAGGGACAAATTGAAGGAAAATAAATTGTGTTCTTATTTTGTGGCGGCCATTGCTGCTAAAATAGGGATAACAGGTTTTATAGTAGGGTCAGCCGTCAATAAGTTTTTATACATAATGTTTATTATGATTATATGAATAGTAATTAAATGAAATTATGCTAAAAGTTTGTATAACAATTGAACGGCACCCGAAAAAGTGCACTAGCAAAAGAGCGTATCTCCACGGCACTTACGTCCTTTTATCGGCAATAACTCAAAAACGGTACCTATATCCGATCATGTTGAAAACAATGGGCCTGCAAATCTATTTTTCATTATTTAACTATCAAACTAAGTAGCGGCCTTCACAAGACACCTATGCTCCAAATTTCATCAATATACATGTAGTAGTTTTTGAGTAAAATGCCTGTGACATACGGACGGACATGACGATACTATAAGGGTTCCGAATATTTTCTTCTGTTTCCGCGATTATTAATCATTTTAATATAACGATTTAACGGATTATATCGCGTATATTATCTCATTTGAGTTCCCGACGTTTCGGAAGCTTTTCAGCTGAAATTAAATTGTTTTATTTATATAAGGGTTCCGTATTTGGCATTTTGGCTGCGGAACCCTAATAAAAGGAAGAATTTTGGCTGAAAGGTTGTCATGCTCATGTTCCGGCGTTCCCGCAGCTAGCTGAAACCTCCAACATGTTAAAAATGTACTAAGTCACGATTAGTTATTAGTTTTATTTCAATGAGTAATAATCGCGGAAACAGAAGAAAATATTAAGTCACGATGTTAAGTGTTTTATATTAACTAAAAGGTGCCCTTCTTTTGCGGGGGGATAAAGTTTTATCCCTCTTGTTTGCTTTAGCGTAGTGGTGTAAAAAGTATCCTATAACCATCCTCGTACGTCCACTTGGACATTGCCCCAAAAAATAATTGAAATCCGTCCAGAGCCGTTTTTACGTGATAAGGCAGTAGACACAATCATACATACAAACAATGCACAAAACAAAAACGATTCAGTGACCTTCAAATAGTCCGTGTCACGTATTTTTGTTGAAAAATTATGCCAGGCCATGAAATAATTACATTAATTCTCTTTGTTATAGGTAGAGGAGGGTTGGTGGCAGGGCAAGCGGCAGGGTCGCGTGGGCGTATTCCCGTCTAACTTCGTGGTGATGCTGGACCCGCAGCCGCTGCCGTCGTCATATGAGCAGGTGGTCTTAGACCCGGCGCCGGCGCTCCCACCTAAACCAGGTAACTTCAATATTTATAGAGCTTTTAAATAGCTTAGCCAGGTAACTTCTTAAAGCTTTTTCGGCCGCACGGCACATTTCAAACATCTTTGCGGCTGGATCGATTCGCCCAGCTGCGACTGTGGCGTGTGTTTATGCCATACGATTAAATAAATAAATAATAGAGCTTTTAAGGGTTCCGTACAGAAACGATTCGTCGAAGGCACCAGGCCATAAGGCAGATCATTAATGAGATGGACAGATCAAATAAAAGTTGCAGTAGATTCACCACTACACGCAAATTATGGAGACGATACAAGTCACGTGTTTTTCCGGTGATATTACTTGATGTTGACCTGTGCACGCTTAATACATTTATTTGACATTTGAAGTTTTTCAAATGGGATTAAAAATAACGGTTGTATAGTCTGGCTATAATATCTTTACCCCATCAATATTAATTGTTTTATCTGTGCTGTGGTATATGGCAACACTGAATATAGAACACTAAATAGTCTTAGGAATAATAAATAAGTCACTAACACCACATACTATATTCTCAGTGCACTTAAGAGGCTGCTAAAAGCTAAATGGCTTCACTTGAACATTATTTTAACAAAAACCATATTGGTGTATTCAAAAGTACTAAGATTGGTTAATCTTACCAGCCAAAGGCTTAATGCAATGTAAAAATTGCCGCTTTTCAGCGATAATCGCATCTTGCTTTTGCTTTTATAGCATCGAAGTTAATGATCATGCGGAAAACCAGTTCCCACTGACCACTTTTATATGGTTTTCCCATAGTTATACCAACATTTTTTAAAAAACCAACGCGTGTAAAGATAAATTGTTTCTTAAGACACAAACAACTTGACGTCTGTGACAGATACAAAACATTACCATATTCAGTTTTTATATATTTGACAGTTCATTTGCTTGGAAGAGATAAAATGGTCCGACTCTAGTAGTAAATGCCGTTAAACCAAATATTTAATTAGTTCTCTCTCGATTGTTTGCTCCGACATTACCTCCCACGTTTTTGCAGTACTAATCTTGTGCTTTAGATTATTTGCCGTACGGATGAAGGATGACTCACGAGTTGACCGCACTGAGGAAAGCGGGTTTCCTTAACAAGTGACGATTTGATATCCTTTCAGGGTCATCGAATTGTACTGCTTTTAGATAAAATTTACATTAAAACTTACTTACGTACGAGTAATTGTTTGTTAGCCATGATTGAAAATCGAAACACATGTATATGCGAGACATGAGACATTTTCCCGATGAAATAGGTTTCGATTCCCATTTTAGGCCATAACAAAACTCAATTTTATTATTCTGTGTAATGCATAGTTTCTATTAATAAATTTTATAAATAGGGTTATGTAGTCATAGTCTTTGCAATCTTTGCTAAAAACTTGACAACATAATGCCCATGTCCAAAATGCTGATTTATTTACGAAATTTGGAGGTTTAGATGTGCATTTTGTGGTTAGATGTTATTTGTTTTCTGGGCAATGCTGGATGTCGGTGGCGTGCACAGGGGTTTTGGGCAAGGTATGCAAATTTTCTGTGCATATATGGAGCCATGCTCGTTCAGGGCTTCAGGGTACCCAGTTTCTCTGTCTTTATGGTGCCATGTTCGCTCAGGGTAGGTAGTGCCTTTGTGCTTGTATGGACCGCACGCCACTGCCGGATGTACGTGACCGGGCCAGACATACATACCGTCCCTTTCTTCGTTCGAACCCTGTGAGTAAAGGAAAGACGGTCTGCATGTCCCACCCGGTATCGGCGAAGGTGTACAACCGGCGTGAGATAATAAGAATAGCAGCAGGACTCGATTATATATTTTCTAAACCTCTTTTCAATGATTCAACTTTTTCAATGGCAAATTCTAGGACCAAATTGATCCTCTCTTTCTCCCGCAGTGAAGGAGCTATGTCGCGTGCTGTTCCCATACACGGCAGTGAACGAAGACGAGCTAACGCTGGCGGAGGGCGAAATCGTTACGATCGTGTCGAAGGAGGCGCCCGACCGCGGCTGGTGGCGGGGAGAGATCCACGGTCGCGTTGGATTGTTCCCTGACAACTTTGTGCAACTGTTACCTCCCGGTGAGTTCTATTCTACAGTTAGGTTGTTTACTCTGATTCTGTTTCACTACAGTGTGATGACGAGGAATCTATTTTAATTTGAATAAGCTATGAACTATGAACAAGGGCGAGATCGTCGTAGGATAAAACAATCAAGAATTAAAATATTTATCTTTGCTTAACCCTTACGTAGCCTAAGTAATATTCGAGACAGAGCGTGTAAATTTAATATTGTACAGTAAATATAGGACAGTATTTTTGAGACTATAGGTATATGTATACAAGAAGCAATTAACAAAACATCAAAAAAGGAGATTCTCAAGTCGTAAAAAAATCTCAACAATCTTATTTTCTAATTAAGCATCGCTTATCTCGTCCGACTGGTCCATGTACGGTCAAGGAATTTGATTTGTGTACCCTTTCGTACCTTGTCATAGTGACATTGATATAGAATCTATCGGCTTTCATATTGATTTTGACTGTGACAAGGTACGAAATGGGATATAAATTAAATTCCTCGACTCTACGTCGCAAACTTTAACAATAACAATTGAGGCGCCATTAGCTCTGTTCCCATACTTGTATATTCATGAGCCTACTCAGATTCGAGCGCGACCTAAATATTGCTTGTTTACTTACTTAACTTACTTTCTTAAACATGATATATAGTGGGTAAGCACTAATAGATTTTCTTATAGATAAACAAAACACATTACACCCTATTGGGTGTTTTTTGATCAGTATGTAACTTGTTCACCGCTCAAGTCGTCATATCATAACAGCGCTCGAGATACCCCATACGCCAACGACTTGATATAATGACAAAAATAAAGTAAATTTTCGGTATCAGTAAGTGACCCACAAACTTTTACATAGGCTTTATGTGTTTTCTATTTGATCTGACTTTTTAATAACTGTTTGGATTCACTGAGACTTGAATTATTGTCTTTTTTGAACTCTGGTCAAATTAAGGGTGTGGCAGTTTCTGACATGGCCAAGAACGGCAATTACGGGAAATCGTTGGATGGGGGCAGCGGTACGTTGTGGAGATTCTAGGCAAGGCCTTTGATTAGCAGTGAACGTCAGTCGGCTGAAGTGATTTCACAAAAAGAAGTGCGCACAAAACAGTGTGGTGGTATGATATCGTACTTGATTTGGATGTCCTAAATGCAGAAAAGACAAAGACGTATTATTCCAAATACCCTTATCTAAGCATAAAACATTGTTTGTATTAAATTCTGATAAATTCCGACTCATTATAACGACGACTTTAATTAATTTGAGTCTCTTTGACCATCTGTTTGTTATCTTTGTGCGTTCAAATGAATATCATCAAGTTTGTCAATAACCTTACCGAAATAAAAACCACGCAGTATATACTGGACTGTTGTCACTATTATTGTGTTTGTTGACTTACAATTTTGATACTTTACGCCTTCAATGGATTGTAGACTTTATGTTTATGGAATTTTATTAAAACATCATCATGGAAAGTGTAAATATTCGATGGTTCTGACTATGGCTTCACTAGCCTAGCGGATAAGGCGCCCGAGTTGGCCTTTAGAGTTCGTATCCCGCCCGTAGTCCGCTTTAGAAAAAACCATAAACATAGACTCGAGTATTTAACTTTGATTTCAATATCTATCGGATCCTGAGAAAAAGATTTAAGGGGCTTGTTGACGGTCAGAAATTTTTAGACCTGATCAGGTTGGTCATCACAGACAAAATCCAAGGTCACTCGGGCGGGCGCGTTGATTGATAGAAGACCATGTACTCAACCACGTGTGGAAGGGATATCGATACCTTAAGGCTCAAAGGGTGTAAACGCCATACAAATTAATGATGGATACGCCCTTTGAATCTATAGGTATCGATATTATTTCTAATACATTTTACAGTGGACGGCCTGCAAAGTTATGATTTCAGTTTTTTCTTGACAGAAACTTGATATTTTTTGTAAAGTTTGTATTTCGTGTTAAGCCGTGTGCTCAGAGCGTGCTAAAATTAAACACGTGTGGAAATCGTTACGGCTCCATTATGCTTGTTTACATTTTACGACTTATTAAGCCGCACGAGCACACCGTTTTCCTTTTAACCCTAATGGATAACCGGCGAAAGCTTTTTTAATCATAATGAATATTGTGTTTTATGTTAATCAATACCGATATTATAAATGTTAAATAAAGTATGTTTGTTGGTTTGTCCTGTCACGCAATCACGGAGTAATGGATCGACGTGACTTTTTGCATAGAGAGACAGGCCAGAGAATGAAATAGAAATAGGCTGGTAATCTCCTGGGAAAATAAGTGCTTCGAGAACCTTGACTAATCAAGCATGCAATAATAAATAAATATCAGGGACAATCAATCTTACACAAATCGACCTAGTCCCAAACTAAGCAAAGCTTGTACTATGCGTACTAGGCGACGATATACATAATACATAGATAAATTATAATACTTAAATACATAGAAAACATCCAAGACCCAGGAACAAACATTCGTACTCATCACTCAAACACTTGCCCTGGCCGGGATTCGAACTCGGGACCGGCAGCTTCGTAGGCCGTTGTACAACCCACTGAGCCAAACGTGTCGACAAAATATTAATGAAAAATCGTACATTTTATCACAATTTTCATCATGGGATACCTACTACAGTCTTATGGGAATCTATTTTTAACCGACTTCCAAAAAAAGGAGGAGGTTCTCAATTCGACGGAATGTTTTTTTTTTGTATTTCATCTTTTGTAAACTCATTAAGTTTGTAGAGTTTTTAAAAGGCATTCCAAACAGAATTAACGGTAGGTAGAATAAAATGTAACTTACCAAATGAACACTATTTACAGGTCGTCGCTACTTTGAAAATACAATATGTATCTGAAACCAACCCCGGGAAAAGGCAGTAAGGGCATACTTACGTCATATTCAATGGACAAGTACGATTGTAGGGGTGTTTGACCCCTGTTACCCCATCTCCGGACCGCCACTGACTTGTACGAAAGAAACCTTATAACGTACTTGCAGATTCTTGTCGTCCATCTTGGACGGGAGACATGAATCGATGTGGATCAAATCATTATTTTATTATTTTTAATATAAAACCTTACCTTGGCTTAAACCTTGACACTGGCAAAATCCTAATGGACAGAAGCCATTAAACTTAAAAAACTGAACTGAACTGAACCTACTTGGATGCACAGTCCCGATCATGTATTATAACCGCACTATTTGTTTCAGTAATTATGCACCGAAGCAATCTTTTTATCATCAAGTGGCCGTATCTGCTGGTAATCAGTTACGCCGTATAATTTTCTGTAAACGATAACAATACCGATAATAGATTATCACAAACTGACAAATTTTCACGAGCGAAAGTCGCTTGAGCCTCTGTCTGCTGTTTAAAATACATTGCTATAACTTTTCCGTGTTTATGAATAATCCGCATTACGCATTACATGTAAGTGTGTTAAGATACATTAATCGATACTATCATTAAGTTGTAAAAATTAAATGTCTTTACATTGAATATATTTTCAAAATAATAACCGATACGGACTAATTTAAGGTCACAGAATCGAAAAACATGTGTCGTTATGGCTTCACCACACCAAAACGGCTAAACGGATTTCAAAAATTGTTGGTGGAAGCAAAAAAGACGGCACTGATTTTTTTCGCTAACGCGAACGAAGTTGCTTCTAGTGTTATAATATAATTATACTCAATGCTTTCATTGACAAAGATCCACCCTACGCATATCTTATTTATAAACGGTGTTTTCACACACTTAAAATCAGTATAACAAAATGTTTTTATTAACTCAAACAAAGTTTAATTTAAAATTAATATGTTTACAGTAAATATTATGTTTTGTGAACATGTATTTTTAATCACTTACAGAACATCAATTTACCTTACGATTAACGATACGACAATTGCTTCTAGATAAGAGTCATGCAATTAACAATTTAATGAATTAGAATGCATGCAAAGAAGTTATAGCAGGCCGTAGTTATGGGCATACCTTCAGAATGTCAGCGTAAAACTACCAATAGTGAACTCCAACCTTCCAATAATGAAAGCTAAGCGACCCGGTCACGCTACTAAACTCATTTCGAAAGCGAACTAAATTTCACACGCCACTTCAGGTCAATAATTCTTGGCATCTTTCTACAGCCACTGATAAAGAGTTAACTTCCTTATAAATGTCGATATTAACACAACAATAGTTCCGTTGTGTAAGTGCCAGTACTTTTTCGAGGCAACCGCCATCGGAACAAAAAGACACTCATTTATTTTAGTACAGCGCGAGCCCGCGCTAACTACGAGCATAAACTAAACCTTACAAAATTATTTGACGCTTAAATATAGCAAAATGGCCCTTGTTGAGATGTTTCCAAAGGCTACTTAGTCGGATTTGGTGAATGGTCGCGTGCACTTGTTAGTAAACTTGTTAGTAAACACCGCCCACCGTAGTTTAATATTCGATATTCTGCTATTGACATTTCTCATGAAGGTTAGCGTAGTCGTGATTTTGCGTAACTTACCTCATCACATCGTGCTCAGACAGTGTCTTTTTTAATGCAGTTGCCTCATTCGCGTTGATGTAATCGGGTCTCTACAGTGTTTTTCCATTATATTGTCATTTTATAAAGTGTTAAAAATGGGAGTGGATATAGTGGATAGTGAGTGTTATTTTGAGAGTTTTCAGTTGTTAAAATTGAGTGGTTTGTGCCAGGAATGTGAAAGGATTATGCATTATGTTCTGTCTCTGTACGATGCTCTTGAGATTGCGCCTACACAGCGACCAGGAAAGGGCAAAACTATAGTTTTATACAAACCCACTGCTTTGCTACGTTTTTAGTATCATAACAGTTTTCTAAGTCACAGAACAAAACACAGCTAGCTTATATGTTATTTTCTTTATTTTCAGTTGCACACGAAACTATGGAGGAAAAAAAACCCGACCGGCCGCCCAGCAAGAACTCGATATATCCCGTATTAAACAAGTACTCCGAAAAAACCGCCTCTGTCAAGGAACTGACCACCTCTAAAATAAGGTAACATTACACGTTTAACGTCTATTCTATGTTTATGTTTTCACTTTCTAAATTAAATGAACATTTGAAACTTATTCTACTGAAGAAATGCAATATTAGCTTATTTTGTGGAACTTCGATCTAATATTTTCTTTTGTTTCCGCGATTATTACTCATTTTCTTCATTACAATTTAACGGATTATATCGCGTATATTATCTCATTTTAGTTCCCGACGTTTCGGAAGCTTTCCAGCGTCGGGAACTAAAATGAGATAATATACGCGATATAATCCGTTAAATTGTTTTATTTCAATGAACTTCGATCTAGTGAAGACCGCTGGAAAACGATGGATAAGACCAGCGTATGACCGGTCGTTGTGAAGACTCTTGGGGAAAGCCTTTGCGTTCAGCAGTGGACGTTTTTCTGTTGATATAATTACAGACTACTACATATATGAGTATGCTGATATGTATAGTAAGGGAAACAGAAACACCCACCTTTTCAGTCCTTATTGTCATTATGACAAGGGCGTAAAACGGTACGTGTTTCAATTTCGCTACTGTACGTAACGTTAACGTCAACGTTAGTTCCGATAAGCAACATAAAAGAGACGTCTTCGCTTTGACGTAACATGTCCGACACAAATCTGTTCACACTTGTATAATTTATTGCGGCAGAATTTTTGATCATAAATATAATTCACCATTGTTTGCGATATCCCGTCGTTTCAATTGTTATCACAGGAAATCCCTGTTTGGGTTGCGTTAGCTCCCGAATAACTTTTATCATGACAGTGCGCATCCGTCGATAGTACTATACAACTATATAATTTAAGCACAATAATATATATGACGTAATATTTAACAGTTTTTTGATGCGGCTTTTAAAGTGTAATTTAGAAATAAGCACGTCTCATTCGTTGATGAATTGTGTTGCTCTTCAGTATTTGTTAATTTTAGTTGTTTAAAACAGAAAATAAGTAAGTGGTATGGAATACATGATTTGTTCCTGATTCGTCATATTCCTGATTGATCATATTCCTTATTCGACACTTTCCTAACTGGTCATATTCCTAACTCGTCATATTCCTGATTTGTCACATTCCTTACTCGTCATACCATGTACATTTGCCTGCACAAACTTATTATTATAGAAATCCTCTGTGGCAAACTTTAATATCAAATTCAGTCTAAATCTTGAAATAATGTTTGAACCAGAAATAAATCTAACTACATAATATTTTATGTGGTTTTATACGAGGCAGCAGCTTACATTTTTAATGGCTAGCCCATTTAGGTTAAAATACCTCTTATTTATTTTCTATTTAAGTTATAACCAGTTTGACAAAAAAATCAACTTATGTGCCAAGTCATCCAAATTTGCCGTTTGTTTACATTATTTGCCGTTTCTTTGGGACTCCAACTTAAGTAAATTATTGTCTAATAACCGTAGTACAAACAAAGTATAACTACTTCGCACGTGTTCGCGATTTCATTTGACTGTACAATGACGAGTGAGGAATTCGACGAATCAGGAATATGACGAGTTAGGAATATGACCAGTTAGGAAAGTGTCGAATAAGGAATATGGCCAATCAGGAATATGACGAAACAGGAACAAATCGAATAAATTGCACTCTACACTCTTCTTCTCTAAAGTACTCTTTCTCTATACTCTAGAAAGTGTCACTGTCTGAGAAAAATAGAGTACAGTTCAAATATCAGCCCAACGTAAGGGACTTTTTAAGTCTATTTGGAAATCTATACTATCATAAAGTTGTAAAAAATTAAATGTTTGTATTTTTGTATGTCGACACAATGTGGCGTCATCACGCTAAATTGGCTAAACGGATTTCAACTGTTTTTGGTACACGGGTAGCTGGGTATCTCCAGATGGTTATAGGATACTTTTTACCCGACTATGCTAAAGAAAAAAGGAGGGGGTATGACTTTTTCTCCTGCGTGAACGAAGTTGCGGGGCGCCTTCTAGTAGATAATAAAACTGTTAATTATTATTCTAGTTGACCTCTTTTTATTTTCAGTATTTGTTTAAAAAGCTAACAATGTTTTTTTTTTTACAGTACGCACAAAGAAAACACAATGAGCAAGGAAAACAACACGACCAGCACAATCACACACACAAACAAAAGCGAGTCCGAGAAGATTATACACAGCGAAACTGTCACTGACACGCCGGACTCACAAGTAAGTAATGTCATTCGAAACAGGGGCGCAGTCTGTGATTATGCTCCACAGCAACGAGTGCCTACCAACGGCCTCAGTCGCGAGGCCTATCGGTATAGATTGACAACGTGCGTAATCCACAAACGTTCACTTTTTGGCCAAAAAACTTCAGAATCTCTAGCTTGTGCGGGTTTCCCCAAGATCAAGAGATGTACTTGTACTAAGGTAAACATCCTAGTTCCAATAGTTGTAGCCCATTTTTAACGAGTCAACTAATGGATCAGTATCGAACACTGGGACTTTTACTCTACATATAATAGGGCTAACGCATAATTGAGTCTGTTCCTGAGGTATAGGAGGGGTGACAAGTGATGTAATTGTGTATAGCGAGACAGTTGGCACACGTCACATGCCACACATGAGACCTGTAGACGCGGTGAGTATGGCTGACAAAACTGACGGTGTAGGCTTGGAACCAAAGGTTTGATATCATTTAAAATGTATCCTAACGAACTTCTCGTTAATGTCTCTAAGTTATTTTTAATTTTCGTGAGGTCACTGACTCGGCTGATAAATAAATATCAGGGACACTTAAACAATTCGACCTAGTTCCAAACTACAAAGCTTTTACAATGGGCACTAGGCATATTTATTTAAAAACAAAGAAGTCATCCAAGACCCAGGAACAAATATTCGTGCTCATCACACAAACACTTGCTTTGTAATTACTACATTATAAAACAACCCAAAAGTACACCAGGAACGTTACATACGGATATACTTTGAAAGCTAAGCACTCGACCCCAGTGTCGCTTACTTTCGGGAAGGGGAGAGACAATTGGATGAATGAAGAATATTTATTTATTTTTAACCCACATCGAAAATGGCATTGTAACTATATATTTTGGTTTAGTTTTTGTGTTTATAAGATGACTTCGTTGAGAGTGCTCTAAGTTCAAAAAAATCGGCTCAGTTATTTGAGTTTGAACATTATCAGGTTTTTTTTTCTAGATAAGTCGGGGGATTTTTATAGGTTTACCGATTACTTGTTGCGTTACATTATTTTATACAAGGCTTTAATCTCTGACAATGAACAGCTAGTGTCTCTGTCATACTTCGTCATAGGAAATATGTCATACTTTTGATTTAATGAGTGTGTAAAGGTATTCGCAGAAAACCTTATCAAAATTAGTTATAACAATAACTTCGTTATAAACGTATTATGGACGTAGAAATCGCTTTACGAACTTGTATTTATTCTTTCACTTTAATATATTTTGACTATAGTTCATTTAGGATTAGAAGGATCTAACGCAATATGATTGGTTATTATTTATTGATTTGCACCATAAATAATAATGATGCTATCTCAGATGACCCATTGACCCTTGCTTTTCAATATCGAGTTCTAGTTTTGATATCGTAACACATGTTCTCTTCTGTGCAGTTCAGCGCCATCTTACATTTGTATTCCACGTCTTATTTTAATTAGTTAATTAATAAAGATCTCTTGGTACTTTTAGGGAAAGAAACCACCTGTGCCATTAAAGAAAAGTCCGACGCCCACCTCTGGTGTCACCGGGTTATTTAGCGGTTTGAAAAACAAGATGATGTCCACAGAAAAGTGAGTACAATCTATACTATTATAAAGATGTAATAAAGAAATGTCTGTACATTGAAGATATTTGCAAATAAAGTAAAACGGATTATTTGAAGGTCTTCTTGTTATTTCTTGTGTTTGTATGTGTCGTTGCGGTTTTACCAAGCCAAGAACGGCAAAACAGATCAATTCAATTTTCTTTGATACACGGGTAGCTGGGCATATACAGATGGTTATGGGATACTCGACTACGTTGAACTAACGCAGAGGTTCTCAAACTTATTTTGTCTACTGCCCACTTTAAAAATAAATTGTTTTCAGCGCCCCCTATTTTTTTTAACTTAAAAACCACTATAATTCTTAATTAATTGAATTATAGTATACTGTATTAGCCTGGTGCTCGCGGGCTATCATCGGAACTTATCTAAACTAATATCATAAATGCAAAAGTTGATGTTGTGCAGTAAGTTTGAATTTCAAAGACTTAAAATATATACTCGATGAAATTACAAATCGCCCCCTCTAAACCAGTACAACACCCCCAATTTTTTCTGGGCCCCTTACCGCCCCCCTCTAGGCCTCGAGCGTCCACAAGGGGGCGTTATCGCCCACTTTGAGAAAGACTGAACTAACGTAAGGAAAAAGGTTAGACGGTGCACCGGAGCCCCCAATATTTTGAGGGCCTTCGATCCCTGACGAAATGAACCTCAAACTGACATGTTGCCCCAATCTTTTATGTCGCCCCGGGGCCCTTGATTACCTAACTAGCTACGCCACTGCTTCTAGTTATCTTAACACGTTTATTAGTCTACGTACGCATCATCATAAACGCCATCATGGCTCAATATTGCCGGGTCCTATGTTTCACTTTTGACGATTTGTTTCAACATAATCATAATGATGCAAAGTTTAATTTGAACTATAATATTGAGCTAGTGGAGTAGAGGCAAGTTTATTGTTTTTTACGAGCGATTTAGTGGCGATTGTTGTTTGAGCAAGAAATTTATATTAGCTAAAGAAACTTTTTCGCGTTCTTCAAAGGTTGTAGTAAATCTTTGTACCGTATTCTTTTTTTTTTCGCATGAATACTTTCAGTGCCATTTTTATAGTATTTGTATTGTATATTTGTATAGTTGTAAATTGGTTTACAATGATAAAACATGATTGGTCAAAACGAGGGTAGATTTATGCATTGCCATTTGGTCTCCTAGTGCGGAGAGGAATTTCTTTATCCGTTTATTTGGCAGACAGCGGTATAGCGATATTACCGATACAGATCCACGATGGATACATCAATTCAAATGCAGTTTTGTTGATAATAGGGAATATGCATGAGTTTTAGTTTTGGCTTTATTAAAAGTTCATTCATGTAACAAACGGTAGACAAAAATATTTTTTCGAATAACTATAACAATAACCAAGATATAAGCCATTAAATATTGCATTCTATCTCTTTCTAGCAAAACAGAATTTAATAAGGAGTTTATATGGCCGGAGTGCACTATGACGTACGGACCTCTCTGTCTAATTAGTAGTTTAAAATGCGTATATCTTGCGTATTACTTGGCCGATTAAAATTTCAATTTCACATTTTGAAATAGTTTTTACGGTATTTTGATATTTAGTTAAGAAAAGCGATATAAAATATTATGCATATACCCTATTCCTTGTTATATTTGTAAGAGGTTTTACTGACATATAAATAAATATTACGGGACAACTTTACACAAATCACTCTAGTCCCATGGTAAGCTCAATAAGGCTTGTGTTATGGGTACTAGGCGACGATATATTTAATAGATATATTATTTATATACATAGAAAACATCCAAGACTCAGGAACAAATATTTATGCTCATCACACAAATATTTGCCCTTACCGGTATTTGAACCCAGGACCTGAGCTTCGCAGGCGACGTTACTCCCACTGAGCCAAACCGGTCGTCAAAGCAGCGTCATATAGCAGTGTTATTAATGGGATCGAATGTAATATCACAGAGAGAAGTCGTCGACGACGGTTTCGAGTGGCAGTAGCAGCGGCGGCGAGTGGGACCGGCCCGACGGCGCGGCCGCCGCCAAGCCGCTCGCCGACACCTTCGACCGCGTCGAGCGACACTCCATACTCAACGACCCCCGGGCGGGCAGGTGAGACAGTTTACTTTATGCAGGCCGTACGCTTATTTGCCACCTTAGTAGTATAAAAAAAAGCTTACACTACCTCTCAGAGGAGTGGCGTCAGGAAAATAAAGAGAAGCCGAAGCGTATTCATTTACTCATATATAAAAAAAACGGTGTGTATAAGGATGCAACAAATGTCAATGAGTGCCGAGAGAAAAGTAAAAGACTGCGAGTAGTTGGAGATGTTATTATTCCAACAGTCAATCGTACACTGAAGGTTAACTTAAAATGCTATAATATTTTCTTCTGTTTCCGCGATTATTACTCATTGAAATAAAACAATTTAACGGATTCCCACCTGTGACCATGGATAGCTGGAAAGCTTCCGAAACGTCGGGAACTAAAATGAGATAATACGCTATATAATTTGTTATTTAAAATGCTATCCTAATAGCTTAAACCTATTGAACGATGCGTGTACCAATGACATTATTTGGGGTTAGTGCAAAGTACACCGGCACAGAAATCGTCGCAGAAAATAATGTACATCTTTGTACAAGGTAGTTGTAAGCCTTTTCTTGGGCAACCCGGTGGGAATCGGCTTATATGGACGCCGCGCCACGGCTAACTCTGCTGTGTGTTCGTTACTTGTGAAACATTTGCAAATGCGCAGTTCCTGAGGGGTGTTCGTAAACCGTTTAGACGAATTACTTTTGAGAGCCTTTTAAAGCAGCAAGCCGTGTCAACTTTGGGAGGCTGTCAATATGAGGGTCGATTGGAATACAATAAATTTAGGTATTACCACCAGCAGTGGGATATTTAACCATTAGGAAGAAAAAACAAATGGATGGGTAAATTAAACCGTATAATATTTAGAAAAGGGAACTACAGTTTATGAAAGAAGAAAGTATAGAAAGTAGAACACGACTAACCAATGAACATGATAACAATGGAATAAATGAATATGTCATCTTTTTTTTTAAATCATGCTCATGTGTAGACATTTTGGTCATAAAAGTGTGCGTTTCAGTACATAAGAAACCCTCACTATGTACTTCGTGGTCGCTGCGTGTTCCTACATTTTAATTTGTTTCTATTATTGATATTTACATAATAGGGTAGTTTCCTGGGTAAAAAAAATCATTCTAATAAGTCCGTCACTTAGATTATCAAAAAATCTTGGACATGTTCTTTTTCTTTTTTCAATCAAACAAAAAAAGGCAGATAAAGCGCGTCAAAGTTTGGGAGTGGGAGCGTATGATGTCACGCCGTGCGAAAAATTGTCGCATGGCGTGATGTCACAGGGCTATATCTTCATCATTTTTTGTTTAATTGACAAATGAAAAAATAAGTGTCCAATATTTTCTGACTGTCGGGCTAATTATATTTTCTTAAGACACAAGCCTATTGTTTATTTTCGACGTATCTATCTTCACTTACATTTCCATAATTCCAGAGTGAAAGCGCCTCGTCGCCGGCCGCCTAGTCAAGCGCTGCGGGATGACACCCCACAGCAAATCGGATTAAGTAATGGACACGAAGGTAAATATTACAATGTCTCTGAAATTCCTGAATTTGCCAAAATTTCTAAAAACTCATCCACACCTGAAATCGCTAAGATTTGAATCCACATTAGGTCAAATTCGCTTCATGCCTTGCTACGCAACGAAAGTGATTACTTTGTGGTTTACACTGCTTCTGATTGAAATTCCGTTGTGCTTCCTTTCCGTCGTCTGTATTGTTTTATTGGCCTATTACTTGCATATTTTTAAGGCAATACCAAGGACTATTAAAACAAGAAGGCTGACAGTTGCAATACTTTGGATCGTGTTCCGATCGCAAGAAGATATTCTGGCAAAAACTAGATGATTTAAAACTAAACAGTTAACGATGTTATAATTGAATAAAGAAATATAGTATAGTAACAATCAGTTTGCAAATAGCTAATAATAAATAAATCGTAACCTTTTAAATACTGTGTCACGCTTGCAAAGTTGAATAATTGTAAAAAAATATTGTTATACATAGGTTGTACATATCGGGGAACGGATTTTTGTATGGAGATGGTCAGTCCACTTTTTTTAATGGTCTTTGGCAATACTGAACAGAAGATCTTTTGGGTAGCACTCTTAGACCTCGTATCACTTTCCATCAGGTTGTACTAGTGGGCCTATATGATGATTGTGTTTATTACGAGTTACATAAATGTCAAAGCGATTGCTAGAGTGACGGATGCTTTATAATCAGACATCGAAAATTTGATAGAATTCTCGGTGCAGGCATCACGGTATTGAGCTACAGGTGTGGAAAATTCCAATTTAAACGATTAAGCATAGTTTATTGTTGACATCTTATATATTCATGCGTAAAATGTATCTAGGACGCGATAAACCCGGGGATCATAGGTCCGCTAGACCATACGCATTGTAAAAACAAAACTGGTTTCGGTGAGATTGAGCTTACACAGTCCTTATAATGCTCAAAATACAGAGATATATACCTGATGGCTGTGTAAGGTAGTTGAGAGGTTGCCTTTGTGTTACTTGGGGCAGATAAAAAAATTTGAACATTTTATAATTATAATTGGGATGTTGACTGTCCTCAAATAAAAATGAAATTTTGTCGCGAAATGGTAGTTTCTATCATAGAAATCCAAGAAAAACGAGTTCAATACCTTACGTGTAGCTTGTTGTATAAGCCTTTAAAGTTGGCTGGGAAAGTCCATTTTTAACGTATGAAAATGTTAATAACTAATAACGCCATTGAATAACCCGTGAAATGTATAAGTAGTAACTTTTGTTATGAAACCGTTCCGATAAACGCGAGTTTTAACATAGCTGCAGGACAAAGTTCTTAATTTCCCCATACAAGGTAGGAACGGGTGACGTCACACGTTCCTAGGCTTTTGTATGGAGAGTTTTTTGGGAAAGTCCAAAAATGTGATTTTAACATTGTTGTATCTCGGTGATTTTTTATGAGACAAGTTCTATAACATACCAACGAAACAAATTGTCAATATGCCAATTATCCAGTTCCAGGCGAGAAACCATTGCCCGCTGGCGAGAAACCCGAGGAGATCAAGCCGCGCGCACGGGAATGGGAGAAGCACCGCGCGCCGTGGATGGAGGAGCTGAAGCTGAACCAGGCCAAGAAGACCAGCTTCGACGGCAAGCGCGCCACGCCCGACGCGCCGCTCGGCAAGTCCAGCGGCAGTACTGACAGGTACGTTCACTTTCTGAACCTCACCATCCCTCCCACAGACCACGAAGTCTTGCTCTTCGTCGTCACCATCATGACAGAGTGGTCCGAGCCGTCGGTGAGTTTTATGGGAGCACTGACAGGTACTTAAACCCGCTGAACTTCAGGCCTTTTACTCTTTGTTGAGCGCTTACGTATATGGTTAACTCTTGGTACATCATATCTCTCGATTCGTAGACGTTCTAGAGTCCGCCCGCAGCCTAAAATCTGCTCTGTTCATGGCATCTTCCACGTGACCTGGTTTCTTATACTTCTCCCTGGTCGACATGACGCTCAATGGAGATAATATTGTTGAGACACGTCTGAAAAACCAAGTGATACTTGAGTATGCGTACTTTCATTTTATTTCCGTGTTTCTTCTAATTCTACATGTATGCTCTGTATCTTGATTGTTAATGTATTTCAGAATCTTGGACGTCGGTCTGGAGGAAAAGAGATCTTCGCACTCAATGGAAATGTCAAAGAGCACATCGTCTATTAGCAGCAGAATGTCCGTCTTGGAAAGTTTTGAAGAGGTATTTATTGATTGGATTTTATATGAAAATCATGATGTTCCACCATTGATTTATAAAGTGAATTTCTTCGCTAAGATACTATGTTCTTTATTTAGAACTTTGTATTTATAAAAAATATGGCAGGAATACCATATTTTTTATAAATACAAAGTTATTTCTTTTTTATACTTCGAATGTGCCAATTAACGTTGAAAATGAAATTGTTCTTCAAAATTGTATGGTTAGGTTAGGTTAGGGTTATGGTCTTAGATGGATATTTAACGTTTCCACGTGAAATATGCATCTTCATATTAAAATGTGTGACTTTAAATTAACTTGATTTTTGATCATTTCCAGACAAAAGTGCGCCATTCGACGGATAACAAAACATCGGCTCCAGTTCACTCGCCCACCGCCGCTGGTACGTATAATAAATAAATCTCTTGCCACCAAATCAATAGACAAAGATATAAAACCTTTAGTAAAGAGTGTGGAAGTAGTAAAGGCCGTTTCCGATTAAGGGAAGAAAATATGCCCTTTCGTGATAATGGACAGATTACGTCTAGTAGAGTAACTGTGTCAAGTTTGGTTGAAAAATTCTTTGCGGTTCCGCAGAAAAAAAATAAAAACGGAAATAATGAAATATGGTTTTTCTCCAAACTATTTAACTTTAATGTACTATTATTTTTTCATTCTGTAAAGCTTAGTCAAGTTCATGTTTTAAGTGAAAATGGTATTTCTATATCTAACGATTATGTAAAAAAATATGTAAGTCAAAATTTTAATATATATATATTTTTACTTTTGTGAGAGATACCACTCTAATTGACATTTCAAAATAAGCCTTAGTTAACGTCCTGTAACACATATTAATTTGATGGATAAAATCGGAAAGCAACTGTGTCAAAATGAAATAAATAACTGGGTTGGATTTTATTACATTTTATTAGTAAGCTATTCTAACACTTCCAAATAACCAAAGCATACATCCTCTTTACAAATAAACAAGATTTGACAGATACAGTGACATTTGCTAGAAAATGTCACCTTATTAGTTACGTATAATGAAAAAATACACTTATTCTAATCCTCATCGCTATCTTCGTTGACAGTAACGTGAATTCCGTGATTCAAAAAAAGTCCGCTTAAAGTTTCAGCAGGCCGAACGATTTTGGACAAATATCTTGCGTGCGATAAATAATAAACAATAGCAGCAATGTGTGAACAACACCAAAATAAAATACAACAAAGTAAAATATACGTAATCAATCTTGCTAAAACAAAAACGCTAATATATTATCATAATCTTACCTGTTCGAAAAAAGACAATGAATCTTCGAAAAAGTGGTCTGTCTCTATAATACTAATTAATTTTATCATTGCGAGGTGATATAATGATGTAGGTTTCTTTCTAAATATTTTTTTGATAGCATTCGCTTTAGAATTCATTTTGTAAAGACGAGTTATCTTTCTAATGTCCCTGAAATGTCATGTTACATTTAAAAAAACAATTCATCTTTATTACTGTCATAATATGTATTTATTTTAATTTCGGTAGAAAGAGGATTAATGCGTGGCGAAAAAAGAATAGTTTGTAATTACAATTTCAAGATAATGAAGTCGTACCCGAAAAGTCTTTTAATTTCCATTTTACAGTTAGTGTCCGATTAAAACCTTTAAATTGATAATCTGGTATAATGTTAAGTAAAGCTTATATACCTGCAAATAGCAAAAATGATTAATATATGCATAGTTTTTATGTTATTAGAAAAATAATGACATTTTCAATAACAATAAAAGGCAAATGTCACTAACTGTCAAATCTTGTTCATTTGTAAAGAGGATGTATGCTTTGGTTATTTGGAAGTGTTAGAATAGCTTACTAATAAAATGTAATAAAATCCAACCCAGTTATTTATTTCATTTTGACACAGTTGCTTTCCGATTTTATCCATCAAATTAATATGTGTTACAGGACGTTAACTAAGGCTTATTTTGAAATGTCAATTAGAGTGGTATCTCTCACAAAAGTAAAAAAATATATATATTAAAATTTTGACTTACATATTTTTTAACATAATCATTAGATATAGAAATACCATTTTCACTTAAAACATGAACTTGACTAAGCTTTACAGAATGAAAAAATAATAGTACATTAAAGTTAAATAGTTTTGGAGAAAAACCATATTTCATTATTTCCGTTTTTATTTTTTTTCTGCGGAACCGCAAAGAATTTTTCAACCAAACTTGACACAGTTACTCTACTAGACGTAACTGACTGTAGAAAAAAAAATCTGTCCATTATCACGAAAGGGCATATTTTCTTCCCTTAATCGGAAACGGCCTTTACGCTAAGAAGGATAAGAAATATAGCCTTTACAATGGCACTTGTAGAGAGGTAAGACAGCCGTTTAAAAATACGCGAAAGACAGCAACACTTTCAGAACAACGTCGATGTATTTCGGCGTCGCCTCAACTTCCGCCATTGTAGCTAGCATGACTAAATACCGTTACTTAAGTCTCAAATTGACACGATTTTTTATTTAAGCCTTTCTAGAAATAAAACGCATGATATGATATGCAATGATATAACATCTATACTATTTTAACGTCAAAACCGGCCAAGAGCATGTCGGACCATGTTCAATGTAGGGCTCCGCAGCCGTTTATACAAAAAAAGCACTACAGATGAAAAAAATATGACATGAAAAAAAAAACACTAATAAAAGAGCGTATCTCCCCGGCACTTACTTTTCTTGCTGAGAACCGTAGTTTTTTGGCAATAACTTAAAAACGGTATGTCCGATCATGTTGAAAACAATTTTCGTTGGAAGTATTTATTAAGCTTTATCTTTGTACATTTTTTCATATTTTTTTAACATACCGTTTAGAAAATAGACGGGGGGACACAATTTTTGCTATTTTCGGAGCGAATATTTCCGAAGATATTCACTAAATCAATTTTTTTTTAGAAACTTCAAAATGTTTTTAGAAGATCTGTGGAATGATGTGCCACACATTGATATTTGGATTTTTCAGTTTCGGTAACATGTATGGAGTGCCCCACCCCCCCCTAGAAATATATATATATATTATTTAACTATCAAACTAAGTAGCGGCTTACACAAAACACTTATACGCCTAATTTCATTACTATAAGTCATAAAGTTTAAAATGCCTGTGACATACGGACGGACGGACGGACGGACGGACGGACGGACATGACGAAACTATAAGGGTTCCGTTTTTGCCATTTTGGCTATGGAACCCTAAAAATGAAACGTCTGTATATTGAAATATGTACAAAAGTAAGTGATACGGACTATTTGAAGGTCAATGAGTAAAAAAAAAAATGTATGTATGTATCTGTGGCTTAATCACGACAAAACGGCTAAACGGATTTTATATATTTATGGTACACGGGTATCAACAGCTGGTTATAGGACTTATATGATATTTTTTACTCGACAACCCTGAAGAAAAAAAAGAGGGTGATGATTTTTTTCTCCTTCGCTGATGAAGTTGCGGGTACTTTATAGTGATAAATATTAGTTCTGTGTCATGGTGTAAAGTCGGCAACAAATAGTGTATAACCTCCACAGCGCCAAATATATCCTTACACATCTTTGTGCCCATAGTATAATTAAGTTGTGTTGCGATATATTTGGCGCTTTATATGTTACAAACTATTTGATGCTGACTGTCCTTCCGATTGTCAGAGTCTATATAGACACATATGACAGAATCTATATACACATGAACTATGTTGAACTTCCAGGCCGAACACTAATGTCGATGCTGGACGACATAAAGAAACCCGCCGCACCCCCGCCGCCCTCCGCCTCCGTACGCACCAGTACAGAAATAACCACCGAAAAATCGCCAAACAAGATAGAAAAAACCGCCCTCACGGAAAAATCCGAAGTCACAAACGTCACTAAATCGGGCGTGTTCGAGAAGTCGAGCACTCTAGAGAGGTCGCTGGAGAGATTAGAGAAGGAGGAGAAAGTGGAGAAGCCGGTGTTCGAGAAGAGCTCGACGCTGGAGAGGCGGGTGCAAGGAAAGGACAAGAGTGATGCTATGGAGGCGCTGGTCGTGCAACTCAATAATAGGGTAAGTTCAGTTATTTACTGCCCGGTCACGATATCTGTGCACTTCGCCGCGTGACGTCATTTGGCTACTTTTTATCCCGGAAAAATGCCTTTATCTGCGATAAACGAATTTAAGGCGGACGAAGTCGCGGGCAGGAGCTGGTTTTGAATAAATCTTTTCGATACATGAAAATGACAATTTCCGAGTACATGGGATCGATGAGATCGATGGGTGTGGCACAAACGACTCTGTCCTGACGAAATGTAAGTACCCAACTTACATAAGTGTCATATTCTAAACAGTGGCGTAGCTACCAAAGGGCTGGATAGGGTCGTGCTGCCCCCGAGCTCAGGGAGCCCTCGGACTCTGGCTGGTGGCGTAGCTACCGAAGGGCTACACCGCGCTGTTCATTGGGGCCCTTGATCCTTAACTAAATGACCCTACGAGGGACTTTTAGTTAGGGATCAAGGGGCTCTGACATGGGGCTCCAATGTTTTCTATTGTACCCAGACCCTTGGTTACCTAGGTACGAAAAAACCCCAATAGTTCAATTAAATGTTTTCTTCCGAAGAATAGTACTCACTTTCAGAGAAACAATTTTTCGGGATCATCATTCACTTGACCTTCCGTTTGATTGACACGAACATTTTTACTCTTAGTCTACTAGTTCTGTGCTAGAAATCATTATAGTTGAGGCTTATAAAGACATCGCACCACTTAGATATGTATTTAATCAAAATAGCGTCACTACACCAACTATAATCTTGGTAGAGAAAGTGTCAACTCAATTCTTCTATTCTATAATCAAATACTAAGTGCTGTTCATACTCCTAGGAATTTTATCCTCAAAATCACGTCTTCTCTACTGGTAGCTCTAAAACTCAACTCCCGTTACAGATAGCAAACCTGGAGAAGCTACTAGAAGTACAAAACTCGAAATTCAACGCGGCCATCGAGGAGCTAACAGGCAAGCTCGCAGCGGAAGTCGACAAGCGCGTAACGCTGCAAGCCGAGATCGCCAAACTCGCCACCTGCGTCACGCAAGTCTAGCGTCGTCGCCGGCCGCCCGGCCGCGTAAGTCACAGAGAAACGAGGGACTATTTTACATTAGACTTAGTGTAGGGGCCAAAATCCAACCTACTAAAAGTCATCAACGCTTAACACTTTCACGACATGTTAATGGGTGAATTTCCTTTTAGACCCACACAAATCTGTCCACAGCTTCGTTCAACTTCGTTTAAAATAATAGTTCTTTGTTTAAATTTATGTTGTACGTTACAACGTTGAATGTCCTGTCTGCTAAACCCAATTAGAAGTCTGATTCCTTGGCAACTCTAGCGAAGTCTTCGGTAACGCCAGAGAGGACAAAAGTGTGAGTCTAAAAGTTGATTCACCCTTATACTTTCACGACCAAGGTTTTCACGTAGCCGATGGGAAAATGTGTATGTAGTGAAAACTAGCTACGAATAGAGCGCCAAGCTAGCGGATCCCTGGTCGTGAAAGTGATAAAATTGACGTTAAATTGTCTTTTTATTAGCTTATTTTATATATATAGCTTAGGGGAAAAGATCCAACCAAAAAGACATTAAAACGTCAATTTTTTTCATAGAAAATCTTGTACAAGGTGAATCTTGTTCGCTGATCTGTTATTGAAATGGCAATATTATCTACATAAATTATATTCCAAATAGCACTCGAGCGGCGTAAGAACTTATACAGCCCTTATAACGCTCGAACTAGTTACGTAGCTGAGGAAACTCTTATGCAGCTCACGGACTGTAACGTAAGCTTATAAATTGCAAACACAACTTTCTTGCTCAATATAAAATTATCGCCAAAAAATATTCCAAACAGCACGCAAGCTGTAAAAGTGTATCTTACCGCGAACTGCCGATGTTTATCCAGGCCCATTTTTAATTTTCAATCGTTTTCATGATGAATTAAAATGTGAATTTTGGCAAGGAAAACGTAAATTCATAACATCTGAAAGTAAACCACTATGAGGGGTATGTAGATAATATTGTACAATATATTGTTAGACTTTAGGCCCCCTTTAGAGCGGAAACACATCCGATTTGAACCTTAATCGTGATCGTAGAACAGATTCAGATGTAGCTTTATCAAAATATTTTGTACAATTTCAGTTTTGTCAGCCTTCAAAATTTACTTGAAATAGTATCTTCTGATTCTAAGAATTTGGAATTATACATTTCGGATTTTATGTTCTTAGATTCAGGTCGGATGTGTTGAGTCCGCTCTTAGTTAGCAAAACTATTCGGTCCTCGTAACGGCCCTCGTAGGTAATGATTCTGTTTATTTATCGCCTCTATTTCTTCACAGTTATTTCTTATGATATTTCTAATAATGTAATGGAAAGCTTTACTCGATTTTAGTGACGCAATCGGATGCATGTATTGTAATTCTTATGTAACGCAATTTTATAATGTGATGCATGTTTACATTCATTATTATAGCGAAAGTGATTTTTTAACGAAAGTACTTAGGTGTGCCATGGCTCGATAAGTCGAAATTGGAAACACCGATTCATTCAAATTTAATGATCGACAAATCGTACCTTATTATCTTCTTTAGTGTTTTTCTAAAGTTTGAAATTTGGCTCTACCTAGGAATACGAGTAATAAAGTTTCAGAGCTAAGTTTGTAATGCTAGTCATTATAAACTTTTTATACGAGTTCCTAGTTTTGTCCACGTAACATAAAGACGGAAAAGAGAGAAACATCGTATGATTTGATCAATAAATACTGCCTAAATAAATGTGGTCATAACTGTTGTAGATTAAGTATAACGCGCTATATATTTAACAAAATTTGTGCCATTTATTAGATCACGCACATTCTACGTAGGGCGAGAGATGTATGTGTATGTATAATTTGTGATGTTTCCAATACCGTCGTTATGTGATTCGCACATTCCAGTAAAACATTGAAATTATGTTATATGCGTAACAAACAATAGGAGATATTGAACCAAAGTATCATTTGAAGTAGTATGTGGTATAATGAATTACATTATGTATCAAGAGCCATATAGTTAATATATTTTTCTATATGTACAGAAATGATTTAAATGTTAACTTTTTGTATTTTATGATGTACCTTTTGTAAACATATCCTGAATTATTTGACATAATATTATTATAAGAAAATGATTATTCTGTTTAATATAGACATATGGCATCGTAAAGGTTGAGTATAAATGCCATTTTATAGCACAATCTGTGTAATGATTATGAGGTGGTCGCACCATATGCTAAATACTTAAAGAAAACCTCCCTTAGGCAAACTGAGTTTGGGCAGAGGGGTAAGCGTTGGGTAACTTCGGTTACCGTTAACGGCTTTGTGCCTTTTATAGTCTCGCAAAAAAGCACAATTATAAAAACGACGAGACTCGCAGCCTCTGTCGATCTATGGTGGATGCTATTTCGTATGATAGAAAACATAACCCGTCTTCTGACGCAGCTGGGTAGAAAGGGAGCGTTCAAGTATTACGTAACGCAATTTTTGGAGATTTGCGACCCTCCCTCCCCCCTATGTAACGCGCCTTAACGTTTTTCTGTACCCCCCCCGCCCCCCCTAGTAAAACGTTACGTAAACACCAAGTGACCATTTTTACCTAAAATGGTCATTTCATTTGAAATTTTGAGAAAAAAAGTTTAAATATGCGTGAGGGAATCTGTGTACGCGACCGTTCTGAAGAAAAACAATGTTACGTAACGCGTAGTTCTAACCCCCCCTCTCCTCTGTAACGCATCGTAACGTTTTACAAGACCCCCTCACCCCAAATTCGTTACGTAATACTTGAACGCTCCCAAATGATAACCCACCCATCGCTTTCCAATATTTATGTAAGTACAAAACTGCTTTATCATTTATTTATTGTGCGATCACTAATAGGTCCAGAGCGAATATTCCAAATGTCGATATTCGAGCATCATATCGAGCCATCCCCCAAGCTCTCGGGGTAAACTGCATTAGTGAGTGGGGCGGCGCGATGTGAACTTGTAATTTCGAACATCGGTGCAACCCCTCAGAAGAGGGCCTCGCAAAGCGGTTTTCGCTAATACCCACGTCCCATTTAGCTACGCTAAGTTTTATCTAAATGAGCATTTTTTGGTAATACTTGAGATTGCCACGAGTACATGCTTATAATGTATACAATTTGTAATTACGTTGTGACTGCTTGTCTGGTTGTGTTGTACCATCCAATGTGTTTTATAAATATATAAAGAATAATTATGATCATAATAAATTATTTTAGTATATATTGAATGCGATGCTATAATTTTGCGTGTTGTTGCGCGAAACAGTAGTATTATAGTGGTTGTAGAATAGGTCACGATGTGATAGACGTTGCCTAACTACCGTACATTCTAAATTTATTTAAACTGCTTTAATCATGCACAAAGTCAAGGTCACATAAATAATTTGTCACGTAAAGACTTACTTTTAATCTTGGGAAGGACATTAATTTCATTGTGATCACGCTTTGCTAAGATAATACTGAACTGATATGTGTGTTTTTGACTCTCATCAAACAAGAATTATAATGCTTTTAGTGCTTGGTTTTTTATAGAAATATTTTATTAATTTTATTTGATGTGTACAATGTCTAAAGGTCGGTTAAAGGCCTACGGAATAAAAAAAAACCATTTTCGGTCGCAATGGTTCCCAACCGATATGACAATAGTCAAGCCAATAATTGCATTTAGTTTTTGATGTACATAATTATACATTAAATGCGTATTAGGTATTTTATAATGTACATACAGGAGTTTGGTGGAGTTAAAACTGTAAATGGTTTATATGATAAACCGTAGATAACGTTGTATTATATAGCGAAATTTTTTGAAGTAATTTTTTAGTACTTAATTTATTTTTACGTATCTACGCTGTACCCACTTAATGCATTCCTAAGGTTTAAACGGTTCAGAATATATTCATTATAATGAATAAAATAAATATTTGAATAACTACATGGTGTCTTATTGACCCCTTCATTACTTAAAATAATACAAGAAGACTGATAACTAATAAATTTATTTATAAAATTAAGAACTAAGTATTAACATGTTTGTGTACCGTGAATGATACTAAGCTACTAACTAAAAATACTAAAAACAATGTATAAATACTTCTATTTGGCAGTTATGGTGCGTAACAAAATCGAAACGGCGATGAGATCGTGATAATGGGCTCAAAATTTAGATGCCCCAAAACCATTGCGACACCGGATATAAATAGTTATATCTGGTAATAGAAATGGTATTTTCTTATTATATAATGCTGTAGTGTCTTTATTGGAATGTTCGAAAATATTTTTGTGGTTATTTAAATGATCAGTCAATACAGGTACAGTGTCAAATATGTCGCAACACATCTTTACTCTCATAGGTATAAAGATACGTGTCGATATATTTGGGGCTTTGAATGCTACAGACTATTTGATGCTGACCGTACGTCCTGACATATTTAATTAAAAAGTTGTCTTGACTGCAGAATCTCACTTCAGTGGAGTTTACATACTTCTACGATACGTGTCTTCAGTGCGTCGAATTGTTCCTGATTCGTCATATTCCTACTTCGTCGAATTCCTGATTCGTCGGATTTTCAATATCAAATAAAACTATGTAATTACCGTGACTACTTCTGTATTTAATATTCATAACTAAATATATATCAATATTAAGTACTGCATGATAGATTTCATTAAATATAAACAATTCCGACGAAACAAGAATACGAAGAATCAGGAATCCGACGAAACAGGAATACGACGTCCGCAAAAATTTCATATGCGTGCGACCGCAAAAATTTCATATGATGACAAAAAATTGTGTTTTCATTATCAGTGTGTTGGAAGTTGGAACTTCTAATATACTTACTAACTGATATTCCTAGCTGATTTTAGCCTTGTAACATTTTCTTCCGAGACGCTGCCGACACGACAAGCTGAAAAATTCGTATTATTTCCACCTATTTCTATCAACTTGTTACCACTGGTAACAGCTGAGAATTTCCCCCCCTCATCTGTTAAGGTGGTATTACTGGGATTTTTTCCCAGCTCACACCAGTGGTAAAAAGTTGGTGGAAACAGGTAGGAATAACCCTAAAATTATGGGAGGTGAGCAGGTTAACCGTTCGAGTTCCAAATACGGCCGTTATTAATTGACTCAAACGTATTGGTTGGTGTCTAGTGCACGGTTTTCCGTCAACAAGCTGGGCGTGTGGGCGCTCAAAAAGTTAACATGATATATATTGTTGTGATTTTTTTAAAGTTTTACTAAAAAAATTACCAAAGAGGCCGCAATGTCAACTTTTACGGTAAATCTATAAAATCTATAGCCTAGCTAACATCTCCCTAATTATGTCTGGTTGTGAGTGTCACAAGTCGCTGTTACCGATGAACCTGTTGCCCTCTGAGTGCTTGCCGGTGTATTTGTAGTTACATTTGCCGTAGGCTCCTGAAACAAGAGAATATCGTTTTAAATTCATAATTTCAGAGCACGCGTTCAGGGCCGGATTCAACATGAACGAATAAAACTGGAGGACTCAGTCGATATACTTCGGAGAGGGCTCGTCCAGAAATCATGTGATCATAATTGGCCTACTTTTGACCCCCTCCTCCCCCTTGGTGATATTTGGTGATTCTAACGCTACCCCCTTCTCCCCCCATTCAAGATCACGTGTAGTTTTGGGACTAAGTATGAATTAAGTTAGTTATTGAGTAATTTCGTTATTTTTAGGGTTCCGTAGAGAAAATGGCAAAAACGGAAACCTTATAGATTCGTCATGTCTGTCTGTCGTCTGTCCGTCCGTATGTCACAGGCATTTCACTCAAAAACTATAAGATGTACATTGATGAAATTTGGAGGATAGGTGTCGTGTGTAACTACTATTTAGTTTGATAGTTAAATAAAAAAAATACATATTTCTAGGGGGGGCACTCCATACATGTAACCGAAACTGAAAAAAAAAACAGCAAAAAAGGTGTTGCACATATTTCGACAGTACTTTTAAAAACACTGAGGTTTCTAAAAAAAATTTTGATTTAGTGAACATTTTCCGAAATATTCGCTCCGAAAGTTAAGCTCCAAAAATTGTGTCCCCCCCAACCCTCTATTTTCTAAACGGTATGTTCAAAAAATACGAAAAAAATTAAAAATATAAAGCTTAATAAATACTTCCAACGAAAATTGTTTTCAACATGATCGGACATACCGTTTTTAAGTTATTGCCAAAAAACTGCGCTTCTCAGGAAAAGGACGTAAGTGCCGGGGAGATACGCTCTTTTGTTTGTGTTTTTTTTTCATATCGTATTTTTTTCATCTATAGTGCATTTTTTTGTATAAACGGCTGCGGAACCCTTCATGGGCGAGTCCGACACGCACTTGGCCGCTTTTTGACTTGTAACTGACGTGTAATTTTTTTACACGGTTTCCTACTGTGACATACTGTGATGTCTTTTCGGACCCCCCTCCCCCATCGCGATCGTTTGTGATATTTTTCTGACCCCCACTCCCCTCATAAACGACCATATGATTTCTGGACGAGCCCATAGTCATGTAATGTTATAGTCTGAGTTTAATAAATGGCAGCGTGCTTGCTGTTACCGTCGTCGGCGTGCTAGGCGGTAGAATATCACGACATCCTCGGCACCTACCGTGGTGCGAAGCGCGGACGCTACGAAGAGGTAATGTACCTAGTCTAAACACTATATTTTGATATTTCGGTCAGTATGTAGGAATATTAGTCGACTTGACTCTGTCGGACTTGTGATTTTCTAATGATCCCGCGGTGGGCATCCCCGCTGGCGGAGACGTCGGCGTGCAAGTGCAGTGTGTGGTCGGTTGTGTCGTTTCTGTCTGTAGCTCTCAAGTCGTGCTTGACGTCTGGTGTCGTGTTGGAAGAAATAGTCGGCTGTGTGGTTGGCTGGTGGTATCGTCGCTGTCGGTGTCTGATGAGTCATCAGGATACCTTTTTTGGGGTTCCATAGCCAAAAAACGGAACGCCAGTCCGTATGTCATATTTTACTCAAAAACTAAAAATACTTTAAGGTTTCTAAAAAAAAGTTGATATAGTGAATATTTTCGGAAATATTCGCTCCGAAAGTAGCATAAATTGTGCGCCCTCTATTTTTAATAAAATTATTGAAGTGCTGTGTGTGCTATTTATATTATTGCGGTGGTACCCTAGAGATGTATTACGAAGCCAGTCAGAATTATGCAGCCGTACCTTTGTGTTTGCCCAACGCGCTTAAGTCCACCGGCAACGGTCGCGCCCTGGAGGCCGGCTGTGGCCTCGCGGCCTCGTGCTCCGCCTCGGGCAGCGGGCGCCGGACTCGCATGAACTCTCCACGTGTCTGCGCCTGTGCGCGCTCAGACCTGCTCACGCGACGCGAGTCCAAGAAGCGTAGGCTACTCAGCTTATATATTACGAAATATCTGTGAAACGGAGGTAATTTCAGGTCTTGATGTCAATGGAAGATATGTTCGTAGGGAGTATCAGAGTGAAAGGGAAGATCGAAGAACAGTTAGGAATAATCTACACTATTAGAAAGTTATTAAAAAATCGGCCAAGAGCATGTGTCGGACTATGCTCAGTGTAGGGTTTCGCAGCCGTTCGTAAAAAAAATGCACAAGCATAAAACGATATGAAAAAGTGCACTAGCAAAAGAGCGTATCTCCGCAATTAGCAAAAGGATCTAAGTGCCATACCTTAGGTCCTTTTGCTACAAAGCGCAGTTTTTTTTAGGAAATGTGCCACCCATTGATATTTCTTCAAAAAAAATCTGTTTCAGTTACATGTATGGAATGCCCCCATAGAAATATCAAGGGGGGATATGACCCCCCCCCCCCCCAAGTCGTAGTATACGTCAAATTAAAAAATCGTATAAAAAGACCATTTTGTTTTCCAATAAAAATAGAAGTCGTGCATTTGTTTTACACTGTGTGCAATAAAATAGTGTATTGTGCAAAGCCCAATTTACTTGACATATTTTATTATATCCAAAATTGCAGGTTGCGACCGCGCCTGCGCCTGCTTCTAATAATATTAATAACTGCGATGATCCCGATCTAGAGCAATTAATAGAAAAGGCTGCTCATAAGTTTCTTATTTAGGTAACCTATAAATTACATATAGCAATACAAAGAAAAAGAACAGCCAGCCGACTGTTTCGTTATAGAAATTATTTGCCGGAAAGCAAGTAATCAGTAGATGATGCTTACACAACCATAAATGTTGCTACACACAATAGTGGATGGTAGGTAAAACAAAACAGGGTAAATTAAATACATCACAGGACAGAGTAAATGTACCAAAAACTTTAAAATCCAATACATTTTAGAAAGTATCTAGGGACCTCATTAATACTAAGTACTACAATAAAAAACGTGCATCTCCTTTGGGAACAAATCGTTCTGTTGATCGTTGTTGTCCCGTTAAAGATGCTAAAGAATTAAAAAGCTCCTTGCAATAGTAGGTCGCATTGTTTTCTTCCTTTACGAGTACAATCGAACTCTGTATTGTTCTGTATTGTTTAAATTAAAAACTAGTTGCTTCATAAGTTCTAAATCTTGACTTAGAACCAACTTTGCACGTGGTTTAAGAGTTTAAATAAGTTAGTGCAAATTTAACGCGCGTTAGATTAGCGGTTACTCATGTAATAAAAGACGAGTACTGTTCGACATGTTACGGTTCCTTCCACTCTGAAGCCTTTCTAGCACTGAGAAAAGAAGGGCAGCGGCGGGATCCGCTCTTTTCTTATGACTAAGGTCCTCGAACCGAAACTTGTCGAGCAGTACTCGGCTTTTACGACGTGTGTAACCGATAATGTAACCTAAATAGGTCCGAATCTCATGGTAGTTCATACTTCAATCTGTAAAGTTATGTTATATATTTTGTATTTATTATTTATATATATGTAATATATGCAATACACTGTATCACAAGCTGTTGCCCGCGACTTCGTCCGCATAGAGATGCAATTTATAGCTTACAAAGTTTCACCACCTATTTCGTCCCTAAAGGGGATGAAATTTGACATAAATTATAGCCTATGTCCTATTCTCATTTAAAAGGTACATAACTGGAAAGTTTCATAAAAATTCGTCCAGTAGTTTTTGAGATTATGTGGAACGTACATACATACTTTCACGTTTTTAATATAGATAGGACATATAGCATACGTATAAGTAGGTAAATATATTTTGACCGGTTTGGCTCAGCGGGAGTAGCGTTGCCTGCGAAGCTGAAGGTCCTGGGTTCAAATCCCAGTAAAAGCAAATATTTGTTGATGAGCATAAATTTTTGTTCCTGATTCTTGGATGTTTTATGTATATAAGTAAATATATCTATCAAATATGTATATCATCGTCTACTACCCATAATAAAAGCCTTATTGGGCTTACCATGGGACTAGTTCGATTTGTGTAAAATTCTCCTGTAATATTTATTTATTTATATTATTCCGTTAACATGTACTGATTAACTGTTTGTGCAGTACAGTCATCAGCATCAATATAGCGGGCGAAAATATCTGACAAAAATAAAGTCGTGTCGGATATTTATTCACACTTTGTTGTGGCAGATATGCTGGTGACTGTATATATATATATACTCCCTTGCCTATTTCAGCTACGGTGACTGCTAGGTACTAGACAGTGATTTGAGGCTCTGGTGATTTGCCCTATCGTGTGGCCTAAGATGACTAGAATAGCCAATCTTGTGGGTGAACGTGCGCGAGCATTGGCTGCCGACTGTGACTGTACTCAATCCATGTGTATATACAATTGCAAATAATAGACCTTAGGCCCGTGGAGTCCTAGCGCCCACAGCCTTCACAAAGAAATATCGAAGAGATTGATAGAGACCACTGGGGGCCGAAGCTTCCTCGCTCAACGTATTAGCATTACTTTACAGCGAGGAAATGCTGCCAGCATCTTCGAGACCATGCCAAAGGGTAACACTTTTTACCCGACTGCGCGACGCAAAGGAGTCGACGAAAGTAAGGAAAGAGAGAGGAGGAGGAGAAATCGCATAAAGCAAATAATAAATTCTAATGTGGAACAAAGCGATTTTAAGCAGTCGGGACCAATTGTTGGGAAGATTTGCGTCTATCTTGATTTTTTTATGGGTCTCGACTGTTTAAAATCGCTATGCTCCACATTAGAATTTATTATTTGTTTTATAGTATCGATCATGAATCATGAAACATTTCCATTATAACTAAACAAATTTCTAAGGACTTGTTTTTTTTCTTTTTAGTTTTTTTACGCAGTCGACTTTTTTTTAAAAATTATTTTTACATTTTATTTTTAGTTCGTTTATTCATTTATTTAATTTTGTATTCGTATTTATATATTGTCTCTTACTTCTTTTTAAAAATATATTGAACGTTTGGGGAACAGAGTTGGAGATAATTGATACGCCGTGGACAGTAGAATGTGTGATTGTTTATTTACAATAATTTACTTATTTTATATACAAAATTTACAAACGTGTGTACCGCTGAGATAGGCAAATCGCTAAAACGAATAATCGCGTAGAACTATTCATGTGAAAACCTATTCAATAAAATGTAATTTAATTAGCGAATTTTGTTAAGTATAAATTTGAGCGTGAGGAACGACAAACTTTAATAATCTCGCACCTGCCTAATTCTAGAATTAGACGATTAGAAATTACGTGAATTAGACTAAATTAATTGCTAATTGAGAGTAATTCAGGCATATTTTAATTAACTATAAGTCCGTCATGATGGGGGCGAAATTCACAATCTATTATCTGAGATGTTATTAGTGCTCGTTTTACTAATATAATAACACGGCCTGACTAGTGTATTTAAACTGTTGTTTGGTTTCATATGCACACATTATAATATATACGAAAATGTATGTTTACGGTTTTAATAATATGATACTTGCAGAAGGACATTGCCACTGTTTATTCCTTTAAAGCAGCGGTTCTCAACCATTTTTGGCGACGAAACCCTTTTCGAAAGCGAAACATTTGCCGGAGCCTTAAAGTAGTCAAAAATAATATTTTCTTCTGTTTTCGCGATTATTACTCATTTCAGCTTTCCATCAACCCATGGAAAGCTGAAAAGCTTCCGAAACGTCGGGAACTCAAATGAGATAATATACGCGATATAATCCGTTAAATTGTTTTATTTAAATAATCATAAATAGTTTTCGGTATTCTGTATTAATACCGGAGGCCGTATTGTTTAAATCAACCTAATCATCGCACAACGTATAACTTCAGTTAAACAATGCAGAATAATATTCAAAAAAATTTCACTCCGGAAAGACAGCAAACCATCTCTACAACCAATTGTTTCTTCATTATAACCTGTACTATCACGGAGTCCCTACAAAGCTTTGCGGCGCCCTAGGGATCCGCGGAGCACACTTTGAGTCAAATCAAATCAAATCGAGTATTGCTGCTTTAAAGGGTACTCCATATAGATTACTAGAAGAGGCTCCCAACTTCGTTCGCGGAGGAGAAAAATTCATTACCCCTCGTTTTCTTCTGTAGCATAGTTGGGTAAATAGTATCCTATAACCATCTGGAGATACCCAGCTACCGGTGTACCTAAAATAGTTGAAATTAGTTTAGCCGATTTAGCGTGATGAAGCCACAACGACACCTACAAACATTTTATTGTTACAACTTTATAATAGTATAGATATGTTGTAACTGGACGTGCCGAACTTCGTTCGCGGAGGAGGAAAAGCCACAATCCTTTTTTTGGCATCACCGTAGTCGGGAAAAAGTATCCAGCTATAATCATTTGCGAATTCCCAGCTATCCGTGTGCCAAAAATAGTTGAAATCCGCCTAGCCGTTTTGACTTGGTGAGGCCGCAAAGACATACATACATATATACATAAATCCGAAATCTATTTCGAGCTGAGTAGAAGGTGCCCAACTAACCTCGTCAAGGAGGAGAAAAAATCAGCCCCTCCTCTTTTCTTCCACGTAGTCGGGTAAAAGGTATCCTATAACCATCTGTGGATAAAATTCATTCCACCGTTTTAACGTAATGAATCCGCAAAAACACAAATAAACAAAAAATTAATAGATTCAGTGACCTTTATATATTCCGTATATATATTTTTAATATATAAGGGGGCACGGTAGTGCCCCCGCCAAGTCAAGCGCGAAGCAAACACTGCCGTACCATCCCCTTTACTAGAACCATTTCGCCGCATTTTCAGGTCCCTATTTGAAAACCTCTGGATAAGACCAGAACGCAGAAATTTTCGTCTTCCAGTAAGCTGTAATCACATACTTAAAATCTAAAATTACAAGTCTGTAGGTCATTTAATTCCGAAGTTAAGCGAAAGCAAAGTTTCGCATTTATGACACTCACTCACTTATGATCATCAGAATAGAACTAGTACTTCCCATAAACTCAGAGAGCTGACATTTGGTACAGAGTTAGGGTTTAATGGCCACATAAAGGGAAAACTATAAAACTAGGATAATCGAAGATCTGGAGTACCTGGTGACCCTGATTAGAAAACACAAGAGCCCAACCAAACTATTAGAGATCGACATACCGCCTTTACAAAAAATATTCAACTTGGTGGGCCGCTTCATTTGATGTCAAAAATGAGCATTCCCACGTTTCTACAAAAAGAAGTGAAATCCCACCAAAAACATTCTGTAAAAAACTAGCCAAGTCACGATGGAGCGGGCGGCCGCTAGTTATACATAAAGTTGAACCGATGACCTGTTGAAGGTCGCTGGAGTTTCCTGGATGCCGATAGCGCAGAACCAATCGTGGTGGCTTTCTTTGGGGATATTTATGCCCAGCACTGGATAACTTTTGATGACAATGATGACTGCCAATGTCACCTCCCGCTAAAAATGCATGCAAAATTTGTTCGGTAATGACCCAGCTTGTCATATCCAGTGGTTTAATGCTCTAAAAAAATACAGCTGCCGAAGGATTTATCCCGAAAAATACGATGAAAAGCTAGTGTAATCCGTGAATAGTTCATAATCCGACACGAGTAAAAACAGCCTAAACGGTACAGGCAAAAGTGACAGCATTAACATTATTGACGAGGGTCGGACCCTTTAATCGCAGCTCTTTATTTGAACAGATGAACGTGTCAGATGTCCATTGTTGTGCCGCTTAAATTGCTTTCGAGGACAATCCTGAGTATGCTGACACCTTGCAATATGTTCACGTCAGGTGCGGGTTAGGGACATAGGAACGGTACAGACAGGCGAATGTGTCACTTTCTATTTAGGCAACAGTTTATCATCAGACAAAAGGCGTCTACCTCCGGACATAGGCCGTCCCAAAAAACCCCACCCCAAACTTGAAGCTTAATAAATACTTTCCACGAAAATTATTTTCAACATAATCGGATATACCGTTTTTGAGTTATTGCCAAAAGCTGCTTTTCGTACGGTTACCAGATGAAGAATTTAAAAGCCCGGAGAAAATGCCTGATTGACATTGAAAAATCCTGAGATTTTGTTGCAGTTTGAGAATTTTCTTTTATAGGAAGATTATTTTTAGGTTGTTTAATTTTTTGTTCTATACTTTGATCTTTAAAATACTACCCAAGTAACAAAAGGTTCTATAACTAAGGCATTATATCACCAAACAGTGACATAGTAGGCCTATAATGGTAACCATTGTGACTGCTTGTACTATAAAGGTTTTTAACAGAGCGTTATGGTTCTATAAGATTAGAGAGCATTTAAGTTCTATAATGTAACTCTTAGAACGCTTAAAGAACCATACAATAGAATCTTTAAAGTTTTGCACTGTAATAGATATGCAAAAAGCAATTATAGTACTATATAATACTATAGACGACTTTACTGACACTCCTATGTACCTATTTTGCACTAATAATGCGTCAAAATGACTTTTATACTACTAGTATTGTAGCAGTACCGAAAACACTATTACAGAATCAATCTGCACTATAAAAGGACTTTGAACACCCATTACGTAACGTTTTAGCTTCTTAAAAGCTCCCTCAACACCGCTATGAGGCTAGAGTTCTGTAAAAGTCATTAAAACTCTTTTATAGTATCAAATAGTACTATAAGTTACCTGGTAAAGTTACTAAATAACTTAAATTCTAAATAGCATAATATCTTCTATAAGTGAGTTTGTGTTACTGTTACGAGACTAAAGCGTGACACAATAGGACTAAAAATAATAATTATACGACTACTTAGATCTTTACTAGCTTTTCAGTATCAAATATATCACTAGTATTTCATAAAAGGTTTCATACTGGTCAAGCGGGTCCAATAAATATGGCACGTGGTTCTGCACAAAATATTTGTTTTGTACCACAATAGGGCTGTAGCAATAAAGTTATTTCTTGTCAAACCAGTAATAATGATGACGAATATGAGAGTGAGGACACTACCCCTTTATCACAGCTCAAAACAAAAGATATGGCCAATTTTGTGTTATATTTATGAAATGCCCTAGCTACCTCCTTTTGTGATCGGGATATATTTCGGAGAAGGAAAGCCAACAGATTTAGAATTGGTGTGGTAACACATTTACCACATCTCAAATTATGCCCCATTGTGCATTTAATATAACTCCATTCAAATAAATATATTTTGACTTCACTATTTTATATTTGGACAATGGAACCCTAATCTGTTAAAATATGGCAGCTGTTTTCTGCCGTGATAGCACATTAGCAGCACGGTTGGAGCCTATGTGTACTATAGCAGCCGCATTCGGGACAAGTCCTTATTTTATTAATTAAAATTTAATTAAAACACGAAAATTATGAAGGGGCATTGTCAACTTTGAAATCAGCATAATGATTTTATCAATACAATTATTTTCGCAAGTGAAAGTACCGACAGAGTTACGGTCCACGAATGTTATTTAGTACGTCCTTTTATTACCTACATAACATATGTCACTTAAGCAAAAATGCCGAATGAAATAAAACATAAATGACTTAGCGATATTTGTTAACAAAATAGCAGGTGTGATAAAAAAGAGTACTGGAATCGTTAATGGTGCAAAATAGCACTATAAACATGTTTTGGTTACTTCTATAGTTGCAAACTGTGACATAAACGTTGCAGGCAGCACTATTTGAGTACTAAAAAGCGTTTCTCGTCACTTTTACATTTCAACTATACAGCTGATTTATCACCGTGAGTGTCTTTATGTAATGTTTATAGAATAGATCAGTGATAAAACTAGGGCCTATTTGGGGTTAGGTAAAGGTTTACAACACCATTATAGTGCTAATCATGAACACTAATTAGCACGTTTCAAAATGTTCTCAGGACTTTTATAGTACCAAATTTTGTTACTTGGGTAAGTACTGTATTTTATTGAAAATGCTAAAAAATCAGAGATTTCCTGAGATTTGCAAAATCCGGCCGCAATGGGGAATGGATGAAAATTTTCAAAAATCATGAAATTTTTTTTATAGGTAGGTTTTGTATAAGGCGGGCATATAGGCCCACCAATACTATCTTTTTATCTTCTAAGCCATAGACAAATCTGTATTTTTTTCTGACAATAAGGAGGCTTATTCATACCTATAAACAAAATTTCAATATTATTAAAAATTTTCATCCATTCCCCATTCTGAGAAGAGTCCAAAAATCCTGAAAACTCAAGACAAATCCTGAGTGATAATCGCGACAGTAAAAATATTTTCAAATACCTATTTCTCAAACGTTTCGTTGCCTGAGCGTTTTCTTCATAGGTAAAAGAGCAGTGTTTTAAAATACATTATTACACATAGGGGCTTGGGTAGTCACGTAAAAATATGATTTATTAAATTATCCCCTATTAAGCCGATTATGTCCCGTTTTATTGTGATAAGTAACGCAAGTTATCGTTGTGATATATAAAGTAACAAATTAAAATACTTGAGCGGCCGGGTAAAAATTGGGTTCTATTAATTTCGTATTATATACATGGGAAAGCTTTCCGAAGAATTGAGCGAGACAGCATTATCGTTTGACTTCGTCAGACGGAATGATATTATCATACTGGCGCCACTTAAACGGCGATCGTCTAAGGGAGTTGCATTTAACGTTACATTAACTTCGTATTTCAACCGTCTTATTGTATGTATGGTGATTCGTACTACAGTTGTTACTATTTCGGATTTGTATCGTTCACGGGTATTTTAATGCAATATTGCATATATGAAACTTAAACCCACCACGTGGAATATAATGCACGCGAAATGCCTTACGTCTAAACTTTCTAGTTTTATATGTCGTTCGATTGTATGCACCAAGATGGCATATCGTCGGGGATAGTGCAATACCGCGTAACTAATACATGTTGATAAGATTCTATATTTAAACAGACGTTACGTATTTTCTTGAAATTAGAACTTTATCCATAAGTGCTAGTTACGCGGTATTGCACTATCCTCGACGATATGCCGATGGAGTCTGGGATACGAGTGTCACTGGTACTACCGATATTTTAAACCAAACTTATTTATAAACAAGATTAAAACATTTTCATATTATCCAACTTCTATTAGTAACGACTCGCCAATCTAGCGTAGCTTGGAAACCTTTTCGCGGAACTATGGAGCCCTGACCATCGTCCCTCTGTTTGCTAAAGTAAACAGACTAGCTCTATAGAACACCTTGCATTTACAGATTAGGCGTATTATAATTTCTGCACGTACGCTGCGTTTCTAAATTTGTTTTTGTTTATTTTCCTGACGCTTGATGCGCTAGAAAACGTGATTATACGCGTGTTTGTGTTAGTGCATGTGTTTTACAAAAGCGCGTATGCACGCACGCATAAATATGAACGTGCAAAACTGAGTTTACAAAGAGCGCGGAAAATACGCTTATTTGCACCTTCGCCGGTGGTATCTATGGTGCTCAGACACAACAAGGTTTAAACATTTTACGTCACTACGGATACAGCCGTATATCGTCAGCGAACGAGTTTAGTAAAGCGGGATTTCAACGTGTCGCTTTTAGTCGCACGATTTTCACCGCACAGCAAAAGTCGGATGCTAGTTTACTATGGCACATGCCAATTTAATCAACTGCGGTCCAGCTTGCAATTTAGACAGTCGACTTTCGTCGTACACTGCGGCTATGTGTAAAGTCGGTTAGTTTTTCTTCTGTAAATCTTACCAATAAAGACAAAGATAAAGCGCGACAAAATTTGGGAGTGGGCGTGCGTAGCACGGCGTGATGTCACCGGGAACTTTAACGGGCTATATCTTCATCATTTTTTGTTTAATTGACAAAAGAAGAAATACGTGTCCAATATTTTCTTATAATGTAACTGACGGACTTATTATAGTTTTGAGGACACAAGCCTATTATATAACGATTTTAAAGATGTTCTCGATTCGTGTATCATGACAATATAGCTCGTTTGTATGCCCGCGGCGACATTGGCCGATGGTGCCTAGGTCGCGAGTGTCATTACCGATATATAAGGCGTCGCATACACCTCTACAGCTGACTTTGCCGCCAGCTCTAGTTTAGGCGGTAGTCACGCGAAACGAGAATATTTTACACTCGAAGTAACTTCAGCTAGAAACAGATTTTGAAAAAAAAAAACCCTTTTTACGGTACAGTCGGCTGCAGAGAAACAATAACATATGTTTGTATGGCAGAGGGGTCACTTTATTTTGCAGTTGTATTTAAGTATTATATTACTTATAATTTATTGCTCAAAGTATTTATTATGTATATCGTCGCTTAATACCCTGTACCCATTAGTATAAGCTTTGCTTAGTTAGGTCTATTTGTGTACGATTGCCCCTGATATTTACTTATTTATTTATGCTAGGGCGAAGGAAAAAGACTTAACGCAAACATTTGACAAATGTGGCAAAGTCTAAAAGCCTGTTAATTTCCTCGAGAAGTTTTCCCCGAATACAAAGTGGAACAAATTTTAATAAATGTCACTAAATACTAAAAACTTGACGGTTTCTCGCGAAAATGATCTGTTGCTTTGATGATGTTTTAGCGTCGGGATATTAATAAAATAATTTAATGTTATCATTTTAAATCAGAACGCGGGTTTGTTTTGATCATACTATAACGACCGACATGATTCTTTCTCTATTGAATATTCTATCCCATATGTGCTAGAAACTGAAATATAAGCTACCTTCTATGTACCTAAAAGTAGCCTATGTCCTTCCCCGGGACTCAAACTATCTCCATACCAAATTTCATCCAAATCGGTTCAGCGGTTTAAGCGTGAAGAGGTAACAGACAGACAGACAGAGACAGATACACTTTCGCATTTATAATATTAGTATGGATGGATATGGATTGTCTGTTTTCTTTCTTTCAATACAGTGTGAGAAAGACGAATGATCCGTCGCTTGACAAGCGAAGTCGCGGGAGTAGAGCTAGCGCGGCAAGAGGATCCTGCACTTCTGGACGGAGATGGGCTAACTAAGCCTATGATGGTTGCGTTTTTTACAAGATGTCTGTCTCTTTTTGATAAGTATGTAAGTGTGAGAGTGACGGATGTATTATCATTAATTTATTGGTGATAAATGCAACTATCATAAATAGGTCCACTGGTTGGCATAACCCTCAGAATGACGACTTTTCACGGACTTACAGCGGAAACGGAGCTCAAGCGGCGAGCAGCGGAGCGGTACATATGCACAGATCCCAAATTCCTAATACCTATCGCAACCTATAGCAAAATACTCTTGCCACGCTGAGAAGCAATGGTAAAACTTCTATACTATTATAAAGTTGTAAAAATGAAATGTTTGTATGTCGTTGTGGCTTCATTACACGCCAAATCGGCTAAACAGATTTCAACTATTTCTGGTACACGGGTTCACTCACGGGTAGCTGGGTATCTCCAGATGGTTATAGGATGCTTTTTACCCGACTACGCTGAAGAAAAAAAGAGGGGTTGTGACTTTTTATTCTTCGCGAACGAAGTTGCGGGCGCCTTCTAGTTATCTATAAAAGGGTCCCGTTTCGCAAATATATATTTTTATTTTTGGTATGTCTTTGTGTTCTCATTACGCCAAAACGGTTAGAGTCAGATTTCAACGATATTTCGTAAACGGATAGCTACGCATCAACTATACCTATAATACTTAGGTATATAGTTACTTTATATACTTTTATACAATACTATGTATATTGACATACTTATTACGGCTGTTACTTTTTGTACAATATCTCTACTATATTGTATAAAATTTAATAAAAATGATTTTTTTTATTCCCGGAACACACCCTCTTAGAAGTATCCCTACACATTAATATTAAATAATAAATGAAATAAATTGCAATTCAAGTCCTCCGCCGCGTCTGACTATTCGCGAGAAACTCAAAAACTAGTGAACGGATTTTCATACGGTTTTCGACGATAGACGGAGTGAATTTCTGAGGAAAGCTTATGTTTTTGTAAATTGGCTGAAATATTAACGTCATCGTTGTAGATATCGGAAAAATCCTACCGTTTGAAAGCTATCTCGGCGGACAGTGCGGAAACCGTTAAGAGTTACACATAAATCTTATATTGCGGGATTGTAAATTTCATTAAAATAGGTGTAAAAAAATTCGCGATAGCATATGTCTACCATAATACAAACAAGTTGGCATATATGTTCGGCTATCTGTGCGAAGCCCCGGAGGGTCACTAGTTATAATATAAGGAAGGCTTACCTGTATCTCTGATAATCTGATTCGTCCTTGTCGAGGTCCGAGAGTTGGTTGGGACACGCTTTGTTGCTAAGAAGGCTCAGGTACGATAAGGACGGGCAACATTCACTGATTTTATTCACGAACCCCTCCAAGTCTGTTATCTGGAAAGAATTTATAGTCATGTAAATTTCCGAGACGTACTAAAATATACCGCATAATCCCTACTCAGGTATTTATGACAAAATTCCGTCCATTTTATCTAATTTTTGTGGTATAATTCTTCGGGCATACCTGCTATGCGATCGAACCAGGGGGGCTACTCCGAAGTTCTAAATTTGAGGTTCACATTGTGCCGTCTCACTCATCAAATACAATTTAACACGAGAACAAGAGGGACGGCAAGATACTAACTTCGAATTTTGAACATTGGAGTATCCTCTCAGCACAATCTCGAAAGGAACATTATACATACTGGGCAGAGTCAAAGGCAAGCATTCCAGAGGTGGTCAGATGCCCTGAAGAATGCTTGTAGTTCCATGCAGAGGGTAGCCTATATGACCCTTGACCGCGCCAAGAGGTACGTAATTGTATGTCACGATCCTCAGCCACGAGGGAGCAACTAAGAAGACGAAGTAAAGCTAGTACTTTCGTGGTTTAGGTATAATAAATAGTAATTTTAATAAGTAGTAATTAGGTGTAATAAATAAATAAATAAATAAATAATCTTGCTTTTAGAAGTAACTGCTTTGACCGCTCGGTTTAAATGTCATGGTTGATCCGTGATTTCAAATTCAAATTAGTGGCCTGTATATAGATTTATCACCCGTCTTAGATATGTCCGCGAAAAAACCGGAATACGACGCATTTTGGCCAGGGCTCTTCCTTAATGAAGTTCAATAGCTACATCATATACATATGTATGTTATACTATTATAAAGTTGCAAAATTGAAATGTCTGTACATTGAAGATAGTTTGAAAAATATGTGTTAAGGACTATTTCAAGGCCACTGAACAGATTTTTTTTTGATATTTGTATGTGTCGTTGTGGCTTCATCATGCCAAAACGGCTAAACCGATTTCAACTATTTTGGTACTCGGTTACCCGACTACTCTAAAGTAAAAAAGACGGGTATTTTTTTTTCTTTTCCACCAACGAAGTTAGGATACATACTTAAATTATAGAACGGTTACTCACGTCGTTGAAGTCGATTATTGTTTGATAGATAAGTGTCGATCTAATCCGTGGACTTAATCATGAGCGTTTTCTTATGCTTTCGCACTGCTGGGCACGACGTGAGTAACCGCTTTGTCATCTAAATAAGTTTGAGTATCACGGAAGTTGATATTGAAATGGTAGAATAAGTCGTGAAAACATTAAGAAAATTAGACGCAGCCTCAATCAGTCTTCTTTCTGCTTCATAAATTGAGCGCCTTTGAGAGAGTTTTCCTCCTTGGGTGATTTTTTTCGAGGAAGGCAAAAATTTGTTTACAGTCATATAAATCTTTATCCAATTCGCTAGAACTGATTCGGAGAAATCATTACATTTGAATAAATATGCTGTACTCGTAAATACTTATGTACCAGAATTTCTCGTCTAAAGTATGAAATAGCATGTATTATCTCAAATACCTGAATACGTGTCAAATATAACGCCTGTTAAATGTGTTTGAAATGGGCTTAGTAATATCGAATACCTATCAACAGAGGACTAGATTTTTACGTATGCTGCTGAGTAACAATTTTCTCTTAATGGCACACATAAAGTTATATAATGAAATTTCTGTACATAGAATAAATATATTTTGAAAAAGTGATACGGATATTTAAAGGTTTGTTTTTTCATGTAATGTTTGTACGTGGCGTTATGGCTTCATCACGTCAAAACGGTTGCATATATTTCCCCATTTTTTTATATACTTGTAGCTACCTTCACAGATGGTTAAAGGATGCTTGTATCCGACTACGCCATTGACGTGGCATCGTACCGCGCGTTTGCTCAATACGGCACGAAGCCGTGTATCTGCACGACACAGCAACGTGTTTCTTTCGGGCGCACTGTGGTTTTTCTTCTATGGAGACAGTGACAAAAGTCGATATCTCCGAAAGTATTAATGATATTGAAAAACCAAAAATATTTTCGTGTTTGTTATTAAAAGATTTATTAAATAAAAGATAAGAAATAATAAAAAATATTTTGCAATAAAAAGATAAAACAAATTAATTAAATTTATGTCGAAATTACTTCATTTCAATAGTTTCTTTATTATGCTTATAATTAATAAGTAACACTATTTAATCCAACATGCATAAATTTACACACATAAATTATTTTATCAATAACAATAAAGTCATATTTCTATACAAATATCTGCTTGTTACGAGCAGGTACTTACTATACTGAAGTCATTATAAAAAATAAAATCTTTTACATATGTACAGGTATCTAAAACTTATTAAAACTAACATTGATTATAAAATTATAACCTAATCTACTTTATACATCTAATAGACTAACTACAGATTGAGACAAAACAGTTTTTTTTTTCAGAGGTAACTTTCTGAGGCTTGAGATCAATGGATCTGAATTTAATAAAGGGCGATTCAAAAGATCCTGGTTGGTCAACTCGCGTGAGTTTTTTCTAGTATTTCTAAGCCTGAATGCCTTTATATTTTTAATTGTCGACTCGGCAGTTTCTTCTGAGAGCTCTCCTATGGAAACCAACATGGTGTCTATCACTTCAGCACCGTGAATAAGCACTTTATGTACGGAAGCTGGCAAATTGTACCATGGAAATTCCTGAACAAGCTGCCGAGCCGTGTCTAAACAAAATTCCTTAAATCTATCAACCTTAATTTTATACCCAGAATTAATACAGTTGAGAATTGTAGCGCACCTATCAATAAGATCTTGCCTAATTCCGGTAATTTCAGCTGCAACATCAGATTTGTCAAGAAACTTTCTTGCTGTGTTCCCGTCATTTGAATTGCCACTTCCTCCACTGCGTGGTTTGTCAACTACCAACCCTAACTTCTTTTTAAATTCACTTTGGATGGTCTTCTTTCTTTCTGCTAATTTTTCCTTTTCTTCAGTCGTCCGAACTTGCCACTTTTTCACCTTGAGCCGATACGACACATGAAGCAAATATTCAAAAAATCTTATACGAGCATGCAGAGGTGATAATCCAAACTCTAACGTAGTTGTGTCAACGTCTTTGCCCAGACACATGTCAATCTGATTAATGTCCTTGGGTGTAGCTTTGCACATATAACAACCTGGTAGCAGATGCCGTATCACTTAACGCATTACATATCTTGCCGTCCACCATAGTCAGTTGAAGTTGATGATGAACTGCAAGTTCTTCGCCACAAGGCAACATACACGTCGTAGGCAGTAGCTTATCAATTTGGTTCTTAAAATAAGTTTCTTCACTTTTTGACAACTCTTTAGTCTTATAAACAAAGATCAGAAACAAATGAAAAAAAAATTTTTCGACGATACTGGACTCGAACCAGTGCCTTGAGCCTGACCGGGGCAGCACGCTCTACCATCTGAGCTAATCGTCCACACCAGCAGTCGACGAATTTTGTCATCTGTTCTTGCTTATGGATCTCTGTATGGTGCATCCGACTCTTTAGCCGTTAGCGCCGCCTAGTGCAGAACTATGAGGTTACTTTCACCCCGAGCAGATACCTTTACAGGTACCATTGCTCGGCGAGAGGTGGCGCTATTATCAAGACTGTACTTTTTGTTTTTTACAAATATCATGATAATAATCACAATTTTTGCAATTTATTAGTGGATCATTCCACTAGCGTTATTATTATAAGCATAGGTTTCTTCTCCTGTTGTGGCCACTATAGAAACAAGACGTAATGGAACATATGATGTCACAAATAAGCTTCCTCTTCTAAAGTTGGGTCAGTCGTAAAGCACTGTTTATATTCACTGTGACCTGTACTTCCATCAAAACCCCACTTTCCAATCAACGTAACCTCGCCTAATGACTCAGGGTCAACACTTGACATTACTGAATTTTGTGACTCGAGTAGTCTATTTGCTGTATGGTCCAATAAACTTTGTAAATCAACTTCCGCACAGGATTCTTTTATAGATATTTTATCAGGGTAGCACTGTTTTTTGGCCTCTAAAATCTTTTGCTGTTAATGAACTTCATCGTGTTTAGATACTGTTGTTTTGTTAATTTGTTTTGAGTTATAAACGATAGAGTCTCGTTTGGATCCACTTCACATCTATCACTACCTGGTACTGATGAAGTACCTATTAACGCACTGACAGCTGATTCATCAATTTGTGAGAGCTCCGCCAATCGTGTTTGTTGTTGTCGCTTACTGCAAGTACCATAATCCTTTAGTGGGCGGCCGATGTTCGAAGTAGAATTTTCTCGTTCGGGCAACGCCTCCGAAATCTGCACTAGTTCAATTGTTTCAAGGAAAGCCAGCCATTTTGCGTTGATTCTAATTAAATTCTCTCGAGTCCTGTTTGATTTTTTCCAGAAAGCGATCAGCGTTGTGGTTAAGTATGTAATACGATTTACTAATGTCTCAGTATTAAAACTTTTATTTTCCGGCACATTTTTAAAAATTTCCTCTAATACTTGTTGAGTTTTTTCCTTGTTTGATCCTTTAAAATTACTCCATAATTCAAATATATGCATTCTTGTAAACTGCACCTGCAAAAAATAACCTGAAAGAAAACAAACAAATGTTATGAGAATTCGATATTTTTCGTAGCTCCCTCTACGAAAAGCGTAGAGGCCATATTATCAGAGAACGGGCAAAATCGGGCAGTAGGTCTGAAATGAGTCAGATACTACATTATTCAAGGTTTATTTCAAATATAATATTATTTCTATGAAAGGATCTGAACTACGTTGAATCTCAATTTGAAAACACAGGTAAGTAATGTTTTTGTGTAAAATTAAGTGATTCGTAGCAGGTATATAGATACAAAATTATGAAGAGAGTGACTGTAAATAATAATAAAAATTAGAAAACATACCTTTATCATTAATTTCCATAATAAGTCACAAAGATAAAACAATTTTTTTTGTAGAAATACGTCAACAAACAACTTTCACTTTAATGACTCACTGATAAGGTTAATCATGTGGTGTAAGTGTGTTCACTTCAGAGGGTCAAAAAATAATGATGGTCTCCAATTACTTCAAAACTATTTATAGTTTTTGGTAGGCTGGCTATTACTAAGTACTTAGGCAATAACAAATTACAGTTTGAATGTTGTGGATTTTCAGAGATATGTCGTATGAACGCGACCACAGTGGGGCGCCGCGCGGTTTCACGTTGACGGCGCCGAACCGTAGTAATGCCGTCAAGTGTAAGTACTACACTTCAGGTAACTAGATAATTACGACAATTTTGGCGACATAAATCGGGTCACCGAAAATATGTATTATAAGTCATAATCTTAATTAACTTGAAAACCAGCGCCACGACAACATAGACACAGAGTGACGATGACCCCCCTATCAGTGCCTGATGTATTTTTTGTTGTTTAATTGATGATCTTCATCTTAACGAAAACGTTTCATGGAATACATAATTTCATAAAAAGCATTTTTCTTTAAAACCCTTAATAATTACAACAAACCTAACCAAACAGGTTCTACACGATGTTTTTTCAATAATCATGAAAATTGAATGTTTTCAGGAGCTAAAGTTGTCGCTGAAGCATTCTAGGAAACGTCTGTTGATGAAATGAAAGGATACCATTGTCAATTCGTCATCATCATCATAATTTCAGCCATAGGACGTCCACTGCTGGACTGGACACAGGCCTCCTCAATCGATTTCCACATGGACCGGATAGAGGCGACGAGCATCCAGCGAGTCCCCGCAACCCTAATCAGGTTGTTCCAAAACATGCCGGTGGCCTTCCACTTAGGTTCTTCGAGCTTTGTACCCTGTCCATAGCCACTTCAGTTTACGTACGGTTCGTCTACGAATCTCCACTTTTCTGATTCGATCTCGTGTCAATTCATATGAATTAAATAATGCAGCCTTCAACATACTACTATATCTTTATCTACATACATCTATATCTCACTGGGCGTTGGAAAATTAATATTACAGAGCTTCACCGATGAAGCTGTGAAGGTAATATAATTTTTCACATTATTTGTTCCCGCTTGAAGGGTCTCCCTTATCTACGATGTCGTGTCATATACAGGTGCCTTATATTACAAACTATGTCAAGTGTCACTCAGAATAGATGGACACGTTATTATCTTATAGGAAACATATCATGCAAGATGGTGTGTTGTTTAATCGAGTGGACCGATCTTCACCTTCATTAGTTTGTTGGAACGAGCATGCATTTTTATTTGCCCAATGTAATATTATTGTAATTTCGTTGTCAGATGTGATTTAAAAGGAAATGGGAACTGTCCGTAAAAAGATTAACATTTAAATTGTAAATTAACCGCCATTGGGATCCGTAGGCCAATACAGTGTATACATTTTTTGCCGGACTACGGCAAACAAACACATATGCGTGTTCCACGGTAGCGCTTAAACTATTCAACCAATTGCAATACCTAAATGATGTGTCAATCGCTTTGTTATATGGTCCAGCCCCCCTATTGCCTAACGCGTTTGACGTTCGCAATCAGAATTAAGTCTCATGATTTTGTATGGGCTATGACAGTTGATTTGGATGCCAAGTGTCAAAATTTCGTTAGGCAATAACCCCCCAGGTGACATAGGCTAAATTTTTCACACCGACCTCACAAAAGGAGGGAGCGATACAGCGATAAGTCTTTACCATTAAAATCCCGATGTAACTGATTTCGATAATCGTTTTTCGTTGGAAAGACAATACTTCAGTTGCTTTCTCATAGAAATTTGGTGGAGATCTGATACTAGAATCTATGACATTTATAGCGCTCTTTAATTATACCAGGCACTTGTATAATTATTAAACTTTATTATAAAATAATGCAAGCACTATTTTGATGAAGGCACCAGAACTATATAAAGCACGAAAATAATGCCTTACAAAACTAACACCCGACTGCTAAAAAAAGAATGTATAAATGAATTTTATTTCATTTCGGTCACACACAGGGGCATTTTGGAAAATGATATGTGTAAATATTCAGTAGTAGTCGGAGGCATTCTTTTCATTCTCAAAATATTTACTTAGGTTTTTTCTTATTTTGAAATAAAACCGAGTAAAAGTTAATATATTTCAGGACCTACGCTGTAATTAGATGTATCGGCACATGTGGCAGAACTCTCTAGAATCACAATTAAGTATAAAGTTTTGCTATAGTTTCTGTAACTAGTAACTAACAAACAACAAACAAACTAAGTAAGAAATACAGGGAATAATTTTATGTCTCGGATAACTACTTCGGCAATAATACTTAGGTACAGGCCTCTACACTCTAAGTAGTAAAAGCCATATGTTTTACTAAAGCTGTCACGATAAATTTCTGCAAGGCCCTCGAGTATGTATAAGGTGCTTAACATTACGAGGGTCATGCAAAAAGTGCATGACAAAATACTCCATACTTATTTGCTCGATAGTAGTATATTATATTATACACCAACGAAAATACAGGAGGTTATTTACTTATACTTTAAATATGATACAGTCGGATAATCGAAATAGATTTTCAATTTTTTTTCTGATTGATTCTTGCTTTGGGATTGGCCTTTTGCAACAAGAAGCTCATGCTTTCTATTCTGCCTCACCTGCCACATTCCCCTAGAAAAAATAATTGAGTATACAACTGTACAGTTTATTTTGCCATGACCCGCGTATTAGCAAGGTAACGATACGTATGGAGTCGTTAAGACTTTGTTCTTTGTTTTGGCTTGAAAAATTGGCTCGGCCGCTTAAAAGTTTGAGTCGGTGATTTTTATCATTCCAAACGTGTTAAACAATCGAAAAACGCATTATATTTAATAGGTATTTTAATTAAAAGTATATATATTTTTTTAAATAATAAAGATATCGCTACCCTGATGCTTCAATAGGCATTTAGGGCAAATTTTGTGCCATTACTAGTATAGCCGTGATGGATGAGAATTGAGAAGTTGGATCCATGTGAACCCCATTAACCTTTCCATAGATCTAGATGTCTGGAAGATGCCTAGTGGTCCGTATCATACTGAGTTATCTTTCAAAAATTTTATTTAAGGAAAAAACCTGAACGTTGAAAGTATTTGTCAAGCTTTACCTTTTTAATTTGTTTCATATTTTTTGAACGTATGGTTATTTCGGAGCGATTATTTCCGAAAATATTCACTGGAACGAAAAAATCTTACGACCTTAAAGTGACCTTTTAAAAGAACTATCGAAATATGTGCTACACGTTGCTGTTTAGTGAAAGAAAAAATGTTTGCATTTTCTGTTACATGTATTGGGTGATTTGGGTGCCTCCCCAAGAAATATTATTTTTTGTTATTTAACTACCAAACTAAGTATCGGCTTATACAACACACCTTTACACCCATCAATATACCTACACCTAGTAGTTTATATGGATGGTACAGGGGTGTGTCAATTGGTGGGCGCGTGATTAATAATTTACGGTACGCTGATGATACTACTCTTCTTGCACAATCAAAAGAAGATAACGAACAACACCTGAGACGTCTAGAGACAACCAGCGTTCAATTTGGACTTGCCCTCAATAAAGATAAGACCAAAATGATGATTGTGAATCGAGCTGAACAAGTCAGCATGAACGTACTAAACATAGCCAACTGTGAAGCAGTACAAAGCTATGTCTACCTCGGTTCTACTGTCTCAAATGCTGGAGGATGTGAAGCCAAAATTAAGCGGAGACGCGCCATCACAAGGTCGGCAGTGGAACGGTTGGAAAAGATTTGGAAAGATGGGGGATAACCAAAAAGACAAAGGTCTGTTTAATGAAGTGCCTTGTCTTTCCAATCTTTCTTTATGGCGCTGAAACTTGGACTCTTAGGCTACAAGATAGACGAAAAATCGATACGATGGAGATGTGGTGCTGGAGACGCCTTCTGAGGATCCCATGGATGGCTTTTCGCACCAACAATTCTATCCTCAAAGAGTTGCAGATCCAGGATAGACTCTCGGCGACCGTGCAGTTTCGAGTATTGAAGTTCTTTGGCCACATCTCCCGAAATAAGAACTCTATGGAACGGTTGGTAGTACAGGCCCAGATGGAAGGCAAGAGAGGACGAGGCCGATCACCGACTCGCTGGACCGACCTTGTTAAAAAGACCACACAGAGCACTATGGTACAGTGCACTCGCTTTGCAGACAACCGGGTGAAATGGAGACGCATCGCGAAAGCTGCTGTCTCTCAGAAGAAGGACGAGGATGAGGATCCAAATGTGGATACCATTGCCGTAACCACGACCACTCTGCCAAGAGTGAACTACTGATGATGACGGACGAACATGACGAACCTATAAGGATAATTTTTTTGCCATTTTGGCTACGGAACCCTAAAAACGTCCAAATGCAATCATGATGTAAATATCATGCTTATAAAAGAGTTGGATAAATTCAGTCTTCCCAAAACTTTATGATTCGAGTAATCTTCCGAAGTTGATAACTCTCTGCTCACGACGTATTTTTAACGAGCTGATGCGCGCCTTTTTTATACGGGCCTTCTTCGCGCGTCAGCAGCACATTCATATACATATAATCTACTCGTATCTCATGTACTCATGCCCTAAACTCCGAACAGTAACATCCTCATTTTTTTTTAAAGACACGGGATATGCGGCGCCTCAATAGGTTTTTAGGGTAAATGTAATTCGTGACAGTAAATATTAGCATGATGGATGAGCAGTGGAATCAAGTGGACCCCATTAGCCTTTCCGTCAATCAATCAGTGGGGGATATGCCCAGTGGCCCATATTATAATAACGTGTTTACAGGTACGAAGGATAGACGGACAGGGTTGGATTTATAACTATGATTGTTGGAATACTTGAAAATTAACAATAATAAATGTGTGTAACTTAGAAAGTGCCCGCAACTTCGTCAGCGGAGGAGAAAAAATCATAACCCTCTTTTTTTCTTCAGCGAAGTCAGGTAAAAAGTATCCTATAACCATCTGTAGATGGCCAGCTACCCGTGTACTAAAAATGGTTGAAATCCATTCAGCTGTGTTGACCTGATGAACGCCGGTTGACGGCCGCAACGATACATACAAACAGCAAAAAAATAAAAAATATATAATTTTCGATTGAATGACCTATCACTTCTTTTTTGAAAATATATTCAATGTTCCTTTTATATTTCTTTTATACAACTTTATAATAGCAAATATGTATGATTTTTCTTTAGACTCAGGGACCACTCATGTGAAAAAGAAGTATCTACCTAGCAGTGGCGTGGCGTCAGGAAAATTACAAGCGAAGCCGAAGCGTATTCATTTAAGCATATTTAAAGAAAAAGGTGGTTATGAGCCTCTCCTTGGGCAACCCGGTGGGAATCGGCTTATATGGACGCCACACCACTGCTACCTAAGGCAACATGTTGTGCCCCCGCAAGAGATACAACACTTCACTGCCCAAAGAACCTGGGAATTCCTAGACTCAACTGGCCACAGCAGTGAACTTATGTAGAGTACTTTGTGTTTCGTCAATCAGTGTGCATTTTGCTACTAACAGAATGCTCAGTTTAGGATCAAACAACGATATAATAAACTCCATTCACTTTCATATCGTTACACGTGTGTTTCAATAGTTTCCGTAACCCAATAATGGCCACGGATTTTTTTTTCTGTAACTCGTTGCCATGGTTACGTAAAGAGCAATTTTTGTAACTATTGCGTCGTTAAAAAGTGAACATTAGTTTCTTAGTTTGGACCCACGAAGCGATTGTATAGCGATTTGCTTCAACATTGGGCATTTAACAGCTAAGGAATGGATAGTTATTTCCACAAATGCCGTCTGATAGAGACAGCTATTTAGCGATAAGACCGCCAGTTGTTTATTTCTACTTGTAATATTACTTGATATCTGTGTTTTGGTATTTTTTTTTGTCCAGACAGTTGCCGTTTTGCGTTGTGGACTTTTTGAGATCAACCCATAAAAAGCACCTAGCTTGCGTCATCCATCCATAACTTCGCCTCTAGATTGATAAAGTAAGCGCGGTCCTTGCACAGACTAAAGGTGCGTCCACACTTGTATCATTTGCTCGTATTCGATCACCGTGCCGTGGCATGACTGCGTATCGCGCTGCTTAGACGCTTACTGCCGGCGCGCCGATCATGCCGCACTCGTCCGATATAAATGTGTGATACGCGTAGCAACCCGGATTTCGAGCGATCGGATCGGCGTAACGTCCAAACGCGTGATCGTGACACGCGATCATGCCACGGAACGAAGACCTGATCGGGCAAACGATACAAATGTGGACGCACCTTTATGTATGTCCGTACAAGGACTTCGCTGCTGATCATAGGTCGCCCCCACACTTTTACAACGAACAGTCACATGTTTTCTGTTTCCAAGTTTAACTAGGCCATCAGTCCATCTTAAATAAAAATATTAAAGCAAAAAGTTGAACATTTTTATGCATCGATTCGAGCGCCATAAAAAATTTCAACATTTTGCTTTAATATTTACTTTAAAATTTTTCCGCTTTGACAAAAATTTCATCAGTCCATCTTGTGGGGGTTTGTAGGGAAACTTTCCGACCGAATTTCTGAAGATGTTTTGTTGTTTCTTGCTCCATAGCGCGTTAATCGTTGAATGGGTTTCGATAAAACTTGGTACACATATGTCGTGGATAAAAAAACAACTTTTTTTTTAGCCTATTAAGGTGTCTCACTGCTGGGCTACTTAATTCCTGGTAAAGCGATCTAAGCCTCGGGTAATTGCTACAAATCAGTAACGTGCGGTCCATATAGGCAAGAAGGCACTGCCTACCCTGAACGACCATGGCTCTATACAAGCAAAAGAAAAACTGATACCCTGAAGCCCTGCACGACTATAGCTCACTGTAGGCACAGAAAAACAGCCTACTTTGGCCTAAAACACTGTGCACACCAATACGGTTGTAGATTAGATAATTTGTACTCGATATTTTAACAAAGCCTTTATCGTAATATACGTAAATGTCTCGCCATACGAAACGATATTCGTATCGACGGGTATTACCACCTGTTCAGAGGTAATAATGTCCATCTTACACATTTACGTTTAAGATTAAATGAATATTCGTATACATTTTAATGTTTTCCAAACTCATTGTAGATTAGAGAAAATGTTGGCATTTTCAATGTTTAACATTATCCTGTAGATACCGCAATAATTTTCTCAGAAATCTCTGTAAATTCTGTATATAATTTCCATTTGGAAGATTCGCGATAAATCATTCAATTAATCAAATCAAAATTTATATCCTTAGAGAATTTACAGTCAGATTTGCATAAATAATATTTTCTTATAACTACCTATTTTTCTGTTGTATGACATGAAGGTCGGTGTATCGACAAAGAATATCCGAATCCCCCCTCTCTGTTATCATTTTCAGTATGCTATTTGAGCACCCCCTCATCTGCATCACCACAGATGCCATCTTCTTTCGCACTTTGCCATAAAAATCCTCTACGCTAGCATCGTCAAACATCCCAGAGGCGCTGCAAAATCTAGGAAGCCGAAACAGGATCCTGTCAATATCATTATACTGGATACGAAGGGTATTATAGGGCTTCAGCCTGAAACTTGCCCATAGGCCACACGAATAGAACCTTTGACAGTAAGCTCTAAATAAAGTTAGCTTTACTTGGGCACTATAACGTGCGAACCTGTGCGCCAGCATCCCGCCTCGGACAGACAACGCCCTGCGCTCCCTCTCAATATCTAGATCGTCTTTTAGGTCCTCGGGTCACAATATGACCCAGGTATTTGAAGTGTCGGACACGATTTAGAGGAACTCCGCTTAACATTTTGGGCGAGTAGGCTGGACACTTAATATTACCCCTGAAAATCATGAACTCGCTTTTGACAGCGTTGTACTTCAATTCTGTTATGTACACGGGCCGATCGTTTTATCGATTCATTATGTTATGTACCTAAGAGAGGCGTAAGGCGCGGTGTGAAAGAGTTAAAAGGCCAGCGGGCGGGTGTATACGTTTGCGGATTATACTCGTGAAAAGAGTTGAAAAATGTGGTGGTAAATTTCGCAGCCACGAGTCTAATAAGATAAAGAACCAGTTATTATTCGGTCAATCACTGGAGTTAGTACGTTAGTAGTCTATGTTTCAATTTAATCCATCCATCTAATCCGTCGCCTAGGACTCTATGTTTCAACTTAATCTATTCACCTAATCCGCCGCGCCTAGGAGTCTATGTTTCAATTTAATCCATCCACCTAATCCGCCGCCTAGAAGTCTATGTTTCAATTTAATCCATCCACCTAATCCGCCGCCTACGAGTCTTTGTTCCAATTTAATCCATCCACCTAATCCGCCGCCTACGTTATACTAACTCCTTCAGAGGTCCCACAAAAATGCCGATACACTTATACCACTTGGCCGTTATTTATTTTATCTTTAGTGCCAGGAAAACAATTTAAGATTAAGCGTCTACAAAGGGTGGCTCAAGTAAATCGGATTATACGACATAATAGGGCTACTACTGAAGTTCCCTCTAATGAATCATGGGCTTTCGTTACTACTTAGAAGCGGAATAAAGGAGACCAGCAACAGCTGGCCAGGCCTGTTTGCTTCCAAATGATTTATGTCTAGTTCTGACATGGAGTGTTTTTGTTTCAACGAAAATGGGTTTGCTCTTAACTACAATCAAGCCTGGTAGTAAGAATTGGTGGAGCCTATGATGCAGCGAGCGCACCCAAAATATGCCTATGTACCGTTAGCATAAGTATGGTGACATGGTTCTGTCGCACTACAAGACGCATCGTGGGTCGGCCCACAAGATAGACTTACGAGCTGGTTATGATCATCAGACGCCGATGGATAGAGAAAGTGTGTTACCATTCGTTGTGGAAGTCTTTGGGTAAAACCTATGTGCAGCGACAAATGTCTACTGGCTGAACTGAAGAATTATTGTCCGACAATACAAGTGATTGAATTGGTCTTACGCTCACACCCACTCTTAAACGTACCCACGGTCTGCAAGTTGCCTGAAATGCGACGTAAGACTCAAAATTATTTGCCAGTCGAGATCACCTTGAACCTAATCGCGTCTATTAGGTATACACATAGCATTTATGCATTATATGTTCATCCTCCAGACTGGCTTATATTAACGAAGCACACGTAGTGCTTGTTACTTGTGTCACGTAGATACAAACAGCTATTTTCTATTCGATAAAGCCAACCAATATCACGGCATTGTGAGTTCTGAAGTGCGAAACCCTGACACGGTTGTTAAGTTTAAACTTTATAAGCTGGTTACGTGGCTGAAGCTTATAAATTTTCAATGACGAGGTCTTGGTATAAGGATCAGTATAATCTCATAAGTTTTTAAATTAAAACAAGGATCGAGGGAGATTAGAGAGCGGCTGAATCCATTGGACTGTCATGGGGTACTCGAAGCGAGTAAACAGGGTGAGAATTTCAATATCTGCAGGTACAGTCAGCATTAAATAGTTTGTAACATCCAAAACGCCAAATATATTGTCACACGATTTTGCGCCTATGGTAATAAAAGTGTGCTGCAATATATTCGGCGCTTTGGATGTTACAAATTATTTGATGCTGACTGTACCGCCTCCGACTTGTCCAAGCAAGCAACAGCCGCCATGCAGCAGTTTTTGTACTATGCGAAAGATGCATTTTTTATTGATACCAATCGATCGATTTCTTTTTACTAAGAAATGTATTTATGATACCCATTGAAAATTAAACACTAGAAACAATTTTTATTATAATCGAGATTCAAAGTCAGGCATTTAGAAGCCCCATATAAATACAGCGACACGTGACGTCACTCATGTCACAACGTGCATGGAATGGGTAAACAAATATCTTCTTCTTTAGGCGTTAAAATTTGCGATTAAGTATATAGTGTTCATATTTTTTTGTCTTCATTGATCCGTAAACAATCACAAGGTAACGGTTCTTTTGGACGAGAAAAAACTAACTGTAATTTTGGGCTGTAATATTAAAGATGACACCTTTCTTTCTTTAATATCACTTTTCTAGGCTCGAACCTCAAATATATATTCGTACATTTTTCCCTATTGTGTTTCATACCGGGACATAATACCTATTTAAGTATTTTTTTCTGTTCAACCTAATCGATTATCGCTATTAGTCTTGTCTAGTAAGAATATGATGAGTGGGCACTGATTTAGTTTGGTTAGAGGTAGTTGACCTCATGTAATGATGCATACAATATATATTTTTTACAAACTAAAATAAATCTAATCTAGCGTAACATTACGTTAAGGGTCACGCTAATGAACTACCCTGGAATAATTAACCTTAAGAATAGGGTTAATGATTCCACAGAGGATATCTTCTTTTTCTTCTTAGTCGGTCCCTCATGGCTGAGCATTGTGAGATTGTGACCAACAGTAATGTCCCTCCACTTGGCGCGGTCAAGGGCCATATGGGTAGCCCTCTGCATGTCGTTTCATTTGCATTTTTCACGGTGTCAGACCCCTGTCGAGATTTGACCTCTGGAACGTTTGCCTTTGAATTGGTCCAGAAAATGCTCCTTTCGAGGTTGTGCTGGTTATATCGCATAATATGCCCGAAGAATTTGAGGATTCTCTCCTGGCAGATAGTTGAGAGCCGGTTTGTGATATTGAGAAATAAATTCGTAGTACCACTATGTGTTCAAAATTCAAATGTTGCAATTTTCCTTCAATCACGACAATGAAAGAGAAACCAACACGTGTATCGTTCAATTCTATTTCGCTAAGTACTATTTAATATTTAAACAGCTCTTTGACGTTTGACACGTGTTCAGAAGTTTAGAAATTTCGTTAAAATATTTAGGGACAAAATTACAATAGAAAATATATCGAGGGACACAATTAATGCTTTTTAAGAGCTCTAATTGACTTTGAACTTTTTGATATCAATGAAAACACTTAATTATACGTAGAACTGTTTAGAAACTTTATAACAAGAAGCACTAGAAAGTGCCCGCAACTTCGTTGGCGGAGGAGAAAAAATTATAACCCTATTTTTCATTTAACGTAGTCGGACAAAAAAAATCCTATAAACATTTGTGGATAACCAAGTACCTACCCGTGTACCTACAGAAATAGTTGAACTCTGTCCAGACGTTGAGGCGTGAAGAGCACAGACACATACATATATTATATAAATAAAAATCAATTAAATAAATGTATGTTCGCGCATCATCACTTCAGAACGGCTGGCTATTTGGCTAATTATTTTTTGTTGTCTTTGTAATAGTCGAAGAAAATATACAAAAAAAATCATGGAAAACAAATTTTGGGTTTGAAAATCACCATATAAGAAGTGAGTACATAAGGGAGATAATAAAATAGTAGATTATTTGACAAGGGGCTAAAATAAGCCATTATAATACGAAGTGATTATTTGGACGAGCTCACGAAGTGAGCGAGGACAAATATGTCTGAGTGTCATAATGGCTTTTAGCCACGTGTTAAACACTCTGCTTTTCACTTCGACTGCGAGAAAATAAAAAAATTAACATTAAAATTGTATATTTCATGAAAAACTAAAAGTACAGTTTGAGCAATTCTATCAAAAAAACTGATCAGGTTGGTTTGTTTGCTAATATGACGTAATTTTTGAGCAGGAGAAGTGAAAAAATAATAATTAATACCCCCCCTTTAACTTCGAAGTTAACCGAGCGATTTTTTTTATTTTTTCTCCATTAGTATAAACAAACATAAATATTACACGAAAATTTTAACAACGGCTCTAAGTAGCTAATTTTGTAAATTTTCAAAAAACCTACTTGAACAACTTCGTTGCGTTAAGTTTGCACCTCAATTGTATGCAACGTTATAGATATCAGGTGCAAACTTAACTTAACCGGAACCGGGTAATAATGTTAGCCGATTTTTCTCTAACGCAACTCGGTACCATCTCTGGATCTAATGTATGCTTTTACCACATAAAACGTTTCGAACGTGATTGTGACAATGTTATTTGCCTACACAAAAACGTGAATACGATCGAAGTGTGTTGTTGCGTCAGTAACTTACATTCAAGGCTCTGACACCTGCAGAAAAGAGACTCTTATTTCCTTAGTCATAACTTTCGATTACCAAAGCACTTAATAGTTCTCTCTACTTCATTAAAATTTTCGGAACTGTGGAAATCGTGCTATGAAGAGCTAGGCATATCCTCTAGAAGTCTAGATCTTCACGACTCCCTATCAGATGCCTCCTGCAGCCAGTTGTTGAAGAACGTGTCCAGATCGTCTCCCCATCTTCACCTACGCCTGCCCCGTCCCCGTCACGATATCTTTATACTAGGTAGCACTCCTAGCCAGAAATTAAATTATCGTTGACAATAGGGTAGTTTTTCAGTCGGTTAGATCAGAAAGAGAGAGAATCAAAAAATATTGGACACGCATTTATTCTTTTGTCAATCAAACGAAGAAATACAAAGATAAAGCGCCTCAAAATTTGGGAGTGGGGGCGCATGACGTCACGCCGTGCGAAAAATAGCTGCACGGCGTGACGTCACTGGGAACTTTAACGGGCTATATCTTCATTATTTCGTGTTTAATTGATAAATTTTAAATTTTACTTTTTACAATTCATTCTTTTTACAAAAGAAAAATTACGTGTCCAATATTTTCTGATAATCTTACTGATGGACTAATTATATGTTTTTAGGACACAAGCCTATTGTGGTCAACTGCTCATCCCTTGTAATTTTCAAGCTGTTTCACCAAACTAGTAATTAGCCGTCTCTCTCGTTCATGGAGTAATTTACCTAGTTTCCTTATACCTATACAGATAATTTCGGGCATAACAAAAGTTATCAAAATATTTTCATCTGTTTCCGCGAAAAAAGTTATCAAATTCCGCATTAGCGCGTGGCAAGATACTGAGTTTTACACCGCTGACGGGGTCGCAAGTACTTTTACCGCGCACGTAACAGTACTGACGTTTATCGTAAAGCCTCATACATTGATTTAAACATTTTAAACCACAGGTTTAACGCTTAACTGAGTCGGTTTCTGAGGCATGGGAGCGGTACGGGAGGGCTGACAAGTGACGTGATATGACGTTTCGTAACTTTCTTGCCTGTATAAGCCTGTCGCCCAACTGAAGTTACGCGTTGTTTGACGTTCCGTAAACGCACCCCTTCCGTTTCCAGCACTCATTATCACATCAAAACCGAGCTTAATCGCGAATAAATATAAACTATTTACTTATTTGCGCTGGTATTTTTTTGACGTTTCGGACATCGCGTTACGTACGGTCAGCTACAGAGAAAACTCCATGTAATAGTGTTTGTGTGGCGGAGTGGTTACTTTACTGTGCAGCCGACTGTCGCATATGTTGAAGCATTGGGACACCATTAGAGTAAAGATTAAGTATAACGACATACTGTGTTTGCGATACAATTTTAATTTATTAAAATGTTACGATTATTCTGGCTTATTTCTTCAATATATCCGACAGGAAACTGAGAGTGGTTGAATCGCCTGTAGAATCACCCAGCAACATAATCTTGACGGAACACTTAATATTTATTCGCGATTATGCCCCGTTTTGTTGTGTTGTGATAAGCCCCAAAGTGCCTTCGTCTCCAAATATGAATATTATTTGTAATCACCTGGTTATTGTTGACTGAAAGCGTTCGTAAATGTGGTAGAGTCGGGAAAACGACGCTATCCCCCAAATTGTTGTTGTCCATTATCAGCTCGTCCAATCGAGGAAACTGCTCTAGGCCTCGCAGTGTCTCGATACTGTTGTAACTGCAAACAAGATTTTTATCACTCTACTAGAATGGAACATATGCATGGGTGAGTAAAGGAAGCTACTAGAACTCTTGCCAACATGCGAAAATGATCTCGAGACACCTTGAGTAACTTATTTCGATCGGTATTAAAATATATTTTGATCAAAATGTTACTATCAGCGAGAGAACCACAAGCACAAAAAAATATACAAAAGTCTCAAGGATATAAAGGTAAAGAAATGCGAAAAATTAAAGATTATTTTTATATTAGTGTTACTAGGTAACAATGGTGTGAAAGAGTACAACAGAACATTACAAATTTCCCCACAGTAGTTATGTATGACGCCGCAATTATTTACGAAGCCTTTGTGTGGGGTATCAAATAAAATAAAAAAATGACGAAAATATGCCACTGTACTTGTTTTTTCTTCGTCATCACTAATTAGAAGCATTATTGGAGAGATTCCCTTCTATTTATACCCTGATAATTGTTACTGCCAAGGCGCTAAGAAACTGATCATGCAAAAGGATCGAATCACGTAAATAACATGTTTGGTTTATCTCAAAGATCGTGCATGTTGTAAATGAGGCTCAGTAATCGAGGTTCGCGATCCTTACGATACGGCCGAAGCGTCGAGGTGGGTAAAATACGTTCTATACGTGAAAGATTTTATCAAAAAGTTAGCGAGAAAATTATCGCAAATATATTATCACACAAAATTGGGTTAAATTTGAATCTTGTTCTGAAGTAAGTCGGGTGATTTTATTGATTTGTACATAAATATTTAATCTTTATTGCACAAAAGAAAACTTATCGTACAAAAGGCGAACTTACCGCCATAAGGCATTTTCTACCAGTCAACCTTGGGGTAGAACAAAAGCAGAACAATTGTGGTCGGTAATGAAACGTATGTAACTACAAAAACACATACCATGATATTGGATTTTTATTGACACCGAAAGACAATTTACTATAGCGAGTATTTAATTATAATAAACATTAAAATAATAATTGACTCAATAATGTATTATTATTTGTAAAGACGGCCTCTTTAGCAAAGATTCTATGAAATTATAATATCTCATACAAACGAAATAAAATAAATAAGTAAATAAATATAACCGCCCAATTTAGTGTTATGGGTACTATTTAGACGACGATATACAGGGTGACTGGAAATTCGCCGTATTCCTTCAAAGGGGTTATTCTATGGTTCATTTGCAATGATTTAAGTCCAGTCAACTAGGGGTCAAAACTCATTGGTTTTCAAGTTATTGGAGTTTTTAGATTTTTTTGGAAAATACCCGCCTATCGACCTACAAGTGGTATTTTTATACAAACTACTTCAATTTGGATTAAAAAAAAAACATTTTCTTTTAGCCAATGAGTTGCTAATTACGATAAATAACAAAAACATGCAAAATATGCAAAATTTTACAGGAAAAAAAGAATTTGAAGTCACCAGTACTTGATTTTATTTCCAAATTTTGTAACATTTTGACACATAACTTTAAAAAAAAGTAGGACACTTGACGTACAAATTACAGAAATAAGTTTCTAAGTTCATAAGCTTTCTAAAAAGGTAAAATAGTTGACATTTTTAGCTCAATTCTTAAAATTATTAATGATAATAGCAGAGCAGGCTGAGGACTTGACTTGATGAGTAAGGTAAGATAAGGAGAAACTGGGGAAAGAACAAAAATAAAAATAATAATAATAATTTAATTTTAAAAAGGAAAACCAGTTTGTAATTACAAATTTTGCTCGAACTGCCTGCCTTGGTTTCGTATGCAAGCACGAAGCCTTTTTCGTACTTCAGTGATTGTAACTCGCGTTGAAAGCTCTTCTTTAATTTTTTGTGCAGCTGCCAAAATTTTTTGACGTAACTCTTCTACGTTACGTATCGGTCGGTCGTAGACCAACGCCTTCATGTGACCCCAGATGTAGAAATCACACGGAGTTAAATCTGGACTCCTGGCTGGCCAAGGGATTGGTCCTCCTCGACCAATCCATCTTCTTGGGTAGTTTCGATCCAGCCACTGTCGCACACCCCCGTAATAATGAGCAGGGCAGCCATCGTGTTGGTAAACCATATTCTGTCTCGTCGCAAGTGGCACATCTTCCAGTAGCATGGGTACTTCATCTCTCAAAAAATTTTCATACGCGATGCCGGTTAATCTCGCGGGCAGAAAGAAGGGTCCGATCAAATGATTGTGCACAATGCCCATCCACACGTTTAAAGAAAATCTTTGTTGATGAGCTCCTTCGCTTGATTTCCTTGGGTTTTGACCTTTAGGAGCCCAAAAATGCAGATTGTGGTAGTTTGTTATCCCATCGCGGTCGAAATTGGATTCATCTGTCCACAAGATTCTTCTCAGGTACTCGGGATCTTCGATATCAGCATTGATTACAAATCTGCAGAAATCCATCCTTCTTGCAGGGTCTCCCTCTTCAATTGCGTGTACTGGAGTGTAATGATATGGATACTGCCGAGCTGAGTGGAGGGTAAACCATACCTTCCACTGAGACAGACCGAGCTGGTTAGCTACGATTCTCGTCGAGGTAGTGCCGTCTGCCCGGAAAATCTGGAGGATTTGTTCTTCTTCAGCAGGATCGTAATGTCGAGGTCTTCCGGCATCGGCTTGGCGGCGTTTAACAGTTCCATTTTCCCGAATAAGACGGTACGTTGTACCAAACACGCTTACGTGTGGTAAACGGCGGTTAGGGAAACGACGTTGGTACTCTCTTCTAGCTGCAGCGGCATCACCGTCACAGAGCCCGTAACAATAAAAGATATCTGCGTATTCCGCAAATTGGTAAGCAGCCATTTGAGAAAGAAACTTAATTATCAGTCGTCCGGATTGGAATAACTGATTACTTACACATGAAGATTATTTAAACCTCGGTTAGTCCTAACCCCACCCCATAGAAATTACCGCCAGCCCATAAAAAATTGATAAGATAAGGCAAATAAAGCCCACGCAGAAACAAATTTAAAGTGATTAACAAACTAATTAACCTGATGACCCTTAATTAGTTTGTTTGTGTCGCCGAACCGATTAAGGGCCAAGTACGCTAAGTCAAGACCGGCTCTGCTATTATTAATAATAATTTTAAGAATTGAGCTAAAAATGTCAACCATTGTACCTTTTTAGAAAGCTTATGAACTTAGAAACTTATTTCTGTAATTTGTACGTCAAGTGTCCTACCTTTTTTTAAAGTTATGTGTTAAAATGTTACAAAATTTGGAAATAAAATCAAGTACTGGTGACTTCAAATTCTTTTTTTTCTGTAAAATTTTGCATTTTTTGCATGTTTTTGTTATTTATCGTAATTAGCAACTCATTGGCTAAAAGAAAATGTTTTTTTTTTAATCCAAATTGAAGTAGTTTGTATAAAAATACCACTTGTAGGTCGATAGGCGGGTATTTTCCAAAAAAATCTAAAAACTCCAATAACTTGAAAACCAATGAGTTTTGACCCCTAGTTGACTGGACTTAAATCATTGCAAATGAACCATAGAATAACCCCTTTGAAGGAATACGGCGAATTTCCAGTCACCCTGTATATTCATACATTTCAAGAGATTCCCACCGTCATTAATATCTTCACTCGTAGAATTAGTATTTTAGGTCGAAATGGTACTCACCTTAAATCTAAATATCGCACTTTAGCACCATACATTTTCGATAAAGCTGGAGGTATTCGCAGACAGTCCTGTCCGCAGTAGGTCAACTGCAAGAAACCAATATAGTACATTAGAGTATATTTACTATTTATCATCGTTTACAATTGCCTAGCCAATACTTGTACAAAATATAAAATAATGGGGAAGATACAATGCATTTCTTTTTTATAATTACTGTATTAAACAAACGTAGACATGTCAAATTGAGCCTAAAAAGGTGAAATAAAGAAAAAAGTTATGACTATATATTGCCAACTACAGCATTTATTTCTTGTCCGACAGAAAATGAACCTTACTTTGTAATTGTTTACGGTTCAATGAAGGAGAAAATATTAAACAACTATCTACTTAACACTTTCAGTGCGCTTTTCGTAGCGCTAAGCACTCCCATCTACATACGATAAAACGCATAGTATTAGCTACGCGTCTACGAACAGAGCGCCCGCTAGGCGGGTTTCTGGTAGTGAATGTGTTAAATGTGTGTATAGTCGAGGAATGAAAAGATTCGATTCCGACTCTATGTGATGGTGTTAAAAGTGACGAACTTTTTAATGGAAAAAATAAAAAAATTCTCGTTTCTCCATACATTTGACTTTACGACCCGTGTCGCACGATTTGTATGGGTGGATTTTAATGTTTCTACTGATTAATATGTACATTTCTTAGTCATAAGAAACCGGATCGATTGGTATCACTGAAAATATATCTATCTATCAGCCAAGGACGACCACTGCTGAACATAGACTTCCCCTATCGTTCGCCACAGGGTGCGATCCTGCGCAGACCGCATTCACCGACTCCCCGCGACCCTTACGAGGTCATCCGTCCACCTAATCAGAGGCAGCGCTTCCCTATGCGTGGTCCCTCCAGGACTTTACTGCCCTTTACTTGGTTCTTCTGCGGATATCGTCATTTCTGATTCTATTACGAAGAGAAATAGCTTAATTTACATTGCACGTACTTAAACCATATCTTAAACTAATATACGAGTATTAATATAATTTTCTCCAACTTGCTCGGAAATGTTACCATTAATGTAGTAAAAACACACCGCGAAGTTCATCATTATATGCGTTGCAATATTTAATGAAATAAAAAAAGTGGCATTACTCTTCGAACATGCCCGGGAAGTGTACATTACCGTGCAAGTTTTTACTTTTTTATGTAATCCAAGACTGAAAATTCACCATACAGCCAATTGAACCAATAGTCACGTACACAAACCGAGATAACAATCTTTCATTGTTTTGCTGCGTTTAGTTAATGCCAATAATAATAGAAAAAAAAAACAGTAATGATTGTGTCCAAATCATAATACAGTTTATTTAGACTTCATAATCTTCTCGGACTGATACATAATTTGTAGCAAATGTATGTTTTTTTATTATTAATGTTGTGCGTTTAGGAATTGCCGATTTAACTAATGCATGTATTTATATTTATTTACTATTCCTATAGGTTTTCTTTTTATTTATTTTCATTACTATATTTTATGTGGAACCAAATATACAATTCGGACGCAAAACTTTGAACTTTAATATCCTTAAAAAAAATTAGGCGGGAACGTGGATATTATTTGTCAAAGATTTTCTGCCGTGTTATTAAAAGTTATATAAACATGTGTCGAATAAATATAAACGTTTTAAGATTTCGTTCTATTTCCTCGCATATTTGGAGAAAAGCAGTATACATACAGGTCTCGGCAGGAATGTCATTTCGTGGATTCGTATCTATTGAAAACCATACTCATCCACGAAATGACTTTTCCCGCCCTCTGCAGTAATATACTAAAAATCAGAGAAAGAAAAGGCTAATCTCAAAACTACCAGGTCGCAGTTACGTAAGACCCAGAGAGTGTGATGGGACTGACACCGAGACAGACAAAAAAGTATACAATAAACTGGATTCTTTCTTGCCTTATCTTTTCTGAAATTACTATCTGCCTCCATCCCGCCAATCTCCGCTTCAGAACCAGGTTAGCACAAAATGTTAAGAGTTTGAATAAAAGAGGACATGTAAGTGTCGGCTAAAGTCTAGAAGCACTTGGAATGCTCTTGGTGACTCGTTTACTGAGCAAGACAGTGTCGCATTATCTCGCGGTACTGAGTTTAAACTGAATTCCTTAATGTACCGAGAAAACGGGAAATGCTATGTCGAGTGCTTGGAAAACACATGTAGTCAAGAAAGGTACTTGGCACGTTTTGTCTTTGCCTATACGATAAACGCAACGTGAGACCGCGTTATTGTTTAAAAACTGTTATAATATAGGTAATTAATTGTTATTCCGTCATGTAAAATCAAAAACATATTAAATAAATAAATATTACAACTTTTACACAAATCGAATTAATCCCATGATAAGCTCAATAAGGTTTGTGTTATGAGTACTAGATGACGATGTATTTATCAAATAAACTTATATATATCTACATAGAATATATCCAAGACTCAGGAACAAATATTTATGCTCATCACACAAGTGATTGCCGTTACCGGGATTTGAACCCAGGACCTTCAGCTTCGCAGGCAACGTCACTCCCACTGAGCTAAACTGGTCATCAATATTGGAGCCATTTTTTTTACGTAATCATAAAATACTAGCGATAGATAGAGTCAAAATGTCGCGTTCATCACGATGACGTCACGCTCAGGAACAGTACGTTCTTATCTCTTATACCTACATATTTTACTATTTTTAAATAGTGATGCATTTGGATTATTCACTCTGCATGGCGTAAGTAGCCTGCAATAGCGAATGTACCAGAACAAATCAAAATAGCAATCAAGTAAGTTCTGGTTCTAATAATTAGCAAAGTTTAGTTCATAACGCACTCGCACATAGTTATCTAAGTGAAATCAAGTTTGTACACTTTAGAGTATGTCGCTGCCGTATGATTAATGTGTATTAATTTACTAAAACCATGATAGTACGAACGTTGTTTAACGACTCCGAACGCCGCACCGTTTGTTATTTAAAGACGTACTTCCATTACCCTTCTATCTTATATTTAGAAAAATATTCAGAGGAGCTGGCAAATACGATTCTCTATACAAACGTTTGGATAAAACTAACTTTTGCCCGCGACTTCGAGCGAACAATACTTTAAAAGCGTATTTCACGCACAGCACGCATACAGTGTATCTCGGCCTTAAATCGCAAATAGTGTTAATTAGCGATCTCACAAATTAATGCTATTTGTAATTTGTACGAGTATAGGACTTCAAACAGAAGAACGGGCGGTTGAAACGCACATGAGCCGCAACCCACCGAAAGAAGATTAACCTTTAGGGCCTGCATCGTCATTCGTAAACTACGCCCCAAATGCCGAGCGGGCCAACGAGCAGAATTTGTAATAAGGGACGCATTTATTGCTCGCGCGCATCAATGAAAGAGAAAGCTAATACACTACATGCTTGGGGTTTTTTGGCGTAAGCGCCAGATGTAAAAGTACGTTTTGTTAACATTTAAGTTAATCACGTAAAAGATAAAGGGAAGAATGTAATTTTTACATAATGTAGCCGTTTATTAAAAAGTCGTTTGTACAAACTAGACAAACAACGGAAAATGAAGACGCGTTTTCGGATAACTTTTCTATCGAAGAATTGTTCAACCCAAATGTTTCCGCATTAATCTTTGAATAGGTTATATAGTCAAAAAACACATATCTGAAAACCAGCCTGTTGTATACAAGACTTGACAAAAATCACGCTAAAAATAGCTTAAATTTTCGAGGCATCCCCTTAAATGAAAGCTAGGCAAAAAAGAGACCTTTTCACTGGAACAATTAGCCGGGTATAGTAAGGGTCGTTAGTTATTATTGTGCCACGCATAAAGGGTTGAGTTGAGGGTGCGTAAGAAATTTGATACCAAGTGATACGGCTTCTTTCTAATGTTGCCTAAGGCCAAAAACAGTTTTAGGTATTTTAAAAAGTAAGGAAACTATTACAAGCAATACAAATTGATTTTCAAATGATTTCTTTGCCAGGTTTATGTCGTTGACACACAGACAAATACATATTTGGCCAAATTTTACTCGGAACCTGAAATACTACAGAAGAAAAGTGTCCACCAAAAGTATTATACCTATTAATGTTAATGTATGGAAAGTAACAAGTGACTAGGATTTTATGTCTATTGTAATTAAATAGATCTGCTTTCTAAGAAATTAGCCTAAATGTAATAAATTTGATGAGCCCGAAATTAATGTAATTTTTTGACAAAAACACTTTTTTGTTAAAATATGATGATAATTAGTGTCGTTTTACTATATGATTTACATTCTAACATATAATATTTTTTAAGACAAAACGGAGCTTAATCCATACTAATCCATACTATCCATACTAATATAATAAATACGAGTGTGTCTGTCTGTCTGTCACCTCCTCACGCTTAAACCGCTGAACCGATTTGGATGAAATTTGGTATGGAGATGGTTTGAGTCCCAGGGAAGGACATAGGCTACTTTTTATCTCGGAAAAGTACCCTTATCCGCGATAAACGTTTTTTTGTGTTGTAAGTTTAAAATGATGTTATATAATATGTGCTTGTGTTTTTATGGCAAATTAATATAATGTGTATTTTTATATTATGAAGAATATAAAGTAGTGCATTTTTAACCATGAACATTTTAGAAATAAAATGTCACCGACCAAACAATAGATAGTCAGCGCCATAACTAATTCTTACAAAAGCACCGTGTAACGTGTAACTCGAATCCAGACATCATTCCGTTGGGCATAAAACGTAATTGCAATGCGAACTTTTTATGTGTCCTCACATTGTTCTTATTCGAGACTTATCTTTACTACGGGTCACTTTATTAGTGTCATATTAAAGTATTTATTACGTCTGAAATGTCACTGGATACCCTGTTATCCTCATACGTTATGAGCAATTTTGGACAGGGAAAGTTAATATTTTTTTATTTGTAACAAAATATCTTATTTGTGTAGCGCTGGACAAGTGTTTCATGTTGTTTTTTCGGTATTTTAGGGTTTGTTATATATATATATATATACTTAACTTAACAAGTACTTAAAAAGTACATATATACACCGTGACCGTTAATAACCCGAAAGATTTAAACCTCATATTTTTGACGACTGTACGAGTAAATAATGTTATATCAACATGGGTCTCATTATGTGTCTTAATTAAATTACTATTTCAGTACGAATTAAATCTTATTAATTGCCCGCTTCTTTGTGAACAAGCCTTTAGGTGGGAATCTCAAGTTGAAGAACAGAGAGCAAGCATGACACTTCACGAATCGCTCCGAAATCATACGATGAAAGGCGAATGGCGTGACTTGTATTCCATGAATGACAAGAAGTGTCAAGTCATGTCTAGCACGATGTTTGTGTTGAAATTATTTTTATTTATTGGCACCACAAAATACCACAAATACTTATGTATCCAAACTTTATTAGGTGCTACGACATTAAAGTGCTCTTACATTATTATTGAAACTTTGTGTATTAGGTATCTTTTTTTTGACTAACAATCACAACCATAAATTGTTAGGCATGATAATATTCGAAGGAAATCATACTACTTATTTTTTTACATCATACTTACCTCTTACCTCATACAGGAAAGGGACTTTGTTGTAACAGCGATTATGCTAACCTGTACCTACAGTAAAATAAACAACAACATGAAACATTACGCATTTTTATTACGAGTAATTTAATGAATTAGATTTACAAAATTTGTACCGCCGTTTTCAGCACAAATATTCAATCTTGAACGGATTTCATGATTCAAGTTAACATAAGTGTTCTTGATTTCTTCTGAAACCGTTTGAATTCTTATTAACAACTCTTCTCTGGAGTTCACCGGTGTTGAGTAAACCTTATCTTTCAGAGTTCCCCATAGAAAGAAATCTAGCGGAGTTAAATCCGGTGACCAGGCAGGCCATGCTAAAACTTCGCTCCCACGGCCGATCCATCTCTCGGGGTATTGTTGGTTCAGCCAATTACGAACATCCAAGATGAAGTGGGCCGAGCATCCGTCGTGCTGGAACCACATAGTTCGTCGGGTTTCCAAATCGACATCTTCTAGCAGGTCGTTTAATTCATTATTTAGAAATAATAAATAGTTGTGAGAATTCAGTCTATTTGGAAATATGACGGGACCTATTATTTTATTCCCAATAATGCCAGCCCACAAGTTTACGGAAAATTTGTGCTGGTATGAATTTTCCCTTTTCGCATGGGGATTTTCGTCTAACTAAAAACTTTAATGAATTAAAAACTCCCTCTCTCGTGAACAACGATTCATCTGTCCATAATATCTTATTTAGAAATCCAGGATCTTCCACTAATTTCTGATTCATCCTTTGGCAAAAGGCAACTCTAGCTAGCCCGTCATTGTTAATTAATCCGTGTACTTTCCTGTAGTGAAAAGGATGCAGGCCGTATCTTTTCCATAGCCTTAATACGAGCTCATAGTTAACATTGACCATTCTTGCTACAGCTCTTGATGACAAAGTTGGGTCTTCTGTTATGATATTCATTATTCTGTTCTCTGCTTGTTCATCTAGATTTATAGCCCTTTCTCTGTGAACTTTTCCAAGCTCTTTTTCGCGAAACTGTCGATGGACATCCGCAAAAGTCGAATGGTGAGGTATACGACGGTTTGGGTATCGTCTTCGGTATTCGGCGACTGCCTGGACCGAGTTCCCATCACAAAATCCGTACACAAAGTGGATATCTGCTAAATGAGCCGAAGGATAATGCGGCATAGCGAATATTATTTATTACAGTCAATAAAATGTTTAATGTTATATTATCTTGCGTGACAATTAGTTATCATTTGTAATGTGTCATTTTAGTGACAATCAATTTCAAACTAGCCAGTTATAAGAAGAACCACTCTCGCGACTTAGAACAGAACAAACCTAATTATCTCTGTTCTCAGTGATAACAAAAAAGCTACTTGAGATTGAAGTGTGTAAGATAAGATATTATAATTATTCGGATTAATACACTACACTGTATTTTAGTTGCATGGATATAACAATATCCTTTTATCTCGTGATGAAAATATATTCGGTAGTAAAAACTTTTTGTAGATAGATACCAAACTTCTTTATGAAACTGGCTAACAACCATACAGTTAGTGCATCTACGTGTAAAAGAAGTAGGTGGCTACGTCATGCTCACGCCCTAAAGGTGTGTTACGCTGGAGATTTTTTAACCTTTGATTTGTTGTAAATAATTAATATCTGCTTAATTATGAGTTTTTGGACTATATGTTACGTAACTTTATATACTCTAATTAGGCTCTAGTATCGTTAGCTTAAATCTTTCGGGTTATTAACGGTCACGGTGTATATGTACTTTTTATTGGTATCACAAAGCTAAGTTCAGGGAGCGTAGATTGGGGGTTACTTTGATTGGGTAATAAGCACTTTGTTCCTGATTATGTTCATAATGTAACGCGTTCAGCGGGCATACGATGGTCGTGTTTATCACGCGACAAATGATATGATAACGCGCCTGTCACTCTCGCACTCACATACCTGTCAGAAGGTGACTGCAGCTATATCATTTATTTATCGCGTGACAAACGCAATCATCATAGGCCCGCAGAAATAACTTACAGGTTATAAACGAATGAACAATGTTACCCCGTGAATCAAAGTAACCTCAATCTTCGGTATCACAAAGCTTCAGTACCTATTCCTAGACGTAGTGAGCAACTTCGTTAATGACAGTGAAAAAAACTTCTACTAGATATTTGTACTACTAAGTCCACTATACTCTGATTTTTAATTCAATACCAAAATTTAACGTCAACGGGCGCACATTTGCTGTGATCAATGCATATTGGTTTTAAGTGTCAGTATTTTTATTAATAAAACTTACCCTAATATTATTGGTTGCACGATTTCTCATTCATGTATTTATGAAATAATGTTTATTTGTTTAAATAATCAATGTTCGTTCCATCCGCACGTGGTCAATATTCCGCGAATCCCCGCACGAAGCGCTATGGTGCAACTTTTATCATGCGTACCGCAAAGGAGTGGAACTCGTTGCCTGCGAGTGTGTTCCCCGACCATTATAATTTGGGCGTGTTCAAGACAAGAGTGAATAGGCTGTTTCTAGACGGGCATGATACATCCTTGACCGCATCGTCACTTAACAACAGGTGAGATAGCGGTCAAATGCCCATCTATTTATGATAAAAAAAAAAAAAACAAGATGAGAACTGTCAAATTTTGGTCTTGAATTAAAAATCAGAGTTTAGGTCTGATTGTCAGTTTAATGTTGAGTTCAAATATTCAATGAGGAAACCTAGTTGAGGTCGTTAATGTGACGTCATCAATATTTAATAGGTAGGTGATTATGTTTAGAGATACAGTTCTGTGAATGACATACCTATTATCTGACAGACAACGAAGTCCCTGCTTGCTGAATATACGAGAAGGGTAAAACTTTGAAGTAATGTATAAAAAATCACTAAGTAATATAATTTTTAAATAGACATTTCAGGGATTAAAATTAGCATGAAATGGTTAGACAATCCACGCCAACGAAAACATTGAGCACTGGTCGGCATCTGGTTCACATTAGGTGTATTGGGAGATTTTGAACGCTTTGTAATTTCGAAAATGACGTTTGATTACAACACAAAAGGCTCTGTAGTAGAGGCGTGGCTTTAAAAGGGAAGCCGAGGCGTATTCATTTACTCATATTTAAAGAAAAATATGGTAATAAGCCTTTTCTTGAGCAACCTGCACCGCTAGCACAACTGGTGATACGCGACTCTTTGTCGCGCGACAAAGATTGTCTGTCTCTTTCCTTTCAATACAATGCGAGAAAGACGGGTGATGCTATGTCGCACGACAAGCATAGTCGCGGAGAATTGTGCTAGACCGTCTGGTGGAAATCGGTTTATATGGACGCCACGCGACTGTTGTGCAGCCATTAAACGTCTAGTATCTGAGAGTTAGATGGCTAAAAGATAGTGACCATCGATGTGGCGTCTGATATGATAGAATTATGAATAACTCCACTTTTCCTAAACAAACTCGCAATGCATAGCAAATGCATCAAGAACGATATTAGCGCCTGTTTAATTATTGTGCAATAAAGGAGATTGATGTAGAGAAACTTATCTTGAGACTGTGGAACATTTATAAAGTTCCTTGCCAAAGCTTCGTCTTTTCCTCGGAAATCCATTGAAACTAATAACTTCATAAGTTTACTTCCGAGTAATTGCTGGAGAGAATTAGATACCTAAATGTTATTCTCAAAGCGAGGAAATAAGTTTGCCTAATGAGATTTCATCGCATGAGACCTGAATAATTGGCCCAGCTATAATTGTATTCGCAAAATCTGTGTCACCGTCGAACGCAGCGTTGACGGACTCATCGCTACTATAATATGACCTCTGGACACGTATAAACTATCCGTTATCATAGGTCGCGTCCTTGGCTTCGTTTTCTTAAGTCAGCTTTGACAACCTGCTTGACGACCATTATATTTTGAACTGTGATCTGCAATGAGTACTACTACATCACGTGATTAGTTATTTAACTTGAAGGCAATGCAAAGTTTAACGCGAATTTTCATAATGACACCCCTATATAATTTGCCCCAGAAGGCAGGTGAGTGATTCCAATTTAAACACGAGCGAACGTCGACACGGGAAACTGAAGATTGGAATAATTCCCATTAGTAGCAAGATTCATAGTTATAGAAGTTTCAACGATAAGTTCTATAATAACTCAAAATTACTCACACTAATTAAACTAAACGAGGGATGTGATAAGTTTGACGTATCTGTGGGGCAGCTCCTAAACATATGAACCGAATTTTATTTCGTTTTTTTACTGAAAGGTTCATCGAGTGTTGGAGGTTATGGTTCAAGAAAATCTGTTTAGCCGTGAGAATTATCAGCTTTCTTCTGGATGTAGTCCAGAGTTTTCCATCGATTACTTGTTTTAATCCTTGTCAACGTTCATGGTAACGGAAGAAAAACGAAGTGTTTTACATATTTCCATATTAAAACTATGGAAATATATGTAGGACTTGAAGGGGAAACTTCGTTCGTTTCGTTTTTCGGAGAAAAAAGGCATAACCCTCATTTTGGGGTTCCGTAGCCAAAATGGCAAAAACAGAACCATTATAGTTTCATCATCTGGTCCGGTCGTCCGTCCACATGTCACAGGTATGTTACTCAAAAACTATAAGGTGTAGTTATATTGATAAAATTTGGAGTATATTAGGTGTCTGGTAGGATCCTCTCTCCAGAAGCGAAAGAGGCCTGTATACACGTCGACCTAGATACGTGCTCTCTAATCCGGAGGACGAGATCACAGCAGCCATCGAAAGGATGGCAGCAGCTACTAACTCTTTGGACAAAGATGTCTCAAGGAACGTCACCACTGAAAAGTCTTTCGGGAGCATTTCGTAAACGAGCAATCGCTGGCGAGCAACAAATTCAATAACGAACTTAATATTCACTTTGGAGCTAAACGTTCTTTTGCGAGCTTGTGCATTCGAATGCGATATCGATGTCATTTAATTCAAAATGTCGGATGGAGCGGCAGCATTTTTTTTGCTTATATTAATAGATGTTAATTTATACCTATTTAAATAGAACAATAACAAGAAGACGTTTTTGGTGTACCTAGTGATATACACCAAAACAGAATTAACACGGGTGCATTAGGAGTAATGGAGAGCAATATATTTTTAGTTACTCGTATAATAAATTGACATTGACAATAACACGACAATACGATTGTCCAAGAAGGTCACAAACACTTACAAGTGGCCAGTAATATTCATACATACTGATTCATTTCAATATCTGCGTACTCGCTACCGAGCGTTTTGTTTGCGTGAACATTGGACCGAGGTGCACACTGGCCGAATTTCGTGCTCGCGTGTAAGCTGTTTAACCCTCGGCTTAACTTGTCCGTTCAATCTGTTAACGGAGTACTTGTTTTTTTATATCATTATTTAAGGAGTTTTGATCAAAGGAAATAAACATGCCAGCTCCACCAGGCCTAAACATAAATCCTAACAGCTCCCGAGAGTACTTGTTTAATGCTCTAAAATTGTATCAATAGGGAATATGCATGATTTTTCATTTTTGCTTTATTATAAGCTCATTCATGTATCAAAACAGTAGATAGAAATAATTTTTCGATTAACTGTAAAAATAACCAAGATATAAACCATCAAACATTTCATTCTATCTCTTTCTATCAAAACAGAATTTAATATGGAGTTTTTAAGAAAACCGATTAAAAAAATCATTAAAGTCGCCTATTGTCATGCATGTATGTATCGACTGTCGTGCTTAAAAGCGTTTATACCCGCTTAACTGGCAACGTCGCTAATTTTCTCTTCTTGCTTCATTATTTTGTGGTATTTGAATGAAACTGAAAGATATTTTCAATACATATCCTATATTTTTAGCATTTACATAGCGTTTAATTCATGTACTCATCGCTTTTGCCTTTACTTTCTTACAAAACAAGATATATGCTTAAATTCATTTTTAGAGGTTTGGTTGTGGCAATATCATGAAATATTGCGTTGTGCCAGCTTAACTACAGAAAACGTAATGAATGAATTGAAAACATGTTCAAGTTACATTCACATTTTTCAAAATAATCAAGAAAAACCAAAAAATATGCGACGTTGCCAGTTAAGCAGGTATAAACCCTCTTAAGACATTGGCGTCTAGGTTTCTTCAGGCGAGATGCCCGATAAAAAAACCGGCCAAGTGCGTCGGACTCGCGCACTGAGGGTTCCGTTCAAAATATACGCTACAAACGGTCGTATCAAAGAAAATCCAGTGTTAACAAAGCCCTACTCCTAAGCAAAATGTACGCGGTGTTCGATCATTTTATAATGGTTACTACATAAACAGGCACACATAAAATTATACTGTTTTTAGTATTTGTTGTTATAGCGGCAACAGAAATACATCATCTCTGAAAATTTCAAGTCACGGTTCATGTACATACAGTCTGGTGACAGAAGGACAGACAAACAGACAGACGAACAGCGGAGTCTTAGTAATAGGGTCCCGTTTTACACTTTGGTTACGGAACCCTAAAAAATAACTTATACACATTTCAATTGCAGTTTCGTCTAGGCGGTTTTCGTCGAGACTTCTGACTTCTCGGGTATAACAAATCCAATTTCAAAAGTAAAGTGGTGAAGTCACGCAGTGAAGGATTCTTTCGCCGTAGGGCTTGTTCAGAATTCACTTGAAGACAGAGGGTTTTACATAATGTGAGTGACAAAGTATTGGCGAAAAGTTGTATCGTTTACTAGTAAGTATATATCTGTAACTTCATTCGCAAATTTTCAGAAACATAGCGTTATTTATTTGTCACAATCAATTCTTACATCGCGCTACCCAACATGAAAGGTCGTATACATTTACCATTTTATCACTAGGTAAGTATAAAAAAAGTTTCCTCCTTCGTTTGCCTGCCAGCTCGTTCGCTATTAACACACTACTGAACTGATGTATGTAGTTGTGTTTTTAACCGCCTTCATCACTAATGTATAGCCGAATTCCTCAGAATGTGTTAGTATATCATTTTGTGTATAGCATAAACAAGCGAAGCACGGAGCGGGCAGGTCATTAGTATTGTTATAATAAGAAAATATTTTTTCTATTTAGTCAGACCATTGTTGAAATATTGTTTTAGCAATATTGCCATTAATTGGTTAATTAGAAGTCGAATAGCGGTTCAATAGCCGCACTATGGCTGACTAATAGCACGCGAAATAAATACGCAGTCGGCCCACTTACGTAATTATTACAGCAATTCCCCGCGTCATGTAGCATGTTGAATTAATATAATAAATGCCATTACGAGAGTTGGATTAGACCTACAGAGTATACATAGTGTACATTAAGTATAGTGACTAGAAATATGGTTGGATCTATCAACATCAAGGACAGAACCCCAAGTGTAACTTACTAACGAAACAAAATGTCTCGGTCATGTTTATGTTCCCCGTACAAATAACATTATCCCAAATGCATTCCAGACAAATGTTACGTCATGATTACGTTAACATTTTAAAGGATGGAGAGTAAGGAACTGGCCTGAAACTAGAGGTATACTTTATTAGGTCCTAATCTGGATTGCGGACGGTTAATACCATGTAATAATTGCTAATCCCTTGACAGCTTTATGTTGAATACTTTATTGTATAACTGCTCTACGCTGTGCAAGATCTTATCTTATTTAAGATGACAGCTGGTGATGTGTGTAAAAGATGATAAGACAAGTAAATATACAAAAAAAATGGTGTGTCAAGTACCTGAATATCCTCATAAGCTTCTCCAATATCTGTCTCCATAACAATGCTAACATAAGACTCGTTTCTCCACACGTATTCCGTCTCAGCTCTTTGTCCGTACATAGTCAACAGTTCCAACGTATAATTATATCTTGACCGTGAAGGCGTAATCGGAGCACTTTCAATACACATTTTCAATAAATTCCGAACGTCTCTATATTTGGCCAGTATAATCATCCATTTGATGATAGCAAAAGGAAAGATATAAGATTCGACGAATGTACACACAGCGATACCTATGTTCAAGATCGTATAGAAATGTCCCGAAAGGAACTTCTGGATGGTAGTGGCTTGTGGCATATTGCAATTTTCTGGTCGCTTAGACAGTTTTAACACGTATACGGTTCGTTGGCGGATACTTCCTTCAAAACACGTGCACGTCGTTTAATAAAGCCACGAGTTTTTCTCGTAACAAATATAAATTTGTTGTTCACTGCACTGAAGTTTTTCGTCTACATTTGTGCACCAGACGTTATCACGGAGGGGTTATTAATGTATTTGAGCTAGAGTTTCGTAAGATTGCATTTTTAAGCTCGGCGTCAACAGTTCAATGTGTTGGATTTTTCTTACACATTTACACTGCATCACATCGAACTAACGTGATTATAAATAGGGTATCAAAGCTAATATTCACGGTCATTATTCATTATAAATACCCTCAAGTCCGAACCTCTTACATATTTAACTAACTAAAACACAATCCGTCTTCGATTCGTTCGAAAAATTCGAATATCGAATATTCGCGGCACATTTTTGACCACAACATTCCTATCGCCTCTTCATCTCTAATGTGACTAGACACATTTGTAGAGGTATTCGGGATCGGCACTTGAGTGCCTTATGCGGCGGCACTAGCACTATTACGCGATACTATTCAAGCGTAATACCAGTAATTTAATAAGCGTTTGTGTCAGTGGAGAACTTAGCGACGCGGCTCAGATTTAATGCTCGCAAATCGGATGAGTCCTAGGATTCAATTAGCTGTTTGCTTAATCTGGTACAGTACCTAATTCACACGGGCGCGTGCCCAGAAACTCAAATTTCACCTTTATCACTTTCAATAGATTAAATATTAATGTAACACATGAGGACAAAAAAATCTCTACGTAATTTTTTCCAAAAAGTTAGTCAGTAAAAACTGGCCAAGTGCGTCTTACTCGCGCACCGAGTACTCCGTACAAACTTTCACTAATTATTTTCTCTATGCTAATTGCGACTTAACAGGCCGGTTGAGTTAAGTTTACCTCTAGTACTTATCTATGACGTCTCATACAAATGAGGGGCAAACTTAACCAAACCGGGTCGGTTTGGTTAGGTTTGGTCATTCAAAAATGTTTTTTTTGGAGGTAAACAAACCGACCAAGTGGGAGTCTTACTCGCGTACCGAGACCGAGTGAGTACTCCATACAAATTTTCACTGCATGCGACTTAACTGGCCGGTTGAGTTAAGTTTACCTCTGGTGGCAAACTTACCCAACTACCGTACCCTATTGTCTGCCATACATGTATATTTCGACTGTCATGCTTAAGAAATTGGTGTCTAGGTTTCTTTAGGCGAGATGCCGATAAAAAAACCGGCCACATGCGAATCGGATTCGCGCACCGAGGGTTCCGTACAAATTATACACTAAAAACGGCCGTATCGATGAAAATCCAGTGTTAGTAGAGCTCCTAAGCAAAATGTATGCAGTATGGGGGGATTTTATATTGGTTAATGATATAGACAGCTATATGTTTCTTCTATGCTGCGGTCCTTGGGTCTGTAACCGGACCACAGGGTGTAATATAGGTCTAAAAGCCATAAAAGTGTAGATCACTGGTGTGTATAAATAGCTAACAAAACAAGCAATTTTCAACTATCACAGTTAGGAAAAAAGATCCAACATTCCCTAAATACAATTTTCTTTTCCAGTAAAACGCCTGTTAAACCAAAACTAAATAAATTAGTTTTAGCTAATACAACTAAAGACAAAAATCATTTTCAGTTTGAACTTACGGTCATATTTTTGATATCTAGACGAGAAACTGGCTGCATTAAGCAAAGGTCTAGTAAATAATTTAATATAAACTTTTCTAAATTGCTAACAAGCCAAAACAGTTCTCCAATCAATTCCAAACCCGGCTCAATAGACATTGATAAATTCACTGATATCATTGCTGTATATAATTCCAACTGGTTGTAATTAGTTGATTATTCAATTCAGCGTCAATATGTAAAGCTCATGTAGGTAATGACTGTTTCATAATACTTGTTAGGGTTCTACCAGCCCACATGTCTGTCACCTGTGTACTGTTGGTCTGTCAGTATGCTTGATGTCAATTGAGTTCATGCAGGAATCCTGTTCTTCTCAGCATTTTTTTATGTACTGTGGTACTGTACCCATTATGTGGGAGTAGAACTTGCATTTGGTCATTTTTTTATTTTATCTTTAGAAAATATGTAAATATAGGTACATAACATTAACTAATCACTTCTGAACCTCTTCAAAATTGATATATAAGGTACTATTATAATTGAATAAGAGTTCATAACCTGCAACTGCAATTTTAATGATTTGAAATTGTACACAGTAGAAATAAATAAATGTTGAGTGTCCCAAAGATAAAGTAGCTAACTTCCCGTGAAACTAATGTGAGACACTATGAAACTGAAGAGACAAAAAAGAAAAATATGTTTAATACACTTTTTGTGATGTGGAGTAAGAAGTGCATGCTAAATTAAAGTCAAATTGTATAAGTCAGACTAATACAAGTACATTCTGCGTTTATAGACGCAACAGAACAGGCAGTCAGAAGACGGTCACATCCAATAAGGGATATGGACACTTTAGGTAATTTTCGGGAAAATTTGAAACAAAATTCAAATACGGGACTGAAGTATGAAAACCGGGATGGTCCCGCAGAATCTGGAGACGGTTGACCGCCTTACCCAAACAATTTATGATACACAAGTAATATTGACAACTTGAGATATTTTAAACAAATATCACACCTGCTGTGGATTGCTTATTTTAGTAAACAATAGGAATATGACAAAGTCTATGGCTGATGTATGATTGAATCCACTTAGGATTTTTTTTTTCTTCATGTTTCTAAATAAAACACAAGTAAGTAAATACTACATATGTCCCATATCCATTAATCTAATATAGAATTCCGCAGTAACACCTGAATCTATGAATTAAATAAATACTTTAGTGCATTTGTATTAAAGTGGGTTATACTTAGTACTGGTACTTTATATAAGAAAGGTTATCAAGTATATTGCACTTCCATAAAGATAAGAACCTGGACGACCCAACTTTTCTCTATGGACAGCAATATTTTCTATACCTTTAATTATAAAATCTCGGATGAACTTAGAAGGTTAAACCTAAATATACAAAATTTCATCACAGTTGTTAAAGCCATTACCAAAAAAATTATTACATAAATGTATAATTATAACAAGTTCAATGCTATTAGAATTAAGAATGGATAAGATAATTCAACTCATATGGATCAAGTTCTAAAGTACCTACTTATAAATACCGTTTTTATATACTTTAGTAATAGAAAGCCTTTTTACGTAACTTTACCCCTAATTACTAAAGTGTACTTGTTATGAAATCTGTGTTATGTGAATAATTAAAGTTTTAACACTTACCCGATTGTTTTCAAAAGACACGGCAAACGAGTTAACGTGGGTTTCTTCCATTTTCAATTTACTACAAACTTTTTCATGTGTACTGTACAGTATAAAAAGTTTTGGAAGTAATATTAATTGATGTCAACTTTATTTATGGATAGTTATAACACGGCTTCATTAAAAACTTGTTCAACAAGTACTTCTAGTTTACTTTTGATTTTGGCATTGACACTTGACAGTATTGAAAATTTGTTTGGCGTTTCATTTCACGCAAAATTCCATTGTCAACAGAAATATAACCGTACCTGTCTCTACTCAACTTTTTTAGTGGCGAAAGCTTTTTTAGCCACTAGTTATGACACAAATGTAAACTGCCAATATGACACGTTAACACTTTTTTATAATTGCAAAAAAAAGCAAAGGAATTAACTTTGTACCGCCTACAAATCACCAATTGCTAATGATATCCATTAAAACAAATGTGAAAAAAAATCCAAATCGTAATGTTAATGTGTTCAGAGAGCCATTAAAATAAAATTTCCGAAGGACGTGTCAATCGATAAAGTGGTTTGGCCAATAAAAAATAAAAACTGAAATTTATTTTTTTTAATTATTTCGCTAATAGTAAGTAATTAAGCCTTAGTATTCATTAAAATTATATTTGACAATAAGGCAAATAAACGTGCATATTCATTATTTATATTCAGCCTGGGGCGATTTTACTATAGCAGTCCGGCCAGACCCTTTCTATTCATTACTTCGTTTAGTTTTCACTCCAGTCATCTGTAAGTATTTTTGTAATTTTATTAGAAATAACAATAAAAGTTATTCATTCTATTTTTTTTGTGTATGATGAGTGTTATATATAACAGTATTCTGGTTTGCGTTTCCTTTGGCGGTTATATTTAAAGCTATAATTGATATCCTTAAATTTTATTTTTTGGTGTTTTCTAATCAAAATTGACTCGATGCATCAAAACAACCTAGTCCGCTAATTAAATACAAATTTTAGCACAAACTGCGAATTTCCATATAATAAAACAAATATACTACATGAAAGATTGTCTACGTCGTGGGCCATTCATCAGCAGACAGAAAAAAAGTCTATATGTCTATACATGAGGTGCACTTTTAATGTAACCGTATTATTCAAATATTAAATATTTTTAGGGTTGCGTAGGTACCCAAAATGTACAGTCAGTCGCCATCAGATATATTAAAGCGAACAATGTGCTAACAATATCTGAACACGACTCTATTGAAAATCTGTTTATTGACAACATTTTTATTCTTTTATTATGCTTTTTTTGGACGATATCAAATAGCATACACAAATAAATAATATAACATATGGAGTGTAAAGCTGGCATTAAATTTGTGGCACCACATAACATACAGTTGATACATTACAGGTTTTGCTACTAAATCCTTTGTTCTTCTTTTTTTTAGTATGGTGGTAGTGACTTACTAATGTGATAGTTATACTGTGATAGATAGATATACTGGGGGGTGCCCCAGTATCAGTATCACAGTAGTAAGTGACTACGGGGTCGAGGATGTCTTCTTGTGATGTAAATATTCAATCGTGTTTGCATTGCAAATGATTTTTCTTGCATTGATTTCGACTTTTTTGCCATTGTTATGATCAATTTCTTTTACGTACTTGCTACTGTGGCGCCACTATTTAACACCTTTTGGACATAGGTACACTTAGGACATAAATAGAGATTGTTCTCCTTACTTTTATACACTCCATAATTGGACAGCTAATTTTGTGTACGAATTTGAAACGCACCCCGAGGTCAGCGAGTGTCCCACTGAACTAATTTTGACGTAAACTATTCCAAGGAGGTTGTAATGATAATTTCCATTTTTCCAATATTATCAAAGTCATAACCCCTCTTTTTTTCCTTAGCATAGTCGGGTAAAAAGTATCCTATAACCATCCGGAGATACGTAGCAGCTACCCGTGTACCAAAAATAGTTGAAATCCGTTTAGCCGATTTAGCGTGATGAAGCCACAACGACACATACAAACATTTCATTTTCACAACTTCACTACCTATAGAAGTAATTTTCTATTGAAGTATGTAAATATTATATCATATCTTTATTAATAAAGATAAAGATCTCAGTGAAAAATAAGTGTGAACAATATTATATTAGGTTTGAAACAGAGGTGAAAAGAAAATTGTCTGCCGCTAACGGCATCGTGGCGAGGTAAAGAAGAGGTAAAACGTCACATGCAAACCATAGAAATGCGAGAGTAGCATTTTTTAAGCATTCCATAGTCATTTGTTATACAAGGGTGCAAAGTTGTATTTTACCCGCGAGTGTGGAATTGAAACACGAAGTTGAAGCCAGCCAAATTTGAAGCCTGTATAACCCGGTCTTGACATCACGGTTTAAGTGAGCGACAAACGACAGACCAGTACCTACAAGTGAAGTAGACTGACAGATATAGAGTAAGTAGACTTAGACGACCGGTTTGGCTCAGTGGCAGTAACGTTGCCTGCGAAGCTGAGGTCCTGCGGGCCTATGATACAACTTATCATATTTAAATCAAATCAAATCAAAATATTCTTTATTCAAGTAGGACTAGTTACAAGCACTTTCGAAATGTCAGTTACATGAGAGTGAATGTTTGCTGGGAGAAATACAATATGATCCAACATTTGCTGCAAGGATTAGGGAAACCCAGAAAAACCTTATCAGATCAATTAACTTAAGTATAATATTATTGATAAAATCGTCATTTTAAAAATTAAAATAATCAATAAGATAAATCCCAAAAGGATTGTCAGTAAAAAATAAATAATCTAGAATGTGTCTAGAATAAAATTCTAAATGTCAGAGTATATAAAACAATTAAGTTTAAAATAATAATAATAATACCTTAGGTATTCGTTAAAATAATTATTCATATACCTACATGACGCTATAATTTACATTAATCCCACGCGGCTTCATCATTCATGTAGTTTTGTGTGCTATAATAAGCTTTAGAAAATAATTTTCGTTTCACAATATTTTTGAATTTACCAATAGACAACTCTGTTATGCTGCTAGGAAGTTTATTATAAAATCTCACACAGTTACCCATGAATGATCTCCTTATTTTATGGAGCCTAGTAGCAGGCACTGCGAGCTTATGCTTATTTCTAGTATTAATATTATGGATATCACAGTTATTCTTAAAGTGGGTAATATTTTTATGTACATACATAATATTCTCATAAATGTATTGACAATGCACTGTCATTATATTAATGTCCTTAAACTTATCTCTAAGCGAGTCTCTATGGTTCATTTTATATATCGCACAAACAGCTCGCTTCTGCAGAACAAATATAGTATTAATGTCGGAAGCACTGCCCCATAGTAAGATGCCATACGTCATAATACTGTGGAAATAACTGAAATACACTAATCGAGCCGTTATCACGTCTGTTAATTGACGAATCTTACTTACTGCAAAAGCTGCAGAGCTCAGTCTATTCGAGAGATTAGCAATATGGGGACCCCATTGGAGCTTAGAATCTAATGTTATACCCAGAAAAACTGTACTATTAACTAGTTCCAGTTCCTCACCTTTAACCATAACGCTTGCTTGCTCGTGTTTTACGTTACTCGTGACAAACTTAACACATTTAGTCTTTTTCTCATTCAACAATAAATTATTTACATTAAACCAATTTACTACTTCACAGATAGCATTGTTTACGTCATTGTAGGATCGTTGATTTCGTACGAGTTTGAAAATTAGAGACGTATCATCTGCAAACAAAACTATCTCATGGTGGGTCTTTACGAGGTGTGGCAAGTCGTTTATATAGATAAGGAACAGGAAAGGTCCCAATATTAATCCCTGCGGCACACCCATAGAGACTAATGACCCCGGTGAACGATTTCCATTCACGTCAACCCTTTGTATTCTACCATTTAAATAAGACTATAATAAATTTAGTGCTGATCCTTTAACTCCGTAGTGGTGTAGCTTCCTGATCAGTGTCTCATGATTAACGCAACCGAAGGCCTTAGATAAATCACAGAAGATACCTAAAGCATCTCGCGAATCCTCCCAGGCATCGAAAATGTTTTTTACGAGCTCAACTCCGGCGTTGGGTGTCGAGCGACCCCGCGTAAAACCGAATTGCTTACTATGCATCAAATTAAAATGTTTTAACAATTGACATAGAATTAGCTTTTCAAAAATTTTACTATATGTTGGTAGTACAGATATTGGTCTAAAGTTAGTGGGGTCAGAGGTACTACCTGATTTAAATAAAGGAGTTATTTTGCTATGTTTCATCACATCAGGAAACTCACCGCAGTCAACACTGCTATTGAATATATCTGCCAAGTCAGGCGCTATTACTTCTATTAGGGATTTGACAGCATGGACTGAGACCCCCCATAGGTTATTGGTTTTTTTGACATTAATTGATTTAAATGCCTTTACTACATCTGAAGGACTGACATGTTCAAAATAAAAGTCCTTACTACATTCACGGACGTTTTCTTTTAACAACAAAACGGCAACCGAAGGTGATGAATTTAAACGCTTTGTTGTGGATACTGGTATATCGGTGCAGAAATTTTCAAATTCTGTTGCTACATCTAAACTAGAATTTATAATTTTGCCATCAATTTTTAATTCTAGATCACTAATTGCGTGCCTTGATCTACCAGTCTCCGCATTAATCACTTTCCAGTTGGTTTTGATAATATTAGAACTATTTTTGATTTTCTGGGATAAATAATTACGTTTGGCAATATGACAATCAATTTTGAATTGTTTCGAATATTGCTTTATATGTTCTTTAAATTCATCACTCGTATTAAACCGCCGTTCCTCATACATGGCATACAGTGCTTGTCTACGTTTGTGTAAGTCCGCAGTAGCCCATTCGCTAAATACTGGTGCACCGCCAGCCACAACCGATTTGGAAGTAAATATTGTATTATAATGTTTCATAAAAGATGTAAAGAATGAATCATACATGTGATTAGGACTCATTTCAGAAAACAGAACGGGTAGCGCCTGAAACAAATTTTGCTTCATTATTTCTACACGGTCTGCGGTTACCGGTACAAAAGTAATTTGTTTTTTCACTATAATTTCCCTTAATATCTCAAATTCAATTAATTGGCCTAAATGATCTGATTCTAATTTACTGATTATACTTTGTTTAGAAGGAGAAATATCAGTGAAAATGTTATCAATACAGGTGGCGCTGGTATCGGTCACCCTAGTAGGTTCCATAAATACGTGGCTTAAACGAAAAGATTTGAATAGATTCAACAATCGAATACTTAGTGTTGAATCTTCCAAAAGATTTACATTGAAATCGCCGCAAATAAGTAATTTTTTACGAGTACGCGATATCTTAAAAAGCACATATTCCATAATAGTTTGAAAAACATCGAAATGACTTAATGGCGGCCTATACACACAAACTACAATAAATTGCTCTAATTCTACTGCACTTAATTCTATGGTCCGTTCAACAGACAAGGATACAATGTTCTTACGTTCCTTAAATTTCAATTGACTATTTAATATAATTAACGACCCACCATGTATGGAATTAAGTCTGGTGAACGAACTACCCACCTGGTGATTATTGAAATGGGGCATAATCTCATTGCAAGTTAGCCAGGGTTCAGTTATACATAAGATATCAATATTATAGGCATTTAAAAATAATTCAATCTGCAAATCTTTCCCTCTACACTGAATATTTTGATGACCCAGGTGGATACTTTTCATTACCAGAAAAGGATTTCTCCATTGTCTCATCACTTAGTTTAAATTATTACACATAACAACATTAATGTCGGACTGTTCAATAGAAGCAGAGTTATGTACCAAATTCTTGGTAGAAATGTCAATTAAATAGGCTAGTGACAAAACTATTTGTCGTTTGCAATAATTGGAAAGGTAAAACTTACCTTTTGTCAAAAAATAATGATTACTAACATATTTGTTAGCGTCTACTATTCTAAACTTACTACTATATGTACAAAGATTATATAAAGATGTATTTAAAATATATTTTGTATCATTTTCAGATTTTGTCAATTGTTTACAATAGGGAAAAGTGAACATAATAATTTCCTTAACTGTAATTGTGTTCAAAGTTTCATAAAATTTAATTAAATCATTCTTGTTCACTGTACCCCTGTTTCCCAAAAGAATAAGCAGTGTTGTCTTGGAATTAATATTACTGTCTTTTAGAATTTGGTTTGAAATATTGTCAAGGCTGCTATAAGGCAAACAATTGCTACTTACACTATGTCCCTTTAAGTATGAGTTTAACAGTGGGCCCATACCACTTCCTATCTCATCACAGTACATGATAACCTTAGGTTTACGTGTGCTTGGTGCGGTGTGGAAGAAACTTTCACTGGACGATAATATTGGAAGATAATATTTAAGACGATATAATTTTATCTTACTCGGTATTTTTATCACATATCGCTTTACTAAGTGACATAATTTAGACACTTATCTAAGTCATATATCGACAATATCGATCTCATCGTAATAGGTTGCCATTACTATGAAATCATGAAAATAGTCCTTTTGCGGTTAAGCTTCCAATTGAATGGCCACCGTTATTATAATGCTATCAAAGCGACAGGGTGTGTAATGTAGGTTTATGTGTCAGTAAAACTAAAGCACACCTACAATCTACAGCAAAGCATGGGCGTTTTCCGCGTTTGTTTTGTCTATCATGTAAATGATACTAACATGAGTATTGGATATGTATAGGTACTAACAAAGTAAGGACTTTTAACTATCTGATAATAAATGATTTTTATTATGTAATAATATACTAACTACATAAGAGAGGATTAAAACTGGCGTTCATATCCTGAATTACTGTGCCTCATTTAAATACATTTATAATTATCTAAGAGATAATAAACATGGTGGCAGCTGAAAAGTAATGTTAAAAATAAAAATAAGTACCTTGATAGTTAAAAGTTTTGAATATGGAGGCGCCAGTTTTCATGATTGCCAATAAAATACGACAGAGTCGGAGGAACGAAAGGTATCGTTGTTACTACATTGGGTGAGCAGTGTTTAGATATATTTAATTCATTTGAGGAGAACACCAAGAAGACTTACAAAGCAACTCTAGATGCTTTTGATTTGATCACACAAAAAGGAATCTGGCCATATCGAGGCATACATTTTTTACCCATATTCAAGGTGCAGGTAACCTTCATACATATCTTACAAAGTTGAAAAAGTTAGCCTTGTACTGTGAGTTTAAAGAGTTGCAAGATTCATTAGAGAGAGACAAACGGCATGCAGCTATTAGGCAGAAACTTCTAGCAGAAAAAGATATAGAACTGGATAAAGTAATTACCATCTGTAGGAGCATGAAAATATCATATCACAATAATGCATATCTTCAAAATGAAACACAAGAAGTTTAAGCCAAGCAGAGACCACAATCATCGTATATACTTGCAGCGAGTCAACAAGAATGTATGCAGTGTGGAAACAAACATTATTTATAATGGTTTAAATGTCCTGTGCAGGAAGTTAAGTGTAATACTTATGTGCTCAAAGATTGGGTGCTTTGCCAAAGTCTGTCGGACATACATGAATAACATTGCGATGGATGAAGATTATAATGTTCCCTCAGGTTTATTTATTTATTTAATTGTATGGCACAAGGTTTCATTTGAGACTTTTTTCTTTAGCATAGTTGGGTAAAAAGTATCCTATAACCACCTGGAGATACAAAAAATGTTGAAGTCCGTTTAGCCGATTTGGCGTGATTAAGCCACAACTACACATACAAAAAATCTAAAAATCTACTTTTTGATTCAGTGACCTCCAAATAGTCCATTACAATCATTTATTTGAAAATATCTTCAATGTACAGACATTTCATTTTTACAACTTTATAACAGATTTACTTAATGCCCCTTTATAAAATAGCTTCGGAGTAATGTACGCTCAAAAGCTTTTGGCGGGTAAAATAAATTATGAGGGGTGTTTCTGTATGGTCCATAAGAGAGATTTAAAAACTGAATCACTGTGTGTGTGTTGTTTCATTAAAATACATTTATAATCATCAAAAAGAGATAATAAAACAGTTGAGAATATCAATAAAAAAATATAAACGACAATAATGTGTAATAATATTAGCAAGTGAGTTTTGCGTATTATTATTATGTGTTGTAAAATAAGTACCCATAGCAATCTGGTTAATTAATGGATCTAGCATAAAAATTTATACATTTAAACAGAAATAAAAATTAGGAAGTAGGTACATATAAAACTGCTTCAATTTAAAACTGGTTTTATTCCAATTAAAAAGTAATTTAAAATAGCAATCTATATTTAAACGCCGCATTGCAAGTAACATTAGTTCATGCAATTCTTGATTACTTGACTTCTACTTCATAAGATTCATCATTTTTAACTTGTGCTCTTCTTTAACAAATAGATGTTTCTTATTTGCCATTTCAAGCCGGCCAAGGCCTGTGACACTTTACTTTTTAATGCCTTTGTATTCCATTTCCATGTGCCACATTTTTTTAGACAATCTGAAATACATTATTGTCATTTATAATTCTGCAAATACTCAGTCTAGTCCATTTATTTCCCTGGGTACTACTGCGTAGTGCCAGTAGTGTCATGGGAGATTTTTCTTTCCCGTGAGTCCACTGGTAGTGTCATGGCTGGGTAAAATTGCATCTTCTTACTCTGGTAGAGTAGTGTCTAAGTTCATGTAACAAAAGAATAATAAAAAATATTTATGAATTATAGAATCGACTGAAAAAAGTGTAGCTATCTTCTTCTGTTTCCGCGATTATTACTCATTGAAATAAAACAATTTAACGGATTATATCGCGTATATTATCTCATTTTAGTTCCCGACGTTTCGCAAGCTTTCCAGCTCTCCATGGTCACGGGTGGACTGAGAAAAGATGTATTTTCCTCTGTCAAAGTTACAATTTGTGCAAACTACCCATTTTTGAAAAAACACAAATAAAGGTGTACATACATGCCAGATGGGCCTAAGCTGTAAAGACAGTTACACATGTGCCAGAAGGGCTTAATTATTTTATTTTAATAATTTACCAAGCAGCATTTCACAAATGAGGCGTACTGAGGAGAAAAGAAACGCTGCAAAGAAAACTCCCAGGCTACCTCATTACTAATTATAATATTTAAAAACAGAGACTATTTTTAAACAGATAAGATATTTTACACCGTTCGGAAATTAAGGTTTTGCAGTCCTGTGTCTCGCTTGTTCCTTGATGAGATGTATTACAGGATCCCAAGCTGGTGGTAGTGACAATCCATCTTCTCTATTGAAATTAGGATGCTTTTTAATCTCAATAGCCTCGCGTAGCATTCTTGGAAAATATCTTTTTTCTTTGAGTTAGAAAGTTACAAAAAAGTGTCGGAACAGTTTTTAATTTTAATTTAATTCTTTTCTTAATATTACTGTATACTACTACTCCTATACTTGGTAATTATTTTGAGCTTGGTAATTGTTTTTTGGTTTTAAGCACATCACGAAAAGGAGCGAGAAAAACTCGCCGATCCTTTATGAAGCACTGTACGATTCCATGTAATGACGTAGGTAAAACACCGTGATCAAAATCGTCCATCAGACCAAACGTCTTCGCGATCTCTCTAAACATGCTCTCATCCGAGTACGGTATCCGGACATACTTTAAGCTACTGTTGTCTATGCCCGACATCACATTTTTCACTGTGGTTTCCGGGCATGAATACACGAAGGAAACGAATAAGTGTTCGTGTTCCAAAAACAGATAAGAAAGGTCTTGTTGAGTGAATTTGACAAAGTTCGTGTTGATTAACCTCTGCTCATGGTTCATTTGGTGGTTATGCGTCTTTCCATCGCGAGCCCCAATGCCCTCGAAGGTCTTCGTTCTGGATATTTCTGGTATGATACAAACGCGGCCGCGAGTGATGACAGGCTTGTTCATTAAGGCATCAAAGAAGGGTTCTGGCAATTGAGGCTCTATCTCCGTCCAAGTCTTAGATCGGATCATCCATCCCTTACCTGGGAAATCCTCCGTTCGATGCAGCATCGCCACTTCGTTTCTCTCAACCAGCCCCTCCTTGCAGTTATCATTCCACGCTGACACGCACCATATGCTAGGATCTTTCTCGAACAGATGGTAAGTGGCGAGAAAATACTCGTAAAAGTCTGGTGAAATATCCAAGTTATCATCTAGAACGATAGCAGCTTTGTAGTGTAGTGTCTTAAATACATGATTCAGAGCAAACTTGTAGTGCCGGCCTAATCCTGGATTCAGTTTTGGTACGACAATGTAAGTGATGGTAGAATCCGAGTCGGTGTAAGATTTGATGATTTCGTGGGTCTTGTTGGAGTTGCAGTCCAGGGCCAGAATTATAGGGAAGATATCCTTGTTCCATCTAAGTCTTGCGAGGTTCTCTATAGATCGCTTGATGAATAATTCGTTGCACGCCATAACTAAAATTGGTAGAACTGGACCTTTTTTTTCTTTTAGTGGCATGTTTTTTCTTTTTACCCTCTTCTCTATAAGCACACCGCACAGGAATATCCACATAATCATCAAAATCAACACTAAAAGTATTTTGTCGAGATAATTTCTCAAAAGTCGCATTTGGAATCAGAATACAGAACATTTGTTGAGATTTCTATCCGTTAATGATGTTCTGTGAGATGATTCTAAAGACAAACTTTCATAGTTTTTCTTGGACAATAGTTATAATAATAATAAAAATATCTCTTATAAACGGTAACTGTAGTAGGTATATGCCTTTTAAACGTTAGATACATTGCAATGCCAGTTTTACGAGCGCGTTTTTTAATGATGCGTACAATGGTCACGATTGAGAAACAGTTGAGAAATGGAATATTACATATAGATAGAACTTATTATATTATATAACAAAGTTCCCCGCTGCGTCTGTCTGTTGGCGATAAACTCAAAAACTGTTGAACGGATTTTCATACGGTTTTCGCCAATAGTCGGAGTGATTTATGAGGAAGGGTTAGGTGTATAATTCGATGAGGTTTGTGTAAATAAAAAAAATATAAATAAAAAAGAACCGAATTCAAAATAAACTAAAAAGCCATAAATAATCTTTTATGTACGGTACGGATACATTTGAGTCACCTTTTGAAGTCGGTGCCAAACCATTCATTTAGCACTATTAAGAACCGCGGCGGCGAGCCTTTAGTTATTATCTACCTACCTTTACCTATATTTAGTCATAGTTTCGTATTATTGTTGAATAAATAACTTTATTTACTTCAGGCAGGAAAAAAAGTCCGCGATAATGCTATCATCTAGGCGAAAGCCGTAATTAGCCAAAGAGCACAGATACATATTAAGGGGCTACGAGCGAAAATGTGCGATTTTTCATAGTTTTTGTTATCTATCTCCCTGGCATGGTAGAAATAAATATGATAGCTCAGTTTCTGTTTAATATTTTCTCGTATTCGGAAATTTGAACATATTTTTATGTATTTGATTATGATATACAGATATATGATTTACAGAGAGGTCTATAAAAATAAAAATTGCGTATCTAGACTCCCAATAAACCTTTATTAAACTCAGGGTCTATGCCTAATTGTGTATTATGAAAAATTTACAGATGTAGTGCATAATTGTTTTCTATCGAATTTTCACGAAAACGTACGAACGTGTCTTGCTATTTCAGTCGGTCACAGTATAAAAAGTACTGAGGTTAACTGAAGTAGCATGACAAATACAAACGTTTCCGAGAAAATACGACGGAAAACAATTATGCACTACATCTGTAACTCGCTATGTAAAGGCCTTTTCTTCAAAAAACTAGTATTTTTTAAGAAAAGTAGCAAAAAGGTTTTTTGCAAAAGTGAAGAACTAACTACGGATCGAAGGTCATTTCTCAGAGCTGTGAGCTTCTTATAACGATGTTCTATTTACAATGCACATTTTTTAGGGTACCGTAGCCAAAATGGCTTACTTCTTCTTCCGCAAAAAGTTGTTTGATAAAATAAAACCAAGTCGATTAATTTATTCAGTACCTATCCATGGGAGCATCTATCCAACAACTTTGTTATAAAAAAAACACCGAACTAGTCAACTAACCACATGATATGGTGGGCATTTTAGTGACCCGCAGTGACCGTATCGATATCAATATGACACATCTTTATATTATTAATAAATAAGATCCATCTCGCGAAATAAGGTCAAATGCAGCAACATAATGCGGTCAAAGTTACACATAGACTAACATAGAAGCGTGGTGACGTTCGGAGCGCTAATAAAATTAGGTAGGTTTTGTTGCATGTAGATTCTATTGTCGTGTGCGAATAAAATCTTCATTAAAAGCTATGATTTTTTTACCACATTTTGCTTAATAAAACGAAATTTAAACACAATAAATAGTAGTCACAGCCGAAGTCGCCGTCATAATAACTATCATAAGCTACTATAAAATGAAATGTAAAATTGTTGAGTAAGATAAATAAACTAAATTTCTGGTTTCCGTGTTAATTTCAAGTATTCAAAAATATTAATTTGTGTTTAGCAGTTTAGTGTTACGATTATGTAATAGCACGCGTGGTGCGTGAATTAAGGGCATAAGAAGGGAGTCATAAGGGCTACTATAGTGAGTGTGCTGAAAAATATTTTTTCTACTCCTGTACTTCTTTCTGGCGTATAAATGGTTACCAACTCTAATATAAAGACATACATTACTTAAGACTTGTAAAACTTTATAGTCTATTTCCCAAAAACGCACTGCTAAACGTGTTACAATGTCGCTATTAACGTTATTCCTTAGTGCCACAGAGTACAAAATTTCAATCTAATAATTTATATTCAGTGATTCTCAAACGAATGTTATTTGAAATAATTTATATTACCAACTAAACAAACCGCCGCATTCACACAGTTTTAAATTAAAAAATAATAATGAACGTAAATGCATCTGCCAAGTTAAAAAAAACATTTTGTATAATTTACGTACACATATTTTATCGCCTATTTTTTTCAAATCATAACATGTTTTCGTCACTGGCAAGTATACGCGAATTTAAAAAATAAGAATGCCATAGATATTTACAGCTCGCTTTTTAATTTTCTTCGTGGCGCTAAGTTTTTAAATAAATGTATAAATACTTATACTTTTTGTGTTTTATTAAAAAGTGCTTAGGGGTCATTCATTGAATACGTATGGATCCCCGGGGGGGAGGGGTTCGAAAAATATGTTGTAATTAATGAATGGCCCCTTAGTTGTAGAAAAACTATTGTATATAGACTTTTGTTTTTAAGCTGAGTTAATCGGCTTAAAGAATACAATGGCCGATTCGCTCAATTTAAAAATCAAAGACTATATACAACGTTGTATAATTCAGTCAAAAAATGTTCCTGGCGTCTTTCTTTGCGATACTCGCTATTGTCCTTACGTAATTAGTAAACGGCCCCTTAGTCGTCGAAAAACTATTGTATGCAACGTTGTATAAAAGGGTCAAAAAACACTCATGGCGTCTTTACCCATGCCACTCGCCTTTTTTGCCCCTTATGATACAACGGTTGCATAAAATACTATTACTCATCTTGGAAATAGCTTCATTGCTTCAGAACCAAATCGTGAGTGATGGTAATGTTTGTTTTCTTTTGTTTTGTTCCTTTTATTGCCCAGCCCTGAGCCACATGGAACAAATTTATTTATTGTTTTGTATTATATTTCTACCATTCTTTATTATATTCGGCCAATATTTTGTGGTGGTTTTAAATCTTTCATGCGAGTAGGAGCGAGAAATACTCGTCGACCTTTAATGAAGCACTGCACGATTCCATGTAATTCCGTACGAAAAAGACCTTGATTGAAATCGTCCATTAGACCAAACGTCTTAGCGATCTCTCTAAACATGGTCACATCCGAGTAGGGTATCCGGACATACTTTAAGCTACTATTATCTAAGCCCGTCATCACATCTTGTGCTGTGAGTTCTGGGCATGAATACACGAAGGAAACGAATAAGTGCTCGTTTTCCAGGAGCAGATAAGAGAGGTCATGTTGGGTGAACTGGACAAAGTTCGCGTTGAGTATCCTCTGCTCACGGTTGAAATTACGATCATGCGTCTTTCCATCCCTAGCCACAAGCCCCCCAAATTTAAAAGTCCTGGATATTTCTGGTCTGATACAAACGCGGCCGAGAGTGTTGGCAGGGTTGTTCATCAAGGCATCAAAGAACGGTTCTGGCAAGTTGGGTTCTATGTCTCTCCAGGTCTTAGATTGGATCATCCATCCCTTGCCTGGGAAATACCCCGTTCGATGCAGCATCGCCACTTGTTTTTTGTCCACCAGCCCCTTCTTGCAGTTATCATTCCACGCTGAAACGCACCATATGCTAGAATCTTTCTCGAAAAGACGGTAAGTGGCTAGAAAATACTCGTAAAAGTCTGGTGAAATATCCAAGTCATCATCTAGGACGATAGCAGCATTGTACTGTAGTGTATTAAAGACATGATTAAGAGCGAACTTGTAGTGGCGACCTAATCCTGGATTCAGTTTTGGCACGACAATGTACGTGATAGTAGGGTCCGAGTCGGTGTAGGATTTGATGATTTTTTGGGTCTCGTTGGAGTTGCAGTCCAGGGTCACAATGATAGGGAAGATCTTCGGCCGCCATCTAAATCTTGCGAGGCCGTCTATAGATCGCTTGATGAATAACTCGTTGCACGCCATAACTAAAATCGGAAGCACTAGGCCATTTTTTTCTTTTAGTGGCATATATTTTCTTTTTATTCTCCTTTCTATAAGCACATCGCAGACCAATATCCACAAAATCATCAAAATCAAAACTGAAACTATTTTGTCGAGATAGTTTCCGAAAAATCGCATTTTCACTCAGAATACATTTGATAAAAGTTCGGTCAGTGAATGATGTTCTGTATATAATGAATGCTGTCCGGTGCTAAGTATGAATTCTCATTTTTTCTGTTCAGTAGGTATAACAACAATAATGTCGTCTCTAATATACAGCAACTGTCGTATATTCCTTTTTAAAGATAGATACATTGCAATGCCAGTTTTACGAGTACGTTTTTAATGATGCGTACAGTGGTCACGGCTGAGTAACAGTGGTAAAATTGAATATGTACCTTACTATTATAAATATAAAAGTTTGTGAAGATGTTTTACTTTAAATAATTTTTGGCACACAGAAAGATGGACATGGATTAACAAGGCCTCGGGTACGATAAATGAGTAGCACCAGTCAAGTCTGCTTTTATATTAAAATTAGCTTCCGCCCGCGATTTCGTCCGCTATAAATTCGTTTATCGCGGATGAGGGTATTTTTCCGGGATAAAAAGTAGCCTTTGTCCATCCCCGTGACTCAAACTATCTCTATACCAAATTTCATCCAAATTGGTTCAACGGTTTAAGCGTGAAGAGGTAACAGACAGACAGACAGACACACTTTCGCATTTATTTATTACTAGCTTCTGCCCGCGACTTCGTCCGTCTTAAATTCGTTTATCGCGGATAAGGGTATTTTTACGGGATAAAAAGTAGCTTATGTCCTTCCCCGGGACTCAAATTTCATCCAAATCGGTTCAGCGGTTTAAGCGTGAAGAGGTAACAGACAAACAGACAGACAGACACACTTTCGCATTTATAATATTAGTATGGATATTCAAATCAAATCAAATCAAAATATTCTTTATTCAAGTAGGCCTAGTTACAAGCACTTTCGAAATGTCAGTTACATGAGAGTGAATGTTTGCTGGGAGAAATACAATATGATCCAACATTTGCTGCAAGGATTAGGGAAACCCAGAAAAACCTAATCAGATCATTTAACTTAAGTGTAATATTATTGATAAAATCATCATTTTTAAAATTAAAATAATCAATAAGATAAATCCCAAAAGGATTGTCAATAAAAAATAAATAATCTAGAATGTGTCTAGAATAAAATTCTAAATGTCAGAGTATATAAAACAATTAAGATTAAAATAATAATAATACCTTAGGTATTCGTTAAAATAATTATTCATATACCTACATGACGCTATAATTTACATTAATCCCACGCGGCTTCATCATTCATGTAGTCTTGTGTGCTATAATAAGCTTTAGAAAATAATTTTCGTTTCACAATATTTTTCAATTTACCAATAGACAACTCAGTTATGCTGCTAGGAAGTTTATTATAAAATCTCACACAGTTACCCATGAATGATCTCCTTATTTTATGGAGCCTAGTAGCAGGCACTGCGAGCTTATGCTTATTTCTAGTATTAATATTATTTATATCACAGTTCTTCTTAAAGTCGGTAATATTTTTATGTACATACATAATATTCTCATAAATGTATTGACAATGCACTGTCATTATATTAATGTCCTTAAACTTATCTCTAAGCGACTCTCTATAGTTCATTTTATATATCGCACGAACAGCCCGCTTCTGCAGAACAAATATGGTATTAATGTCGGAAGCACTGCCCCATAGTAAGATGCCATACGACATAATACTGTGGAAATAACTGAAATACACTTATCGAGCCGTTATCACGTCTGTTAATTGACGAATCTTACTTACTTATTAGTATGGATAACAAATATGAACAAAAGATAAAAATCGGCCAAGAGCATGTCGGACAATGCTCAGTGTAGGGTTCCGCAGCCGTTCATACAAAAAATGCAGTACAGGTTGAAAAAAAAATACGATGTGCAAAAGTACACCACCAAAGAGCGTCTCTTTGTGGCACTTATGTCCTTTTGTTGAGAAACGCAGTTTTTCGGCACTAACTCAAAAACGGTATATTTGATCATGTTGAAAACAATTTTCATTGAAAGTATTTGTTAAGTTTTATCTTTGCAATTTTATAATAGGGGAGGGGGACACAATTTATGCTACTTACAGAGCGATTATTTTCGAAAATATCCACTAGGTCAAAAAATGTTTAGAAACCTCAAAATGATTTTAAAAGAATTGTCGAAACCTGTGCAACACATACGACACATTGGTATTTGATTATTATTTTTTTCAGTTACATGTGTGGAGTGCCCTCATAAAAATATTATTTTTTAATTATTTAACTATTAAACTAATTTAGCAGCCTATAGATAAAGCCGTTTAATATGATATCCTACTTGACCTAGTAGTATTAGCTAGACTTTAATTTTTTTCCCCACCATATCCGTCGTCGTTTTTTTTGAAAATAAAAATATATTTTAAAATGTTTCCATCGCAATATATTTGGGCTGACCATGTTTATGACGATTCCAAATTTCAAATAGGTAGTATAAGTATTTTTTGAGATATGTATGGCGCTCTTACAGTTGGACAGACAAACAGACAGAGTCCCACAATAAGGGTTCCTTTTAACCTTTTTAGTGCAAAACCCAAAAAAATGTAGAACAGACTTTTTAAAGGTCACAGGAGAACAAACATTTTTTTTGTATGTTTGTATGTGTCTTTGCGGCTTCATCACGCCGAAACGGGCGCTATAGACCGGACAACTAGAAATATTTGAACTGTCATATTATGTAATATTTTCTTCTGTTTCCGCGATTATTACTCATTAAAATAAAACAATTTAACGGATTATATCGCGTATATTATCTCATTTTAGTTCAGAAGATTGAGCGAACATGGCAATAGAATATGCTGAGTTATTACAACACTGCCTAACATCTGGCTATATGCTATGGAATGGTGAATTCTACGGGCAAGTTGATGGTGCGGCAATGGGGTCTCCGGTGTCTCCTGTCGTCGCCGATATTTTCATGGAAGACTTCGAGGAGAGAGCGCTTTCATTGGCACCTGTCAAGCCGAGGATCTTTAAAAGATACGTAGATGATACCTTTACTATTTTAACTAGATCTAGCGTTTCAGCTTTCTTAGACCATCTGAACTCTATGCATAGTAAAATTAAATTCATTATGGAGTTGGAAAATCAAAACTCACTTGCATTTTTAGATGTGCTAGTAATTAGAGGTCCTAACAATGACAAAGGTCATACTGTATATAGGAAACCTACGCATACTGATACGTATTTGAATCGCAAATCTCACCACCACTCCAGTCAACTTGCTACAGTGGGTAAATCTTTGTTTCAGAGAGCCAGGGCTATCTGCGACGATCAACATCTGACTGCTGAGTTGCAGAATGTCAAACGTACGCTTCGAGCCAACGAGCTCCAGATACCACGTTCCAAGCAGAATCCCAGTGTGAAGAAACCAGCAATCGAGCGTAAACCTGCCGTATTACGATATGTGAAAGGGGTCACAGACAAGATCGGAAACATCTTGAAGCGTGCTTCTATAAAAATATATTTCAAGCCGTTGAAGAAGGTGTCTTAATACCTTAGACCCGTAAAGAGTAGCACCCCTTTGCAGAGTGCAGGCATTTATAAGCTGGACTGCGAGTGTGGTCTTTCATACATTGGTCAAACGAAACGCAGTGTATCAACCCGGGTGAAGGAGCACATAGCAGATGTCAAGCACCGTCGGTGTAATAGGTCTGCAGTCTGTGAACATGTCATTGACAAACCACTCAATTAAGTTTGATAAACCTTCTATCCTTGCCAAAGAAAAAAGATATTTTCCCTGAATGTTACGCGAGGCTATTGAGATTAAAAAGCATCCTAATTTCAATAGAGAAGATGGATTGTCACTACCACCAGCTTTGGATCCTGTAATACATCTCATCAAGGAACAAGCGAGACACAGGACTGCAAAACCTTGATTTCCGAACGGTGTAAAATATCTTAAACAATATAATTTTTTTATTTTTGTTATTATGTGATAATTCCAGATTTTATTATTTTACCTCAATAGTGTAGATACCTACTCGTAAGTAAAGTTTGTGAATAATTAATTTGAAATATTTAAAATTAGGAAGTAAGTTCATATAATTAAATTCATCAAGCTGTAAGTTCGATATGTTGCAGTGCCCTAAGTACGGGGTTTCATAGCGGTAAATCTGAATGTATACCATCTTGAAATGTACCTATGAAAGCAATAAATTAACTGATAACTGATAACTGATATCTTATCTGTTTAAAAAATAGTTTCATAGTGTCTGTTTTTTAAAATATTATAATTAGTAATGAGGTAGCCTGGGAGATTTTCTTTGCAGCGTTTCTTTTCTCCTCAGTACGCCTCATTTGTGAAATGCTGCTTATTAAAATTAAATAATTAAGCCCTTTTGGCACATGTGTAACTGTCTTTACAGCTTAGGCCCATCTGGCGTGTATGTACACCTTTATTTGTTTTATCAAAAATGGGTAGTTTGCACAAATTGTAAATTTGACAGAGGAAAATACATCTTTTCTCAGTCCACCCGTGACCATGATAAGCTGAAAAGCTTCCGAAACGTCGGGAACTAAAATGAGATAATATACGCGATATAATCCGTTAAATTGTTTTATGTCATATTATGATTGTGATTATTTTTACATAATACGTATATATACTCAAGCAACAAAATAAAGAATAGTAAACTGTCTGTGTGTCTACCAAAGTGTAAAACCTGGACGAAGTTTTATTTGATTCAAAGTGAAGTCTATATTTTTTCTTGCAAGTGTGTTGAAAAACATCGTATGAAACTCGTGTGCGTTGATCATTACACCGTCGGCTTCATACATCCCTCGCCTCGCAGGCTCGGATTGTGAAATTACCTCGTTTGTAAGTAGCACACTCGTATGGAAATTAATATTACGCATCTGGCAAATAACTGTCGTTTTAAGCATGAAGTTTTAATGCTACTGCAAGAAAAGATTAAGAAGTTAAAAAAGAAGAATTGCCTATGTTGTGTAATGGTCACTTGATTAATGTCTTATTTTTTTAATATACTAATTAATATTGCAAGATATACTTATTTTTCTTCAAACCTTCCATAAAACAAGTATAACTTCATTGCTTGAAAACCAGACCGTGAGCGATGATACTGTATGTTTTCTTTGGTTTTGTTCCTTTTATTGCCGACCCCGGCGTAGACCGGTGTGATAAATTGCTGAAATATCTACCCTGTTCAGTTTTATGGCTCCATTCCTTGTTTGTCTTCTATTCGGCCTGATTTTGTACTTGATACAACACGGTGTCGATAAAAGTATCACGTAAAATAAAATAAATATGTAGCTGGCAATTTCCCGCACCTGAATTATGGAACAAAAAAAAACAAAATGTCGGTAAAAAAAATTGCTGCCAAGTTTTCCGAGTAAAGTTAAAACCTTCCTTGCCACAACGTTTCCGCAAGTTTGCACAACAGCGCGTTGCCTAATTAAATAAATAGGCGCTCGTAAAGAACAAATGGGGCTTCATAACTCATAATGCTGTGGTGAAAACGTATGACGCAGTATAATTTTACAAAAATACAATTTAAACTTAAGTGTTCGTTCATTTTAATTACGTTCTCGTTATTATAACCTAAAAATCGTGATAAGTAAGCATACGATATCTTTATTATCAGCAACCCGTCTCGATGCGGGAATTAGTCCATTATAATACGAGTGTGGTACGTTGGTAATTACACTCGAGGCTATATCTTGCAGCCCGAGTTGTAGACGAGGGCTGTATAAAGAGTGTAATGACCAATGCACACGCTTTTCATACGACGTTTTTCAACACACTTGCGAGAAAAAAAGCAAAAAACATGCGTACTTATAATTTTGTCCAGGATATACTTGGGTCCACAACAATCCTGTAGTCCGTAAGTTTTACATTAATCCGTCATCAGTGGGTACTTCAAATTTACGTACCTACGTAATTATTATATTTTAAATATCGTTACTTGAAAGTATTTACACATTATTCACATATTTAGAAAATAATAAATAAATAATACTTCAATATGAAATATTTGTAAATATTAAATATGTCAAATCGTATCAAAATGGCGCGCTGCGGCCGGTGCATTTGTCTATGCGCGCGCAAGAGCGATGAGGCAAAGGCTAATTGGCCAATCAGCCAAACATTGATAATATAATAAACTGAACTTATATCTATTTAATAAGTACAAATAAAATGTTATTTTGCATAGAAAACTTTATAATTTATTGAAATTAATTGCTTTTCTATAAGTACCACTTTAGATTTGTTAAAAGAAACTATAATTAATTTTTGATTTATTAAAAAAAAACATTTCTTTACAATGTTTCTGGCACACAAAAACTATTTGCTGACGTTTAATAAAAAAACTGAAATGAAAGGGCACAAGTGCGATTATGTAATGTAAAAAACACGCGTGTGTAATGGACTGGATTATAACCATTAAAACGGTGCAATAAGAAACACTTTACGAGCAAGTGTGTTGAAAAAACGGTATGTCATCGTTTTATAGGTATGCTTACATTTTTTTATTTCATTATATAATACATTTATCTTAGAAAATATATGGGATCTTGATTCTTGAAAATAAAAATAATAAATTAAAGAACCCGTAGGACGTTTTTCGTTTTTTTCCCTACTGTATAAAATAATATATCGTTAGGAAATAGGATATTGAAATTTTGATTTATATTACTTTAAATAACAATGCGAGGTGGAAGTTAATGGGAGTTAAACTAGGGTCAAAGTTCGTGTAGAAATCCCACGAGGCACGGCACGTAATATAATTGTACTAAATTTGACCTCCGTCGCGTGGAATTAAGGTAAAATGTTTTCGTAGAAACCTAATCCTTAGGAGTTGTTATTTGGAAAAATCCTTCTCAATCCACCTGTTTAAACGAAGTTTAATAGTCAAGATTGTGCTTGGTGTGCTTTGTCAGTCAATATCTATGTCAATAACGGAAGTGCTTTATAAACTTGTATGAGCACAAATAGTGTTAGTTATATTAAAATGTAAACGATATGATAAGTAGCTAATTATTGATGATAATGTTGTTTTTAATTGATTATTAGTTATTTTAGTTCCAATTACAGCGCCCGCCTCACGTAACAGTTCTAAGTAATAATATTTCGTTCTGTTTCTGCGGTTATTACTCATTTTAATAAAACAATTTTAACGGATTATATCGCGTATATTATCTCATTTGAATTTCCGAGCCTTCAGCATTAAGGTGCGTCCACACTTGTATCATTTGCTCGTATCCGATCACCGAGCCGTGGCATGACTGCGTGTCGCGCTGCTTGGACGCTCACTGTCGGTGCGGCGATCATTGCCTTACTTGTCCGATCTAAGTGTGTGATACGCGTATCAACATGGATTTCGAGCGATCGGATCGGCGCAACGTCCAAAACGCGTGATCGAGACACGCGATCATGCCACGGAACGAAGATCTGATCAGGCAAATGATGCAAATGTTGACGGACTTTAGTGCACGTGACCACTTGAAGACTTTGGGGACTGCTTGATTGAAAGGCAGTTCAGGTGGTTATGGTAATGGTAATCATTTTTATATATATTTCTGTTCTTATATAGTAAAACTAGGTTAACATTTTTATAATTTGCGTTGGTAGTTGTGAACCTAGTGTTCTCAACTACCGCGATACTAAACACATAAAATTAGAAATAGATAAAATTAGATTTAATTACAATAAGGGAAACCTACATGTAGGTAGTTGGGAACGCCGGGTTTCTCCACTACCTCAGTACGCTACGCGTCCCGCGGCGCGCGTGCATATAAGGCGTGCTGCAGTCCGCGCTCGTTCTTTCTGCTGCCGGCCGCCGTCGAGTGAACATCCCCTCGTGCTCCGTGCTTCGTGCCACATACTTCGCACCTGCAACGCTGACTCCTCACCGAGGCAGAACACAACGTCAATCCTGTCTGTTTCTACTTGATTCAGACGTCAATCACGCTACAGTCTGTTTCTATGTGATTCGGACGTCAATCACCTACTTTACGTGTTCACGGGTTGACCGAGAAATGCTTTGTGAAATGCCGCTGCTAAATTATTAAAATTCAATAATTAAGCCTTTCTCTCACATTTGTAAGTGTCTTTGCAGATTAGGCCCATTTGGCATGTATGTTCACCTTTATTTGTTTTCTGAAAGTAGGTAGTTTGCGCAAATTGTAACTTTAACAGTGAAAAATATATCTTTTCTCAGTCAACCACGGAAAGTTGAAAAGCTTCCAACACGTCGGGAACTCAAATGAGACAATACACGCGGCATCATCCGTTAAAAAAGTTTCATTAATTTTTTAAGTAGTGTTTATTTTAATGTAGTCATCACATAAAGGTAAAATTTTGAGACAATGTGCTCGAAGGAACGCGTGAAAAAATACTTGTGCTGTTGTTAAGGTAATTAATAGTCCATAATAGTCCATTATACACATCGGTTTCTTAAAAACGATATTCATGAACAAATTTATTTGTTGGTTTATTGAAATTTTTGTATTCTATTGTCGATAGAACTTTAAACATGTCAAATGGTTCATACCATTCTGTATTAGCAATGGAAACGACCGGTAAAATCGTCATCATCATCATTATGACAAATTCAACTTCAGAAGTTAACTAGAACTGTGTGACAAAACCATTAACCAGGGACTGTTACCGGTATTAATTTAAATTAAAATATATTTCAAAAGTTTAGCTATATTATATTAAAATTTCATTAAATGGCATCTACGCGTATATTGGTAATGATATTTCATTTTGATATAAGGTTATTAAAATAAGGAAATGTATAATAATAAGCGAGATACCGAAATTAAATACCAGTTATTAATTGTATGGAATGAATACCGGTATTAGATAAACAGATAAACAGGAAGAATCCGCAGATGCAATTTGGAATGACTTTCATAATCACGTCACCCAACTAGCTAAGAAATATCTAGGAATGTCAAGAGGCTCTATCTGTGGCAACAAGGATACCAGCTGGTGGCAAGAAGATGTTCAACAAAAGTTGGAAGTAAAGAAAGCCTTGTTTAAGACCTGGCAAAGTAGCAAGGATGAAAATGATCGGGAGGCCTATAGAATCGCAAAAAAGGAAGCTAAGAGAGCCGTAGCATACGCTAAAGCTATATCAGAGGAAGGTTTCTATACAAGGCTAAATAACGCAAGAAACGACAGGGAACTTCTTAAAATAGCGAAACAAAGCTATAACAACACGATGGATACCAAAACTATAAAATACATAAAAAGCAAACAGGGTGTACTCCTAACCGCCAATGCATATATAAGAGCAAGGTGGAGAGAGTACTATTATCATCTACTCAACGAAGAGTACCCGAGTGAAGAGCTTCCAGAAATGCCACCAACTGAAGGTCCGATACATGCAATCACTCTGGAAGAAGTCAAGGCCGCTGTCAACTTTATGGCCAATAATAAAACTACTGGACCAGATGATCTCCTTTCAGAGCTGTGGAAGAGGATGGGCCACTGGGGTGTACATTTTCTTACACGTCTTTTCAACAGGATCGTAACAGAGGGGATACCAGATGAGTGGCGAAATAGCTACCTGGTACCGTTTTACAAAAACAAGGGCGACATTAGACTATGTGGAAATTATAGAGCCATAAAACTGATCTCGCATACCCTTCAAATCTGGGAAAGAGTGATTATCAAGAGGCTTTTACATCTTACCACTGTTACTGAAAACCAATGCGGGTTCGTAGCTGGGAAGTCTTCAACTGATGCCACACATTCAACCCAAATCCTAATGGAAAAGAACAGAGATAGCAAAACCGATCTACATATGATATTCATAGATCTTGAAAAAGCCTTTGACCGTGTTCCAAGAAAGCTAATTTGGCAGTCGCTTCGAGCCCAAAACGTACCAGAATGGTACGTTCTCCTCGTAATTGGTATGTACAAAGAAGTTAAAACCAAGGTTAGGAGCTCCGCAGGCATCAGTGATCAGTTCGATGTGGAAGTTGGTGTGCACCAGGGCTCAGCCCTCAGCCCCCTTATTTTTAACCTGGTTATGAACCACATCACCGCGGACATACAGAAAAAGCCGCCTTGGAATGTTTTGTATGCAGATGATATAGTCCTCATCAGCAAAGACCCGGAAGAATTGCAGTCAACACTAGAGCACTGGAAAGGAGCCCTTGAGAATGCAGGTCTAAAAATCAGCAGGCAAAAAACTGAGTACATGCATTGGAATTTTTCAAATTCCCCTAATCACGGCAACATGTACCTACAGGAAAGACCACTGCAAAGGGTAGAAGGGTAGAGTAATTCTTCAAATATCTTGGTTCTATTTTGGCGAGTGATGGAACCATCGAACCCGACGTCTCAAACCGCATCAATATCGGGTGGATGAAGTGGAGGGGGCTGACGGGTGTGCTATGTGACCCTAGAATGCCTTTTTCGGTAAAGGGAAAGGTCTACAAGGCAGCCGTCAGACCGGCCTTAATATATGGCGCGAAATGTTGGCCACTAAAAAAGAAGCAAGAAGATCAATTACACGTAGCCGAAATGAAAATGCTGAGATGGTACGGCCATGTCATGAGGCGTCCCGAAGATCGCATGACAAGAAAGGTGCTCGACATTGAAACCGGACCAAGAGGACGAGGCAGACCCAGACTGACATGGGCAGTAACCATTAATAAAGATCTACAAGCAGCCCAACTAGATCCACAGACGACCCAGGACAGAATGACCTGGCGAAGATTGATTAGGAAAGCCGACCCCAATTGAACTGGGATAAGGCGAGGATAAAGAACAAGAATACCGGTATTAGATATTCAGTCCTTGCAATTAACTACTTGAGCGGCTTTATCGATTATTAGCTTTATCAAAAATAAAAGTGAAAATATTTTTCAGTTACGTCATCATAGTATATACTTCTATTTATTTAGAGGTATATTATACAAAAGTAACTTTCTGAAGCGTAGATTTGCTTTTGTTAATCTGTCTCTGGCAGTTCTTGATCACTCACCTTAGACTCGACGACGCTTCAATTAGCGAAACTCATTACCAAGATGGAAATCTGTCTCAAAATTAAACTTAAAACTTGGTTACCGTTATTGTAATAGGCTGCTAAGCTACCAAGTAATTTAGGTAGTTTAGAGTTGTTTCTGGTTTAAATTCGAGCAGCACCATTAAAATGGGATTAGGCGTTGATCTACATGGAGGGTTCAAAGACTCAATAGGGAAAATGCATGATTTTTTATTTTTGCTTTATTTAATGCTCATTCATGTAACAAACAGTAGACAGATTTTTTTTTTCGAATAACCTTAAAAATAACCAAGATATAAGCCATCAAAAATTTCATTCTATCTCCTTCTAGCAAAACGGAATTTAATATGAAGTTTATATGGCCGGCGTAGACTATGACGTAACAGTACATGTCGGACCTCTCTGTTAAATCGCCGTTTAATTAGCAGTTTATAATGCCCCTATATCATGCGTATTTCTTGGCCAATTTTAATTTTAATTTCACTTTTTGAAATCGTTTTTACGGTATTTTCATATTTTGCTAAGAAAAGCGATAAAAAAAAATCATGCATATACCCTATTGTTGTTGCCGCAAAAAAAAATGACGGTATTAGAAGATGCCTGCAAAGTCATTATCCTATTTATAGTGTAACAAAGTCGGGTGAAACGTATCCTTTAACGCTATATAGCTATCCTCGGATGTCCTTGCGTTGCTATCTTGTACTAAAATATGTGGAACAGCGTTTTCGCGGGAATAAAAAGGTTTAAATTGTAATTTATATGGTGAGATAGCGTATTTATTTTGCCGTAATATGTTTTTCTATGGCTTTTTATTGGAACATATACATTTTAAAATACTTTCTTAAACGGAGTAAAAAACCCTGCTAATTTCTAGTCAAGTAAAAGATCTATTAAGAAAATAGTAATGCGACGTAATTATTGACATACAGCGCACCGCCTAAACTACGAAAGGTAGGAACATGAAACACATATTCTTTTAGAGAAGACGTAGAGATTCAAATTGTACGCGGGCGACGTAGGAAGCTAAAGTTAGTATTTAGGGGATATTTGACATTCCATACATCGTCATGTGCCAAAACTCTCTAAAATATCTGTCACTGCTTTTCAAAACCTCGTATCTCAATTATGCATCGATACTAAAATACGAGCTTTGTTTTAAGTAGGTATTTGTTACTTCGTAAATTTTGGTTGTAAACAGACGATACGTCAAAAAAATACTACTCTCGTACTTGGCCGGTTTTTTAACGTTAACCGGTCCTTTTATTTTGACGATACAAATCTTCCTAAATATTTAAGTAGGTATATATTATTATTGTTCACAAAATGTAAAAGGGTAGGCACCGAATATAATATGTGTACAAGGTTTTCACTTAAGCCAAATTTTTGTTTAAATTCAGTTATTTGCTTCTACAAATTCTGTCAATCTCCGGTCAATTTCCGATCGCACCGGTTTTGGATTTAACTTGAAGCCTAATTTTCCTCCGAAGCCTCCGTTTAAATCTAGTCTAGAATCTGTTCCCAATCACAAATATTTTCGGCGAACATATTACCTGTATTCGGAAATGATAAACAATGACGATTAAATAAATGAATACAGAAATTACCATATTCACCTTATTGGATTTTAATAGGGTTCAAAGGTTAAGTCGATTAATCCTCCATAAAACAACGATAAGTTAGGATCAATCTCGAAAATTGGGAGATTCTTGGCTGACGAGTGCCTCGCCTGAAAGATGATTTGGTTCGACTCTAATGAAAACTGTGTTTGTTGGCTTATTGCTATTTCCTCTTATAACAAAACAACAGAGCTACAGAACGACGTGATTTTAGACATAGACATAGACATAGACAAAGTACGAGTATATGGATCTGAGATCAAAAATACATTCACCCGAGAAAAGTACCTGCTCTAACATCACAAGAGGTCACTAAAGTCTTGCGTTTTATTGCAGGTATAAGCGACCTAGTTGTCCTGATGGTACTGGGAAGGGACAGCAAACCTAATTATCTGGAAAGAAGCTAGGACCCGGCACGTGACTTACACTTCGAGATTATTATTGGTCTCTTAATAATAATATCAAAGTGTAAGTCGGTCATACGCTACCTACTTTATTAAACGATCTTTCATTTCTTAGTGTAATGAAATGTGCGTTCAAATGGCATATTGTTACAATGCTGAGTTGGAAATAGCACAGAATACATATTCACATCATATCATATCTCATCACCACGTACTATTTATTCTGTGTCACTACATTAAGTGACATGTTGTTTTAAAATAAACTGAAATCGCATTTTTAAGTCGTCTTTTGTATTTTTTGTTATTATCTACGTGTATTTCAACGAAATAAGATCCTTAATAAATGGTAACGCTGCTCTGTGTAAGGTTCCCAAGCCACAAAAAACTGAAACGCTACAAATGAAAAAGATGAGATGTGAAAAAGTGCACCAGCGCCACCAGCAAAAGACCATACCTTCATGACACTTACGTCCTTTTGTCGAGAAGTGTAGTTATTTGCAAATAACTCAAAAACGGTACATCGGATCATGTTGAAAATAATAATTTTAAAAAAAATTACCTTAATCATGTTTTTCATATACTTTTTGGACTTTCGATAGATGTAAGGGGGTAGGAGGTAAGGGAATTTATGCAACTTTCGAAGCTTTTATTTCCAAAAATATGCCGTTAATAAAAAATATATGTAGAAACCTTAGTGTTATAGAAGAACTGCGGAAATATGTGCCACACGTTGATTTTTGCTTAAAAACAGGGACAAAGTGAAGGTGTTTTATTGTGAATTTTTAGAATAGCATCCCTGCTCCGAGGTGAACTGAGGTGAAGCACCCAGCCCAAGAAAAAACGCAATGGCTGAGCATTGGATGCTTTTCTGTGGCCAATGTAAGTGTGTATGTCTGATAACACGCAGAAAATATCTATGAACGCATTTTTTAAGCTTATGCTAAAAATAAGGAGGCAATTTTATCATATAGCATTATGACGTCATAATAAAATATATTAGCTAATTTGACCCGTCAGTGAAGTACCCTGCCTTTGTCTCGCTTACAAGAATATTGTATTAAAATAAAGTTTCGGTCGTAAATCCAATATTCCGAATCACAGTATTCTAGTTTATAAACAACATTGTTAAGTCGTAAATTAATTAAATGGATGCATTCGTAAGATAATATAACAATAACAGTTATGAAGGATGGACGAATACTGCAAGAAAACAATGCTATTTTCAACAAGTCAAGAGTCGATATTATTTTCTTACCGGGTTTTATCTGGTTTGATGCGACTTCCAAACAATTTTATCATATAAACTTAGGAAACACTATGTTGCCAAAATAATCTTCATTTCCGTTTATCTTGGAATTAAGCAATAGCTAAATCCTTCCCGGTTAACAGTTACTTAATTACCTATGATATAATGACAACTCGTCTGGTCACATTCGTTTATAGCTACTGTTTAATACAAGTATAACAGCAGGATAGTATCCACAGTGTCGTATTTGTTTGTTATAAGTAATGACTTATTAGTTTTGTTATTATACGTTATTATTTATTGGGACGTTATACGGCCCGACCTAAATAGAGGCTAAGTCCTTGGTGACACGGCAATGGGGACTTGGCTCAAATAATCTTGCTAGACTGCCACCGGGTTTAGCGCTCCAGGCCTAGTTTCATTTCACATAATGTACGCTCGTACTAGATAAGATAGAAGGGCACGTTTGTTCGGGGAGGAGGGAAGTCATAGCCCCTTTATTGCTTCAGCCTAATATGGTAAAGAGTATCCTTTAACCGCCTGTGGATACCCAACTACCCGTGTACTAAAATTTTAGTTGAAATCTGTCTAGCTCCTCAGGCATGATAATCATGGCACAAAGACATTTAATTATTATAAAGTTACTCAGTAGAAGGCGCCCGCAACTTCGTTCGCGGAGGAGAAAAAGTCATAACCCCTCTTTGTTTCTTTAGCTTAGTCGGGTAAATAGTACCCTATTACCACCCTACTCGAGTACCAAAAAATAGCTGGAATTCGTTTAGCCGATTTTGCGTGATGAAGCCGCAACAACACATACAAAGATACAAAAAATCCAAAAAAAATTTTTTCGCTTTAGTGACCTTCAAATAGTTCCTTACAATAGTTTTTTTATATCTTCAATATACAGACATTTCGTTCTTACAACTTTATATTAGTATAGATAAATGTGAAACCTCTGAACATTGAATTTATTTTCAAATATATAAATGAAACGGACTATTTGTATGTCACTGAATCGATTTATTTTTATTTTCTGTATGTTTGAATGTTATTTTGCGGCTTCATCACGCCAAACGGATTTCAAAAATGTTTAACCAACTGCAAAAAATGGGGAGGTTCCCAATTCATCGGAACCTTTATCTTTTAATTATGTTTTATGTATGTTCACCAATCACTCAGAGACTATATGACCGATTTCAAAAAATATATTTTAGTTTGAAAGGAGGTATCTCAAAATTGGTCCTGTATAATTTTGGTGCAGATCTGATGAAAGAAACCATGACGAAACGAACGAAGAAACCCCTCAAATATTCTATGTATCTAAGTGTAGCGTATATATTTCGGTATTTTAAGAAACAAGTTAAGCATTTGCTGTCTGAAAACATAAATTGTTGAAGTGGAACTGATCAAGAAGACCACAGAATGCAATCGGAACTCTTCAATGATAAATGATTTACGCGTGGCGATAAGATATCTCGATTAAGTTATTGAAGCAACTTAACAGTCACAAACTCATATGTTCTCGATGAGAATCGTAATATTGACCTGATTCGATGGTGGAGCCGGTAGGTAGGCACCGTATCTCCATAATAAAATAATGTATCCTAGTCGTGTCAGAGCTTGTTGGAATCATCACAAGATATACTTTTCCGTCAAGATTAACTGAAAACCGTGAAATTAATTAATTTTTAACAAAAAAATAAACTCGTCTCCAAAAAATACCTGTATAATATAGTTTCTTCAATTTACAGGTTATAGGATACTTTTAACCCGGCTACGCTGAAGTAAAAAGAGGGTTATGATTTTTTCTCCTCCGCGAACGAAGTGGCAGGCACCTTCTCATCATCATCATTTCAGCCATATGACGTCCACTGCTGGACACAGGCCTCCTCAATAGATGTCCACATAGGCCTGATAGAGGTGACCCGCATCCAGCGAGTCCCTGCAACCCTAAGCAGGTCGTCCGACCACCTTGCGGGTGGCCTTCCCACGCCGAGTACCTTCTAGTTTAGCATAAAATACTAAATTCAGGTAAATGTAAATGTAACATTATCTCATCGTGCTAGTTTGTAGTTATTAGATTAGGTTAGTACGTTGCCCTCACCTTGCGATACGGATTGAGTTCCGTTTAGCGTCGGGCCATTCAATAAACTCATTATTTACTTAGAGATAAAGCAGTTTGGTTGCATTCTTATAATGCAACGACATTAAAAATAACTTAGTGCACTGTTTGTGTAGAAGTGAAAATGGCGCCTGTGGTTAAATTTACAAAGGTACGTAATTATTTTTATTATTTCTGATGTTTTTCTGATGTTTTTTGTTGTTTTATCTTAAATGTATTATTGCCCCTCCTAGAAATTTCATTTTTGTTATTTAACTATAAAACTGAGTAGTAGCCTGTATAAGACACCTATACTTCAATTTTCATCACTATGCATCTTGTAGTTTTTGAGTAAAATGTGCCATCGAATTGACGGACGAACGGATTTACGGAAGGACGGACTGACGAACATGACGAAAGTATAAGGGTTCCGTTTTTGTAATCGTGGCTACAGAACCTTATAAAGATTTCAAATGCCGCCATTGCCGATGAGGTTCGCGGTTCGCGTACCTATAGATACTCAAGTTCTATCGGTGCTTTATATAGCAGTAGCGTGAACTTAACTATTGACAAACAACGCACAGCCTAAAGGCCTAAACGTTCTTAAAATTCGTCGTCGATGCATATTCTGGTATCGATACAAACGCGAAACGTACGCGAGTCAGTAGTTTGCTGCTCTATGAAAAAAAAACGCTCTGTGAACGCGCGTTCTTACTTAAAACGCGAAGCGACGGCACATTTACCAATCGCGATACTACACAGTAGGCAGATTAATAAAAAATATTGGAGACGTATTTTTTTCTATTTTTACGTAATATTAAAAAAATGAGTGAAAATGTCGCGTGACGTTACTCCTAGGTACCTATGACTGCCGTCACGAGCCCCCTCTTAAAGTTTAATGCGATTATCACAACAGAACCAAACGGGGCTTAACGCGTATAAATATGATTTTGATACGCAGTCATGCCACGACACGGTGATCGGATACGAGCAAATGATACAAGTGTGGACGCACCTTAAGTTACCGGAAAAAGTTAGTAGTTTAAAGCGGGCCTTAAAGTGGGTTACTAAAACGATCTAAGGTAAACGTCCTAATGTTTGCTATGGTTATTTCAAACTTCATGATTATTTGAAGTTATCGGCTATGGACAGTGCGAAGCACTGCAACATCTACTTTATATATGTTTTTGCATAATTTAACTTTAATTGGTTGCATATTTACAGGCCTGTGTAACAGAGCATAATAAAGTTTTTTTTTTAGTCATAATGAACTTCCCAAACTATCTGATTATTGTGATTATATAATTTAAAATGATGGGTTTTTAATATCGGGCGTCCATTCAATCATCAATCTACGCAATACTAATTATATAATTCTTGTCATTAAAATTATTCATTATGAGATTGCATGGTCCGATTGTATTACGGATCCTACCATTCTAACTTCTGCTAAAAATGCCACCATGTGTCCGCGACTTACAAATATTTCTTATTTTAATTATAATGTTAACAAACAATTTTGTTGCTATCGCAGTGAAACGATATTACGCCCTTGTGAATAGTACAGATTGTATTAATCCCGACGTGCCGTATGTTCAAAACAGCCCTTTAATATTTCATCTTGAAGTTTACAACAATAGCAACGGGTATCGAATGGGGAGAGGAAATATCACCATCAAAGAAGATATCCCAGAAGAGGGAAAGAGCAGTACTTTACGATTCAGCCTGACAGTGGGAAATCAAATAATCTGGACATATGAAATGCGACAATATCATTAGCAAGCAGGTCTTTGATCTCTACCGCATTAAATACGACAAAAATTGTACTTTGAAAAAAGGTCTTTACCGTTTTGATAATATAGATATACACATCTCCTCTATGATTCGTGGAGCATTCAGAGGTATGGGAACAGTGACTTGTGGAACGGTAGCTATATTCTCTGACATTCACAATAGGACTCATACTTTTGGCTGCTGGATTACACGATTTTCGATGGGTCCTTGTTCGAAAAAAAACAAATCAATGAAACAATGCATTTGTGTCTTAGGATGGTATACATGCCCTTTATCTGAGACTGAAAATAGCGTTTTTTTTTATATATTCGGTATCTTGCTTATTATTATATTTCTTTATATTTTATTGAGCTAATTTAAAAATTATGTACCAATACCTAAATACTATTTACTTACCATTTTTTTATATGGAACATTTATAAAAATATTTCTTATCACATTTCAATTTATACGGGTAATGGTTTCTGCTTTCTATCTAAACTATTATGGATGTCAGAAATTATAGATTAGTAACATTAAAATTATCATAATGTACATATTTTATATCAGTGGCTACTTCTTCGTCCGTAGACATCTATACTATTTTATAAAGTTGTAAAAATGAAGTGTCTGTACATTGAAGATATTTTCAAAAAAAATATTGTTATGGACTATTTGGAGGTCATTAAAACAAAAAATATTTTTTTTGGATTTTATGTATGTTTGTATGTGTCGTTGTGGCTTCTAAACTAAACGGATTTCATCAATTTGTGACAGTTTTTGGGGAAAGGTCCCACTTTGTCTATATGGAGTTATGAGTAGTTCCTAATACTACAGATCATACGCTATCTTTTGGTAAAAGATATATGTCTCTAGGTGCTATAGTACTTTTTTTAAAATTTGCAAAAGTGAAAAAGTGACTATTGAGAAAACGTTGGTTAAAGTTTGGGACGGCAAAAAGCACACTTGTACATTGAAGTTATGGAGTGGTTAGTATCAAATGAATTCGCATAATTTAAGGATTTCAAATTAGTCAAAATCATGTATGTAACCTTAGTAGTTTGAATGTTACGGAGGCTTGAACATAAAAACAGAACGAAAATATGTCAATCCTGAATATGGGTTTATTTTCTATATTTATAACATGACCCGCAGACGCTTCATAAAAGTTGTATTTATAAATGTATGCTCATGCTAAAAAAGACAGAAATAATTCTATGGATCCCTTTAGTTAGTTATTATGTTAAAAGACATACATTACCTAAGACTTGCAAAACTCTATAGTCTACTTCCCAAAAAAGCATTGCTAAGCGTGTCAAAATGTCGCTATTAAAGTATTCCTTGGTGCCACAGAGTACAAAATTCCAATCTAATAATTTATATTCAGTGAGTCTTAAACTAATGTTATATGAAATAATTTATATTACCAACTTAACAAACCGCCGAATTCATACAGTTTTAAATTAAAAAAAAAATAATGTACATAAATGCATTGCTGCCAACTCAAAAAAAAACAGTTTTTACAATTTACGTACACATATTTTATCGCCTATTTTTTTTCAAATCATAACTTGTTTTTATCACTGGCAAGTATACACGAATTTAAAAAATAAGAAAGCCATAGGTATTGATTGACAACTCGCTTTTTAATTTTCTTCGTGGCGCTAAATTTTATTCATCTTGAAGTTGTTGGTTGTTCTCTTGTTATAAACTGTTGAAAGTGAGAAAAATGTAGGAAGACGAGCCTAATTGTACTTACTACCGAAGAAATTTGTGTCGTGGCGCAAGAAGTATCCATCAATTTGCTGCGAGAAAAATTTCGGCGCAAATATAAATATTTAGACTTTTTGTGTTTTATTAAAAAGTGCTTAGGGGTCATTCATTAATTACGTAAGGATCCCTGGGGGGAAGGGATTCGAGAAATCTGTCGTAACTAATGAATGGTCCCTTAGTTGTAGAAAAACTATTGTATATAGACTTTTGTTTTAAACTGAGCTAATCGGTTTAAAGAATACAGTGGCCGATTCGCTCAGTTTAAAAACTAAAGACTATATACAACATTGTATAATTCGGGCAAAAAACGCTCGTGGCGTCTTCCTTTGCGATACTTGCGATTGTCCTTTCGTAATTAAAGAATGGCCCTTTAGTCGTAGAAAAACTGTTGTTTGCAACGTTGTATAATTCGGTCTAACGTTGTATAAAACGCTCGTTGCGTCTTTCTTTGCGATATTTGCTATTGTCCTTACGTGATTAGTGAACGGCCCCTTAGTCGTAGAAAAACTATTGTATGCAACGTTGTATAATTGTGTCAAAAAACACTCGTGGCGTCTTTACTTGCGATGCTCGCCAAGGCTCGCATCGCAACCCACGCCACTCGTCTTTTTTGACCCCTGTTATACAACGGTTGCATAAAAAACTATTTTATAATAGGCAATTCTAAAATACTAATTTCATGCGTTTCACATTTATTTGAGTTATTTTTTTTGTCAATTAGATATTTCGAGTGGCGTCATTACTGACTTACGTATACTAGGCTTGGTAAGGACAAATAAAAGTCAAAATTAAAAACACGAATAACTTATCCCAGAAATGATAGTTTTTAAATCTGATAATTGGTTTATTAAACCTATTCCTCAAAATGGTTTTTGAGTGACCTTGTAAAAAATTGGCTCATCCCAATTTAAAACCTGTATAAAGCTGATTCTATTGATTGACTAATGAAAATTTTACCAATATATCTGTGGCAGCTATTCATTAACAACAAGTGGGCGGACGCTTGGAGCGGCAAGACGTTCGCCGCCTGCTCCCCTCACGATGGGTCTGTCATTGCTCAAGTCGCTGAAGGAGATAAGGTATGAGAACGCCATTTTGAATATTGATATTACTTTTGAACTTATCTTAACGCCACAGCTGTTCATAAACAACGAATGGGCGGCGCGGCAATACGTTCGCCGTCTGCTCCCCTCATATGGTTCTGTCATTACTCAAGCGAGTGTTCAAGTATTACGTAACGAATTTAGGGGGGGGGGGGGGGGGGGATCTTGTTAAACGTTTCGATACAGGGGTGGGAGGGGGGGTTGCGTACGGAGATCTGCTGCTGCGGCTGAGACTGCATAACCGGAAAATAAAGTCAGCGATTTAAAACAGTATGACGTCATAACGTTTCGTTTCGGTTAGATTTCGATAGCTTCCTAACTAACTGCGCTGGCTCAGCGACCCAAAATGAGTCTTGGCCTCCGACACAAGAGCATGCCACTTTACCCGATCCTGCGCAATCTCTCGCCAGTTAATGGCTCCAACCTCACGCAGATCCGCCTCTACCAGATCTATCCAGCGGTACTTAGATTTTGATAGCCCAAAGGAAATTTATCGTTAGTGGAATATAATGGTACCCTTATTATTTTCGATACCACTTTATGAAAACGGTTCACCGCTCCCCCGCTCAATAACTTTGTCATCTTCATCACCGCCTGCGCCACCGAGATTAAATCTACCTACGAGTACATTGTAAAAGTTACAATATAAGTTTTTCTATACCGAAATAATACCGTTTTAATAATGGTTTAAGTAAACCTACGAAAAATAGCGATATCGTTAATTTACACCGGTAGCGTACCTTTATAACGAAGCGGTATCCAATACTGCTACTACCGTTTATTTTATACCGTACCGAAAACGGTCCCGGCGACAAGGTGGGACGCAGAGCGTCTTGTTTCAACCGCCTTTCCTTTTAAGTAAGAAATTACGGTGATTCCACCACAATGACAAATGCAACCCAGGGAAGTTATACAATAATAAATCAGGCTCACTATTTAACTTAATTTCTTTAAATATACAAAATAATATAACTATTTGTTATCATCCTTTCTATGTTAATCTTATTAATCACTCATCAATATCAATGTCTTGAAAAACCTATGAGGGTCTATGAAGGTATTCCATTTGCAGCTGTATTTCCGTTAATATTGGGCCTGAAAATCTGATTTTCCTATAATCTTTTGAAAATTGAATGTTATTTAACCTTGCCAAATGTGCTTAGTCGGTACAGGGTCCTCGAGGTTGAAAACTTGCAATAGTCTTCCTAGTGTATCCCCAAACAACCTGTTAAAGTTCCATAAAATTTGAATACTGTCAAGTTAAATGTACATAACTGCTGGACAACTTGGGCTAGCCATCTTTATAATACAACTAATTCAAATGGATAGCATAAGTTATTTCTGAGATATAGCTTTGTAACAGTCGGACGGACAGACAGACTCGCACCATAATGATTCCTTTTTTACTTTTTTGGTACGGAACCCTAAAAAAAGGACTATGGACTGGTCACCCTCGGCTGAAAGTAAAACAAGCTACTTTACCGATTGATAAATTAAACAAGCCCAAGAATGACCTAAGGAACTTTCGGACCTAATTTGGTATATTAAGGCAGCTTCGATAAACAGTTGGCTTAGGTTTACTGGATAAGTTTAACTAAGTGTGAAATCAAATTTTGGTTCATACTTATTACAGTGTTATTTCGCAGACTGGGTTCTTTCCTATCTAAAGTAGCTGTTTGAGTTGAGTGCACTGTGAGCAAACGCGGTTGTGAGTTCTGCGCATAGAGAGATTGGACTGCATCAGTACCTAATAGTGACGCTACGACTCGACTTCACAAGTTGGTTCAAACCGAGTTCGGCCTGAGTAGATAAAAACGGCTTGAGTTTACTCCTAATCTGCTTGAAATTTCATTCGACAATCGATCAAATTAGCAAATATTTCTGTCCAAGATAGTCAGAAATATTAGTCTTGCAACCAAGACAAAATTCTTCTTAAATAACAAAACACAGAAACAAAATATTAAACTCTTCCAAATATAATTTATGGAATTTATTCAGTGTCTTATACTTACTTCTCAGTCTAGTTTGCAAGCTCACACGTACATCTGCAGTTCTGCACGTGCTATTACATTTGCATGAACAGATAAAGGAATACAAATAGATTATTCATTTATCTAACAGGAATAATGTAGAAAGGCTGCAAAATGAACCATTGGACGGCTACCGCGGGTCATAGCGTACGCAGCAGGACAGAGTTTATCATAATTTAAACTAATTTCACTAATTAATATAGTCACGGATAAATTTCATTTTAACCAAGACTCTACACAACTCTACAACTTTTACGAGTACTATTCAGTATTATCCTTTCAACTCTTTGAAAGTAGTAAATAATAAATAGTGAGTACGTGAGAGAAAAATCGAATAGTTCTAATGCATACGTGACATACGTCTGATCTTTCTGTTCGCAGGTACAGTCAATGACAAAGATAAGCACACCATAAGTTTCAAAAATATGTACTCACCAACTCTACTTGTCATACCTGATAAGGTATGGATATGTAATTATGAGATTTTGTAGCGTTTACTTATATATCTTTGCCCTTGACTGTTCTTCTTGTCTATTAGTTCCATTCTAATACCGATGTTCGAGGTAAATAATTCCAATTTGAGAACTCTAATATACTAAGTGTCTCATATATTCATAGGCTGACATCGACCTAGCGGTGAGTGCCGCGAAAGCTGCCTTCCACCGTGACTCCGAATGGCGGCAGCTCGATGCCTCCTCCCGAGGCAGACTGCTGAGCAAGTTTGCAGACCTCATTCAACGTGACGCTCAGTACCTCGGTGAACTGGAGTCCTGCAACAACGGAATGGTCCTGAACATGGCGTTAGGGATCGTCCAGAAAGGTGTCAATGGAGCGCGCTACGCTGCCAGCTTGGCAGATAAAATCCAGGGCGATACAATTCCCATAGGTGAGTGATACTTATAGCTATGCTCTGAGTTTATTTGCGAGATCGACTGAGAAATGAAGAAATCAGCAGAATTATGGTAACTAGGCAGTTGAACCGGTTTTGAATGACTAATGGTGTGGGTGTTAGAGAGAACGAGAAGATGAGAAAATGGAGAGTATTAGTTTCGTCCCTTGCGGTCTTGACTAAAACGCGAATAAAAACCCATCAAAATAGAGTATATTCATCTTAAGCAGAAAAAATGTCACAAAACGGTTATTTCGAATAGAGCAAATTTGATATTGTGGAGATATTTCAGACATATCTTAGACAAACTAAATTAACAAATAATGTTATAAACTAATGTTCTATTTTGAATATAACATTAGTTTTAAAGGTTTCTGCAATGGCTGAGCAGTGCTTTGAGCAGCATATACTTATCACTACTTTGAAAAAAAAAGTACAATGCAGAACAACATATGCAAAAAATCAAAATGTACATACACAAAATGTACGTGGCGTAAAACGCAGAATGTACTTACAGTAAATGCACATGACACAAAATATGTAATAAGAAAAATATATATTTCACGAATTGTTTAGTTGTATAATATAAAAACTGCAACATTGTACAATTTGCATATGTACACATTGTATTGGCGTGTTCATTCAGCATACTGTAAATTAGTCATGATGTATGTATATTTTGCGTATGTACATTTTGATTGTTTGTGCATTATGCGTGTAGCATTTTGCTTGTTGTACATTTTCAGCCGTAGTCAAAAGAACTGGTATCTAAAAACAACTTTGGGGAAAAATTAATTAAGTGCGTACTAGCTAACTAGTACCGAAGTAGTAGCTAGAGGTACACTTTTCACTAAAAAAATGATAGTTTCGAAATTTTTCAAAGTAGTGACGCCATACAACTTTTGTTTTTTTTTTTCAGATGGCGATCTTTTCTCATACACCCTGAAACAGCCCATAGGCGTTTGCGGTCTAATCTTGCCTTGGAATGCTCCTATTCTAATGTTCGTGAACAAGGTCTGCACGGCATTAGCAGCAGGTATAAATGTTACAAATCGTCGTAACAGTCAACAGCTTTATATGTCGCCGCTGAGATTAATTCCCAAAGTGACAGATATGAAGTTTCTGCGTAAAACACCAGTCGTACAAAGCAGATAGAAAGAACGAAACTGTAACTATAGTTCAGTTTTGGCAATCTTGGTTTGGGAATCTCAAAAGGCTCTCTTTAAGAGCAAACTCAACGATTGCATCGTATTTGCCCAGAGCTATTTTGCCAAAAAATATACAGTCACTTGATTGTGATTTAAAGGGGAAATGTGATTTATTTTCTATTATAATATAATTCTTTCCTTTTTCTGACAGTCTTCAGCAGCTCTTGAGTATACAGGTAATATTCCTAAGTTGCTTTGTAAGTCTATAGTGAACCCTGCAAAGCAAAGTCCATGGAGATATTTGGCGTGGTTCTGCTAAAGGTGGCCAGGCGTGTTCACTTACTACCCCGATAGCGCTAAGATCTTGTATGTTGTTTTTAGGCTGCACTGTGTTAATAAGCCTTCTGTAAGAACCAAACTGATTTCTTTGGCGTTGGTGGGTCTGCTCAAGGAAGCTGGAGTACCAGCGGGTGTCGTGAATGCGACGACCATTTTTGGGCTTGGTACCGACTTCACGCTCACTCGCCACCTCAACATATAGCTGAGATCTTGTATAATGTTTTTAAGCTGCGGCGACTATTTTCGGGCTTGATACCGCTTTGCGTTCACTTGCCACATCATCATTAATTTTTTAGGTTACTCTTTGGTAGTGCAACCCGCAAAACAATCCCTGACTGACTTATTTGGCGTTGGTGGTTTTTCTGAAGAAGGTCGTGGTATATCAGCGGGGGGCGTGGTCAATGCGGCAACCGTTTTCGAGCATGGTATACTGGCTTTGCGCTCACGTACCTAACATCAATTGATATTTTAGGTTGCACTGTGGTAGTGAAGCCTGCTGAGCAGACCCCACTGACTTCTTTGGCGTTGGTGGCTCTGCTGAAGGAGGCTGGAGTACCAGGGGGCGTGGCCAACGTGGTGACCGGCTTTGGTCCCGGCGCCGGCTCTGCACTCACTCACCACCCAGACGTCGCCAAGATCTCGTTCACTGGTTCTCTTGAGGTTTGTCTTTTAACGGTCTTCTTTTAAACCTCTTTTAACTGTTTCACTTTCTTGGATAATTTTTTCTCGAATTGTGTGTTGATTTTTTTGATTTTTCGAGTTACTCTTAAGAAATAAATAGATATCCAATTAAAATCTACAGGCATTTTTATAGAAAGGTGTCCACGAAATTAATGAGAAACCAACGTGCGAATAACCTTAATTTGTTATGACGATTTATTAAGATAAGGAAAACACGTTTGCCACATGGCGCGACTAAATTATCAGTTTAGTCTGTGAGTTCACTGACTAATTCATATAGCGTAATTACTCGTACTTCTTAATTTGTCCTCTTGGATACGCAATAGCATATCATGGTATCATCTCGGATAACAGCTCTTTCAAATAGGTCGGCAAGCAAATTCAGCAGGCTGCTGGCAAGGCGAACCTGAAGCGGGTGACACTTGAACTCGGCGGTAAAAGCCCCCTCGTGATCATGAACGATGCTGACTGTAAGTTTCCTGCATTCCATTATTTATTGACTTGGTTCAGCAATTATGGGAATTTATTTTGTTAAGTAGGCTTTGTAGGCTTACCAGTTAATTGAGACGGCAAACTATGGTAAGAGAGAGCCATGGGGCGTAGCGGAAAAGGGGACAGAAGGTGCTGTCTATCCACTTACTTGCTTCAGATTTAGGATTGGACTCCATTTATACTTGAAATAAGACAGGTGACAGGTAACTTCCTTTCGGTAACGGATAGTTACCGAAAGGAAGTGAAAGGCTATCTATTCTGACTGCAAATTATATGAGATGAGAACTGCAAACCTGCATGCACGCTGGCCTGTATTTGCCAAATAACTTGAACTTGCAATGCATTTTGTCTGTGATTTTCTCCTATATTACTGTATCTATTCTTGTAAATACGAAAATCTAAATAATAAAAAAGACTTCCGTCTCACTCAACAGCTAGTCTGTTAGTCTCTCGTTGGGAAAAAGAGAGATCGACCAAAGTCTACTAGGAGGAGACCTGTGGCACAGGAAGCCGTCTCTATCGGAATGAACTAGCAGGACAATGTTACCATCGCCGCGGATCGGAAGCAATGGAAAACTGTAGTTGAGACCATGTGCTCCTCGAGGAGTTAAAGGATCCAAGAAGAAGAAAACATAATAAAAAAAAACAACTGGTTTTGAACTAGAGCCTTTTGCCTTGCCGGGACGCACGCTCATGCACCAACTAAACTACAGAGTTCAGCCAGCGGGTCTTCGAATTTTGTCACTATTTGTAACAGATCTTTACATTTTAACTTTAACCGGCTTTCTGCCGTCAGCAGGCTATCCCCACACGTTCAAGGCCGCACGATAAATACCGATCTCTAAGTGTCTCCTAGACTTCTTTTTTATTTAGAATATTTCCTACAAGTAGATTTAATAATAGAGAATTGAGTCAGAGAAAAAACAAATAAATAATTATATCAAAGTGCGACATTTATAAAATTCTAGTTGATATATATGATTTTGAATAAATTTAGTCAACTTATTTTTAATTTACCTATTTACATCTATACTATTGTAAATTGTAAAAGCAGTTGCCACAATTAGTTTGCGGTATCGATGTAATGTCAATATTGGATTTATGTTATGTGTTTATAATGAGAATAAGAATATAATATCTAAGTTGAGAAATTCACTTTATACATTTGCGAAGATCGTTATGGTAAAGCATCATGATTTTCGTATAAATCTTATACTCGTAGGTATTTAACATTGATTTAAACTTACACGATCTTCACTCAGTATCACAACACAGCAAAATGGGTATTTACCTGCTGTTTCTATTTATTATTCCTTTCAGTAAACCTCGCGGTGCGTTGGGCGGCCCACGGCGTCTTCGGTAATCAAGGCCAGATGTGTTTCGCCGCATCTAGAACCTTCGTCCAATCTGGTGTCTACGATGAGTTCGTGAAGAGGGCTGTGGAATTCGCAAAGAATATTAAAGTTGGAAATCCAGCTGAGTCTGGCACCGATCATGGCCCACAAGTATGTATACAGTTTACATATTAAAATTAAAATAGCTGTTACTCACTTCAGAGTAAATTCTCTGGTGATGCTTTATCGGCTGGGACTAACTTCCAGAGCCTAGAACATCGCCGCAAAGTTGCCGGCTAATCGGTCTTCTATAGGATATATTTTGGAAAGTATGCGCAGGAATTGTACGATTTCATTCCTGATTTAGTTCCACCATCGGATATCCAGGCGTGGGAAGCGACTTCATCCTTACCTTGTTAATTCACCATTCATACGCACGAAGCGATTTGCTTCATCATTTCTAATGCCAAGGAATGGAAATTGCTCCCGTCGAGTGTATTTCCGGAAAAAATATAATTTGTGTCTCTTCAAGGCAAGAGTGAATAGGCTGTTACTGAACCAGCTAACAACATCCTTGACCACGTAGCATCAGGTGCTACTGGGGTCAATCGAAGGTCAGTTTATGAATTTAAAAATGTACTGTTGTACATATTTCGGTCCATTCCGAGAACCTTAGTCACGAGTTCAGTCGTTGCCCTGCTCGCGCTAAAATACATATGTCGAGCAGTACTCGTCTTTTATGACGTGAGTAACCGCTACCGTAATCTAATTATGTCCGAGTCTCACGGAAGTTTTCTAGTTAAAATAGTAGTTGTTTTTTGTAAACCAATATGCAAACATGTACTACATCACTAGCGCAGGTTTCGTCCCAGATACAACATGAGTATACATAACTAACTACCTTCTTTAAAATACCACACATGTATTCTGCTGAACTAAAATATATTATGTTTTTTGTATAATATATTATACAAAAAACATAATTCATTATTGCATATATGCATATATGCAATAATGAATTCTTTATCTTTATTTTATCTTATCCTCTTGTGGTCGGGGAACGATTGAAAGTGTTTTTATGGTCATAATTTAAGGCCAATCCACCCGTAGGCATCAATACGCTGCATATTATATAGATAGAGCTTCTAATATTTAATTCATTGTAGATTGATGGTGAGATGATGAACAAAGTTCTCGGCTACATTGAGAAGGGGAAGAAAGAAGGCGCGAGGTTGGTGATTGGTGGCAACCGCATCGGTACAAATGGATACTATATTGAGCCTACTATCTTTGCTGACGTTACGGACGACATGACCATTGCCAAAGAAGAGGTAATGTATGAGAAACTAATCTTTTCTACTCTTATAAAGGTATAAATCTCAGTTATAAATGAAATATCTGTACATTGAAGGTATTTTCATTTAAGTGAATAAAATTTGAATGTAATATTTTCTTTTGTTTTCGCGATTATTGCTCATTTAGATAAAGCAATTTAACTCATTATATCGCGTGTATTATCTCATTTGAGTTCCCGACGTTTCGGAAGCTTTTTAGCTTTCCATGGTCACGCATGTACTGAGAAAAGATATATTTTCCTCTGTCAAAGTTACAATTTGTGCAAACTACCCACTTTGAAAAAACAAATACAGGTGTACAAATGTACATAGGTACATGCCAGATGGGCCTAAGCTGTAAAGAAAGTTACACATGAGCCAGAAGGGCTTAATTATTTAGGCCCATCTGGCATGTATGTACACCTTTATTTGTTTTTTCAAAGTGGGTAGTTTGCACAAATTGTAACTTTGACAGAGGAAAATATATATTTTCTCAGTCCACCCGTGACCATGGAAAGCTGAAAAGCTTCCGAAACGTCAGGAACTCAAATGAGATTATATAAGCGATATAATCCGTTAAATTGTTTTATTTAGAATTTGAATGCCCAAAATGAAGGTCGCAATCGTTTTTTTTTATGTATGTATGTGTGCATGTGTCTTTGGCACCTATTCAAATTGTTAAGTATATGAGTGGAATTTACGCCAGATAATGAAAATGAAATTATAGGATATCTACTAGCTTTTACCTGCGTAGGAATCTAGGTACCAACTAAGTTTTCCTATATAATAACTTAACCTATAACATGTTTTGAGTGCTAATTTTCATAACATTAATTCAGCGGTTTGTCGCGGAATTTGGTAAGAAACACCCTTCACTTCACGAAATTTCAGATTTACAATTTGATCACGATGTCTTAATTAGAATTATGGTATATAATTTTACCATTAAATCTAAAACACGATTCAATCATTATTTATCTCCCGAGCTCCGTTAAGAACCTATAGCAAGAAATGAAAGGACTTCTTTATCATGGTTTCTAGATTTTTGGGCCGGTGCAGAGCATTTTAAAGTTTGACACTCTCAAGGAGGCGATCGACCGCGCTAACAATACGAACTATGGGCTGGCATCTGGTATTTTCACAAAGAACATAGACGATGCGTTGACCTTTAGTAAACACATAGAAGCTGGAAATGTTTGGTACGTATGTTTTATCAGAAAAAAATGCGACAGAATTAGGCCCGCAAAGAATTATGGCTATTTTCTTCTTAACGAACGAAGGTGCCCGTTGCATTCTATTTAGTATTTAATAAATCAAGGTGTTTCAGGATTAATACCTACTTGGCGTCAACGGCTCAAACTCCATTTGGAGGTTTTAAGGACTCTGGAATAGGACGTGAAAAGTTAGTATTTTTCATATTTTACATATCGTCGGCTAAATTCGCAAACCTCGTAACTCCATCGGATAATTTTTTCCAGGAGGCACAAAATACTAAACTTTAACAATTGGCGGGCGGTTATTGCGAGGTTTTCGATTTCGGTTTTTTAATTTAAACGGTTTTTCCTAGCATTTCAAAGTTTTGCCACTATATGCGTTGAGACCTTAACTATCTAAAAGTGCCAAAACATTATGAAAAAATAAATGGAGTTACGAGGATTGCGACTTTAGCCGACGATATGTAATACAGCCTGTACGATGGCACCCGAGATGCAAATACAGGGTGTATTTGTTAATTTCTGGCTATTCTCAGCAGAAATAGGCAAAATCGAATCCCAACAAAATCATTTTTATGAAAATGGTGCCAAGACAAGACCATTTATATGGCTCGCACTGTCATCAGATCTCATGTTGGGCCAAGCTTCTAACTCTAGGCGCAAAAACTCTACACCGTAGTCAAAAAAAGAGGCTTGGCCGTTTCGTTACTACAAGCACTGTCGTATATAAGAAAAGTAATTAACAGTGAATAGTTTTTCCACCTTACACCCATGTGATGACGGTGGCGGAACGGCCAAGCCATATATTTTGACTAAGGTGTAGAGTTTGTGGATTTAAGATTTGTAGAGTTAGGGCGCGTAGAGTTAGAAGCTTGGCTCTACATGAAGTCTGATAACTTTTTGTTAGTGCGAGCCATATGGTCTCGCCTTGGCAACATTTAACATGAAAATGTTTTTGGTGGGATTCCACTTCTTTCTGTACGTTGCTTATGACAATATTTTTTATGTTAACCTTAAATACGTATCTTTTAATTTTTAATATAACAAGAAGTCTGTGTACTTGTATAATTATCAGTACAATCATACAAACTTCCATCCCCTAGTTTAAGGGGTTGGGGGTAAAGGAACTTAATGTTGTTTTTCGTTGTTTGTATACTAAATTTAGGTACATACCAAATTTCGGCTTTCTAGGACTTCAGGAAAGTACCCTAAGAATTGTGATGAACATGAATTTTGATGATCATCAGTAAGTGATTGACAAAATCGGGTTTTTTTAGATACTAATGAAATCTAAAGTGTTGGAGCTATGAACTTGAAATTTGGTATGTTTAATAAGTCCACTATGAAATCATATCTCGAGAATTTGGTTTATCTGGTATAATCCAAACTCAATGTAATGAAGTAAATGTCGAATTGAATAAATATCAAATACATATTTAGGTATCCCTTCATGTCCCATAATTCCATTTGTACTAGTTTTATTTGCCATAATTATCATTGGCTATAATCTTCATTTGCCGTAATATCACATACCATATTTTATACCATAATATTCAAGTGTCGTAATGTTCAATATTTCTTATATTCGACTGCGGAGAAGCAAAAGAGGATTATATCTTTTTTCTTTTCCTTGAATTAAAGTCGAAATAACTTGGTTATTGTTTTGTATTTCAGAGGAACCGATTGCGTTGAGGAATATGTCGAAGTGAAGACGGTTACGATATCGCTGCCTAAGAAGTTTTGAGGAGCCATCTCAATGATTTTATTTGAGCGGTAGAAACTAACGCTTTATCTACACTATTGTAAAGTTGTCAAAATGAAATACCTGTACATTGAAGATATTTAAAAAAAAAATATTGTGACTATTTGGAGGTCACTGAGTGAAAAAATTTTTTTTTTTTTTTGGATTTTTTGTATGTTTCTATTGTTTTGTATTGTATCACGCCAAATCGGCTAACCGGATTTCAACTATTTTTGTTACCCGGGTAGCTAGGTATCTCCAGATGGCTATAGGAAACTATATCCAACTACGCTGAAGAAAAAAGAGGGTTATATTTTTGTAATATAAAAATATACGTATGTGTTTAAATATTATAGTGATGTATCTGTAACGTAACAATAATAAATATAATTTTTTTCCTAATGGAAATTGACATATTTTATTCAATGAAAACCTTAGCAGTGACTAACAGACAACGAACAGACTAAACCGCTCAGTGGTACAGTCAGCACAAATCAGCATCAAATATTCTATAATGTCCAAAGAGCCAAACGTATATAGCCCAGAGGCATCTTTATCGACATGTGTTAAGGAAATAACTAATACTAAAAATAAAATCAATCCAACGTCTTTCGTCTTTACATGCAAACTGACTTTCGACCCTGTCTGACACCTTCTCTTACTATTCTCATTCAAACTACAAACCTCTGTCATCCATCACCAACCAGTCAGTCATCAGAAACAGTCCTACATGTATTGTACAAACAATCTTAAATTTTAGGTATTTTCTGAAGATTGGCTTTATAAAAAGAATGTAAAGTGTCAATGAGTGCAAACTATTAGTTTATAAAGTTCTTCATTCAATAACAATACGAATTACTATGACTAAATACATATGTAGGTAGATAATAACTAAAGGCTCGCCGCCGCGGTTCTTAATAGTAATAAATGAATGGTTTGGCACCGACTTCAAAAGGTGATTCAAATGTATCCGTACCGTACATAAAAGATTATTTATGGCTTTTTAGGTTATTTTGAAGTCGGTTCTTTTTTTATTTATAAATTTTTATTTCATGGATATTTAGCCGGGTGGAAAATAGCTTTTCCATCCATAGGGTGGAAAGTATTATAGTTATGTAGTTTATTGTTACGATTAGCCACAGTCATAAAAGCTTTCATATCGCGATTGCGATTCCGATTGCGATGATGACGATGATGATGATGATGATGATGATGATGATGATGATGATGATGATGATGATAATGGTGATATTTTTTTTTTTACGTTCCTCACAGTCGTAATGAAAAGTAGAGTGTTTAACTCGGGTGAAACAATTGGCGGGATCGGTACAAAATACACGCTATAAACGGCCGTATCTATGTTCATCCATTGTTAGCAGAGCCCTACTCCTAAGCAAAACGTACGTGGTGTTCGGACATTTTATATTGGTTAGCGACATAGACGGACAGACATAAAATTATTCTGTTTTTAGTATTTTTTGTTATAGCGGCCATATATCACGGTTCATGAGATACAGCCATAGTAGATAGATATATGAGCATAAACAAATTAACTGAATAATATAATAAAACATCTCAATGTTTTTATAAAAATAAAACGGATTTTGTACTTTTGCATGTGTCTTTGCGGCCTGATCCGAGTATAAGATAAGAACTTTTTACCCGACTACACACAAGTACCTAATAAAGAGGGCTATGATTATCCTATGTAAACGAAGTTGCGGGCAAATTCTAGTGTAGAACAATGTTGAAGGCCATTTTGGAAAGAAGCGGTAATTTCATATATCATTTCATTTTATTACTGCGGTGTCTGCGAAATTCTCCAGTTTGTGGTTGTTTTTAGGTTAATATCTAGTCGCGCCTTGAAATTATACATTTTGAGAATTCAACTTTTTAATATTTCAACATTATAAGAATTCAACATTTTGCGAAACTAAATATATTCAACTTTCTGGGAAAGTCAACATTTCGGGATTTCAACATTTTAGGAATTCAACCTTGTGACAACACTTATGACATTGTGCCAAGGACGTAGTTATTTTAAAATTATTATTATAGTGATGTGAGAACACCAATAAATACACTGTAGACAATATTCTTTATAGATCTCATGCTCCAAAAGGGTCCATATATTGACTGTCATTATGTAATGTTTGTTAACATTTTCGTTAGTCATAATTGCATTTCCCTACGAAACCGTTAACTTTCCAGGATTGTTAAAAAAGCTAACCTAATCTAATGGGTTCTAAATGACGACCTTTTCAATGATCCTGATAATTGTATAGTTTCAGAATTATGACAAATTATTAAAATAACTTCCAATGATTATGGGAAAAGTACGAGTACATCATAATTGGCTTCGTGAAGAGTGATGGCTTTCAAGAATTTAATATTATGGTTATGTGGTATTTCTATCGATCAATAATTCTACGGAGCGCGTTATTTGAGTTGCCATATGTGGAGAATTGCATGATCAATAACTATTTAGCAAAAAATAAATGGGTCTCCTTCGGAATCCCTAATGTCGTTTGTCCTAATGTATCGTTTGCCAAATGTATCATTTGCCATAACGCATTTTTTTCAAAAACCGTAATGTTTTCGGGATGTTTTAAAATATCGTCGAATACATTAGGTTAGGTTAGGTTAGGTTTGTTTTATAACAATCCTGAAAAGTGGTTTCTGAAAAAAATGCGTTATGGCAAATGATACATTAGGACAAACGATACATTAGGACAAATGACGTTAGGGATTCCGATATAGATCTTAATTTTTCGGAGCCCTTTAATTTTTTGTTAAGTAATTAATTCATTCCATACTTTTTACTTTAGTAATCGTTACTTAGAAGTCTATCTGGTGACAATACGATCAAGCCCAAACACGGCAAGGATACATCCGGTGCCTAACTTCCGGCTCCTGCATCAAATCAATTCGATGGTACATTCTAATCAGGAGATATGTCTCGTAAATCACTTATTATTAAGGAGTTCCAGTGACATTATGTGGTCTTTTTCATCAGTTCCACTTCACCAATTTACATTTTTTGAATGCAAATGCTTAGTATGTTTCTTAAAATACCAAATTCGCCATATGTATGCCAACAATATTTGAGGAGTTCCTTCAGTTCCTGACGGCACCCATCATCTCTTAAAACTATGGGACCAATCAGGATGTATCTCCTTTCAAGATTTTTTTTTTAAACCCGTTCATAAATGAAGGAGTTTTGACGTACCAAAGAAAAAAATACAACCGAATTGAGAACGACCTCCTTTATTAAAAGTCGGTTAAAATTAACGCAGTAGAGTTCTCATCGTCACATATCGTGCTGTGCCGGTGATGGATTTATCCTGGGTTGAGTTGGTGTTTGCCGTCTCCTTTAGGGTCGTTGACCGACTACTAAGACGACGACTATAGGTGCGTCCACATTTGTATCATTTGCCCGATCTGATCTTCGTCCCGTGGCATGATCGCGTGTCATGATCACGCGTTTGGACGTTGCGCCGATCCAATTGCTCGAAATCCATGTTGCTACGCGTATCACACACTTAGATCGGACAAGCGCGGCATGATCGCCGCCTCGACAGTGAGCGTCCAAGCAGCGCGATACGCAGTCATGCCACGCCACGGTGATCGGACACGAGCAAATGTGGACGCACCTTATAGTAACTTTTTTTTTAATACTTACGATCGGAACTCATAATCATCAGAACTCATAAGATCACTATTCATACAACTTATTTATACTAATATTTGTTTTTATATATTTTCTTACACTACTAATCTAACTCATTCATCAGAATTCATAATCATCCGAATTCATAATCACCAGTACTCATAAAAACACTACGCATATACACCTTGTTCATACTAATATTTGTTTTCATATTTTTTTCTTATAGCTACTAGGGACTTGGCCGGGTCAGGGTACCGGCCTGAACGAAAAAAATAGAGCGAGCAAAACCAAAAAGAGCAGATCCAACGTCGCCGGGTTAGGTTAGAAGGTCATTATTATAGTATATAATAATGACCTTCAAATATTTGGTAATGAATGCCATTAATAGGAAAATTATGATAATTGTCTGTTATGAAGTAAAACAGTTATGAGTTTTACATTTCTTTGTAATAACATTATTCAGAAAAAAAGTACGATAACTGACTGTTATGAGTTCCGATGGTAGTAAAATAAATGTATGAAGAAAAAAAGTATGAGGAAAAAAATTATGAAGTGATTGTTACGAAAAAAAATCGGTAGTAAAATAAAAAATAGCAATAAAAAATTTATGCAGCCAATATGGACCCGTATTTTTTATCAGTTCACCACTACTTGTACGTATTGTAAGACTGACAGAGGTGACCGTGAACCCTAACCTTACCCGATATCGTTCGTATAATGTATGCACGTTTTTGTGTAAACTATTTATCTATCTATATAACATATGTACTTATATGTATAAATAAAAATCAGAACGGGTACACCAATTTGGCTAATTCTTTTTTTATATTTGTAGGAACGAAGCCGGGCGGGTAGCTAGATGACATAAAAACAGTAGATCAAATACAGATATATAAAAAATGTGTACGAAAGTGAACTTATTAACCTACACTGGATCTCTTTTTGAGTGATTTCTTTTTTTTATATTCATCGTTTTACCTAGTAATTCGTCCCCCTAACCACGCTCACCTTTAATTACCTTAACTGAAACCACAGTTCGGCAGAAATTCAATTTCGCTCGGATTTAAGCCAAATACGGCCTGTAATTTGTAATTCCTAGGGTCTGCCGCAAATTAAAGGGAGAAAATGTAGCCTTTGGCAAATACAAATGCCTCTTTTACTTTTGTGTAAGCCATTGATGCAGAAACACTTATTTAAGAAAATTATCATTTTTACAAGCTTTTATTTTAATTTGCAATGTATGTATGTTCGGGTGGAATCTTGCAAATTAAATTTGACCTATTCATCTAAAAACAAAAAACCCCACACACACTGCCAATATATTTTATAAAATGACCTGGCTTTAATTTGGAACCCGGAACGCATATTTTCTTTTTTTAGAACTTGCCTTTCACTGACCAGTTATCGGATTCAGTGGAGAGAGGACAAACCCACAAACGAATATGCCATCCGCGGGTACTTAGAGTTGGGGTGAGACGAAGTGCGCAAGGCAATGGACTATGGAGGTGAGTTGAACCGATTCAACCCGACTTGAGACGGGGTGGGAGACGAAGACAAAAAATGGGACGTAAGGGAAAATAGGAAATATTTTTATTTTGTTATATATTATGTAGATATATATCTATTTATTTATATTTTTTATTCATATACATATAATTTGTACATGGTGTTAGTTTGTCTATCTTCCTTATATCTTCACTCACTTGCTCAAAGAAGAGATCCCTAAAAGGGATAAGTTAGCCTTTGTACTTATATCTTTTAAGTTTATTGCTTTTGTAACTGGTTACTATGTACAATAAAGTGTTTACATACATACATACATACAAAATAGGAAATTATTGGCTGGTCGCGCCGCTGGCTGGGTCGACGTTAAGACATCGTTTGAAGAGTTCGCAGTAGCTATTATTTCGATGACTGCTGTGATCTCGTCGTCCGGATCCGGATTAGAGAGTAATTCTGACCTCTCGAAGCGGCTTCTGGATCTTTTGAGGGATTGGGGATCATCGGAACGAGGGGAAAGCATCAGTGTGACATCTCCCGTGGTTACAGCGCTGTATCTCAGGAACTGCGTATGATACCCATTTGAAATTTGGAATAGCTATAAAAATAGCCAGCCCAAGTATTTATATTGCAAATGAACGATTTAAATACAGATGGTCTACAAATTGTCTCGTAATATTTAATTATTTGAAATTTGTTTAAAAAAATACCAATATAAGGGGGGCTAAAAATCAAAGTAGCCCTCGTAGCTACTTTGATTTTTCTAGCTGCTAGGTCAAATAAGATATCATATGAAAGGGCTCGATTTGCATTGCGTACACAATTTTATATTGTGATTTTTAGATTTATCAAGGAAAATGTCAAAGAATACCACTCCCACTTATCTTCGAAGTTTAACCAAGTAAAAAAATTTACATTTTCTCGAATTATATGAATATATATTACAAAAATATATAGGTAACCATGGATCTACATCTCTTATTTTTTTAATTTTACAGAAATATTTTTTAACAACCCGGTTGAGATAAGATTGCACTGCGTTTGTAACGCACGCAATAAATACCGAGTGCAAGCATAACTTAACCGGCCAATGAGGTTATGTTAAGTGAAAGTTTGTACGGAACCCGCGGTGCGCGAGCAGACTCAAACTTGGCCGTTTTTTTTTAGTACATGGCTAGAGTTTGCTGCGTGTTGCACAATAGTTACCGACGTTTGGCTCAGCGTAGGCAAACTGAATTTCTGTTGAGTCATTGTGATAATCAAACATACTGGTAGCTGCCAATATTAAATTCGGATCTGACACAAAGTCCAATTAATGTACAGATATGATTTCAAGGACATTTGACTTTGTTTAAGAGACAACATTGGTAATTGCACCTAGAAGACTAGGTACAGTGAGATAAGATAAGGTTATTGTATTTCAAAAATTGCAATACCAATTTGCTTATGTCAATATTATACGAAATTATATCACGATCGTCAAAAATAAGGAATATTAAAAATAAATCACATACATAATATCAGAATATGTCAAAATAATAAGAGAAAACAGAGAAATAACTCAAATCAAATCACCTGATAAGGATCGTCATGACACGATTAAAACAATAAAAAATCATCATCATCATCACTGCTGGACACAGGCCTCCTCAATATTTAGATTTCGACATGGGCCGGATAGAGGCGACCCGCATCCAGCGAGTCCCCGCAACCCTAACCAAGTCGTCCGACCACCTTGCGGGCTTTTCCATTGAAACAATTTTCGTTGAATAAATAAAGTAATAAATATCTACTACATAAAAAAACTTTATAGCAACTTCAAAATGATTTTAAATGTAGGGTCGTTGTGGCAACAGTGAGTCAAGTGGGCACACCAGGTCAGCATCATATTGGACAGAAATAATAGGGCAATAGCTGCGTCTTTCTCACATTAGAAGCGCGGGTGCACATGTACCTGTCTATGCTAGTCAGTGCCCCGCTCGGAGCGTACGTTGTGGAAATAAATTTGTGTTTTGACGGTGCAAAAGTAAAAAAACCAGGTAAGTTTTATTATAAACAAAGATCAGAAACAAATGAAAAAAATGTTTCGACGATACTGGACTTGAACCAGTGCCTTGAGCCAGACCGGGGCAGCACGCTCTAAACAACTGAGCTAATCGTCCATACCAGTAGTCGACGAATTTTGTCATCTGTTCTTGCTTATGGATCTCTATATGGTGCATCCGACTCTTTAGCCGTTTTTAGCGCCGCCTAGTGCAGAACTGTGAAGTTACTCTCGCCGAACCATGGTAGCTGTAAAGGTATCTGCTCGGGGTGAAAGTAACTTCACAGTTGTGCACTAGGCGGCGCTAAAAACGGCTAAAGAGTCGGATGCACCATACAGAGATCCATAAGCAAGAACAGATGACAAAATTCGTCGACTACTGGTATGGACGATAAGCTCAGTTGGTTAGAGCGTGCTGCCCCGGTCTGGCTCAAGGCACTGGTTCAAGTCCAGTATCGTCGAAACATTTTTTCATTTGTTTCTGATATTTGTTTATAATAATAACGCTAGTGGAGTGATCCACTAAAAAATTGCAAATATTGAGATTATTATCATGATATTTGTAAAACAAAAAAGTACAGGTAAGTTTTGTTGTTTTCTTCTTCCGTAGCTATTAATCTTATTTACTAAGTTACTGTTTCTATAAAATAAGTCGTTATTAACGTTTCATTTCACAATAAGACAGATATTGCTATCGCAGTACAAGTTTCTGTTATTGCGTCAAAAAATTAAAATGGCATGGGGGGTACACAATGGGTCGTTTCCAAAGTGGGCACAGTGAGTCGTGAACTACTGTGTATATCTATCATCGAATGTCTAAATAAAATTATAATATTTTTTTTTATTACAGAAAGTCTAAAAAGCGACCATTGTGTAGGAAAATAGTAAATCACGCGGCAGAAGAAATGAATGAAGCTTTTTGTTATAATATTGAAGAGTTACTTTTATTGTTTTTAATTGTTTTTAATTTGTTTGTTTTAGTATTTTAACTATTTATTGTGATCTCATGTTAAGTTTAATAACTTACTATGTTCTAAGTGTATTCCTAAATATTGATTGCATAATAATTAATAAAAATGTATACAATAACCCGTTTCTTTATATTAAAATACCCTTCTGATTCACTGTGTCCCCAAGTTCGACTCATTGTGTCCACCTTTGAGGGCACAGTGGGTCAATGTCCACTTTTAAAACAAGTTTTTTTTAAATCTGGCAGGTATTATTAAAAGACTAAAGAATAAAATGCAGCTAAATAGCTGATCTTTATTTCATTTCATTTTGAAATTAAAAGCTTCTATAGTTTCGGAGCTGTGTGCCTCTAAAAACAAGGTGATCCACTGTTACCACAATGACCCTACTATCAAAATAATGTGCCACCCATTGATTTTACTGAAATTTTTTTTTTCGATTTCGGTTATATGTATGGAGTGCCCCCCCTAGATTTTTTTTTAATTATTTAACTATCAAACTAAGCAGCGGCCTACACAAGACACTTATATTTTAAATTCCTTTAATAACAGTAGTTTTTGAGTAAAATGCCTGTGACATAAGGACGGACAGACGGACGGACATGACGAAACTACAAGGGTTCCGTTTTGGCCATTTTGGCTACGGAACCGTAAACACACGCGTGTTAGCCATACACAGCCATAAAAACGGGTTTAATAAGAGCGAATACGAGCAAGTATGTTGAAAACATGTTTACAAACAAAAATCCCCAAGTCATCATGTACTATGCCGAATTATGAACATTATGTTATCGAGCACGATATCCACGGCCGTCAAGATGTGATGTAGAATTCAGTTAGTTTTTTTTTATCAATGGACGTCATATAACATTTGTGGAGAGACTGATAATGTTTAGTTAGTCGTTGATTTTTCTCGTGACACAATGGCTCCTGAAATTAAATACACTAAGGTAGGTGAATATATTACTTTTAAATATGCGTCACATATTTTTAGTTCTGAAATGTGTTATAATTTAGTATCGGTGTACCAGTAACAAACCAATTAAAGTTAGTAGTTAACCACATTGTTATGACAGAGATAGACAATCTTATTAGTATGTAAAACCGCTCACAGGTAAAGTATTTAAGGCATGATAATGTGCCTAGCTATATCTAATCTCAATAAGTGAAATGTGTATGTTTAAAATTCTTTAACCTTAACTGGTTAATACTAGGCTCAGTTACCTAAATTTCAGTTGGTTTCTTAGTTGTTAGATAATATAACGATCCCACAAAACGTCATTAACAAGATATTACTCTCATTAATTTCATAAATATTGATATAATTTTTAAATATATCGTTTAATTTGAATCGTTTAAGCTAAAATAAGTTCTGTCTGTGTTAAACCCAATTATGCATAGAGTAAAAAAAATTAAGACACGTGATAACAATAATCCTCAGTGACTGTTAATAGTACTCGTAGAAAGTAGATTTGTTCTTTAGAATAATATTGAATGCTTTTACCTAGAAAACAATCGTGAAACCAGTCATTAGTGGGTTATATTTCTACCTGTTACCACCAACTTATTAGCAGTGGTAACAATTGGGAATTACTTTCCCATCTGTTACCAGTGATAATTAACAGATGGGAATTACTTTCCCATCTGTTACCAGTGATAATTAACAGATGGGAACAATATTCCCATCTGTACCACCAACACTAATGGCATCAATGATTTTAGTGGTAACAGTAAGGAATTTTATTTCCACCTGGTAACAGATGGGCAAAAAATCCCAGCTGTTATCACTGCTAACAAGCTGGTGGTAACAGGTGGGAATAACCCACATTATTTAGATTGCATTAAAGGTAGTTATAAGCTTAAGTACATTCGCATGCGTTCGCGGTGTTCCGCTTAAGAAAAAAATCCCTTAATCCTTGCATCCGAGCGAAACCTGCCAGATGTTTAAACGATTATCGCCCTTAAGATGCAACACCGCGAGTACGGGCGACTGTACTTATTGCTCGACTTGTTTCGGTCAGTCCGAGGACCTAAGTCACGAGTCAAGAGTGGACGGCGACGCTGCTGTTTTCTCACCAGTGCAATGTCGATTAGTAGATATTCGGCTTTTACGTCGTGACTAACCGCTATAATCCTTACTATTATAAAGTTGTAAAAATGAAATGTCTGTATATATATTATATTTTCAAAAAAAATATTTTTTTGGACTATTTGGAGCTCACTGAATGGAAATATATATATTATTTTGATTTTTTGTATGTTTGTATGTGTCGTTGCGGATTCATCACGCCAAATCGGCTAAACGGATTTCAATTATTTTTAGTACACGGGTAGCTGGGTAGGTATTTCCAGATGGTTTTAGGATACTTTTTACCTGTCTAAACAGTCGAAAAAAAAGAGCCTTCTAGAGTTTTAAAAAAATCTTGAAAGCCTGAAAATAAGACGGTAATTTCATACGTAACTTGTTTTTATAGCCGCGGAGTGTCCGAGATATGTCCTAATGAGTCGGACCTTGAATCTTGAAATAATCCCAACAGACTCACCTTCACACTCTCTTCATCATTCGCTATTTACTATATGTAACTGTTAACGTAGATAAGAAAGTAAATAAACCAGAATCGATTGGATTTCGTTAATTATCGTACGTTGGTTATTATGCGACGTTTCGGACGTCGCATTACATGCTTAGGTGTCATTCTTACGCACTCCACCGCCTCCAGGTTCGTTCCTATTATAACTAGACACGAGAAATAGTGGTAACTGTTGCAGGTCACAGGTCAAAATATATTCATCAGTCAAGTAGGTTGTCAAAACTGACTTAAGAAAACGTAGCCAAGGGCGAGACTTATAAAAATTATAGTAATTAATCATCCGCCAGCGCTGCGTTCGACGCTGACGCACATTTTGTGAATGCAGTGTCAAAGAAGCTCACTCTGTTCAATCGATTCGATATTCAATAGAATCATATAATGAGACTAAAAATACATTGTATAGTGTTGTTTAGTTTTGTTTATGTAAGAAAAGAAAAATAAATTTAAAGATATAGATTTACTATCACCAGATTAAAGCTTATCATTGTATACTCGCGATGCGATAAAGAGGTCGACGATCTCGTAAGAGTCGGCGGGAGTCGGTGGATGATTAGATTTGATTAGGATAGGTCGAATACATTAATGTTATTAATCCAATTTAAGATCTTTTAGCCATTCAATGGCTTTGTCACTGAGGGAGGTGAGGGAGGTGTCAGGAGGGCCGCCGACAAAGCGCGTTCTGTAATGTAACAGCATCGTTTTCCCTCTATAGTTAATTTCTTTGTAGCAAGGGGCTACGGAACCTTTGACTGAGCATGACACTTTAATTATTTTTTACTATCAACATTTTTTATTTTACTTTGCAGTTGTTCATCAACAACGAGTGGGTGGATGCCAAAAGTGGCAGAACGTTCGAGACATACTCTCCTCACGATGGCTCCGTCATTGCCAAGGTTGCTGAAGGTGACAAGGTAAATGATAATGAAATTAACACCATTATTCACTTGGAATATAATTATATAAGGTATAGTGAAAGTAACTGCAATTAGGCACATCTTAGTGAAAAATAAAACGCCATCCCCATTTTTTGGGACCAAGAGCTATCCTTGCACTTACGTTTTAGGTACGCTTTTAACAAGATTGTAGCAATACAGGGTCAGAATCAGTGTTTGTTGCCATGGCATAGTGGCTACTTTTATCTGACAGTTTTGAGTTAAAAGTATGACTTTGTACAAAGTGAGGTTTCCACCATCAAACTGCTTTTCGCCAATTTACGAAAATAGTGATAATGTTTTGCTACCTTGACATGGATTGCATCGATTTAAGGAGCGACGCACCGCTGCTCAAAATCCCCGTAAAGGCAGCGACGTTATTTATGTTATATGCCACGATTTTTAAGGGCATATTCTACGCCGAAGTTTGCTATTATATGTGTCTCGGAATCAGGTTTTCTCCATACATTCAGCGATGTGGTCGATTCTTTAACGTTAACTTATCTTTCATTATCTTTGACAAGGCTGACATCGACCTCGCAGTGGCCGCTGCGAAGGTCGCCTTCCACCGTAATTCAGAATGGCGTCTGATGGACGCTTCTGCGCGTGGAGCTATCCTCAACAAGTTTGCAGACCTAGTTGCACGCGACTGTCACTACCTCTCCGAGTTGGAGTCTTACAACAACGGGATGATCATCAACCTAGCAACGACGTACACTTTGCGATGCGTCAATAGAATCCAATACTTCGCTAGCCTGGCCGATAAAATTCAGGGTGACACCATTCCAGTAGGTAAGAATAATTACAGTTCGTGAGCACTTAGCACAATATTCCGCTACTGTCGGACAAAATCTGATACTTTCGTGTAATAAAATGATAACGAATAAATGACAATCACGAATTGTATAAAGCAAACAATACCCGGCAATTACTGAACCGAGGTTAATGGCTATTATTGTTTAAAGGCGGCATATTCACAGTTCTGTGTAAATATATTCGCAATAACATAAATGAATGAAGGTATTCCATTTTCAAGTGTTGATACACTTGATTATGACCAGTGATCGTTTTGGTAGGATTTTTGGTCCAGCAATCATGGAAGAAGGCCATAGGTGTGGTAAATTTCTACCGAAATAATGGATTGGGGGCAATGTCAACTATATTAACTATGTTTAATCGCTTAAATTGGTATTTTCCACATCTATAGCGCAATACCATGAGCGCTGCACCAAAATTGCTATCAAATGTACGATCACTGATTTTGACAATAAATTCTTAACGTCAACAGTCAGAAAATGATTATAATGCAATGAAGGCTTATTTGTAAGTTTTGTACAACTTTGGCCTAACTTTTTAAAATAGTTGTACAAAGTTTATGGTGAAACAGTACAGAATTTCGCGTGCAATAACCGGAACCTATTCTAGACACTAAATGCTATCCTAAACGCTTACGTACTTTACTAGCAGTTAGCCTTAAGATTTCATGTGCAATCCTCTCTTCTTTATTTTCACTCATCTCTGTTCCCAGTTATCTCTTATAAATCATTTATGGATGCATGTAGGCAGTACATCTATTGCCACCTGTAAACATCATGTAGATTCCATCGATTAGTTTACCATTATCGGCTTTATTACTATTTTTCATGCCCAAACTCTAATGATGATACGAATCCTTCTCGCACTTATCTTACAGATGGTGAAGCCTTTACGTATACCCTGAAACAGCCTGTTGGTGTGTGTGGATTAATTCTGCCTTGGAACGTTCCTATTATGATGTTCGTAAATAAAGTGGTTACCGCATTAGCAGCAGGTGAGTCATGTAGCACAGGTATCATCTTATGAATGTGCACATGTTTTTAAGGCTTCAGGTCACATACACCTTAACTTTTCAGGATGTACGGTAGTGGTGAAGCCTGCTGAGCAGACTCCGCTGACGGCCTTGGCGCTAGCGGCTCTGCTGAAGGAGGCAGGAGTGCCTGCCGGCGTTGTCAACGTCGTCAACGGTTATGGTGTTGGCGCCGGCATCTCGCTTACGCACCACCCAGACGTTGCTAAGATCTCTTTCACAGGATCTGTTCAGGTATTTACTTTTGGTATCTCTGTCTTCAATCATTCTCCTATACTCGTAACTACTGATGGCAATGGGTAATATAATAAAATAATATTTGGAAAATTACGAGGAACGTATTTTTTATTTTACTTTAGCCAATGATTTTAATATAACAAAATTACCTCATTTTATAAAGGCGTAAGCGCAATTAGAGAAAGAATAAATTTAAATAGTAAAAATAGTTCGTAGCATTCGTGGGCTCATTGTGACAAGTATCATAACTAGAGATGGTGAAAAGCGTTACAATTCAATTTCGATCACCGTGACTCTCGTACCAGTTGTATAAAAAACTACTGTGATTTTGCTACCTGCGATAACCCCAATTAAAGCTTTGCCAAGTTAAAGCTACTTAATGTAATGTATTCAGATCATTATAACAATTTTACCGCAATTTTATCACACTTGTTGCTCACATAACCAACGTGATTTGGTACGTGCCGTTGTCACAGTAAAGTTATACTTTTGTATCACTGTGATTTTTTTGTCATGTCTTTATAATTATCTGCCAATAATTATAATTGCCAAAAAAAATAGCGAAGGAATTAACTTCATACCGCCTACAAAAAATTGTGATCCGAAAATTCCAAAAATAATGTTAATGTGTTCAGAGCTCAAATCTGGCCATCATATTCCAATTGTATGTCTAAATTTTTTTCAAAAAATGAAATGTTGTCCATTACTGGTTGGATGATTGGCTGTGATCTGTCTCTATTGGTCTCAGTTTGTCGTTTCCCGCTGGATGGAACGACGTTGGACGGACATGTTTTAACACGAACTTGATTAGAATTTTAGTAAAATATACAGGGTATTCTAGGCATTTGCCTGAATCGCATTTAGAATTCTATACAGTTGCATTTTTTGCGCAGCGTGCATTCAAGACAGTTGCAGTTCCAATAACAGTTACTGCTTGAGGGTCTTGCTAAGAAACATGCGAAGAAACTTGTGCCCTACACAACTGACTGCTACAGGAAGATGATTAAATAATCGCCTTTGTTTAAATTATTTATAGGTCGGCAAACTGATTCAGCAAGCAGCTGGAAAAGTCAATTTGAAGCGGGTGACGCTCGAGCTCGGAGGCAAAAGCCCACTTGTTATTATGGACGATGCCGACTGTGAGTATTTTAAGAATTTTAAGAAACATGCGATTACACAACTGTTTTTGATTTAATAATAGTTAGGGGCAGTAATAAAAAAATTAAAAGAATGGCAAGGGATAGCCACTGGCTGGCAGACTCATGCGCTATGCAAAGCTGCGTAAAGGCTCCCCACAACTATCGACGTGGAATCGGCTTTCGGCGAGTGTTGTACACCACACTAATTGCATTTAGCCAATCGGCCATCTCAGCGGTTGTAAACTTACGTTCAGCAGTCTCATCTTCCGTACGGCCGCTGAGACGCACAATCGCCTGCGATTTTCTTTCGCAACAGCTGTTAACTTATGGTCGGCTCTCGCGTACCCAGTACTGCCGTGGAGATGTCAGATAGCCAGCGTACAGCCTCTGAGACAGCTGAACGGATGTAATGTAGCAGCGGGTGATCGGCAATCCACCGTAGATTGACTTCCGAGTTCACAGGTCGATTGCAGTTTTTATGTGATAATTCAAATACAAATTCCCTGTCGCTCTTTTGTCCCAGCCGCTCTTCAGCCGTCGTTGGCTCTGTTTGGCTGTCGTCGACGCTGAAAGGCTGTCGTCAGCTTTAATCAGCCCTGACCGTAGGTACTCGGCCGTGGTCAGAACTGTTCGGCCCTCGTCGACGCCAATCGGCGGAACTCGGAGATATAAGAATGCGACTCATGTGGTTGGCTGGTAACAGAGGCGTACAGACAGATGCGAACAGCTTTACGGCAAATCGCCATTTTCCCGTCGTAAGAAGCCGTTTCGCGTCGACCGAGCCGATCGACGTATTCGCTCTTATTGTGTACGCATAAAGCGTTTTTTGATCGGCTAATACCGATTCCGCGTTGATAGGTGTGGAGGTGGGGAGACCTTAATATTTAAACGCTGTATAATTGTGTATATAGATTGGATACGTTGAGTTTGAAGGTGTCCATAAAATAATTGTGTATATATTTGTTGCAGTGGACTATGCTGTTACGGTAGCCGGTATGGCTTTATTTATGCACCAAGGTCAGATCTGTGTTGCAGCATCGCGCTTGTTTGTTCAATCTAGAATTTACGACAAATTCGTTGAGAAAGCTGTTGGTTTTGCCAAGAGTCGAAAAGTCGGTAATCCTTGCGAGCGTTCTACTGAACACGGCCCACAGGTGATAATTACTAACTTTTCTATATTATATACAACACAATTTCAACATTCCTAAAACTGCCTAGCTGTAGACCTTCATAAAAGAGGAGCCGAGTTTCTGCGGCCAGTTAGTTAACATTTAGAAGTTGCGTCACATGGCGCGGATTTAAAGTGCTGGTGTCTTTTAATACGTAAGATAGTTTGTAAGTTACTGGTGCCTGAAATAAACGATTTGAATTAAATTTAGCTCGATGGAGAAATGATGAACAAAGTCCTCGGCTACATTGAGAAGGGGAAACAAGAGGGAGCTGAATTAATGACTGGAGGAAAGCGCATCGGTAATACCGGTTTCTACATCGAACCCACCGTGTTTGCCAATGTCACGGATGATATGACTATTGCTAAAGAAGAAGTAAGTGTCTTAGCTTGTATCAAACAAATTAAAAAACTAAATCGTTATGTATCAAATCGAGTTTTTTTTTTGTATTGTTTTGGTCCTTCAACCTTATGGTCAAAATTACAGATGTAACTTGCAGGAAGTTTCCAATATGGGAAAGATCTCGGAAATTTCTGAAAAAATAGACAAGATTTTAATGAAAGATTTTGTTGCGGGAAAATTCTTTATATGTAGGAAATTTTTAGAAAGTACCGAAATTCTTCTATGAATTTTGGATTCACAATTTTGCATATTTGATCTGAGTGAAAATTTTCACGATAATCGAAACTTTCTCCTTTACGAGTAGTTACCTTGCTTGCATTTGAAATTACGCAAATTGTCTGCAATAACATATGGATTGTTGAAACTTTAATTCCCTTTCTAGATTTTCGGACCAGTTCAAAATATTCTCAAATTCGATACCCTCGAGGAAGTGATTGATCGTGCCAATAATACCAGCTATGGACTGCATGCTGCCATCGTTACTTCAAACATCAATAACGCTTTGCAGTTCGCGAAACACGTCGAGGCTGGCGGTGTTGGGTAAGCACTTCCCACTTCCCACTTCAAACTGATAGATTAGTCTTGATTTGACTTAATTTGGTAAATACATGAGACCTGAAGGATGGGTTATTATTTAACCTGAAAATTGAACTTCAACCAGATTTCACAGTTTGTTGCCTATATGTACTTACTGGAAAAATACAGTTTCTAATATGAGAAACCAACAAAACCTATGGCAAGTAGCCTAGACGTAGCCTTTTAAATTTTTTCTTAATTTGTTTTATTTACAGAATGCTAAGAAAATCCATACCTATACATAAAGTATACTTCCTTACTTCCCACGGAGTTTAGGCTCTTTAGAATAGTCTCAATGAGTCTTTAACGAATTTTTAAAGAAAAGTACAGGTGGCATTAAAACCTTGTTACAAAAATGTAGTTTTTGACTGAAACTTATTGAATTTTGCAGCTCTAAGAATGATGAAGGATTTTGTTATTTTTCAGTGTCAACACTTACTTAGGCGGTAGTGTTCAGGCGCCTTTCGGAGGTTTCAAGGATTCTGGTCTGGGTCGTGAAAAGTAAGAAATCATATCTTCACATTTTTCATGAAGCGAATGTCAATAAAAGGTCGTTCTAAAAAAAAAGTACATAGTAAAAAGTTTAATGAAAATAAAATTACGGTCGCGGTATATTTTGTATGTGTAACGAAAGTTAGACATACAAAATATACCGGTATTCGTTACAAGGAAATGAATAGTTACTATTGTTTTAACTAAATAAGCCTTTAACTATGTTTTTTTTTGAAACTATCCTTAATCCAAAACACTTATTTCTCGAGTACATGTCGAGTACTAAGTTAACAACTATACTCGTAGTACCTTATTAGGGTTTCGTACCAAAAAGGTACGGAACCGAAAGGTAAGGACCATTTCGGAGCATGCTTAGTTGTAGTAAGTTATTTTTGTTTTGCCGTAATTATGTATTTTCTTTCTTTCTTTCTTATGGTGTGATTCTGACTGACTGTCTGTCTGTCTGTCCGAATGGAAAAGTGCTATATCCCAGGAACTGCTTATGCTATCTATTCTGTTTTTATTTTTAATTTCCAAAAAAAATCTGTTTGAACATCCCGGTTGCGGTAAGTTTGCACGTCATTTGTATGCAGCGCTGTACATATCAGGTGCAAACTTAACCTAACTGGAACGGGTAATAATGTTAGGGTCAGTGAAAGATTCTATGGAACCCTCGGTGCGCGAGTCAGTCTCACACTATATAGCCAATTGTTTTACAAGTTTTAGCCTAAAGTAGATGTCTGAATCTTCAACACCCTATTTTCAATTATTGATACCCTGTCACCTCTATGAGTATGAATTATGGTGGAAGTTGCTAACTAAGGGTGCAGTGTCGAACACTGGGACATTTATCTTATTGGCGTGTACTATAGGTTAACAAGTTCTACGCTCTAGGCGACGGGGGGAAAGAAAGCAGGGGCGAGTAAGAAGTGTGCACGCGTGTGCAATCGTGCTCCACACCGCGCGCACACTTCATAACCTCCCCCAGCTGTCTTGCCCCCACCCCGTCGCCCGCAGATCGTGGGAGTGTCATGAAAGAACTTATCAAGCTATAATTCATGTCATGCGATGGATATATTCATCGTTCGTTATTGTTCATTCGATTGAAATTACGGTTGATAAATAATACACTTGAAATATCACAAAATACTTCACATCACAAAATATATATTTATAATTTTGCTTTTTCAGCGGTTTCAAGTGCGTCGATGCTTACCTCGAAGAAAAGACAGTAACCATTAGGCTACCGAAGAAATTATAGAAAACAAAACAAGCTTGTAATTGGTGATCATGTACATATTTTCTGAGCTAAGTTATTGACCAGTTCTGAAAAGCAATAAAACTATTTTCTACTTTTTGTTTTACTTCTTTTATTTCACATCGTTTCGAAGTCGGGTAGAAGTCGAAATGTCAGTACCATCAGTAGTAATCTAAACAAAATACTTACATTACAATACAGACAAGGACCTTTAAAAAAGTTCTAAACAATATTGTCGATTTTATTGTTTGTATAGATTGAGTAGACAACCGGTTTACTTGTAAGTTAATTAACCGACTTCCAAAAAAAGGAGGAGGTTCTCAATTCGACGGAATGTTTTTTTATTATTATTATTTTTTTATGGATGTTCACCGATTACTCAAAGACTATTTGACCGATTTCAAAAATTTTTTTTGGTTTTATAGACGGTACTTTCTAGTTGGTCCCATTTAATTTTGGTGAAGATCTGATGATGGAATCCATGAGGAATTGAAGGAACTCCTCAAATATTGTAGGCCTACATATAGCGATTTTGGCATTATAAGAAACATAATAAGCATTTGCATTTAGAAAGTGTAAATTAGTGAAGTGGAACTGACGCAGAAGATCACAGAATGCCATCGGAACTCCTCAATGATAAATGATTTACGGGTGGCGACAAAATATCTTGATTAATTTACCTAAGCAACTTCATAGTCACAAATTTAAATGTTCCTGATGAGAATGGTACCATCGAATTGATATGATGATGGAGCCGGAAGGTAGGCACCAGATCTATGTAATAAAATAATGTATCCTAGCCGTGTTTGAGCTTGTTCGAATCGTCACGAAATACACTTTTAAGTAACGATTAACTAAAAGTGTAAAATAAATAAAATTTTAAACAAATTAATAAAACCGACTCCAAAAAAACTAAAAAGTAAAAAATAACGCCATAATTCAGTTTCTTCAAATTACTTACAAGTAACCGTTTGTATACTCAATCTATACAGTATATACAATTAATGTTATTTTGGAGTCGGTGCCATCATGTCACAACTTACTAAAATCGTCAATTTTCAATATTTTACACATTCTTTATATGGCACCGACGCCAATATAACATTAATTGTACTTACAAGTAAGTAATTTGAAGAAACTGAATTATGGCGTTATTTTTTACTTTTTAGTTTTTTTGGAGTCGGTTTTATTTTTTTGTTTAAAAGTTTTTAAAGAAACTCAATTATGCAGTTATTTTTTTACTTTTATTTTTTGGAGGTGATTTTATATTTTTGTTAAGAAGTTAATTCATTTACACTTTTTAGTTAATCATTATTTGAAAGTGTATCTCGTGACGATTCGAACAAGCCAAAACACGGCTTTGATACCTTATTTTATTACAGAGATCCGGTGCCTACCTTCCGGCTCCATCATGAAATCAATCCGATGGTATCCATTCTTAACAGGACCATTTCAATTTGCGACTATGAAGAAGCTTAGCTATTTTAATCGAGATGTATCGCGTCGCCAACTATCGTTGTATGTAAAATATAATCATTTATCCTTGAGGAGTTCCAGTGCCCTTCTGTGGTCTTCTTCATCAGTTTCACTTCACTAATGTACATTTTCTGAATGCAAATGCTTACTGTGTTTCTTATAGTAACAAAATCCACATATGTGTGCCTACAATATTCGAAGAGTTCCTTCAATTCTTCATGGCTCCCATCATCAGATCTTAACTGAAATGGGACCAATCTGGAGGCACCTTCTTTCAAACAAAAAAAAAAAAGAAATTAGTTTATAAGTGACGGAGACAAAAAAAGAAAAAAAAAGCGAATTGATAACCACCTCCTGTTTTGGGAGTCGGTTAAAAAAAGTGTAAGCAAACTGAAGTGGCAATGGGCAGGGCACATAGTTCGAAGAACCGATGGGTGTTGAGGAAGAAAGGTGGAGACCGTGTACTAGCAAGCGCAGCGTTGAAGGCCACACGCAAGGTGGTCGGACGACCTGATTAGGGTTGCGGCCCATGTGGAAATCTATTGAGGAGGCCTGTGTCCAGCAGTGGACGTCCTATGGCTAAAATAATGATGCTGATGATATGGAAAAAAGGGCTTTGGAATGGTATTTTTGCATTTAAATTTCCATTACATACAAAGAATTGTCGATCGGAAGGAAAAGTGCGCGAGGTTTTTTTCTGGTATAAGGTTCGGAGTTCGGAAGTACAACTGATTCAGAGTAAGCAAAACATAAACATTCAATGTATAATTTTATACTATGGAGTACGCCAAAGTTCACATAATTTTTCAACCGCGATTATTGAAACTCCGAAAATATTTCTTATACAATTTTCAATCTCATACAACTTAAATATTACAAGAAAATTATAACCATGATATATCTCCTTAATTTTAAAGAATTATTTTTTATTAACCCGGTTGAGTTACGATTGCACCTCAATTGTATGGCACGCAATAAATACCAGGTGCAAGTGTAACTTAACCGGCCATTGAGGTTATGTTAAGTAAAAGATTGTACGGAACCCTCGGTGCGCGAGTCAGACTCGCACTTGGCCGATTTTTTATACATGCTTAGAGTTTGCTGCGTAATGCACAGTAGTTACCAACGTTTGACTCAGCTAGGCATACTGAATTTCTGCTGAGTCATTATGATAATCCACTATTGGCTCCGTGCACGAGTTCAGCTCCACCTAGCGTCCACAACTTTGTTGGCTCTGACGTTTTGACATTTAATCGCGACGTTGTGACAAAATATTATTATAATCCAAAATTACCTATTAATTTATTTCTAAAATTACTGAGATACCTTAATTTGGGTGAAAGGGTTGTGAAATCAATTTTGTCATTCAAATTAAATGGGGCAAGTAAAATTGATTCAAAAAGTGGGTTTATTTTGAATATGTCAGCGTTTGTTTACTTAATTTTTAGTTGTAGATTTACTGTAAAACAAGAAGCTAAAGCTACTTTAATGGTTTCATTCAATAATAATAAACATATATAATTGTTCCTGTATCGCTAGTGATTAATTAAATATCGTTTTCAGATCGAAATGAGTATTATTTTAAGGACCGGGTTTATTCAAATTAGGTAACCAAGTCTAAACAGATTACTTTGAGATATGACAGATAACAGCGCCAACATTAGTTTTACTTTTGGCCACTATGAGCGCTGCGATCGATTATATTACCGGACCTAGTACTTTGCACTCAGCGAATAGTTACTCGTAGTTGCCAATATTAAATTAGTATCTGATACAAAGTTCAATGAATCTACAGATATGGTTAGGACATGTGACTCCGTTCAAGAGACTATAATATGGTAATTTCAACTAGAAAACTACGGTCAGATAAGATAAGATAATTTTAATTCACGATACAGATTAGATACAATACAAATTTATTTATGTCAAAATTATACGAATTTATGTATATCATGATCATCAAAAATAAGGAATATTGAAAATAAATAATATATACACAGTGTCAAAATATGTAAAATAATAAGAGATAGATAACAAAGAAATATCAACTGGGATTCAAATCGAATCACCTCACACCTGATAAGGTCATCACACGATTAAAACAATAAAAAATCACAATGAAAATAATAAATTCATCAATGTGACTTATATCCATACTAATATTATAAATGCGAAAGTGTGTCTGTCTGTCTGTCTGTCTGTCTGTCTGTCTGTCTGTTACCTCTTCACGCTTAAACCGCTGAACCGATTTGGATGAAATTTAGTATGGAGATAGTTTGAGTCCCGGGAAAGGACATAGGCTACTTTTTATCCCGGAAAAATACCCTTATCCGCGATAAACGAATTTAAGGCGGACGAAGTCGCGGGTAGCAGCTTGTTTATTATATAAGGTTAATCACGTCATAAATAATCATCATCATTATATCAGCCCAAGGACGTCCAATGCCGGACGGAGGCCCTCCCAAGGATTTTCATAACGACCAGTCGTGCGCTGCCCTCATCAAACGATTTCCTGCGATCTTCACCAGAACGTCGGTCCACTTAGATGCAGGGGTTCCCCCCACGCTGCGTCATCCTGTACGCGGTAGGCTCTCGAGAACCTTTCTGCCCTAGCACGTACTAAATGCCGAGTACAAACATGTTTCGGTCCACTTTGAGAACCTTAATCGTGAGCGCTTTCGATAGCTGCTAGCAGCAACGACGAGCAGAGCAGTACTCGGTTTTTATGACGTAAGCAGCCGTTATTGTAATGAAATGAAATGATTTATTCGATACGTGGGAAATTGAGGATCAATTATAAGTAGCTACTAGGTAAGTTCGATTTATTAATAAAACCTTTACCGTTTTTTGTACATAAAAACTCTTTGCTGGCGTTAAAAAAATACTGTACCTAATGAAAAGGCACTATTGCGATTATGTAATGTAAAAAAGACGCGTGTTTAATGGAGTGGATTACAACCATAAAAACGACTTTAATAAGAGCGACTTCGAGCAAGTATGTTGAAAACATGTTTACAAACAAAAATTCCTAAGTCATCATGTATTATGCCGAATTATAACATTATGTTAACGAGCAAGATATCAACGATCGTCGAGATATGATGTAGTTAGGTTTTTTATCACTGGAATTCATATAAAAATTTGGAGAGACTGATAATGTTTAGTTTGTCGTTGGTTTTTCTAGTGACAACATGGCTCCTGAAGTTAAATACACTAAGGTAGGAGCATAATATATTACTTTTAAATGTCCTTAACATGTTTTTAGTTCTGAAATACGAGTAAGTTATAATATAACTAGTGTGACAGGGATAGTCAATCTTATTACATTTTTTTTCCTTTAAATATTTAACCATATCGTTACATGATGAACTTGTCCGTATGCCAACAGAAAGTTGCAGAAAATAATAGTCGTAAATGATCAACAATTAGATGTCTATAGTCAGAGGATCAGTGCGAGCGTGTATGCAATAATTTGACATTTTACCCGATATTTTATTTGTCACTAGTGCGACAAAGAACGTTTTTATTTGTTATTGTTTTATTGGCATTCTTGGTTTGTAAAAGCGCTCACGGATAATTAGTTAAGGCATGATAATGTGCCTATCTATGTTAAGTCTCTCTTATTGGATCGTTTTTGTAAAATTTCATTCAATTTTAATTCAAAACTTTTATCAATCCATATGGAAACTAAAATAAGTCCTGTCTGTGTTTGGCCCCAATATGCAGTGTCAAAAATAATTGAGACACATGAAAACAAGTCAGTAACTGTAATATGGTAATAGTACTCGTAGCAAATCGATTTGTTCTGTAGAATAATGTTGAAGACTTTTACAGATCACAGACACGGACAGAATCACAGGTCAAAATATATTGGTCCGTTAAGTAGGTTGTCAAAACTGACTTAAGAACACGAAACCAAGGGCGAGACCTATGAAAACGAATAGTTTATACGTGCCTAGGGGTCAAATTATAGTAGCTGAGAGTCCGTCGGCGCTGCGTTCGATGCTGACGCACATTTTCTGAATGCTGTAGCAATCGAAGGAGCTCACTCTGTTCAACCGATTTGATATCCAATAGAATCATATTATGTACTAGCTTTTGCCCGCGACTTCGTCCGCGTGTAGCTCGAATTTCAAAAAATCCTCCTATATAAGTGCGCCTCTACTGCTGATTGAGATTTCGCAGCAGCATTACTCGAGCAGCCACTTTTAAGATAAGTTTGTGAGAAGGTAGGCCAAGTGGGTTAAGTACATTTAAAAACTCTACGCGAAGCCTGGTAATTCTTAGTTGTCAGAATCACTCGATCACACAACACAACCACTCCATGGACTTGCTGTGTAGATTTTATACCTCAGGGTAAATTTGAGAGATTTAGGTCTTCAACGGTCCGCACAACTAAGGCGAGATGTGATGGAATTGTAATCCTTCCCTCAGTTTCGGGATATTCTCCATTTCCTATTTTAAGAAGAATGTCGGAGAATTCTCAGACGCAATTTTTTTTATTGTTTCTTTATCTTTTCCGGTCTATGGAGACCGTTTTAGAGGTGTGAAGTTGGCGCTTCGCTCCGAAGGAGCGAGGTCAGACGCAAATATCGCCCTTAAAGTGCATATTTGACTAAAGGCCAAATATTTGTCGCTTTAATGCAGGTTTTAACTTCTTCAGCTCGAGTTCCCCTTGGAATCACGGGCAGAGTCTGAGGAAGTCTCCAGCTAACAACAAAGTGACTCCACCCATCATACCATCGTTCCCTCTAATGTCATTCAAAGTTCTATTCAGCACTTCAAAACACCCTTTATACACCATTGTACTTTTGTCCCAGACTGTTACCCCTTATTTCATACCTTTCAGGGATGAATGTCCAAAAATGCTGAAATTAGTTTTCGTACTTTTAAATGAGGTCTATATGCGAAATATTTACATAACATTTACTCAATTAATTGCAGGTTTACCATACAAACTTTCAACCCCAATTTAACCCCGTTAGGGCATGAATTTCCTAAAATGCTGAAATTAGTTTTCTTAATTTTAAATGAAGAGTCTATACGTGAAATATTATAACAGTTATTCAGTTGATTACAGGTTTTTCATATAAACTTTCAACTCCAATTAACTAACGGGGTTACCGTTAGGGGATGAATTTCTAAAAATGCTGGAATGAGTTTTCTTGCTTTTAAATGAAGAGTCTGTACGCGAAATATTATAATAGTTGCTCAAATATTTAAAGGTTTGCCATACCAACTTTAAACCCCAATTTAACCGCGTTAGGGGATGAATTTCTAAAAATTCCGAAACTAGGAAATTATTTTTTTAGTTTGAAATAAAGAGTCTATACGCGAAATATTAGTTACTCAAATATTCCAGGCTTTCCACGCAAACTTTCAACCCCAATTTAACCCCGTTAGGGGATGAATGTCAAAAAATGCTGAAATGAGGTTTCTTAGTTTTAAATGAAGAGTCTATATGCGAAACATTATACCAGTTACTCAAATAATTACAGGTTTTCCATACAAACTTTCAACCCCTATTTAACACCGTTAGGGGATGAATTTACAATAATGATGTAATTAATTTTCTTAGTATTAAATAAAGAGTCTATACGCGAAATATTATAACAGTTACTCGAATAATCACAGGTTTTCCATACAAACTTTCAACCCTAATTTAACCCCGTTGAGGGTTGAATTTTCAAAAATGCCCTTACCAATGTTTTTCACTGTATATTAAGAGGTTGTGACCGAAGTTTTAAGCGACTAACTTTAAAAATGAAATGTTTCCTATACAAACTTTCAACTCTTTTTTATCCCCTTTAGGGGGTGAATTTTTATAGTAACCTTAACCATTAATTTTAATTTTTAGTAAGGAACCTTTACACAAAGATTCAAGTCTATAACTTTCCAAATTAGCGATTTACATACAACCGTTCAACCCCTATTTCACACCCTTAAGGGTTGAATTTCGAATAATCCTTTCTTAGTACACGTCCACATACTATAAAAAATATATGTTCCAAATTTCATGCTTATATCTTTAGTGGTTTAGGCTGTGCGTTGTCTGTCAATAGGTCAGTAACGCAAGAGTTTTATATATATATATAGATGAAACTAAAAATATGTTGTACAGTGTTGTTCTTTTTTGTTTTTTAAATTAGAAAACAATAAAACTAGAAAATATACCTACGTAAAATATTGGCCGACACTGTAAGACATTATTAGACGCTGTAAGAAAACGAAAATAAATTTATAGATATCGATTTACTATCGCCAGATAATACTTATCATTGTATAGTCGTAATGCGATAAAGAGGGCGATGATCTCGTGAGGGTCGCGGGGAGTTGTTAGATGCGATCTGGTCCGGTTGTGGCAAGCTATAGGGAGGCCTATGCTTAACATTGGACGTCCGTGGTTGACAAATATATAGAATGCGATAAAGTGCGTACATTGCCAAAGAACCTATCGGGAAACTACTGCCTACAAAACACATCTTTAGAAAACTGTGTATGTAGATGATGAATACTGGGACTTAATATTTTATCCAGGTGTTAATAATAGATAAGATAATTATTTTAATTTTATATAAGCTAATATTATTAAAAAAGCCACCCAAGTGCGCTTAAAAGCTTAATGTCACTATACTTTTCCTGTAATATTTATGTTTATTTATATAATTAGAGAAAATTCCCTTGGTAAATTCCGGAGATTTTTTCTTATGATTACCCTATTTCACCTAGTAGAGAGTGTTTGAATATTTGCCCCCTCATAATGGTCATTTTTATAATTAAATAGACATATATATATATTTATATATTTAATTTGTGGCTAAGTTTATAATTATTCCAAATATTAAAATGAATAGCATATGTTGTTTCTGATATATAGCGCTGTAATAGTCGGACAGACAGGCAGGCAGACAGTCGCAAGGGTTAATTTTTTACCTTTCTTGGCACAGAAGTCTAAGAATGCCCTTTAATCATCCGTTTACTCGATTAAATGTATTTTATATCACATTTAAAAATATACTTATGTTAAAAATGTGTCACAAGTGGGTTGCTTAAACAATTATTTTGATTTATGAAGGAATATGTTAAAAACAAACATTCCCCTCTCTTTATCTCCGAAGTTTACTGAGCGATTTTATAAAAAAATAATCTCGTATTGGATAATTTATTACAAATATTACAGGAAAATTATGACAACTATGTATCTAGCTTATTTTATTAATTTTCAAAAATAATGTATGATAACCTGATTGCGTTAAGTTTGCACATAATTTGTGTGTGCATTCTTGTATGTATACTCGTACATAATATGTGCAAACTTTACTTAACCGGTCAATTAGGTTTGGTGAAAGTTTGTATGGGGGCACTTGGTCGGTGCTAAAAGCAATCATTATATTTGTATCCAATTTATTTTCTTTAGGTATTAACGAGTTGCGTGTCTCCATTCCCAAACCAAAAATACTACAAACCTGAAAAATATCTTAAATTATAGCAATACAGAGATTTTAAAAGTACAACTATATGGATAGAGTAAACTTAATTCAGTCTCGCAACTAAAGTGTTTATCACCTACTCTAGGCAGGTAACATTGAAAACCTAATGTAACAGCATCGTTTCCCCCTATAGTTCTTTCCCCTATAGGTCTTTGTAGCAAGGGGCTACGGAACCATTTACTGAGCATGGCAACATTATTTATTACAGTCAGCACTTTTTATTTTACCTTGCAGTTGTTTATCAACAACGAGTGGGTGGACGCCAAAAGTGGCAAGACGTTCGAGACCTACTCTCCTCACGATGGCTCCGTCATTGCCAAGGTTGCTGAAGGTGACAAGGTAAATAATAATGAAATGAACACCATTATTCACGTAGAATATAATTATAATAGGTATAGTGTATAAATAAATAATTGCAACTAGGTACATCTTAGTGAAAAATAAAACGTCACCCCCATTTTATGGGGCCAAGAGCTATCCTCGCTCTTGCCTTATTACGTTTGAGATACGCTTTTGACCATGATTTTTGCAATTCAGGGTCAGAATCAGTGTATGTTGCCATGACATTGTGGCCACTTTTATCTGACAGTTGTGAGTTAAAAGTATGACTTTGAATAAAGTGAGGTTTCCACCATCAAACTGCTTTTCGCCAATTTACGAAAATAATGATAATGTGTTGCTACTTTGATATAGATTGCATCGATTTACGCACTGCTGCTCAAAATCGCCGTAAACACAGCGACGTGACTTATGTTTCACGATTTTTACGGACATCTTCTATGCCGAAGTTTGCTGCGTATCCGCCATGACGTGTCTTATGTGTCACGGAATCACGTTTTCTCCATACATTCAGCGATGTGGTCGATTCCTTAACGTTAACTTATCTTTCATTATCTATGACAAGGCTGACATCGACCTCGCAGTGGCCGCTGCAAAGGCCGCCTTCCACCGTAATTCAGAATGGCGTCTGATGGACGCTTCTGCGCGTGGAGCTGTCCTCAACAAGTTTGCAGACCTTGTTGCACGCGATGGTCACTACCTCGCTGAGTTGGAGTCTTACAACAACGGGATGATCATCAACCTAGCAACGATGCTCACTTTGGGATGTGTCAATAGAATCCAATACTTCGCTAGCCTGGCCGATAAAATTCAGGGTGACACCATTCCAGTAGGTAAGAATAATTACAGTTCGTGAGCACTTCGAACAATATTCGGCTACTGTCAAATAAAATTTGATACTTTCGTGTAATAAAATGATTATGATAATTGTGAATTGTATTCAGAAAACAATACCCGGCAATAAATGGCTATTATTGTCTTTAGGAGGTATTCACAGTTCTGTGTAAATTTGCAAGGAAATAAATAAATTAAAGAATTCGATTTTCAATGTTTGAATTATTAACACTTGATTATAATAGTAATGTTTATTTGCATTGATAATGGTACAATTGTTGGTCTTAATATACATTCCATGGTAAGTTTAACCCGATTAGCCACCTAGTGGCGTGCAAAAGTTTTACTTAAAGCTAGATTATGAACAGTGATCGTAAATTTGGTAGCATTTTTGGTGCATTGATCACGGTAGAAGAAGAAGAAGAAGAAGAAGATACATTTATTTTGTAAACAACAACAAAAATTGCAGTACATAGGAAAAGTGACATGTATAGACTTAACCTAGACTTAAAGCTAAACCTAGGAGCTATAATCAATCATATTTGTGTTTACAAAAATGGAGTCCACTCAGCATATGTCAGAGCACTCATGAGTGCCATGACGCTGATCTTCCGTGGATCCAGAACAGGTCATGTGTAGGTAGAATGCCATAGGTGTGGCAAATTTCCACGGAAATAATAGATTAGGGTTAATGTCGATTGTATTAACTATGTTTAATCGTTTAAATTGTTTTTTTCTACATCTTTAGCGCAATACCATGGTCGCTGCACCAAGATTGCTACAAATTGTATGATCACTGATTTTGAAAAAAAAAATCTTATTTATCGATGTAACAATAATCAGAAAATGATTATAATGCAATGGTACCTATAAGGCTTATTTTTCATTTTTGTATAACTTTGACTTGAATTTTTAAAGTAGTTGTAAAAAGTTTATGACGAGCACTTCAGAACTTCGCATGCCTCCGGCAATAACCTCAACCTACTCTAGAGACTAAATTCTATTCTAAACGCTTATGTTCTTCTAGCATGTATTATTTAGATTTTCTGTGCAATTATCTCTTCTTTATTTTCACTTATCTCTGTTCCCAGTAATCTCTTATTAATCATTTATGTATGCATGTAGGCAGCATCTATTGCCACTTGTAACCATCATGTAGATTCCGTCAATTAGTTCATTATCGGGTTTATTACTGTTTTTCTTACCTAAACTGTAATGTTGGTACAAATCCTGCTCGCACTTATTTTACAGATGGTGACGCCTTTACGTATACCTTGAAACAGCCTGTTGGTGTGTGTGGATTGATTCTGCCTTGGAACGTTCCTATTATGATGTTCATAAATAAAGTGGTAACCGCATTAGCAGCAGGTAAGTCGTGTAGCATAGGTATCATGACATTAATGTACACATGTTTATAAGGCTTGAGGTCACCTACACCTTAACTTTTCAGGATGTACGGTAGTGGTGAAACCTGCTGAGCAGACTCCGCTGACGGCCTTGGCGCTAGCGGCTCTGCTGAAGGAGGCAGGAGTGCCTGCCGGCGTTGTCAACATCGTCAACGGTTATGGTGTTGGCGCCGGCACCTCGCTTACGCACCACCCAGACGTTGCTAAGATTTCTTTCACAGGATCTGTTGAGGTATTTAATTTGGGATCTCTCTCTTCAATCGGTGTCTTATAACTGCGATCGCAATCACTGGCTAGATGATTGGCTTTGATAACCTGTTTCGGTGACGGACGTGTTTTAACACAAAGTTGGTTAGAATGTTAGTAGAATATAAATATATATTTAGTAGAACATAAGTTAGCATTTTGTGCATTTGGTGAGCTAGGGTATTCTAGACATTTGCCTGAAAACACATTAAGAATGCATTTATCTGTGCATTCAACAGTTACTGCCTTACGGTCTTGCTAAAAAAATGCGAAGAAACTTGTGCCCTAAACAATTGACTCCTACAGGAAGATGATTAAATAATAACGTTTGTTGTGTGTAGGTCGGCAAACTGATTCAGCAAGCAGCTGGAAAAGTCAATTTGAAGCGGGTGACGCTTGAGCTCGGAGGCAAAAGCCCACTTGTTATTATGGACGATGCCGACTGTGAGTAGTTGAAGGATTTTAATAAGTTATTGATTACATTACACATTAGGGACAGTAAAAATGGTAATGAAAAAAATGTGCATTTTATACTTAGCAGCATTTGATAATCCTAAAGTCCTGGGTGCGTTTGGCGCCTTCAAGGTGCTCAATCGGCACGACGGTGCTGGGAGAGTGGCAAGGGTAAGCCACTGGCTGGCTGACGCGTGCGCCGTTATCATTGGTGCATGCTGCGTATTATTTAATCAGTGTATAAGTGCATATACAGATTGGATATGTTGAGTTTGAAGATGTCCATAAAATAATTGTGTATATATTTGTTACAGTGGACTACGCTGTTATGGTAGCCGGTATGGGTTTATTTTTGCACCAAGGACAGATCTGTGTTGCAGCATCGCGATTGTTTGTTCAATCTAATATTTACGAAAAATTCGTTGAGAAAGCTGTTGGTTTTGCCAAGAGTCGAAAAGTCGGTAATCCTTGCGAGCGATCTACTGAACACGGCCCTCAGGTGATAATTACTAACTTTTCTATATTATTTACAAAACAATTTAAACATTCCTATAACTGTATAGCTAAGTATATAGACCTCCAAGAAAGAGGAGCCGATTTGCCGTAGCCGGTTAGTTAACATTCAGAAGTTGCGACACATGTCGCCGATTTAAAGTGCTAGTATCTTTTAATACATAAGTTAATTTGTAAGCCACCGGTGCCTTAAATTAATGACTTGAATTAAATTTAGCTCGATGGAGAAATGATGAACAAAGTCCTCGGCTACATTGAGAAGGGGAAACAAGAGGGAGCTGAATTAATGACTGGAGGAAATCGCATCGGTAATACCGGTTACTACATCGAACCCACCGTGTTTGCCAATGTCACGGATGATATGACTATTGCTAAAGAGGAAGTAAGTGTCTTATCTTGTTTCATACAAAATAAAAAATTACATCGTTACGTACTAAATAGAGTATTTTCTGGTATTTTTGTGGTCCCTCAATCTTGTGGTTAAAAATCTAAAAGTTGCAGAAAATTTTCCAAATTGGGAATGATCTCGGAAATTCCTGAAAAAAATTTACGAGATTTTAATGAAATATTTTGTTTTAGGAAATACTTTATATGTAGTAAATTTTGAGAAATTACCGATTTTATTCCATGAATGGATGGTTTCACACTTTTGCAAATTTGATCTGAGTGAACAATTTCATAATAATCGAAACACTCGTTTACTTACCTTACTTGCATTTGAAATTACATAAATTTCCTTCGAAAACATATGGATTGTTGAGACTTTAATTCTCTTTCTAGATATTCGGACCAGTACAAAATATTCTCAAATTCAATACCCTCGAGGAGGTGATTGATCGTGCCAATAATACCAGCTATGGACTGCATGCTGCCATCGTTACTTCAAACATTACAAACGCTTTGCAGTTCGCGAAACACGTTGAGGCTGGCGGTGTTGGGTAAGCACTTCCCACTTCGAACCGTTAGATTTGTCTTGATTTGATTTGACTTTATTTCGTAAAGGAAAGACACCTAAAGAAAGGTTTATTAATTTGTGGGTTATTATTTTATCCAAAAATTTAACTACAACCAGATTTCACAGTTCTTTACCTAAGTATATATACTTCTCGAAAAAATACAGTTTCCTTTATGAGAAGCCAACCAAACCTATATCAAGTAGGCTAGACATAGTCTTTTAGATTCCTTCTTAATTTGTTTTATTTATCGACTGAGGACGGGAGTAGGAAACTGTGCGTATCACTGGCACAAATGGGGCTGGAGCCAGACCCCAGCCTGTGTCTGTGGACACCCAAATCAGACCATCGATCACATAGTCACGGAGTGCCCCTTAACTAAATACACAGGCCATTTAGACGATTTCAAGGACCTCTCCCTGGCAGCAGCTGTCTACCTGAAACGGGCAAAATTCTGAAGTGTTCGGTTTTTTCATTCTTTCAATTAATTCGACTTTTTTCCCAATTCCAGTGTATGTAATTCCATACGATAAATAAATAAAATAAAATTTTGAGGCACGTAACCCTAAAGAACCATGTCACAAAAACGCTATTTTTGACAGATACATGGATACAATATACAATATTGGACAATATTGGATTTATAGCTCTGAAGTAGAATGATGAGAAATTTTTGTTTTTCAGTGTCAACACTTACTTAGGCGGTGGGGTTCAGGCGCCATTTGGAGGGTTCAAGGATTCTGGTCTAGGTCGTGAAAAGTAAGATATCATATCTTTACATTTTTTATAAACTAAAAGTCCTTAAAGGGTAGTTTAAAAAATAATTTTAAAATGAAAAAATAAATATGATCGCGACTTTTGTGTAACGACAATTAGACATACAAAATATACTGGTATTCGTTACATAAAAGAAATGAATAGTAAATTTTGTTTTAATTAAAACCCATAACTATGTTTTTTTAAACTATCCTTAATCCGAAACACTTGTTTCTCGGGTTAGCAATTAAAATCCCTTTTTAATAAAGCCAATTCTTTGAAAAGTTTTAGCTTAAAGTAGATCTCCGAATCAGCAACACCCTTATTCCAATTTTTGATACCTTGTCTCTGGGAAGGTGCTAATTAAGGGTACAGTGTCGAATACTGGGACATGTACCTAATTGGAGTGCACTAAATTTAGTTCATGCAAATGGATATCTTATCGTTATTGTTCATCCGATCCGGTTTTTTTTATTTCAAGAAAACAGCATACATTTTACACGTTACGATATCTGCCAAACTGCATGGCAGTTTGTTGGCAGACTGCTATGCAGTTTATGCTATGGCTGAAATGTCGGTTATTAAATCTACTTGTAATTTGGTAAACTCCAAACTAAGTCCTGTATACAAAATACTTCACGTCAAAATCACAATATATATTTATAATTTTACTTTTTCAGCGGTTTGAAGTGCGTCGATGCTTACCTGGAAGAAAAGACCGTAACCATTAGGCTACCGAAGAAATTTTAAAAAAGGAATCATGCTTGTAATTGGTGATCATGTACATATTTTCTGAGCTAAGTTATAAACCAGTTCTGAAAAGCAATAAAACTATTTTCAACTTTTTATATCACGTCTTTTATTTCACATAATTTTGAAGTCGGGTAGAAATTGAAATGTCAGTACTATGAGTACCTAAATTAAATACTTATATTATTATTTTTTAATAAATAAAGAACCGACTTGAGTTCTTTTTTTATTTAAAGTTGCGACTTCAAAATAAACTAAAAAGCCATAAACAATCTTTTATGTACGGTACGGATCACATTTGAATCACCTTTTGAAGTCGGTGCCAAACCATTTATTTATAACTATTAAGAACCGCAGCGGCGAGCCTTTAGTTATTATCTACCTGCATATATGTTTAGTCATAGTACCTAATTCGTATTTTTGTTGAATAAAGAACTTTATTTACTTCAGGTTTGGCACCGACTTCAAAAGGTGATTTAAATGTCATCCGTACCGTACATGAAAGATTATTTATGGCTTTTTAGTTTATTTTGAAGTCGGTTCTTTTTTTATTAAAAAAAAAATATTTTTTGCTTTTTAGTGATGGATCTTAGTAGTCATATAAAGTATTTTTTAGAGCCCAGAATGGGAAGATTGAGGAGGCACTTTGCACGCATCTCGAGTCTTTGGAAGTAATAAATGTAAAAGTTGGGTAGTTCATATTCATTTGTACCTTCCATCATCAGCTCAGTTTGTTTGTCTGATGATGACAATCAGACGAAAACAACTGAATAACCTTAGAAAAATATATACAATACATTTTTAGTGCCTATGATATTTGAGGGTTTTTCTCGATTTCCCTGGTATTACTTCATCAGATCCTGACTTGGTGATAAGGAGACTACCTCAGAGACACACTATAAAGAATATGACTAACAGTCTTATCGTACCTACCTATAATAGATGACTTTTTTTAAATATTATCCTCTAACTCTTAACCATTAAGGAGTTGTACCTTCTGTCATCAGCTCAGCACGATGAGATAATGACTATCATATGCAAATACTTAAATAGCTTAAGAACATATATGAAAAACGCTATAAGTGCCTATAAAATTTGAGGATTGCCCTCGATTTCCCGGGAATCCCATCATCAGATCCCAACTTGGTGGCTATGCGACCACCTCAGGTATCACAAACCGTGACTATTGCTAACTACATAAGTATTATTTGTTGCTGAAAGTGTTAATTTTTTAAAATGTTTTTACCTACTTTACATTACCAGAGAGCATATAACAAGTACTAACTTCTCTTTCAAACATTTTTTGCGAAAGAGAATACTAGAGCTGCTAACAGAACAACTGACAATTAGGAACTTTAAGTGTCCCAGACCTCAGACGTTATATATTCTTTCGCCATAGTTGACGTGGTATACATTGTAAGTACGTGGCCACATACCTACTGTACAAATACCTAGTTCACTTTAATGTCGTTTTAACAACTGAACATGAAAGTTATTAACTTCTGCACATCCTAAGTCCACGTGATGTAAACTTTCGATAAAAAATACGAGTAGGTCCTACGAGTATATGTGTATGTTCTTCATTTTGCCCAATTACCTATTACACGTTGTATTTTATGATAATCAATGTTTAATTAGATAGTTTCAATGTTAAAATTTCTATCTAATGTTAATTTTCAATTTTACTAATAAATCGAAGTTTGAGCATACCTATCGTATGTTTAGTAACTCTTTTTTACCAAACAGATTTGTTTATTTTTTGTAATGTTTATATTAAATTTTCATTTCATTTCTTATAATAAACGATCATGATACACAATTTTGCTTAATCTTATTGCAATTAAGACTTGGCGTGTTTTGAAAGAGACGTAAGTCTCAGATTATGGCTATCAGATTTATCCCCTTTCAGAAGATAAGTATTACGCTGGCCTTTGAGGCAAATAAAGCCCAACCTACCCAATCTAGGGTAATCTATTCAGTTGGATCATCAACTCACGGTTTGCCTAAAGTTTCTTTCAGCTTGCTCATTGCCTTGATACAAGTATATAAGTTCATCTTTGTACATACCCGTGTTTTGTAGAATATATATATTCCTTGACACTCTCAAAATAATACATACGCATACATACCTCAATGCATGCACAATGCCATTAAATAATAATTTTATATCAAAAAAAATCACATGCCTTTAGGGCAGAATGTATGAAGAAACAATATTTTGTACCGTAACACCTTATTTTTGCACCATATATTTTGTGAATAAATGATTATGATTATAATATGTATAATAATAAGACTTACTCTAATACACTATATTATTGCCATAGGTGTACCTAGTCCAATCGACCTCTTGCGTGTCCTTTAAACGTGTAAAATAAGTATGATCATTTGTCGCAAATGGTACTCGTAAGTCTGTTAGATCAATATTTACTTTTCATTTTGAAGATAAGAGGTTGGCGGTTGACCTTTTTTTTGTAACTTAATACAAAGTAGCTAAGTAAGATTGGATTGTTAGCAATCCGATCTTATTTTGGCTACTTTGCAGAAGGGATGCCGACCGCCTGAATGAAGAAATAAATGAATGAGGGTTTAAGTGACAAGTACTAACGTTACGTAGCTATGCAAAAATATACATACCCCACTTATTGGCAGCGTTGTATAAGTACGGGCAGCTTGAGAATTCCGGTCACTATAAATAATGATCGGTCTGCTACATAACGGCTGTATCAAGTGGTATGAGTAAAGTTGCATGACTAATCACTTTTCCCGGTATGTATGAATAATGACTAACTACCCTATCTTGGGCAAAGTAATAAAACAGATGTACTGCAGTGCTTTTTTCTATTATATATGAAATTAAACTTACATATTTGACATTATTACTTATTGAAAGGTACAAAAAAATAATAATTCAGCATAGTAGCTCAAAATATGTCCAGCAGTAGTTAAAGTAATACATTCCTTTTATTTTGATAAAAATATTACTTAAGAACTACAGTTTAAAAATTAATTTGTATTCAGGTATATCAACTGAAATATTTAAAATCTTACTTTTATTATTTTCGCAAGAGCGCACGCTCGACACACGTTGCACGGCACGGCCCACTTTATCATGTTACCTGGCTAGAAGTAGGGAAGTATTCATTCGGCCCAAGTGCTAAATTCTGGTTATTCTCAAACCTTGATTTTTTTTAATTGACCACGGACCGTTGAAATAATGAAATAATGATCTTTATTCTGTAAGTAGGCCGCAAGGGCACTTTTACAAGTCTGACTCTACGGCGTTTCCCAAGAGGAGACCACTGAGGAGAAGAAAGCCGAAATAAACTCAACAGTCACTCATTTTTTCGAAATAAGTCTTATATCTATTACAATATTTGTACTTAGCCTATATTAAATATATGTTTTGAGTATAAACTCAATGCGTAGTTCTTCAAGGAAACATATCAAAACTTATAAAAGTAAAATAATATATATATATACAATATAAAAAAGCAAAAACAAATTATTAAATGTTGGCCGGCCAAAGTAATAAATTATCAAATTAACCGACGATCTTGGCTCTTTACTTATAATGATCGATGCATATTTATCACTACTCCCCTGTTAATTAAGTTGCCTAATACATGCTTTTTTAGAGTGTAGTATGCTTTGATATCATAATTTCAATGGGTCCATAGTTAGATAATATAATAGTTTTGTTATGTAATAATTGGTAAACGGGCAGAGCACCTGATGGAAAGTGGCCATCGTCACCCATGGATATGTTATGTGCAACACCAGAGGAGTCCTCCTTGAAGAATCCCATGTTATAGGCCAGCAACGCACTTATGACTTTTCTGGTGTTGTAGGTGTTGTTGGGCGACGGTGATCGCTTACCATCAGGCGATCCATCAGCTCGTTTGCCACCTATAACATTAAAAAAAATAACGCTCCGGAAACATCTCCGGGGAACCTCATTCCACAACTTGCAAGTTCGTGGTAAAAATGAGCATAATGCCTGAGGCGGGAGGTGCGATGGTAAATGAGTGACTGTGGCACCAAATCAAAAAGTTCTTCTGTACATTCCTCATAATAAAAACTAACAAACAAACACAGAGAGCCAACATTTCTCCAGAAGCCAAATGCTTCCAGGCCGTCTGTCAATTCGGTATCGCCGACAATTCAATATATTGTATTATGGAACAACTTGCATGCAAAGTGTGTAATGACCTAATACGAATTTAGATTCCTAAATTAATAAAATAGCTTTATCGCAGGGCAATGTATTCTGCTTATCTCTAAGGGCACTGTGCATATTCCGACATGAAAATGTCTATATTACTCTCCCGCCCCTATAGCTCTATGAAAGAATCACTTTCTTTACTCAATACCTGCGTTATAACATAAAACATTTACAAATATTTATGTATAACACACAACCAATTCATATAACTATAGTTAAAGGATATGGAGTGACAATCAGTTGAAGACACCACACACCATAAATGCTTCATATACAACTTGATGTGAGGTTATCCCAAAGTTACGTCAAACGATTAACAATATAATCCGGTTAATTATGTTACTCGTTACCCATTGTACCGTAGAAGTACGTCATTAGCGGCCTCACCGCCAAACAAACTTGTAATAGTAGTTTATAAGTATTTCACATTATTCACCAGTGCCAACTACTGAATGGGATGTTGAATTTCCATACACTGTTATGTTGGCAAGTATTTGGTTTGCTTTGTAACGTTTAGGGCTAACCCATTTCAATAAATATCCTGTTTTTCTCAAACGGATTAGTTTTATTAGTTTCTTGTCGTTTGAAATTCGGATTCAAATTAAACTTTTTCGTGTATAATATTTACTTAGATTCGAATTGCACGGTCAATTTCATATATCTGCTGGGGGTTATGATGACATACTTACCTTGTTATATCAGACGCGGTACACTTGGCGATTAAGCCGAGAAGCTAAAAGTACCTACCGGCGGCGGCCTCATTATTGAGGCGTATCAGTAATAGTTGCCGCGTATTGTCACGGAACGCAAGCGCTCGTAACGTCACAAATGAAATACACCGCGTTATTAATGTTTTAAAATTCATAATTATCTTGATCTGTATTACCAAAAAAATATCAATATCTACTACTATTCGTTTATTTGTTTTAATTCGTTGAATTTTGAATGGGCAGAACAATAGCCACCTTCATTCACGGTATTATAACTCAATGTTGTCTATACCTACCTACGTGTAGTTTTTCTCCTAGTTATAGTTATGTTTACATTATATATGTACGCGGTAAATTGGCGGCTTTTGTCAACATCAAAAAACAGGGCCTTCTATACACTCTTCTCGATTCTTATTATTTATTCTGTGATTATATGAAAAATATTGGAAGTTATAAGGTATACAAACAGATTTAGTTTACAAAAGTACCACTAAATCAGGAAGGGGTTAAATGTTGGTAAAGTCCTCCCTTTGTAAAGAGTCTAATTAGCAATATTTGAAAACCGTAATATAACCCAAAAGAAGAAATTACCATAAAACATAAAAAAATCATCATTGGAATGCAACCCTGAAAACATAATAACACTGTAGTCTATTGACTACTGAGAAAGTGATTTATATTTTTATCTAATTTCCTCTGAGAGGTAATTGATAACAAGCATGAAAGACTACTTGATTATTTACAGTAATAATAATAAACTTTTACCCAAAAAAATAAAACCGTCTCCAAAAAAAAAGTAAAAAGTGAAAAATAACGCCATAATTCAGTTTCTTCAAATTACTTACAAGTAACCGTTTGTAAATTCAATCTATACAGTATATACAATTAATCTTATTTTGGCGTCGGTGCCATATAAAGAATGTGTAAAATATTGAAAATTGACGATTTTAGTAAGTTGTGACACGATGGCACCGACTCCAAAATAACATTAATTGTATAAACTGTATAGATTGAGTATACAAACGGTTACTTGTAAGTAATTTGAAGAAACTGAATTATGGCGTTATTTTTTACTTTTTTTGGAGTCGGTTTTATTTTTTTGTTTAAAAGTTTATTTATTTTACACTTTTTAGTTAATTGTTACTTAAAAGTGTATCTCGTGACGATTCGAACAAGCCCAAACACGGCTAGGATACATTATTTTATTACATAGATCTGGTGCCTACCTTCCGGCTCCATCATCAAATCAATTCGATGGTACCATTCCCATCAGGAACATTTAAATTTGTGACTACGAAGTTGCTTAGCTAAATTAATCAAGATATTTTGTCGCCACCCGTAAATTATGTATCATTGAGGAGTTCCGATGGCATTCTGTGGTCTTCTGCATCAGTTCCACTTCACCAATTTACACTTTCTGAATGCAAATGCTTATTATGTTTCTTATAATATCAAAATCGCTATATGTATGCCTACAATATTTGAGGAGTTCCTTCAATTCCTCATGGATTCCATCATCAATCATCAATCATACAAATTCTTACTTTTCCATGCCTTGCCTCTATATACTTGAAGTGTGTTTATTTATAAAATGTAACTGACCATTTCAAATACTTTTCGTGTCATATACTGCAAAATAAATTATTTGCTGCGCCCTCTAAAACTGGTCTCATGTCTAAACCCCAAAACTATATAACCGACTACCAAGTGCCATTAGAGACAAGGAGGATATTTTAGAATTTAAGCTAGCTTTAAGAAAATTATTGGTAGAAAAGGCATATTATTCTGTAGCTGAGTATGTAAACGATAAACAAGATGCCTATTAGTAGTAAGTAAGAATTATAATTATTGTTAATTTCAGTTTAATTGTAAATATTCAATTCAAAATAATTTATTTGAGACAACGTCCATAACGTGTTAGTGACTTAGAATTACCTTAAACTAGGGTTAGTATTTATTATTCAACAATGGCATGTAAATTGTCATATATTCGGTGCATCGTTATGTCATATCACGACAGTCTGTGACATCTGAAATAAACTAGATTTCGATGAGAGCCGGATTCCTATATTGCCTTTAAGGGAATTAAATAATAGTAATCGAAAAACAATAGACGGTCTGAGCCTTACTTATTTTAAACGGTTACGTATATTTCTGCGATTCACCTTATCCTAATATCCGGTTCTAGTCATTTGTTAAATCATACTATAAGTTTTTTGGGACAGTTTTTATAAACTTTCCATTCCAGTTTGGTTACAGTTTAGTTTGAATGTTTTTTATTTCTATGAACGTAACGTATTTTCGAAATATTTTTTCTTACAAAATTTTGGGACAGCTTTTTTATGGCCAAAATTTAAAATAACAGTTTTGATACATTTTATTATTAATGTTTTTTTTTTAATTTTTATCAACGTAACATATTCGATAAATATTTTTCCTTCGAACATTTTGGGACACTTTAAGGGTTCATTTTATCTGCAAATCACCGAAATAAGTTAGTTTTTCTTCTCTAAGCCAGCATTAATATTATCATAATATTTATTGCAGACATTAATTTCTTACCATAGCCAGACAGTCCGATGGACTTATTTACGGTAGGAAATTATGTAAAAGGTCTTCAATGTTACGACATGCAATAGATCTACGAAACGGTCAAGCCATAATGTTAAAAACCAAGGTGTAGGAGTGTAGGGTTAGTCAAATCTGGGTCTAAGGGCTTAGCTTTCCTGGGATCTAATAACTTAATTTACAGTGAAAGCAGAGCTTGTTAGTAGTAGCCGCCAATTTTACATCAATGTTTTTGGAGGGATTAGTATTTCTTAAACCTAAAGTCTGCTGAAACCAAACTGGCTAGGTTTGGTCGCCGCCGTAGGCGCTGAAACTGCTCGGTAATTACGGAATATCAGGACAATAAGCAGGCGGTAGGCTGGAATGCCGTGACACGGCAATTTGTATGGAAACACTTTTTAATGGCTGTATCGTTTTAATGCGTTGACTCCGAAGTTTGATTTTTCCACAGCTACAAGGGACTGCGACTTGACTGTTTGATATTAATTTCAGCTTGATGCCTCCATGCGTTCCTGAGAAAAGAGTCCACGGCAATTTGTAAAATTCTGTGCTATCAGAGCCCTGCCCCTAAGCAAAATATACGCAGTGTGAAGTCGGTTGATATTGGTTACAGATATAGACAGACAGTCACATGAATTTAAGATTTTCAGGCTTTTCACTTTGGTTGTGCTTGCCATCATACCAATTTTCAACTTTCTAGGACAACTGGAAGTACCCTATAGATTTTCACTTGACGGTAATTTGTATGGAAACACCTTTATTTAACTACTATCTTTTGATTTCGTTGGCTTCGAAGTTTGATTTTTTTCACAGCTCCAAGGGACTGCAGGTTTGAATTATTTGATATTAATTTCAGCTTGATACCTCCACGCGTTACTGTATAAAAGAGTATTGACAGACGGACAACCAAGTGATCCTTTAAGGGTTCCGATTTCTCCTTTTAAGGAACGGAACCCTAAAAAGCATTTTTTCGACCTACGGGTCTGATAAGGGTCGAAAAACGATTTTCTTAGTCCCTAACGTACTACAGATTATCTTTTCTTAGTACGCGAGGGACTAAGGAAAACGTCTCGTCGACCCGCACCAAACCCGTACGGAGGCTGAAAAATCCATTCATTTTTAGGGATCCGTAGCCAAAATGGCAAAAACGGAACCCCTATAGTTTTGTCATGTCCGTCCGTCCGTCGTATGTCACAGGCATTTTACTCAAAAAGTATAAGACGTATATTAATGAAATTTGGAGTATGGGTGTCTTGTATAAGTCGCTACTTAGTTGGGTAGTTAAATAACAAAAATAAACATTTTAAGGGCGGCACTCCAGACATGTAACAGAATCAATTCTTTTAAAATGAACACTACGAGATCCAAGAAGAATTGCAGACATGTCACCCTACAGATATATTGGCTTTTCATAATTACATTAAGTTAAAATATAAGTCTTGCAATTAGGTAAGTTCGTAACTTCGTCAGCCGAGAATAACCATATTTGGATGCTCAGCTGAGCATCCAAATATGCTTCGTCTCGGCAGGTAGCTACCCGTGTACCAAAAATTGATGAATTTCGTTTAGGCGTTTTAGCGTGAGGAAGCCACAAGGACACATATAATATAAGTATATTCGTATATTTGAAGGTGTACGGAACTTCGTCAGTGGAGGAATAAAAATAATAATCCTCCTTTCTTCAGCGTAGTCAAGGTAAAATAATAATGTACCAAAAATAGTTGAAATCTGTTTAGCCGTTTTCGGCGTGATGAAACTGATGAAGACACATACCAACATATAAAAAATGAATACAGTGCCACTTCATTTTTTTAAAATATCTTCAATGTACCGACATTTCATTTTTACAACTTTATAAAAGTACTTTATATAGATGTAACGTAAACATGATTGAGAAGTTTTTTTCCGTTAGCAATTTACACTAGAAGTCTAGAGGATCCGAACTAAAGAGGTTTGTACATAAATCACATCAGTCACACTGCTAGCATACACAATTTACATAACAATGAAGGAAACGCTATGGAAATCGTATTTGTCAGCTCCTATTTCCGATACCCGAAATAAAATGATAGATGCGTGGTCCACTGCGACTTATGTTTGTCGTGCGTACAATACGTTATCTTAACGGCATCAGATGCCGACTTTGCGAGGACCGGGTCTCATTTATATGCATGACGTATGCCATTTCCTGGATATCGAATGAGAATGATTGTTTGAGGGACTTCAGAGCGTTATAAAAGTCAGGCACGATCACGATGTTAAAGCCTATATAACGTGTACGCTAAGATACATAACATATTCTGGGCGAACTCTGTTGAAAGAGATGTTGCATTTAAAACACAAACAACAGATCACTATGTGGACTTCAGCAACAAGATTCTGTAAACCATACTTTATAAAATTAAGCATTATAACTCTTCCTTGTTTAACGTATATCTTTGAAACTGTAATGTTTGTGAAAGGTAATTTGCAATTGTTTAAAAATCTTAGGAGTGTACGTCTTAGAAATAAAATAAATTCAATGTCTTCCTAAACAGCGTTTTATAGGAAAAGTGTACTTGGTTGGGACCAAAAATGTATAACAATGTTTCAAATCACATAAGTATTATAAAGGAAATAAATAACTACCTTAAAAATTGTTAATATTTTTGGTGGACAAAGCATATTAATCTGTAAATGAATTTTTATCAGACTGCAATTGATGGTAACTGTACACTCCGTAGGGACAGTCCATTTATAGCTAAAATTTTTATGCTTTTTGGGCCCAACATGGTGATGTAGCTTTTATATTAAAAGCCTATGTACAATTTTACCTGTGTTGAATAAATACACTATTTGTATTTATTTGTATTAATCAAGGGTGTGCTTTGCAAAAGACAGGGGATGCAGATTAGGTATTTTGAATGAAGGTACTGATGACGAAAAATTTATTAACTACAAACAGCAGCAGTGAATATCATGATGCAAAATAAAACTTCATTATATCGCATTTTAACCCCCCATGAAAGAAGGGTGTTATTCGATTGACAAGTGTACGTGTGTGTCTGTCTGTGGCATCATAGCGCCTGAACGAACAGCCGATTATGATTAAGTCTTATGTGTTTGAATTGTTTACCCGTTTGAAAATTATCAGCATTTTTCTAGATATGTCGAAGGGTTTTATCGGTTCACCGATTACCTACTTGTTACGAATATTAGGAATAAGGCCCCTCTCAACCGAGCGAACGCCCTATGGCTGCTTATCCACCATATATGTACTAAAGTTGTAAGGTTATCTAATATGGAATTCTGCAAAGTAACAGGCGTTGCTATAGCAAATTGCATGACGTTGCCATTCAAGTATTTTATTTATCAACTTTAAGAGGCCACTTGAATGATAGTTTAAAGAGGTTCTAAAATATGTCTAAAGAGGTCTCATTTAATTATCATATTAACAGGGTGTTTTAACGTATTAAATTTGTTGCCTAGTTTTCTCCAAAAAAAACATAACAAAACCTATGATGTTTCATACTTAAATGTATTCCGAGAACTGAGTACTATCAGCGGTAAAAATATCCGTGACTAATTTGTTAGCACTTTATATATACGAATCTATCAATTATTTATCAATTAAGAAGGATCGAGAGTTTGTGTGTTTTTTTTTGCAGGCATGCAAGCTGAGAAGAACTAATAGATGTGAGCTTAGGATGCATCTTCATAACACCTCTAACCCGCGCGGTTATTGCCTAACGAAATTTTGACGCTTGGTATCGGAATCAACTGTCATAGCCCGTACAAAATCATGACACTTGATTGCGATTGTGAGCGTCAAACGCGTTAGGCAATACGGGGGCCGGTCCTCTACACTTTGGTAGCAATGGTCACATGGTTTCGTAGCTTAGCGTAGCAGTTTTTCGCTTAGCTACCCCGCACGTCTTTGATGGAAAAGCAGCCTAAAAACTTATTGTGATTCATCACTATACAAACATAAGAAACAAATTAGCGTGCATAGTAACGTGCTAAACGGAGCAGGTACTTTTACTTTTAAAATTAAGTATTAAAAACAACACTCAGTACGGGTATAAGCATAAATTCATTTTATTATAAAAAAGTTTGAGTATAAACTTGAGCATTCCAATATAAAGGTAAATCGATGATGCTACATTTATAATATTTGTTAAATAATTATACTTTAAAACTTCTTCGGTTGAGCTATCGACACCGTCTTGATCTCCAAGTAAGAATTGACGCAATCCATACCGCTGAAACAAAAGTTAGGGATGAAGTTAGCTAGTGACAAACATAAATAATTTATTATGATTTATGACAATCAAATATTAATTCAGCTAAAACTATGTATTATCGACGGGACTGATCCCTGCTGCATCTTTATGCCTAGTCCACGCGACGATATTTTCATCCTCATCACTTAGTTAAATACACAGTTAGCAGTCCACAGCTGTGCGTTTTGCTAGAAATTTCCTGTCTCGCACGACTGAACTGTGGAATGAATTGTCGCCGGCAGACTTTTTCTGCACCGATGAGACCTTCAAGCCTTCAAGGGAAGAACGTGTTCCCACCTAACAGCCCGGCAACGCACTTCTGCTTCTGACTCATCTTTTCATTCGCAATCTATCTGCTCGTTTGCCCTCTAAAACGTAAAAAAAATAATAATTAAAAAAGCAACGTAAAAAACCTAAAAATAAAAACAAGCCCAGTGCCCTAGAAATTTGTTAGGTTGTAATGAAAATCTTTCATGATTTATGATCGATACTCACAATATAACAAATAATAAATTCTAATATGGAACATAGCAATTTTGAACAGTCGGGACCCGACCAAAAACCTCAGACCTAAAACATATTGAAGTTTCAGTCAGACCTAGAGATTGTTAAACAGGGAGTACCACAAGGTAGTATACTTGGACCACTGCTATTCATTGTGTACATAAATGATCTGCCAAACAAAAAGCACAAAGTGACACTCTTTGCCGATGACTGTTCAATCGTTGTCTGCTGTCAAGACCCAGCTACCTATGAATAAGAACTGAATAAGGTTTTTCGCGATGTCAATGTGTGGCTAGACAATAATAAACTCAAAGTTAACTTAAATAAAACGCATTACATACAATTTTATGCACCCCAGGGCAAACCAAGAGACATAGAGATAAAATATAACAATGTTAACATTATAGGCGTAAAGTCAATACGGTTTTTAGGCGTGATGTTGGATAGCCATAATAACTGGGAGGCACATAAAGAACATGTATTAAATAAATTAAATAGGTTTATTTTTGCTTTGCGTAAATTGGTACATATTGCTTACAAACAGACTGCATTATTAGCTTTCCATGGTCATATAATGTCAAACCTACGCTATGGTATAATTCTTTGGGGCAACTGTAAAGACAAAAACATTTTTTTCAAATTACAAAAAAAGTGTGTAAGGATTATCTGTGGTGCCAAAGGCAGAGATTCATGTAGACCCCTATTTAGGCAACTTGAAATATTAACAGTCCCTTCGCTGTATATCTATGAAGTCTGTTTATATGTAAAAAGAAATATTCACAAGTTTAAAATTCAGTCACATAATCCAAGGCAAGCTTCAAAGTTACATGGTCTTAACTTATGCTATCCTGATCACCATAAAACAGCGTACTTCCGGAAAAGCATATCCTATATGTCAGTCTGCATATTTAATCACTTGCCAAACTGTATCAAGACCTTAGAAATTCCTGAATATAAGCAGAAATTATATAAGTGGTGCATGAAGAAGGCGTACTATAACATCCACGAATATTTGTCTGAACGCCAAAGAGCCAAATAACTATAATTTAATTTATAGTGAAATAATTATGTTTATTCTGTAAATAGGCCGCAAGGGCACTTTAACAAGTTTGACTCTACGGCATTTCCCAAGAGGAGACAACTGTTATATAATGTTAATATTTACTTTACTCTATTGTACTCGTGTCTCATATATTTCAATGTTTTGCTTTTATTTATTTTGTTACATTCAGTGACAATTATTTAATAATTTAATTTTAACATAACATTGTACGCCGCATAGCGGTTGATTGTGACGTACTTAACTTAACCTTAAGACCTTTATAACTAACTCACAATATGACAATAAAATATTTGAATTTAAGAAATCTAGATCGACGCAAATCTTCCCAACAATGGGTCCCGGCTGTTTAAAATCGCTTTGTTCCATATTAGAATTTATTATTTGTTATATTGTGAGTATCGATCATGAATCATGAAAGATTTCCATTATAACCCAACAAATTTCTAGGGCACTGGACTTGCTTTTTTCTTTTTAGTTTTATACGCAGTCAGGTTTTTTTGTTTTTTCAATTATTATGTTTTATTTTATACTTTTTGGTTAAAACTATAAAAGTCAGACAATTTCTCAATCTTTATCGTGGGGGTTATTGAGAAGCTTGCACAGATTTATTACAATGCAATTAAATGAAAATTTAGTGAGAACGGCTTGCTAACCAACTTTAAATCGTTATAGTTCCTAACTGGTAATTCCAAATTAAAAATACTTTTTAAATCCCTATTCATTGATATCCCATTCGATATAGTACGTCAATTTTCATTTTTTTCTTTTTCAATATATGGCGTCTCATTATCGCTATTTTGAGTTTTCATCATTATTATGTCTTCAATGACATTCGGACAGTTAAGACAAATCGATTGACGTAAGAGTCATCAAAATCGGTCCACACGTTTGGTCTCTAGAGTGCCAGATAGGATCAAACATACATACATACATACAAACATACATATATACATACATACATACATACATAGACTGATAAACACATTACCACTCCTTTGCGTCGCGCAGTGGGGTAAAAAGGTGTTTCACCAGCGATTTTTAATTATGGGCGTAGGCCGCCCAAAAACTTCGTTAGCCTCCGTTTAACTAAGCAGAGGTACAAACCTAACAAAACTGAAATATTCCGAAAAAACTCACAACAGTTTGTACAGTTAATTGTTCGTCGCACGACAGAAACTTTTATACAAAATGTAATTACATGAGTTAAAGAGTCCAACTTTCTGAACTCCACCCATAAAGGGGACATCATAGAATAAAGTTTGGGATTCCGGACTCTGAAATCCATCTAGTTTACTTGCTTACTGAGTATAACTTAAGAGTATAAGTATTGCTGCAAAGGCCGGGTAAAGGTAACTTCAATAAATATTCGAGTTTGTTGCATGGGCAAAATAAAATGCTAATAACTAAGGATAATATAATGAAATCTCTTACTCTCCGGAAAGCTGTGGCATTTTTTATTTCGTTTTCGTTCACCTGAATGAACCGAAATGGCCGATTACTTTTAAATGATTATATTACAATTAATTAAATTTAAAAATTAAAGTTTTCTGTATTTGTAATACTAAGGTAATACTAAATACTAATACTAAAAATATAAAATGTTGCCATATCTGGCGTATCGTGTCCTCATCTTTTAATTTGATTTCGTCGATTTGACTCAAATAAAAAAACCAGTCATTTTGCAAGTCAGATGTAAGCGTTAATTAATCTGTAGATATTAAAAATAAGTGGATTCAAAAATCTATTTCGCATTTAAGCAGTCAATCTTCGAAATTTATTTAGTTATTTGGTTGTGATATGTGTTATCATTAACCCAAAGACGTCTACTGTTGGACATACAGTGCGTGGGCTCCCGCAACCTTTATCAGATTATCAGTCCGCCTTGTGTATGACTGCCTGGACCTACCGATGCCGTGTTTTCGGGACATAGTCGCCATTCAAGAACTTTCCTAATCTATGTAAATAAATTTAATTAGAAGGTGCAACTTTTCACGAACGTTCATTCGAAAAATATGTCTTGGGCGGCTGCCTTTTCGTTTTATAGTAATCGGGTAAAAAGTTTCCTATAATGCATTCTCGGATCTTCATTCCTGTTGAAATTTGTTTTGCCGTTTCTAGTTGATGATGGCATAAAAACACATACATACATAAAAAAAAATATGTTTTTTGTGATCAGTGACCTTTAAATAGTCCTTTTAAATTATTGTTTAATACCATCAACGTATAGATATTTCATTCGTACACTTTATACTAGTACCTATAGGTTCGATATTGGCTTACTTTTCGCGTCCCAATCCGGAATCTTTGAACCCGCCAAATGGAGCTTGTGGCGCGAATGCGAGATATTGGTTAACCCTGGAACAATAAGAATTTTTATACACAGCACTGGTACTGAATAGCAATTGTTTGAGCGAGGAACTTGCCAGCCCTATGGCTCCGCTGGCATCTATGAGCTTTTTTGACCAATGAAAATTAAACTATAATACTCAGAGCTAGGACAGGTATTCTAAAACAATTACAAATCGAAAATATAACAAAATTAATGGAGCCATCTTTAATTATATTTATGAAAGAAATATTTCCCAGACATCTTCAACTTAAGTCGGCTTGAAATTTTTGGTGATATTGATCCCCTGCGTGACCGTTTTTAATTTCACGATATTTAAATAACGACAGATAGTTTTACTAATGTCATAAAACTGCTGCAGAAATGCTACTCTGACAATAATGCATAGAATAGTCACAGTCATGTTAATTGCGATAACATCCTTTTAAGACAGCAGTAACCATACACATATGACAAATATATCGTATCTTGATCTATTTTCGTATTTGCTGATAATGTTTTAGTCTCGCGACAAACAGTCGGTTGTCATAGTTGCAGTAGAACAACTGCGGGACTATGATGGTCGCGTTTATTCGTGACAAATTTATGATAAGGAATCCTCCACTCTCACAGTTACTGTAATAGTCAAAAAGTCTTTCTTCACATTATAGGCCCACTGTACTTCGCTACGCCATTGTACGTTAGGCTAATGTAAAATCCTTACTGTAATGTGCTTATGTCCTAAAAAAATATAATTAGACCGTCAGTTAGATCATCAGAAAATATTGGACACGTATTTTTTATTTTGTCAATTAAACCAAATATTATGAAGATATAGCCCGTTAAAGTTCCCCGTGACGTTACGCTGTGCGACCGTTTTTCGCACGGCGGCGTGACTACATGCGCCCCCACTTCCAAACTTTGACGCGCTTTACCTTTAGCTTCGTTTGATTGATTGACAAAAGAAAAAATACGTGTCCAATATTTTTTAATAATGTAACTGACGGACTAATTAGAATAATAATATTTTTACCTAGGAAACTACCCTATACAATACAATGCAATACTCGTTATTGCACACCAAAAGAAAATAAAATCAGACACTTAAATCTAAAACTGTATGAGAAATGATAAACAACAGGCGGTTTTATCGCTAAGAAGCGATCCGATGAGCGAATCGATTACCTACTTTATTAAATTCACACTTGCCAGGGCGATGTCGGCTGTTCCTGCCAATCTATATCAGAAACCCCATCCATTAGGTATCTAGGTGTTTTAGTAGATAAATACCTCTTGGCGTGAGCATATCTCGGGCCTCACGGGAAAGGTCAGGAAATTGATATTTGTATTCAAAAAACTCAGACATGTATGTGATAAGAAACTACTAATATCAATTTATTATGCGCTTTGCCAATCGGTAATTACCTACTGTATTACCGCATGGGGAGGTGCATCAAAAACTACTGTGCTTAGACTAGAGCGGGTTCAACGAGCGGTACTTAAAGTGATGACATTTCATCAATTTCGCTATCCAACACGTGCACTTTACCTAGACACCTCAGTTCTGTCAGTTAGGCAAATTTTTATTAAGCTAACATTAATCAAACAACACAAATTTATTCCTGACTCCTCTACAACCAGGAGGAGAAATGACCTCTTATATTCAATTCCACCACATAATACAAAGTTTGCTAAGAAATTCATCCATGTTCAGGTTCCACTTTATACAACAAAATGAGTAAAAATATAAATTTACGATCACTTAATGCTCATTCTTGACAAAAAGCAATAGAAAATTACATGCAGAAATTGGATTATAACAAATACAGAACAACTATTGAAAAATATGGTGTAACACTGGCACGCAAGCACACACACACATACACATACACACATTATAGATTAAATTATACTTAATAAATAAAAAAAAAGACAAAAAAAAAAAACAACAGATGAGAGAGATGTATAATTAATTATGCTAAGGTTTTGCTTATACTACATGTTTACCGCAACTCAAGTCACCAAGACCGGCCTGCGCTGCGCTCGCCGCGGGTAAATTGCTATGTTGCATTGGTTTATAATTGTACCCACATATATTTACTATACTTTGAGATACTTAGTACTACTTGTTATGAGTATTAAATCATAATTGATAAGAACGGTGAATCCTGACCCACCGTGATACAGTTCACACTAGTACGAAGGTCAGTTGAAGCTTATTTACCTTTTATAGGTTTTATAGGTTTAAATAAATAGTTATATTATTATAACCATGTAAGCTGAGTATATATCATTTTATGGCTCAATAAAATATTTGTATTTGTATTGTATTTGTACTTAGCAACGGAGCGCTGGATACTCTTGTCAGGCGGGCAATGCTGCTGTAAGCACCTAGGCTAAGAAGGTAATTAGAAAATGGTGCCAGCCTGAACGTGTGGTGAATTGCATCGCGTTGTTGAATTTGTTGATGTTAGACGTGATGATGTCTAGCTATCGATAGCTGGTGCTGTTGGCAAAATACCCTGGCTACGCGGACAAAACCGCGTTAAATCCCCAGGAATATAATTACCAAACGGTGCCCGCCTCGACATGTTTGCTGAATTGAAGGGCGTTGTTAATGTTGGACGTAAAGATGCCGGCTGCGAGCCCGTAACTGGTGTTGTTGGCACGGTCGATCACCTCTTCCAGTGTGTTGAACTTTAGGATGCTCTGGACGGGGCCGAATATCTAAAACAACGTTTTTTATATATGGAATACTCGGAAACATCCACGATTTGCTAATGTCATACTTAGCTGGTAAAAAACAAGTGGTTCAAATTAAGCTTTAAAACGAATCGTGAGGTTACTCTTTCATAAAAATACAGAGAAATTAGTTGTGGCATCCCGTAGGGGAGCGCGTTAGGTCCGTTATTATTACTTATTTACTTAAATGATTTGCCACAGGCTGTTGGCTACCCAATGGTTTTCTTTGCCGACGACAGCACACTCATATTGACTGGAGAAAATCCGCAGACATGTCAAGTTAATATAAATAATGCATTTGAAATTATAATCAATTGCTTAAATTACAATAATCTACCAATAAATTTAGACAAAACAAAAATTATGAATTCTTATTAAACAAATAATAGAATGATAAATGATACAACTGTAACATATAATAAAATATAATTGACGAAAGTCGTAATTCATAATACGAAATTCTTAGGATTAAGTCTAGATAATCAATTGTCGTGGATAAACCAAATCGACATTATTTGTAAGAAGTTAAATCGTTTTTCATAAGTATTGTATATGTAACAGCTACATTGCGCTGTTGTATCATGTTCTGGGGTAACTCAACCGACCGAGAATTAGTGTTTAAAGCTCAGAAGAAGTGTCTGCGTTCTGGTCTAAATATGCTTGACTCATACAAGCCACATTTTATCGAATTGAAAATATTAAATAACGTTGCCATGTTTGTATATTTTAGAAATTGTTATGTACGTCAAGTTAACTATTAACAAATTTTATGTTTTTAATAGTGCACGGGAGCGTCATAAAATCACTTGTCAGCAGTCAAAAGCAGCCTTACGTGCAAAAAGTGTACTTGGCATGGCACCCAAATTGTAAAACAAGTTACCCAACCAAGTTAGAGAATCCGAAATGCCTCAATTTAGGTAATATTTTTTGGAATTTTTGGTACAACTCAGTAAAATAATATTTTGATTATACACCGTATATTTAATAAGTTTAGTAAAATATAGTACCTTTACGTTTATATTCTATTTTTATTGTTTTACACGCTGATTCGTAGTTATAGAACAATACCATCTTAGTTAATTTTAGTAGGTGCATAAGTTTGATTGTATTACGTAATATTTGCATGCCCACTAGCAGGCTGAATACACTGTACCTCAGAAATGTATTTGAAAACATCCACTTGACTGCATTGTAGCAAATAAATAATAATTTGATATTATTTAGGTATACAATGCAGTGCTATGACATGAAAAAGAGAAAATAATTATAAAAAGCGTCAAGCTTGGTAACATTACTTTCTGTAAGAAACCTTACCAGTTTTCCTTGAGTGAAAAAGTCTGGTATTATTATTATTAATATAGGTAACTTTTAAACTTCTCGATAAAAAGGTAGCTTGTAAAAACGATAATAGGCAACATATTTTTATTTGACACCTATATGTACGGTAATGATGACAATATGGCCGCTTAAGTCTGGTAAGGAGTGGCACTTGTTTTTGGTATCATTCTAAAATATTTTCTGTAAAGTGCTAAAACGATTGACTGCAGGTGAGATTTTTTTTATATATTAATGAACTGATCAGGTAAAGGAGTCTTCTTCGAAGTTAAGCTCAGTTGTAATAGATAGAACCCGACGGAGGCATATCATTTGCTCCAATTGTGAATGACCTAATGATGACCAGTGGCACGCGATCCATATAGGCACTAAGGCACTGCCTACCCTAAATAACCATGGCTCAATACAGGCACAGAAAAACTGCCTACCCTGAAGCCCAGAACGACCATGGCTCCATATAGGCACAGAAAACTACAAGCTTCAGTCATGAGGAACTTTAGTGACGAAATAAAAGAAGATTATATGTAGTACCTCTTCTTTAGCGATGGCCATCTCATCAGTGACATCAGCGAACACAGCAGGCTGAACGTAGAAACCTTGGTGCCCCACGCGTTGACCTCCAATTAAAAGTTTCGCTCCTTCTTGTTTGCCCTTCTCAACGTATCTTAGGACCTTATCCATCATTTCTCCATCAATCTGTAAGCATTCCAATTGTATAAATGATATAATGGCCGGATTCTAAAGTTTTAAAATAAGTGAATAAATGTTAAACTCTTTGATTGACTTTCAAATAAGTATTAATTTCTTATTATTTTATAATATTTTTGTATACACAGCTCACTACAGCTACAGCCTTCTTTTTCTGTAATAACTACCGACGTTCTTTTTAGGGTTCCGTACCCAAAGGGTAAAACGGGACCCTTTTACTAAGACTCCGCTGTCTGTCTCTCTGTCACCAGGCTGTATCTCACGAACCGTGATAGTTAGACAGTTGACATTTTCACAGATGATGTATTTCTGTTGCCACTGACAACAAATACTAAAAACAGAATATAATTAAAAAAAACCGGCCAAGTGGGAGTCGCACTCGCGCACCGAGGGTTCCGTACAAACTTTCTCTTAACCTAACCTAACTGGCCGGTTAAGTTTGCACCTAGTATCTATATATATATATATATATATATACATATACTAGCTGCTGCCCGCGACTTTGACTACCTTAAATTCGTTTAACGCGGATAAGGGTATTTTTCCGGGGAAAAAAGTAGCCTATGTCCCTCCCCGGGTCTAAAATTATCTCCATACCAAATTTCATCCAAATTGGTCCAGCGGTTTAAGCGTGAAGAGGCAACAGACAGGCAGACAGACATACAGACAGACAGACGGACAGAGACACTTTCGCATTTATAATATTATTATGGATATATATTTAATTTTCAAAAATCTGTTTTGAACCATTCGGTTGCGTTAAGTGTGCACCTCATTTGTATGCAACGCCATAGATACAGGTGCAAACTTAACCGGCCAGTTAGACTAGGTTAAGTGAAAGTTTGTACGGAACCCTCGGTGCGCGAGTGCGACTCGCATATGGCTGGTTTTTTAACTTTCATTATCTTGCGAATTTGTTCTTATGTCTAGTAAAAATTCTTACGATATTCTGACGCGATTCAATCTTATTGTTTTGCGATTTCTTTTACCGGGATCAAGTTACCTATGTAATGAAAGCTTTTATTTGAATCATATTTAATCGACCATAAATTCAAACGTTTACGCAAATTCTTTCTACAAATTTTCATACTTAGGTATTTAATCAAAGTAGCAAGAAATCGCGCAATACAATCAATCTATTCTATCTATCTAGATGCAATCTATCTATTTACATAGAAGATGTTTTGTATACCTGAGGTCCGTGTTGAGTAGTTTGTTCAGTCGGGTTTCCGATCTTAATGTTCTTAGCGAATTCGACCGCTTTTTCCACAAACTGGTCGTAGATAGAAGATTGGACGTAAAGACGAGAGGCAGCAATGCACATCTGTCCCTGGTTGCTGAAAACTCCATACGCTGCCGTCACTACCGCTGCATCCACTAAAACAGGTTTTATGCAATATCAGTATTATTGTACTAAATACGCTTGATTTTGGACATTTGTTCATAATATTCTCGTACATCGTATATTTACACTGTATTAAAAACATGCAGTCATATGGCTGCAAGACCATTTGTTCCTTTTGTATACATTACTGAGCAATGGTGAGGATATTCTTGGATAAAGACGGAAAAAAATACATTGCTCTTTCTTAGCAACCGAAAAATAAATAGATGAGTCGAGTTATGTAGACGGTACGTCACTGTTGGTATCAAACTATCGATAGCATCACTATCGGCGTAAAAATGAATGCGTTTCAGGAACCAAATCCCAGTACACAGCCACCGCTCGTTATAGACAGTGTTATGTAATAAATAGATTTCCGGATTTTTGCACCGATACTTAAGGCGCGATAATTTCTTTTAACTTAATGCTCAAAAAACTACTTGCTGCAGGATACGTACAATCCGCATCGGCCATTACGACGAGGGGACTCTTTCCGCCCAGCTCCAGTGTGACCCGTTTTAGATTGCGAGTTCCGGCCGCGGCTTGAATGAGCTTCCCAACCTGCGGAACAAATCATTGGACATTACTAGAGAACTTTTGCGATTTTTACTGGTAGCTCAACTAACCGTCTCTTAAAATGCTACCAATTAATTGATCATGTAACTCAATCATTTCGGAAAACTTAGACATAAATAAATTACTTCAAGAAGGATATTTAAGCGCACTCGATACTTTTTCACAATGATCAAGTTTGTTGTATGGAACAATGTTTTATACCTAAAACATTAGAAGTTCATGCGACCACTAGGTAACCAGTTAAGTGTAGCGCAATAATAGTGGTGCATACTTTACTCCATATATTTGTCAAGTTAGGAAGTTGTGCTATAAATAAGACTACGTAGGTACTTATAAATCTATTTTAGCGTGGAGGTTAATACAGACAGCGCCGAAACTAAAAAGAAGGTACCACATAGGCACTTTAACCATTCTGAATATAGGATATGTGCCGCACGGTTACCAATAACCTCCCCGGGGATTACCACATACGACCATTTTGACTCCAAAAAATCCATTAATTGCGTAAGTTGGTTTAGAAGTAGTCGATGAGCGAGGCACCGACACCGTGATCAAACCTGATTACCACATTTTCTGAATGTAGCAGTCAGAGGAATCTTACTAGTTATACAATCAGCGTCCTACCTCAGCTGATCCCGTAAAGGAGACCTTAGAAGAGGGTAGTGGTGAATGAGGTGGCATTGGGATCACACCCGATAAAAATATTGATTACGCCCAATGAGAATTCGGCTATGTAAAGTGCTGGAAAACAACAGCAGAATAACTCAACTCAGAGTCCTACATCTGCTAATCCAGTAAAGGACATCATGGCAACGTTAGGATGGTGGGTGAGCGAGGTGCCGGCAACAGGACCAAACCCGTTGACCACACTGACCACGCCCGCGGGTGACCCGGTCACCTCACCTTCCTGAATACCTACAGCAGATTAACCTAACTGGTGATGCGATCAGAGTCCTACCTCAGCTGATCCAGTAAAGGAGATCTTGGCAACGTCAGGGTGGTGAGTAAGCGAAGTGCCGGCGCCGGGGCCAAACCCGTTGACCACATTGACCACGCCTGCGGGAAACCCGGCCTCCTGCATCAAAGCGGCCAACGCTAGCGCTGTCAAAGGAGTCTGCTCGGCTGGTTTCACGATTACCGTACAACCTTCAAAGAAAAATGTTTTGAAATAGTATTTTATGCAATCGTTATATAATATATGCTTTTTCAGTCGAGTACCGCGTTTAGGCCACGAAGCTTGCTGAGTGGCCTAATTAAGGTACGAGACTTAAAAAGCTAATTATATAACTATTGTATACAATACTTTTTCTACGAGTAGGTATCATCATCATCATCATCATCATCATCATCATCATCACTATCACCATCACCATCATCATCATCATCATCATCATCATCATCATCATCATCATCATCATCACCATCACCATCATCATCATCACAATCATCATCATCATCCTCATCAACATCATCATCATCATCATCATCATCATCATCATCATCATCATCATCATCACCATCATCATCATCACCATCATCATCACCACCATCGTCACTCAATTATATTCGACTCTGTGGCTATTAATCGTAACAATAAAATACTTTCCACCCTAGGGATGGAAAAGCTAAGATTTTTCTTTCTTAAAAGGAGAGATGTTTTTTTTTATATATTTGCATTAAAACGAGTCTCTCTTAAACAAAAAAAAAAAATCTCGCAACAAAAGTTCTATTTTTGAAATCATTATAGTGTATTCAAAGTGTTGGCTTATGAAATAAAGTGTTGGCTTAGGAATATTTCAGTTCAATTGGAAGTGCCATAGAGTATCCGACATTGAAAAGTATGCTATTAAAGTTTAGTCAATGAAGATCTTATTGAGGGATTAAAGTCGACGAGTAGAAAAATACATATTTCACTTCTCATTCCCAGCGCTTAGACGCCTTTGTTAAGGTACACTCCAGAACTTACAACTGCGTAGATTAACTAAAGTCAACTATACTATTGTAATGATTGTTATACATGCCTGCAGCTAATGCAGTCGTGACCTTGTTGATGAAAATAAAGATTGGCCCGTTCCATGGCAAAATAAGACCGCAAACACCCACCGGCTGCTTCAACGTGTACGTGAAAGAGTCACCATCTGTAATATATATTTTTTAAGTGGATTAATCGGTTCAACTTTTTGACGTACTTAGTGGCTTAAACGATAGTGGCGAGCACCTGGCGAGCACGCAACTTCACGATTGTTAAGTATTTCTTATTTTATTACTCACTAGAAGGCGCCCGCAACTGCATTCGCGGAAGAGGAAAAGTCATAACCCTTCGTTTTTTCTTCAGTGTAGTCGGGTAAAAAGTATCCTATAACCATCTGGAGATACCCAGCTACCCGTGTACTAAAAATAGTTGAAATCGCTTTAGCCGATTTTGCGTGATGAAGCCACAACGACACATACAAACGTACATAAAATCCAAAAAAAATATTTTTCGTTTTAGTGACCTCCAAATAGTCTATAATGATCAGTTTAATGAAAATATCTTCACTGCACAGACATTTCATTTTTACAACTTTATAATAGTATAGATGAACATGGTGATTGAGAGACCTAATATGTCGAGGATTAAATAGGTATCCTTTGCAAATTATAGGACATCAAAAAAACAATTTATGTATTGGCAAATACTGCGTTAGACTGACAAAGGGCTTATCACATCGAACATATCAATCGCCGTAAAATTCATAATTATAAGTCTAACATTCAGCATAATCAATATTTCTATACGTACCAGCTGGAATGGTATCTCCCTGTATTTTATCTGCCAAGCTGGCGATGTAGCGAATGAATTTTCCGCTAGCCTGGATCCACAGTAGGGCCAAGTGGAGTATCATGCCATTATTATAGGACTCTAGCTCGGCGAGGTACTGGGCGTCTCTCTCAATCAGGTCTGCAAACTTGCAGAGCAGTCTGCCCCGCGCGGAGGCGTCCAGAAGACGCCATTCTGAGTTGCGATGAAAAGCCGCTTTTGCGGCACTCACCGCTAGGTCAATATCAGCCTACAATCATCAAAATGATATAAGAATCAATCAAAATGGTATATACTAAGCATCAAAAATATCATATAAATCCCGGTAAGGGCAAATATTTGTGTGATGAGCAATAAATATTTGATGACAATAAATTGTGCTCACATGCGCATATTTTCATGCAGTTTCCAGAAAAAAAAAATACGCATGCAAACACAACAAACCAACACCAAACAGTATAATCCTCGACACGTGTTTCGCCTCTCTACGAGGCATCATCAGGAGATGCAGGAGATGTTGACGGTCCTTCGTCCACCCGAGAAATGAGTTGTCCAAAACGGTCGGCCCTATTTATACCATGAATAGAAACACGTGTCGAGGATTATACTGTTTGGTGTTGGTTTGTTGTGTTTGCATGCGTATTTTTTTTTCTGGAAACTACATGAAAATATGCGCATGTTAGCACAATTTATAGTCACATCTAACAAAGACACTAGTTCGCGGAACAGCAAAGGAACTATAATCCATTGATCTAGTATGGAATTCCGCAAAGTAACGCCTGAATCTATCAATTATTTAAAATCAGCTAGCGTAGCTGAACTAGCACGTCTATATGTTAAGCTTACAAAACAACATCGTGTGGCTGTCCAAAATGTTTGGTTTAATCAACAATGCAAACATTTAAATGTTGTACCCAATTATATCCAACTTAGGTGTAATAATACTAGTAGGGCAGCATCAATTGCTATTAACAGAGCTCAAAAATTTTGGCTGAATGAAGAGTCTCCCCATTGGTTTACAATTAGGGACAATTTACAATTACATCTTAAGGTTTTATACTCTGAACTTTCATTTAAATTACATAACATCGAGTTTGATATACTAGACCAAAAAGCAAGATTGTTCGCGTCCGAGCTTGCTCATAAAATGTATCAAACGCAAATAAACAAACTGCATAGACTTACGATGTCAAGTTCTAATTCATTTTTCAACACTGCCCAAGAGACTACTTCCCACACTTTTCACCCCCGTGTAAAAAATCTAACTAATATTGCATTTTCAAAAAGACGAAATGAAACTTTTAGATAAAGGTTTAAAATATAACATCCGGCCAAAATTAAATCAAAAGACATTAGAAAATATAGCAGTGGATTCAGAGGTTGCAATAGTTGTCAGCAACAAGGATGTGGATATAAAAACTATGATAGCTAGTGTTATTAAAAATACTCGTCCTTCGGTTGGTAGTGGTTTTTGTTCTGACACCTTGTTGTTAAGATCTATTCAGCAGAAAGTGCATGAACATACTTTGGTGGTTTCAAAGGCAGACAAAGGTAATTGTGTCGTAATTTTATATAAAGATCATGATAATGAAAAAGTATTAGATATTGTTCGAGGTGACGATTTTTCGATCTTGCGGAAAGACCCCACTCCTAGTTTCCAGAAAGATCTTAAAAACGTCGTTAAAAGCTATTTGTATGTTTTTGAAACGGACCAACAGAAAAGTAAGATAGTGCCAATGAATCCACAAGCTCCAATTTTATACGGTCTTCCGAAAATTCATAAAGAGAATGTTCCAGTTCGTCCTGTTGTCTCATACTTAGGCGCACCAACATATAATTTAGCGAAAACATTAAATTTAATCATTAGGGAAAAATCGTCTTTTGCGCCATTGTTTTGCTTAAATAATAGTTTAGATTTAATTGAAAGGATCAAAGACCATACAGCATACCCCATAATGCAATAATGCTTTCCTTGGATGTAGATAGTTTGTTTACAAACGTGCCCTATAAGGAGACATTAGAGATTCTTAAAGACCTTCTAGAGAAGCAGCGATTACATCCAGGAGAAGTGAATGAGTTACTAGAAATGTCTAACATTTGTATGTCCAAGAATTATTTTATGTTTGGTGGGCAATATTACTTGCAACGCGATGGTTTAGCACTGGGTTTACCTCTTAGTCCTTTAATGGCAGATATTTTCATGGACCATTTTGAGAACCAGCACATTGCGGGTAATACTCATATTCTATACTACTATAGATATGTTGATGACTTGATTCTTTGTTGGACGGGGAGTATGAGCCAATTGGATGTTTTTATTACCAATCTCAATGTCAAACACCCGAAAATAAAGTTTAAGAGAGAATTGGAACAAAATAACTTACTTAATTTCCTGGACTTGACAATTACTAAAGTAAATAATAGACACCACTTTCAAATTTATCGTCAGCCCACGCACACAGATACAATTATCCCGGCTTCTTCCACACATCCATGGCAACACAAGTTAGCGGCTTTCCACTCTAACGTGCATAGGTTGTTCACAGTCCCTCTTTCTGATGCAAATTTCCAGATGGAATTGAATAAAATTTATCATTTAGCAGTTTCAAATGGATATAGTAAGTCTCTCGTGGATGGCATCATCAGAAAGAAAGAAATACGGACGGTTAATAATTTACTGTATGCTGCACGTTCTTTTGACCGGATTAAGATATATAAAGCAAGCATAACTTACGTTGGTCTTTTATCAGAGAAAATTTATAAAATATTACGATCTTATGATATTAACGTGGCCTTTAAAACAAATAACACTGCACTCTATACTTTGCAATGGAAAGGATAAAGTAGAAGGTGGGAAGAAGTCAGGCGTTTATAAACTTACATGTGATAGTTGTGATAAGGTGTATGTGGGACAAACGGGTCGTAGTTTTAACACTAGGTATAAAGAACATGTCTCTTCTTATAGACATAACCACCCGGAAAAATCCAATTTCGCAAAACATTTATTAGAAAACAGCCATTCTTTGTCAGACAATCATTCTTTTAACACCTTACATGTTTGCGGAAAAGGATTACGTCTTAGTGTGCTTGAACAGTTGGAGATAGTCAGGTACAGCAATAGAGGTTTGATCATTAATAAACAACTTAATGTTACGTCATCACCTTTGTTACGTGTTTTTCCATCTCTTTCTAGAAATCCTATATAGGGCCGACCGTTTTGGACAACTCATTTCTCGGGTGGACGCCGGACCGTCAACATCTCCTGCATCTCCTGATGATGCCTCGTAAAGAGGCGAAACACGTGTCGAGGATTATACTGTTTGGTGTTGGTTTGTTGTGTTTGCATGCGTTTTTTTTTTTTTTCTGGAAACTGCATGAAAATATGCGCATGTGAGCACAATTTATTGTCACATCTAACAAAGACGCAAGTTCGCGGAACAGCAAAGGAACTATAATCCATTGATCTTTTAATTATTTCGTCATCATCGTCATAATGAAAACTCGAAATTTTAAACAATCCGCGCCAAATGTTACAAATATAACCTGTCAAAGTAAACATCAATTTTAAATATGGCGCTAAACGTATTTAGTCCAGTTAAATAACCTTTGACGGGCGTTAAATTTCGACAGCTTCCTAAACATGTTTAGCGACCTATTTAGCGTGGTGTAAGGCATTAAACGTAACTTTGTATTTAATTTGGATTTCAATACTATTTAGCGCTATGGTGCAAGCCGCTCTTAGTCTCAGTTCCATTTATTTACTCATGTACTTTTAATTCTCGATTACGTGAGCAAAGCCGTAGGTTAATGCTAGTTAGTAATATGATTACTTTGTCACCCTCAGCAACGGTCGCGATGACGGAGCCGTCGTGAGGACAGAAGGTGTCAAAGGTCTTTCCGCTTTTGGAGTCCACCCATTCGTTGTTGATGAATAACTGGAAAGAAGAATAATATTAACAGCGAAAAATGTATGATTGTATGAAAATGGTTAAGCGTAAACCTATTCCTATTTACGAAGATATACCATTTTTCAAAATGTGGTAGGTATATCTTCACCTAGACTTTAGAAATCAACAAAAACTAAAAAGTAAAAAAAATAACTGCATAATTCAGTTTCCTCAATTTACTTACAAGTAACCGTTTTCTTCTGTTTCCGCGATTATTACTCATTTAAATAAAACAATTTAACGGATTATATCCATGGTCAGCTAAGTTTCCGAATCGTCGGGAACTTAAATGAGATAATAGACGCGATATAATCCGTTAAATTGTTTTATATAAATATGTAACCGTTTGTCTACTCAATCTGTACAGTATAAACAATTAATCTTATCTTGGCGTCGGTGCCATTATACATAATGAGTAAAATATTTAAAATTGACGATTTTATTAAGTTGTGTAACGGTGGCATAGCACCGACTCCAAAATAACATTAATTGTATATACTGTATAGATTGAGTAGACAAACGGTTACTTGTAAGAAAATTGAAGAAACTGAATTTTGCAGTTATTGTTATACTTCAACAAGGAAGTTCCGCTTTAGTTTCGCGCGCTCTGTATGGCGTTTCGCGATTTCGCGGTGGAGGTACCGGCATAAGAAAGGCACGGTGCCTTGCCGCACATTTCGCGCCTCAATTCAATATCATCAAGTCATTTTACGTTGCGCAAAACATCTATAGGAACTATTATATAGTTGTAAAAATGAAATATCTGTACATTTCAGATATTTTCTAAAAAGTGAGTGTTACGGACTATTTGGAGGTCACTCACATAATATACTAGAATGCTTCTAGTATATTATAAAATTGAAGTAAAAAAACAGGTTATTATTAATTATCTAGATAGCAACGCAATTTCGTTCGCGGAGGAGAAAAGTAAATCGGGTAAAAAGTATTCTATAAGCATCTGTGGAGGCCTTGCTACTACATGTGTACGAAAATTTTTGAAATACGTTTAGGCGTTATGACATGATAAAGTGACAAAAAAATGAAAAAATAATCCCGATTCAGTGACCTTAAAATAGTCCGTCTTACTTATTTTTGAAGTGAAAACTTCTTTAGCGGCGCTATGCACTTTTTGTGATGGGGACAAAATGTTAAACTCGCGACAGGTCACGTGACCGACAGATTGCAAATTCGTAAGACGGACACGTGACCTGATCGAAAAACAGTTACAATGTCATTGACAATGCACATAATAAATGCACAACGTTCATAATCAAGTTCTCACTTCTGCCGGCACTCCCGGAGTGTAACCCGTTGATTTTTTTAAATGTCTTCAATGTACAGACATTTCATTTTTGCATCTTTATAATAGCAGATGTTAAGACCTCCTTGCACAATTCATCCATCAAACTTTCGACCAGGACTCCTAATCCTATATAAAATCAGTGTCAAAAAACGCGTTTTAAATTTAAAAATACTAATTGTATTTTTATTTGTAGACATAACCATATTTTATCTATACTCATCAGTAAAAAGAGAAATCACACAAAACATTCACACGAAAAGCCACTAGTTAAATCAACAAAATGTATGACTTTGCTCATATTTGTCTTTGTTGTAAGTTGACAGGAATAATTATAAACTAACAAGTAGGTTAAAATATATGAAATGAAATGAAATTTATGTTTCTTGAGAGATGACATGACATGAGATGTAAAAATGTAAAACAGAGTAAGCATATCTTGCCAACAAATCTGCCATTCAAAAATTAAATAACTTACAATCTACTTACATTTTAAACTAAACTTATAAGACGAAAAAGATTATAGAAAGAATACACCATCTATAAGGTCCGCCTGCGGCATCGTCCCGAGTATGCTGGCAGCGTTACCTTTTTGTATTGCCAGAGAGATTCTCTGGCAGAGGTAAGCGCCAGCCCTGAGGTCTCCCGATGCGTCAATGAGTTGTTTCGACAAGGCCTTAACGAACATACATATGTCAGCTGACCATGGGCCCAATGTCTCGACTGCAAGTGCCGCAAACTCGTAGTTGTTTAATAAGGTCGAATATTTGCGGCGCTTGATCATTTGGGCCTGGTCAGCTGCAGCGCCGGCCTTTGAGAGGGTCGCGCTGGATGTGGGACTGCGCGAAAGTGTCGACACATGTCACGTCCCACACCAGCACCCTGCCCAGCTTCCACGGCACGAGCGTTGCTCCGTCGGGGCGCTTGCCATCGTCTCTCGCCATACCTGAGGGTTCAAGAACCGCAGGCACAGAGGCGGTGGCAAGCGAACGGCGAATTAAATTGTTAATGGTGCTGTGGCGCTATAAGCAGCCGGCGCTGCTTGGGCAAGAAAGGCCACGTTGACCCAACCGATCGACGTTCTTGCCGCAGGTGCACGTATGGGAGACACAGATTTCAGATTTTCATATCGCTATTCTTAAGCAACTTGGGTTCAAAACCGTGCCAATCTGATTTGAAGGCAGTGCACGCAACCAATGACCCGACTCGGGCACGATACCCGATACGGCCAGGAGGCGAGCACGATCTGAATCGTCCGAACTGGTCTGAAAGAGTTGAACATGGGCTGGCGCTTACCTCTGCCAGAGAATCTCTCTGGCAATACAAAGAGGTAACGCTGCCAGCATACTCGGGACGATTCCGCAGGCGGACCTTTTAGATGGTGTATTCTTTCTATAATCTTTTTCGTCTTATAAATTTAGTTTAAGGTTTATATATACTTTTTATATACTTTTATTTTGTCTGGAATGTAAAATATTAATTGTAATACCATGCTGTATTATTTGTAAGTAATAAATTACATTTCCTTTCGTGTAATAAATTTTAGATATATTCCAAAATGGCGATCATATAAGTATAGTTGCTTTGTATATTTAATTACATTTTATTAAATTAAATTATAATCATTTATATTACATTATATCACTTAAGAATTATCATTTAAATTTAGTTTTTGTAAGTCGGTTAGTATTCATGAAGAGCTATTAAATGACAATTAGATTCTAGAAATTAAAAAGTTATTTATAGTGTTCGTCAATTAACCCATTATGATCTGAATTATTATTGGGTCTCAAAATTGGATAAGTTTTAGGTATATTGTGTTTGAAGGTTTCTTAAGTTATTTTTCGATATTAAAAGTGGAATTAATTTATTACTTTTGGAAAAAAACAATGGGTGTCGTGTGGCACCGCTAGTAGGCTACTAGGTAGCATTACATCCTTCTATTAGATATGAATTAACTTATAGTTAGTTAAACAAAAATGGCGGCTCAACTCAACACTCGGAGAACGAACTTGCTCGGTGGTTTTAAAGTATAACTTAGTGTGCCACAGCCACAAGCCACAAACAAGCCACAGCGACACACGAGGGAAAAAATCGTCGAGCCACAAGTTGGCGTATTTACTCGCACGTTTATCACTCACTAAGGCGGCCTATCTACTGGAGCGGAGCGGAGCTGTTGAAACCCACACAAGCATTGGTTAATTTCGCACAGCTCTGCTCCGCTCCAGTAGATAGGCAGCCTTAAGGCGCCGCGTCATCTCCGTGTGGTGATGAGGCCAGGCTCAAAAGTTGTAGATGTTAGTGTTCTATTACGAGTGTTTTGACGGAGTGGAGCAACGTTGGCTGCGAAGCTGAGGTCCATGGTTCAAATCCCGGTAAGGGCAAATATTTGTGTGATGAGCATAAATATTTTTTTCTGAGTCTTGGATGTTTTCTATGTATATAAGTAATATATCTATTAAATATATCGTTGTCTAGTAACCATAACACAAGCCTTATTGAGCTTACAATGGGAATAGTTCGATTTGTGTCAAATTGTCCCGTAATATTTATTTATTATTTATCAAAAATTCTAAACTGTTGTGGTGCAATTAACATGAATTAATTCAAATTGAAATGAAATACCAGACCTGTCCGTAATTTTCGATTATTTACCAATGTCTCGGCGAATAATAAATAATATTTCGGTCAATAAGCCAATTATCGGCACATATGGTTCACACTAACATACAATACATCTCCATGTCACCATGTTTATTTAAAGCTGGTACTGACGCTTAATTATGCGCACATATTGGCAGGAATACCTCTTGTTAAGTTATTATGGTACAGTAAGTTTCAGCCTCTTATTTAAAATTGTAAAACACAAACGATGTGGTTGTATAGTTGTTAAGTTAGACAAATAATGTGTATAATATACATCATAATATTTTGTACTTTGTTGATGTAATACGGCTAAGGTAAGACATAGTAAGATTTAGAGTAAGCTATAAAGTTTAGTCAAACCTAATATTTGTGTGCTAAGTATGTAAAAAAAGATTCCGACGAATTGAGAACCGCCTCGTTTTTTGAAGTCGTTTAAAAATAAATCAGTCAATGCATATGTGTGCGTTTATTGTGACGATTGGGGCTGCTTGCGGGGATTGAGCTTGAGCTCTTTTCAGTTTAAAGCTGTTAAACACCTTGATCTCGTATACAACTCCCAAACAATAACTGTATTAGCAGCTGTTCTCACAGGTTATTATTAAAAGAACAATTACGGTTTTTGAGGTCTTTTATACTCGTATGTTGGATTCCCTTCCGAATTTGTTTCGAAAATCTTCAATCATGGGGTAAATTGTTAATTTATAATTTGTGAAAGCTAACCTCCAAAGTCTGCTTAAGAGAACTTTTAAAAGCCATCAACATTTTAACCGTAGCGTCCTAATATATTTATGAGAGTATTATTTATGTTATTAAGAACCTAGACTCTTTTACTAAGAATTCTGAATCCACAATTTTAATGCTAGAAATAAAGACAAAATCGCCATTAGAAAGTTCCGCGTTCGTAAAGTAGCAAAATCATTCGTAGACCAATGTATACATTTTTATAATAAGTTACCAGATGATGCTTAAAAATTACCTGTTCCAGCTCTCAAAAAGTACTTAAGAAGTGTCTAATGGCAAAGGCATATTACAGGGCAGAGGAATATTTAACAGACAAAAATGCATGACCCAAAACAGAAACCAAATAATTTACTTTTACCGGGACACTGTTCTTATAAGGTGGCATATCAAACATACTTAAGTTGTTTTAAATAAAAAATCATATTTTGATATTTTCTTCAATTATTTTTTTTTTTTACTTGTATAAGTTTTGATATGTTTTCTTGGAGAACTACGCATTGAGTTTATACTTAAAACATATATTTAGGATAGGCTTCGTACAAATATTGTAATAGATATAAGAGTTATTTCGAAGAAATGACTGACTATTGAGTTTGTTTCGGCTTTTTTCTCAACAGTTGTCTTTTCTTGGTAAACGCCATAGAGTCAGACTTGTAAATGTGCCCTTGCGGCCTACTTACAAAATAATAGTACATTACTACAGAGGTCGGGACGAAAGGGGTTGCCGGCCGAAGATATATAGACGGCCGAGCAAAGCGAGGCGGGATAGGTCTGAGGCGGGCAACCCCATATTTCCCGCTGAGGTATGTATAGAGCTTTTCCTAAACATGCAATGAAATAAACAACAAAAAAAGTTTTATTTTTTAATACGCATAGTGGCAGAATATCATGATGCCTGTGCCATAAATTTATGTGGAATGAAAATTAAAAAAAGAGGACTTTGCCGGCTTAGGCCTGCATGATTTGTATGCAATTCCATTAACGACCTCTTGTCCTAGCCGCACCTGAAACGTCATAATTTGCAGCCACATAATTTCGATTCATTGCATGTTTGAGGAAAGATCATTGTTTCATTATTTTACCGTTCCTATCTACCTATACTATTGTAAACATGTAAGGCCTACAGGTAGGTAACGCACGCCGATTTTTTGAAGCGATGCATATGCGATACAGTCGCTAATCGTCTACCTTTATACACACACACAGACGCAAGATTTGAAGCAGCGATACAGTCTCGATAAATTCGCTGGATACTGCAACTGAAGTGATTCAATCGCGATTTAAACGCGATACAGAATCGACTAGGGCATGCTCCCAGTTTATACTTTTGGTACCGGGTAATCCCGGGGATTTCCGGGAACTCTTCACGAGAAATAAACAACTTTAATCGAATAACGCAATTCATATACATATATTTCAGACGATTATTTATGACCTAGTCCTAGTACTCAATGTTAATAATGTATATTTTTTGTTTATTTTCAGTTAAACATGGCCAAATTAGGTTAGCTTACTTACTTCTTTCTTTTGATAGCGCTTATTCATTTCATTCGTTGTTCTCGTTTCCAACTTGGTTGTGGAAATTTATAGAATTTGTGATTGCTGTTTTGGCTGTTATTCTTGCACTACGCAGCGGGTTTCGTGACGCATGTTTATTTATTTTCGCTTGATAATGTACGGATACGTACATTTCACTAGTAAATAGTGACAGTTCGTCTGCCGGAAGTATCTTTTATGGCCACGGCGTGCGCTGCGATTTATTTTGGTTCTCACACCCCCTACTTTGCAGCAAGCCAATAGGATACTTCTTATCCAACTACGGTCAAGCAAATAAGAGGGTAATTACTTTTTTTTCCCGAAAAAAAAAGTTGCAAGCGCGCTACATTTTACAAGTAGTGTACTACGGTTGAATGGCCACAATAAGCGAATTGGCGAGAATTGCATAATAGTCCATGCCCTCTGTATCGTACGTAAGGTATTGTTGGATAACGTTTACAGTTGTTAACTCACGATTGCATATAGCAATGCTCGTTTCAATCGCACACGCACTAAAGATGTGTGTGTCGGTAAGTTTAACAAAACCGGTCAAGTTGATTGGTATTCACTGGTATCATTTTTGTATCGTCATTGATTAACATAGATACACATACTTAAGCTAATATTTAAAATAACACCGGCCAAGTGCGAGTTTCACTCGCGCACCGAAGGTTCCGTAGAAACTTTCACTTATTCCGACACAATTGGCGGGTTGAGTTAAGTTTGCCTATGGTATATGTATATGATGGCATACAAATGCGGGACAAATTTAACCAAACCTCTCTACTTCTCGGGTACTCAAAAATGATTTCCAGAGAAAATGATACACACACACACACACACACACACACAATAGATATATGGTTAAGAAATTTAAGGGCACCTACTGCTAAAAATATAAGTATTTTAATATTTTTCATTTGCTTTAGACTATGTTTATGACTATTCCAAATTTCAAATCGATAGCATATATAGTTGAAATACAGCACTGTAACAGTCGGACCGACAGACAGACAGAGTCAACACATAAGGGTCCCTTTTTAGGGTTTCGTAGCCAAAATGGCAAAAATGGAACCCTTATTGATTCGTCATGCCTGTCTGTCTGTTCGTCCGTATGTGACAGGCATTTTACTCACAAACTATAAGATGTATATTGATGAAATTTGGAGCATAGGTGTCGTGTGTTAACCGCTATTTAGTTTGATAGTTAAATAAAAAAATATATATATTTCTAGGGGGGCACTTCATACATATAAACGAAGCTGAAAAAAAAATCAGCAAATATCAAGGTGTGGCATATATTTCGACAGTACTTCTAAAAACACTGAGGTTTCTACAAAAAAAAATTGATTAAGTGAACATTTTCCGAAATATTCGCTCCGAAGTATGTAGTAGTAGTAGTAGAAAAATTGCGTCCCCCCCCCATCTAGTTTCTAAACGGTAATTCCAAAAAATATGAAAAAATGTACAAATATAAAGCTTAATAAATACATCCAACGAAAATTATTTTCAACATGATCAGACATACCGTTTTTATGTTATTGCCAAATAACTGCGCTTCTCAGCAAAAGGACGTAAGTGCCGGGGAGATGCGCTCTTTTGTTAGTGTTTTTTTTCATATCGTATTTTTTTCATTTGCAGTGCATTTTTTTGTAGAGCTCTTCGTGAGCTCGTCCAAATAATCACTTCATGTCATAATGGCTTATTTTAGCCCCTTGTCAAACAATCATTAGTAGATTAGATAGGCCAATCAAATTATAATTTTTCGAAGAATTAATTACCAGTAAGCTGGAAATCATTTTAATACCTTCGTTTGGTCCTAAGTCCAAGTTTGCCCAATCCCAGGAGGTGTGCATAACTTTTGGGAGCCCAATAACCGCGAACTTTTTGGTCTTTTTTTATCCGTTTTTTTGCACGTAACACAACGGACGGAAAATGTATTTTTTTTTCGATATTGAAGAGGGTCAAATTTTGCGTCGAATGAATATTTAAAACTTCAAATTCGCTTCAGTGGTATAGTCGAAATTAAAGTATAGAAACTGGGAAAATTTCTCATTTAGGTGCAAACTTTAATTTTGCGACTTTTAAAAAACACAAAACGCTTTTTCGGATCCAATTTGATTGGCCTATTAACTTTAACAGATAATAAACACTTTATTCAAACACAGAAAACTAACTGTTGGAGAGCTACGCTGTCACAGGCAGATTTACAGATCCACGTCAGCATGTAAATTGGAGAACATAAATTACGTGACTCTGTTTTATGATTTTAATGCATTTTTGGATGTTTTTTTAGTTATTATTAAAAAATATTACCTTTTTGGTATGGAACCCGAAACCAAACTATTTGCATGAAATGTATCAAATGCCATTGAAGTCAAAACAAATTTCAGACGTCCTAGTAATTGTATCAAATGTGTTAAACCAATAATTTATCAAGTCATTTTGCCAGTTACGAGTTACTTAATTAGCGCGCAGAACAAGCCGAAACCGGTTTTAAGAATTTGATGTTTAATATCGAAAAAAAAACCCACTTACGCTCGATACAATAGATATTATGTGAAGTACTATTACGCAAGGGGTGTTGATTGATATTATCTTCATATTACTAATTTCGAAATTTTTCTCATACTCTAATGATCATAATGGGAAAACATAAAAACGCTATCACAATATTCATCAAAAATGTTGATGTTACTTTGTGTTGTTACAGTGCTTTTTGCATTTCATTTTAAGTAATTTTTGCAACAGCCCCGATCACATCATACTTATTCAAAATTGCTCTAGCAGCGCACAGTATTTCTTTAAAAAGGTAAACAACTAACCTTGGTATATTTAATAGCTGGTGCCATCTTCGAAAACAAACCAAGTGAACTCGTCGACGCCTCAACCATGAATGATACATTGGATGTAACTAACGACACCCGCGGTGTATAAACAATTTATTTAAGGAGCAAACACAGCTGGGCCGGAGAAATAATATTAAGTATTTTATTATAATATTTATAATATAATACAGCTATTCCGAAAATTATGTCACTCGGTTTGATAAAAACCGGCCAAGTGCTAGTCGGAATCGCGCACCGAGGGTTCGGTACAAAATATACTCTACAAAATCCAGTGTAGGCATAGCCTCACTTCTAAGCAAAATACGCGCGGTGTTCGATCATTTCATGTTGGCTACTGACATAGACAGACAGATATAAAATTATACTGTTTTTATTATTTGTTGTTATAGCGGCAACAGAAATACATCATCTGGGAAAATTACAATTGTCTAGCTATCACGGTTCATGAGATACAGCCTGGTGACAGCACGGACGGACAGACAAACAGACAGCGGAGCCTTAATAATAGGGTCCCGTTTACCCGGAACCTTAAAAGTAACACAGAATATACTTATATACATTCGAGAAAGATTGGGTTTGAAAAATATTTTATTTAACTGTTTAAAAAGAAAGTAAATAAGTTTAAAAAGATGCAATGGAGCATTGCGAGTAGGTAAGATGAATTTATGTTTAAAACTGATAGCAATATTAAGTAAAGTAAATACAATACAATACTCATTATTGATATATCAAAAATGAGTATTTGTAGAAATAGTATAAATGGTAAACAACAGGCGGTTTTATCGCTAAGCAAACTGTCTATACGACAGCAAAACACAAAGTAATCGTTGAAAAGTAAATTACGAAGATATCTCTTCTGCTATGTGCATTATAGATAGCAAAATCCTAATCCTTATAATGATATAAATGTGGAAATTTGTACCGATATATGTACTTTCCTCTTAGTTTTAGGAACTGAACGGATCTCAACTTTCCAGTAATGTTTTTTAGACATCAGAATAATACATAGGCTATATATTGCATCTCTACGCGGACGAAGTTGCGAGCAACAGCTAGTTACAATATAATTCAGCTAATTCAAAGATTAATGTGTCACTCGGTTTAATAACAAAAAGCTCACTGAGAATCAAAGTGGCACTATACAAAATAAAAATTGCTTCAAATACATTTTTTTTATGAAAAATGAAATGTCTGTACATTGAAAATATTAAAAAAAAAAGATATGGAACATGCATGAAATTATTTTTCATCGCTTTTCTCAATAAAATATCAAAATACCGTAAAAATCATTCCAAAAAGTGAAATTAAAATTAAAATCGGCCTAGAAATACGCATGATATAGGCATTTTAAACTACTAATTAGACAGCGATTTGACAGAGAGGTCCGACATGTACTGTTACGACTGTGACGTACGACGGTCATATAAACTCCATATTAAATTCTGTTTTGCTAGAAAGAGATAGAATGCAATGTTTGATAGCTTATATCTTGGTTATTTTTATAGTTATTCGAAAAATTATTTTTCTCAAATGTTTGTTACATGAAAGAGTTTTTAATAAAACAAAAAGAAAAGGTTATGCATATTCCCAATTGAAAAAATATTTTCAAATGGGAATATGCAAAGGCAAATTAACTACTTTTGCTACACCGGTTTGGTATCCACAGATGGTTATAGGATACTTTCTACTCGACTATGCTAAAGAACAAAAGAGGTCTAATGACCTTTTCTCCTCTGCGAATGAAGTTGCAAGCACGTTCTTGTCGAAATAAGTAAGTGCCGACAGGGTTGGAGCAAATATAATTGTTTTAGATAGTGCCGATCCAGCTATCAGTCGCCTATCCGTCATTGTGTTACACTGTCAATATTTAGTTAAATGAAATTAATAGTAGATTGTTAACCAACCAATATTTCACATCTATCAGAAGATATCTCTATCTATCCCAAAATGCTGAAATTAGTTTTCTTAGTTTTAAATGAAGTCTATATGCGAAATATTACAACAATTACTCAAATAATTACTGGTTTTCCATACAAACTTTCAACCCTAATTTAACCCCGTTACGGGATGTATTTTTAAAAATGCCCTTGTCAATGTTTTTCACTGTACATAAGGACGTTGTGACCAAAGTTTTAAGTGTCTAACTTTAAAAACGACATGTTTCCCATACAAACTTTCAACTCTTTTTAATCCCCCTTAGGGGATGAATTTTTATATGAATCTTTAATTATTTGTTTTGGTTTTTAGTAAGAAACCTTTATACAAAGATTTAAGTCTATAAGTTTCCAAATGAACGATTTCCATACAACGGTTCAACTCCTATTTCAATTTCATTTCGAAAAATCTTACCTTAGTACACGTCCACGTAATATAAAAAAATAAACGTTCCTTTCATGCTTATATTTTTAGCGGTTAAGGCTGTGAATTGTCTGTCAATAGGTCAGTAACGCAAGACTTTTTTTATATATATAGATAGAAGATAATTTTGCAATTATACGCTGTTGATATGTGTATTGATTTTATCACTACATGACTATGTAAAATCATATTTAGGGTTCCGTACCCAAAGGGTAAAACGGGACCCTATTACTAAGACTTTGCTATCCGTCTGTCTGTCTGTCTGTCTGTCTGTCTGTCTGTCCACTGCGTGATAAGCGTTATAGCTAGAGAGTTAAAATCTTTAGCTAGAGAGTTTAAAAACATTGACAAGGGCATTTTTAAAAATACATCCCGTAACGGAGTTAAATTTGGGTTGAAAGTTTGTATGGAAAACCAGTCATTATTTGAGTAATTGTTATAATATTTCGCACATAGACTTCATTTAAAACTAAGAAAACTAATTTCAGCATTTTGGGAAATTCATCTTCTGATAGATGTGAAATAAGGGGCAATAGTCTGGGACGAAAGTATAATAGCGCATAAATGGTGTTTTGAAGCGCTGAATAGAACTTTGAATCACATTAAAGGGAACGATGGTATGATAGGTGAAGTCACTATGTTGTTAGCTGGAGACTTTCGTTACATTCTGCCCGTATTTCCGAGGAGAACTCGAGCTGATGAAGTTAAAAGTTGCATTATGGCTTCAAATATTTGGCCTTTAATCAAAAAACTACACTTTAAGATTAATAGGTATGCGAGGGCACCTCGAGGGCGATATTTGCGGTAGAGAATTCTCCGACCTTCTTCTGAAAATAGGAAATGGAGAAAATTCCGAAACTGAGGGAAGGATTGCAATTCCATCGGATCTCGCCTTAGTTATGCGGGCCGTTGACGACCTAATCTCTCAAATTTACCCAGATGCTCAAAATCTCCATATCAAGTCCACGGAGTGGTTGTGTGAACGAGCGATTCTGACACCTAAGAACGACCAGGCTTCCGTTATTAATAACATTTTTTTGAAGTCGTTCGAAGGTTCAGAATACGAATACAAGTCTGTAGACTCGATCTGTAGTGAACACGGATGATGCCATAAACTATCGCGTAGAGTTTTTAAATCCACTTAACCCACCCGGCCTACCTTCTCACATACTTATCTTAAAAGTGGGTGCTCAAGTAATGTTGTTGCGAAATCTCCATCAGCCGAAGATGTAGTATGTAGAGGCGCACTTAGGAGGATTTTTTGAAATTCGAGATATACGCGGACGAAGTCGCTGGCAAAAGCTAGTAGTTTATATAGTTTTAGTATAGTTTTGTCAAATTGTCAAGTCAAATTTAAAGTATAAGGTTTAAATTTCCATCCAAGTTAATATGATGATGATGTCATGTTATCCGAAATAAATAATTTAAAAAATTGACATGGCGCCTGGAAAAAACACGTTGCTACGTCGTGCAGATTCACGGCACCGCCGTGGCATATTGTGCAGGCGCACGATGCAGCGCGCGCGGCGGCAATCACGACTCCTATGCGTGGTCGCCACTCCTGGACTTTACTGCCCCAACGGCCATCCGTTCCTCGGGCTACATAGCCCGCCCGTTGCCACTTCAACGATGCAATCCTGTCAGCTAGCTAGGTTACTTTGGTTCTTCCGCGGATATCCTACGCAAAAAGTAATTTCTGATAACATATACACGGTTTAATTGTATTGCCGAAAGTGCGCTTCTCATACGCTCTTTGGCTGGTGCACTTCGTTTATTTTTCAAATGTATTGCATTTCTTTGTAGTAATGTCGACGAAATCCTACACTGAGCATGGTCCAACATGCTATTGGCCGGTTTTTAGGTTTCCGTAGCCAAAATGGCAAAAACGGAACCCTTATAGTTTCGTCATGTCTGTCCGTCCGTCCGTCCGTATGTCACAGGCATTTTACTCTGAAACTACATAATTTATATTGTTGAAATTTGGAGTATAGGTGTCTTGTATAAGCCGCTACTTAGTTTGATAGTCAGATAAAATATATATGTATATTTCTAGGGGGGGGGGGGGGGGGTCACACCAAACATAGAACCGAAACTGAAAAAAAAAATGTTTCAGCCCTCCCTTCTATTTTTACAAAAACAGTACGTCCAAAAAATAGAAAAATAAATACATAAAGCTTAATAAATACTTTCAATAAAAATTGTTTTCAACAAGATCGAATAAATAGTTTTTGAGTTATTGCCGAAAAACTGCGCTTATCAGCCAAAGGACGTAAGTACTGTGGGGATACGCACTTTTGCTAGTGCACTCTTTCACATCGTATTTGATTCATGTGTAGTGTTTTTTTTGCTATCGGCTGCGGAACCCTACATTGAGCATGGTCCGACATGCTCTTGGCCGGTTTTCGATTCAGATAGTAACATGATGTATTGGACACAAGAAGGATAAAATAAGTCTATAAGCCATTTGCCTATTTTACTTTGCAACTAGGTCGAAAAATGGAGCAGACCAATAAGATTTCCATAACGAGTAACCCTCTGTCCCTGTCTGTCTTGTCTTTACTTATTGTAAGCCTTTAAGTAGTTATGATACGAGCTTAACTCTTTCCCGTATATTTGTAAGAAATGCGGGAGCAACCATGATTATTGTTATTCTTGTACGTAATAAGTGTCACTGAAATTGCTCAAATATAAAACGGCGCTCTGAATGTAATAATGTTTCAGGTTATTCTTGTTACTTGTGGAAATAATGAAATGAAATCTTTTATTTCTTTAAGACAAGTAAGTTAAAGGTCCCAGTATAATATTTTCTTCCGTTTATAAGGCCCATTTTTTTATTAAGGGAATAAAAAAAAAAAGAGAAAACAAACTTTATCACAATATGACTAATTTACTAAGAATTAACATACAAATCAACTAATTAAAAAAACCCTAAGAAAACTATTGTGCTTAAAAACCTCGACAGTTGGTCTTTTTAAGAACATACGTATGAAATCTTAGCAACAAATTGCTAAGCATTTTACGTCGGAAAGAAGAGTTGGACGTAGACGACTTCAGTAAATGAGTCAGGACTTATCTTATGAAATATACTATTACCTTAACTAAGCAACTCTTGTTTGTAGGTACATATGTATGTTATTATCGGAAATGCTTCCGACGATTTCTTTGATATTTTATATGTAGACTAAGATTTGACCTCTAATTTAATACAAATAGGTTTCATACTCTCAAAATCAAAAATCGTACCCCACCGAGGAAAGATCGGTCGGCCAGATCCTACAGTTTATATGATAAACAATACGGATTAGGTTATACAAAAATGGCACCCATTTAAATTATACCTTTTTCTATCAAAACAATGACTCGTTAGCGTTGTTTGTTTACAATACTAAGGACGTAAAAATTGGCAGTAAATTAAGTCTGCGGTTTTGTGCCTGTGTACAAAACTACATACTAATATACCTACGAGTATCTCATTTGTATTCTTAACATTTCATTCTAAAATCAACTGTTGAATATGATTATGGTTGCCTATTAATAAGTCTCCGCTGTCTTCCTGTCCGACTGTCTGCCACAGGGCTGGAACCCTTGAACCTTAACACAGATAAGATAAGAGAAGTGGTAAGATTAAAAAGATGGTACCATTCGAGCGTGAGTTCTACGTCCACCGATTTTTAGAGTTATATACCTTAGAAAGAATAACAAAACAAGTTTCGATTTAAGCTAAGAGACATTAGCGGTTACTCGCGTCATATAATAGCCGGGAGCTGCTTAACATGTTTCGGTTCATTCCGAGGACCTCAGTAAACAGACATGAGTCAACCCCGACGCTGCACTTCTCAAACTGAAACTGGAATCTAAGTGTTACTGAATCTGGATTCTAATTTTACCGAAACAACGGCAAGTTACTCTGGATTAACTTATATACCATCGAATCAAAGTCACTCGCTATTTTACGGCAAATCCACTTGTTCACGATACACGGTAAAACGTAATTACCTTCCAAAGCAACTGTAGCCATGCAAAAACAGTCCCTAACATAGTAACATAAGGTCCCAGGTAAAAGTGTTCAGTTTAAAATAATAGCGACGGTATCGGGAAAATTCGATTCGGTGCTTATACCTGGGATTAAGGATTTAGAACTATATACACTCGCGGCCTTAAATAAAGGGATATACAGGAGGGATACTATATAATAGGTAATTGTAGTGTAAAATGGTATAGTAGAAACTCCGATTTTCATCAAGCAAAACTAAAAACACTTGAGATAAAATTATCTATGACACAAAAACAAACCGCACTCAAATTGGTCCATCTGTATGGGCGCTACGATGCTACAGACATATACACAGAGTCACAGACACGTTAAACTTATAACACCCCTCTTTTTGTCGGGGGTTAAATTGATGACTATAGAATGTATTTTCTTATGATGTTATACACTGTCATATACAGATAGGTAGTATATCCGAAATTTAATACAACAATAATGGTATAGATAGTGGGTATGACATCTACTTATTTAAAACTTTATTGGACAATACAAGAAAGTACTTAGTGACATAGTCGACTTAATACCATAAAGGTATTCTCTACCGGTCACCCACTAAGCGGATCAGACTTATGTATAAAATAATAGTTAAATAAATTAACTTTGAGATAGGGATCTCTAACACTTACAAACTTCTGGAAATAAATATTACATAAATAGATACTATAAATGTGTAGGTATCTAACAAATAGTCTCAGGGTGATGCCGCTGGTAGGTATTTTTTCTTGAACGAAGTAATAGCGCCATGCGCCGCGCCTGCTCCGGATGTCATAGTATAGTTACTCATCGGTAACAGGTGAGATTTCTTCTCTAGTCTCCAGGCACTGCCGGAGAATGACGTAACGTATCATGTCTTTATCGGGGAATTGATTTTGGCTATCAACTGTAAGGTCTTATATTGTTGTTAGTCGGTGTATGTTTTGACTCACTCAATTTGAGACGTATGAACGGATTTGAATCGGCAGTAGTTGATCATCATGGAAGCATTTGATAACCTTTACCTAATTACGGTGATAGACAAAATTTATAACGGTTGTATGTGTACGGAATGGTTGCAATAAGAGTCGCCCTCAAGCTCGATTCTCGATACAGACGTAGTTACGCTCTCATTTTAAAACGACTAGCTAGTTTGCTCTGAAACTTTGTACTTAGAATAAATTAAGGTATATGCAGGCCTGTAATTAGTTTGAATAGCTTCAGATACCATAGTAAAAAAATACAGTGAATTTAAGTTTTCCATACAAAACTTGTTTTTGTCGTATTTTTTTTATACACCTTATGTCATTGCAAAGTTTTGTTATAATCCAACACGTAATTGTAAAATGAGAACGAAACTCCGTTTGTATGGGAAGGTGAAATTTGGCCGAGCTTGAGGGCGACTCTTAAACTACAAAAGATGTCGCGCCATGTCACCGTATTATTCATTTAGTAAATTAGTGATATACATATTGGGATTTGTTTAAAGTTGTAGTTTTATTTTTTATTTTATGTGTGTTACATTTACACTTCATGACGTACATCCTATCAATGCTCACCCTAAATCACGCGAACGAAACATTTCTTACGCTTCATAAGCTACCACGCATACGCTAACAGCAATGGACCATTGATGTCTAATTAATAAATAAATTTGGATTTGAATTTGAATAAGATGGTTTCTGAACATTTTTCCTGTTGAACATTAAACGAGAAAAGAAACCATATTTTTTTATTTATTCTCAAAGATACTTCTTTTACCTTCGCGGATGTACTTGCGAGTAAATTCTACTTTGTAATATAATAACTTCAGAACACCTATAAATATAAATAAATAAATATTACAGGACAATTTTTACACAAATCGAACTAGTCCCATGGTAAACTCAATAACGCTTGTGTTATGGATATTATAATATAATATAGGATAGACGACGATATATTTAATATAAATATAAAGCTTGCGTCATTCTCGTATAGACACTCTTTTCAGAAATTGACAGGTGCTTTATAATCAGTCGCGTTATAAGCAAAACCATCACAGGCCCGCAGGCGCACTATGTAACAAGTTAAAGTGTAGTTTCAAAGTCGTTTAGTAGTTAAGTACACACTACGCCGTAGGCACAAAGCTAGGTAACTTACGCCAAGTAATCTAATAACTTATTAAATATTTCTGCCAAGTTATCGGAAAGTGTATTTAGGGTATCAAATTGCCGGTCCCCGGCTCCGGTATCTTATTATCTTCAGTTCATTTATCGAGTAAGATCAATCAACTACTGCCTATGTTCCTTAGTAATTTCTTCAAAAGTTTACGTGAACATACACATGTCCACTGCTAGTAATGGTTTATATAAATAAATATTACGGGAAAATTTTAACACAAATCGAACGAGTCCCATGGGAAGCTCCACAAGGCTTGTATTATAAGACGATATAAATCGAATTTTACTCACCTAGTTCAGGTTATATTATTAGAAATGTGATCGTAGGCAAAATCATTTCGAGGGCTTCAAGCCATAGGAGCGTATACGCAAAAATGCGAATTTTCGTTTTTAATGTCATTGTAATCACTTAATAACATTACATATGCTATATTTTTTCATAATTTTAGGATAATAATTACATGAACAAATAAATAAAATATTAAATAACGTAAGATTGATAGCCAGAAATTACTGTCAGACCAAAGAGGCGTACAATAGGCGTAACAACAAAATTTTCTAGTAGTCTTGCATATTCGACGGACCATATGTATAGACGTATACGCATACGCCTATTACTTTTTACAGCGATCAACACAAAATATGACGCGCCAAAGGGGCGTATGTACATACGACAGTAATTTATAACTAAATATAATATATCAAATTTTGTTGCGCCATAGAGGCCATGTCCTTTATTTAAAATGCTATATATCTTTACTAATGCATAAATGACATAAATCTTGCAGATAACTAAGCACTTTCGGTTTCGTTTTTCATTAAATAATTTCGGGTTTAAAGTCACGTCAATGTTTTGATCGTCACCGTATTATATCAGTTACTCGCTGCGGACTTCTGGTGAACCACTACATACCTCAAACCAGGATGGTATCGAAGAGACGGACATAACGAAACTGTATAGGTTCTATTTTGTCGAATCTTGTAAAATTCGAGCCGCGCTAACAAATACAAAGCGTGCTGGACCTCACAATGAAATCAAAGGACGCCGTCATAGGCACAATCGCGTCGTTGACATGATTATGGGACCCAGTGACCGTGGATATTTACACTGTACCTCAACCTTTCCCTGGACCAAAAGTCGCTCAATAGCCACCTCCCCCCGGCAGCATACGTGGCCAACGAAGGTGAGGATACGGGACCAAAGATGAGAAACGCTGCTTGATGACGAGATCTCGGAGTATAGACTCGTTGGTACGGAATTCAGTCCACGATACTCGGAGCATTCTCCTCCAGCACCACATTTCTAAGGCGTCTATCTTCTTCTTTTCAACTTCCTGCAAGGTCCACGTTTCTGTGGCGTAAAGGGAAAATGGGGAATACAAGTGGCCAAACTAGCCGGATTTTTGAGGGTTTGTATATATTGCGATTCCTCCATATTTTCCTCAACTTATCCATTGCAGACCTAGAAATTGCCACACGCCTCTTCACTTTGTCGACGCATCCACTATTGTTCGTGATTAAAGCTCCCAGATAAATGTATGATTGGACCACATAACAATTCGCAATTTGTGTAATTTCTGGAGAATTATTATTCATGCGGTCGATAATCATATTTTTAGTCTTATTTCGGTTTATCCTAAGTCCGATATTAAGGTTAACGCGTTCCATCTTGCCAAGAAGTGCATTCCATGTGGCGGCTACTAGTAGCGAACAAAGTGGTGTTGTCTGCATATCGCAGGTCCATCTTCATGTGTAATCCTCATTATGAGCTACAGACCTTTTTTTCTTTTCAATGTATACACAGGTATAGATTGAAAAGAAGTGGAGAGATAATACATCCCTGACGGTCTCCGGCACTGGGGTGAAAGTGGTTGGATAGGACATCATCTGCGCGCACTGAGGCTATGCCCTATTCATAAAGTCTTCGCAGAAGGTTTACCAGGTGTTTAGGAACACCCATCGCCGTCAATGTTTCCCAGAGTTTTGGCCACTTGACAGAGTCGAACGCCTTAGAGAAGTCTTCAAAGCGTGTAGGTGGGCTTGTTGAATTCCCGGACTTTCTCTATAATCTGTCGGACTCTCAAGATTTGCTCCCGGGTTCTCTTTCCCTTAACAAAGCCAGCCTGTTTAGGAGCAATTTCTTTGATTAGATATGACTTAAGACGCTCGTAAGGCTTGTTATTAGTTGTATACTATTATCCCATCAAAAACATAACATGTAAAAAAATTGCCAGATCTCGCAACCTTTTCTACCACAAAAAGTTGTGAGATATAATAACCAAATTGGTTAATTTATTCAATAGTACCTATCCAGGGAAGGATCTAACCCACACCTTTGTCATTCATAAATGTTCACCGAATTAACAACATGCTATTGTGACAGTTAATTTATTCAGTAGTACCTATCCATGTGAGCATCTATCCAACACCTTTGTTATTCATAAATAAATGTTCATCGAAGTAGTTAACTAGGAACATGTTATTGTGACCGTTATAGTGACCGTATCAATATTACACATCTTCATATTTTAATAAATAAAACGACTAAATACGAAAATACGAAAAAATATCAATTGTTGTAAAATTATTTAATTTATATTTAATTAATTAATCGAGGTGTGTGTTATACCAAATATTAAACAGTTATTTGTTTTTATTATACGCCCAATATACTCAAGTATAATTTGACAAAATAGGTTACGATTTTATTATATTGTTGTCAAGCTATAGGGGCGTAAGCACGTTATTTCTGTTTTTAAAATACTTTACACAAAATTAACCACGTTGAAAAAAAACAAATACTTTTCATGTTCTATGCAAATTTATAGTAAAATCTGTGCATTAACAAAAAAGTTATTAAGTTTTTTCGTCTCCTGAAAAGGAGGGTTTTGTTTGTACGCCGCTATGGCTTGAAGCCCTCGATTTGATTACAATTCTAACGTATTTATGGTTAAAATTTATAATACTGATTATTTCCATATTATTTTCTTTCCGGGCCATAGCTGGGGTGCCTAGACTATAGTTGGGTGGTTTTACGGTACACAGAAAACATCCAAGACTCAGGAACAAATATTGATGCTCATCACACAAATATTTGCCCTTACCCGGATTTGAATTTAGGATTAGGACCTTCAGCTTCGCAGGTGACGTTGCTCCCGCTGAGCTAAACCGGTCGACAAAATCATATATTATCCTACTATTTTAAAAGAGTCACTCCTGTATAAATAAATCCCCCCAATACATAAGTGTGAAACATAACAAAAGCTAAGTTCTCAGGTTCCACCAAAAGTAGTAATATTTTGTATAGTTTGAAAGCCTATGTTCTTTTAGAGACCAGAGCCCTTTCCGTCTTCCGTTTTGAGCTATCTCCCAGCAGATTACAAGTAGAGAGTTTATAAGCTGGACGGCGAGTGTGGTCTTTCATACATTGGTCAAACGAAACGCAGTGTATCAACCCGGGTGAAGGAGCACATAGCAGATGTCAAGCACCGTCGGTGTAATAGGTCTGCAGTCTGTGAACATGTCATTGACAAACTAAACCACTCAATTAAGTTTGATAAACCTTCTATCCTTGCCAAAGAAAAAATATATTTTCCCAGGATGCTACGCGAGGCTATTGAGATTAAAAAGCATCCTAATTTCAATAGAGAAGATGGATTGTCACTACTACCGGCTTGGGATCCTGTAATACATCTCATCAAGGAACAAGCGAGACACAGGACTGCAAAACCTTAATTTCCGAACGGTGTAAAATATCTTATCTGTTTAAAAGTAGTTTAATAGTCTCTGTTTTTTAAATATTATAATTAGTAATGAGGTAGCCTGGAAGTTTTTCTTTGAAGCGTTTCTTTTCTCCTCAGTACGCCTCATTTGTAAAATGCTGCTTGGTAAATTATTAGAATAAAATAATTAAGCCCTTTATGGCACATGTGTAACTGTCTTTACAGCTTAGGCCCATCTGGCATGTATACATCTGGTATGTATATGTATACTTTTATTTATGTTTTTTCAAAAAGTGGGTAGTTTGCACAAATTGTAACTTTGACAGAGGAAAATACATCTTTTCTCAGTCCACCCGTGACCATGGAAAGCTGGAAAGCTTCCGAAACGTCGGGAACTAAAATGAGATAATATACGCGATATAATCCGTTAAATTGTTTTATTTCAATGAGTAATAATCGCGGAAACAGAAGAAAATATTAAGTAGAGAGTAGTTACTGCAGAATAGGTGTGAAGCCTTACTCAACCAACATGTCTATGAAATAATAATATACTATGTATAGCAAAAATTAAATGTCTGTAGTAACATCGAAGCTATAAAAAAAATTAAATCGGACCTACGGAGTGGAAAAATATTTATTTTATGTTTTGTATCTTTTTATGTCTGTACGGTTTTTTATTTCTGGTACACGGATGATTGAACAAGGATACTTTTTACTAGACTACGTTGCAGCAAAAAAAGGTTTATGCCATTTTCCTGTTTCGGGAACGAGGTTGCGGCGCCTTATACATATATCGACGACAAAAAGAGGAAACGTAGTAACCACCAACTGAATCCATTGGCGGTTACTACGTTTTCGCTTTATGCCGTCAAAGTAAATAGATGGGACCTGTTACTTCATAGACTAATATAGATTGTTACGTGAAAAACTCTCACTTTACGTTCCCTATTAAATATTTATTCACGTCGTGACTCCACGTTACAAGTGTGTTTTTTTTATGTGTCTCTTTTCTCTTGTGGTTGAGATACAACCATTCTAGAGGTGCTGAATTTGGCTTTGAGTCTCCCGGGAATGATGCAACGGCGCGCGCACTTGGGGGCCGTGATGATGTAATCTTCGTCTTGAACGTGACGCACTGACACTTTGAAGCACTGACGACGAGAGGGCAGGCCTCAAACACACCAACAGGACCCGGGGGGCCTCCAGAAACCTCACCCGGCGAGGGCGACCGAGGTGGCCGCGACCTGAAGGCGGTGAGTAAGCTAGGCTCGCCGTGGTGTCTTCGTGAGTCAGGATATGATGAGGTGAGTGATGGAGCGCAGGCGGAGGGCGAGCCGATGTCGGAGGTCCCGCAGTCCCCTTGACGCCCCCGGGAGGCGTACCTCGACCCGGTGTGGACGGCTTAGCCGCGACACGAAGAGGGTGTGCTGAACTCCAACGTAGATCGCCCAGCGCGGCGCCTCAAAATGCGGAGTGAAGCGCTGGCGGAGAGCGAGCACCTCCCAAGCCATCCGCAGATCCCCCTTCCCCCCGGGGAGACGTATCTTAAACCGGCGTGGACGGCGTAGCCGCGACGAAAGGAAGTTATGTGGGCAGCCCAGGCGACGATCAACCCTCGCGTGTCTTCTTGTCTTCATTTTGGACGATGAGATGTGTGATGAGACTCGAATGGGCGAGCCATGTAAAATTCGCTTTACCCCGGGAGCTGAGCTCAACCGCGGCTCGTTGGTGTTGGAGCGATCGCGCGTCCGTGCTTACAGAAACACGGGAGAAACGTTATAAGAGTAGTCCCATTAGTGTAGCCTTTTATAACCCTCGGCGAAAGAGAGGGGTGTACACAAAAACGCGGACGGCGGCGGACAATCACTGCAGAGGCACAGCCGATAGGAATAACTTGGAGCGAGCTCAAGACCGTTCGAGATGGCGATGTACTTACTGTGGACGACCTTGACTCAAGTAAGTCATATACAGACTGATCCACACGTGAAACTTACGAGTGTCATATTTTATCTGGCTGTCTGTATCGGTGGATACGCACTTTGGTATTCCCCTTTTTTCTATATGGAGTTGAGACGTGGACAATATGGTCAGAGGATAAATGCTTTGGAGATGTGGTGTTGGAGACGCATGATGAGGATACCGCCTTACGCACTAACAATTAATCCTCTCGCAATTAAAAATCAAAACCTATAAGCCACCAAAGAATACTTTCGTATTTCGGCCACATAGCGCGTAGAGGTGATGAAAGTCGGGAGAAGTATTTCGTAGTTGGAAACACGAATAGCAAACGAGCTCGAGGCCGATCTCCAACCAGATGGAGTGACCAACTAAATTCCTCATCTTCCTCCTAGTTTTGCTCCATTGTAAGCGCAATGGACAGAAATAGATGAAGAGAAAGACCCGATGATGACCACGATCCTCAGTCAGGAGGAAACGAGTCAGAGAGAGAGAGAGTGTGTATCTGGCATTATAGCGTTTGAACCGTTGGACCGATTTTGATTTAGTTGTTTTGTGTTTGAAAGGTGAGTCCATCGAGAGTGTTCTTTCTTATCTACTCGTATGTTTAAAGAAAATCGGTTCAGCTGGGTGTTTGAATAGTATAAGTTTTTTTCTAGATGTGTCGGATTCTTTATTGGTTCATACGATTACCTACTGTCTACGTAAATTTTGAGTACATCATTATCATCATAATATCAGCCTAAAAGTATTGAGATATTACTGACAGAAATATCTAGTGCAAATTGGAGAAAATTGTATTATATTTGGAATCTGTACTACTGGTGTGCAGGCACTTCGCTCGCTTTTATGCTCTTGTAAACTAGATTTCACAGCGTCTATGGGGTTTAGTGATCTGTCCATATTTGTTTATGCTTTCTGTGGTTTTACCCCTTCCCGGGCATTTTTGGATTTATTTACTACTTTTATGCTAGAAAATATTATACTATTCAAAGTTTTTATATGACATTATTTTATTGGCAAATATTTATGTTCCTATAATTAGATACATTTCGCATACACCTTATATCCTAAGGAAATGTTACTAACAAATGGTATGGATCATTGTTATCAGATGAATAAATTAATTGAATTCAATTAAAGTTCTGATAAGCTGTAATGGCCGATAACTAACGAAGACCAGAAAGTGCCGCGTCTTAATTTTCATTAAAAACAATCTTTGCTTCGCCTTCTCAATTTACGCTTGAGTAATTTTTGCACCGTTCAATCAGAAGTCTAGAGCTTTTTTGCCATAGCTCTTTTTGTATGTGTTGTGACATTTTCATTACCGTAGCAGTACGCGTCTATGTTTTGTGCACAAGCTATTTTTAAGTTAGTTTACGATTCGTTTAACACTGATAATGTTGAAAACAACGTTATTTTATTAACCGACTTCCAAAAAAGGGGGAGGTTATATGTTCGATACTTTGTTTTTTATTTTTTTTTTATTTTTTTATGTATGTTCACCGATTACTCCGCCAATTGTAGACCGATTTTAAAAATTCTTTTTTATTTGAAGGATATACTCCCGAGGTGGTCCAATTGCCACCAAGTTGGGATCTGATGATGGGATCCCAGGGAAATCGAGGGTAATCCTCAAATTTTATAGGCACTTATAATGTTTATCATATATTTTCTTAAAGCTATTTAAGTATTTGCATATGTTAGTTATCATCTCATCATGGTGAGCTGATGACGGAAGGTACAACTCCTTAATAGTTACGAGTTAGAGGATAATTCTTTAAAAAATCATCTATTATTGGTAAATACGTTCAGATTGTTAGTCATATTCTTTTTAGTGTGTCCCTGAAGTAGTCTCCTTATCACCAAGTCAGGATCTGATGATGGAATACCAGGGAAATCGAGAAAAACCCTCAAATACCATAGGCACTAACAATGTTTTGTATATATTTTTCTAAAGTTATCAGTTGTTTTCCCCTGGTTGTCATCATTTCATGCTGAGCTGATGGAAGGTACAATGAACTACCCAACTTTTACATTTCTTCCTTCCGAAGACTCGAGATGCGTGCAAAGTGCCTCCTCAATCTTCCCATTCTGGGCTCTAAAAAATACTTTTTATCACTACTAAAATCCATCACTAAAAAAAAATATTTAAATAAAAAAAGAACCGACTTGAAAATAAACTAAAAAGCCATAAATAATCTTTTATGTACGGTACGGATCACATTTGAATCACCTTTTGAAGTCGGTGCCAAACCTGAAGTAAATAAAGTTCTGTATTCAACAAAAATACGAATTACATGACTAAATATATATGTATGTAGGTAATAACTAAAGGCTCGCCGCCACGGTTCTTAATAGTAATAAAAAAGTGTTTTGACACCGACTTCAAAAGGTGATTCAAATGTGATCCGTACCGTACATAAAATATTATTTATGGCTTTTTAGTTTATTTTGAAGTCGGTTCTTTCTTAATTTTTTTTATATGGACAACAATCAGCGCACTCTACGAAATTATGTAAAGTTTTTCTATATTTGAGTATGTTTGATTTAGCAATCAAATGTCACTGTATAGCTACAGTGACATTTATTTGAATAACAGATGTCGATTACATGATATAGCTTGACAAGTTCTTTCGTGACACTCTCTTGGTCTGCGTGGTGACACAACTTATGCTACTTATGGAGCGATTACTTCCGAAAATATTTACTTAATCAAAAAACTTGTTTAGAAAACTTAGTGTTTTTAAAAGAACTGTGGAAATATGCACTACACGCTGAAATTTGCTGAAAAAAACTTTTTGTAGCTTCTGTTACATGTATAGAGGATTTTTTAATTTTTTTACTAATCTAAGTATCGGCTTATTTATACACAACACACGTCATACTAATTTTTTTTTCAATATACATAAGTTTTTTGAGTTAAATGCCTGTGACATTATGGACAGACGACATGTGCAAAAGTATGAGGCTTCTGGTTTTGGCTACGGGACCCTAAAAACGTGATTCAATTGGCGATTAATGAATGAGGAATAAGGTTGAGCCAAACAATAATTAACATTATAAAACTGGCCAATATAATCCCTTGAAAAAGTTGCATCACTATTGTGTGCATTACTTTTTCTACGACTATACTTGCAATATTTTCACATTTTATTTTAGGAAGGTGTTCCTTCTAGACCATCACGCGACGTTCGAAACGCCGAAGAATTATCAACGAAAGGTAATTAAATAAAATCTTATTTATACGCGATTAAGTCCCGTTCGTTGTGTTGTGATAATGAGTGAAAATCGTGTTAGTTTAAATAAATGTTTTATACTGCAATAAATGAAACACAGCTATAAAAATTGCAAAAACACCGCGTTCTTTTTTTGAAATTCATTGTAGTTCTGCGCGGAGTTGTAAGTATAACATTTTTTTATAGTTCAGTGCCTTATGGGTAATACAGACCACAGAGTATACAGAGATGGTCCAATCTAAAAAGTGTGCTTTTGTAGTATGATTTGCGGGGTTAAATAGTTATTTAACCCCGCAAATCATGCTACAAAAGCATATAATATCAGCATTTCGTATATAATCTCCTCCTCATAAGGCTCCATAAAATAAGGAGATCATTCATGGGTAACTGTGTTTTTACAATAAACTTCCTAGCAGCATAACTGAGTTGTCTATTGGTAAATTCAAAAATATTGTGAAACGAAAATTATTTTCTAAAGCTTATTATAGCACAGAAGACTACATGAATGATGAAGCCGCGTGGGATTAATGAAAATTATAGCGTCATGTAGGTATATGAATAATTATTTTAACGAATACCTAAGGTATTATTATTATTTTAATCTTAATTGTTTTATATACTCTGACATTTAGAATTTTATTCTAGACACATTCTAGATTATTTATTTTTTATTGACAATCCTTTTGGGATTTATCTTATTGATTATTTTAATTTTAAAAATGATGATTTTATCAATAATTTTACACTTAAGTTAAATGATCTGATTAGGTTTTTCTGGGTTTCCCTAATCCTTGCAGCAAATGTTGGATCATATTGTATTTCTCCCAGCAAACATTCACTCTCATGTAACTGACATTTCGAAAGTGCTTGTAACTAGGCCTACTTGAATAAAGAATATTTTGATTTGATTTGATTTGAATCTGTGAATTAGTAAATTCACAGATTATATACGATACACGAGTAGAAAAAACGCCAAATAGGTACCTATTGTATGACACGAAAACCTCTTAGAAATTCACAGCGGGTCTTGGCAGCCAACAACGGTTTAGTTATTGCATCTATTTATTACAGTGGGTCAAGTGTGAGTTATATTCAAATCGGGGCCCACCGAGGGCTATCAAACAATTTATCTTGAGGGCTTCTGAAGAGATTTCCAGTTCGGTTCTGAGTCGGGCCAATTTAGAAAATATGCTTAATTAAATTTCCGCTACACGAATAAAATTGAAAGGAGACTATTTTTTTGTGTTATGAATATATTTAGTACTAGCTTCTGCCCGCGAATTCGTCCGCCTTAAATTCGTTTATTGCGGATAAGGGTATTTTTCCGCGATAAAAAGTAACCTATGTCCTTCGCACGAAATTAAACGCACACGAAATCTTCATACCAAATTTCATTCAAATCGGTGCAGCGGTTTAAGCGTGAAGAGGTAACAGAGAGACAGACAGGCAGACACACTTTCGCATTTATAATATTAGTATGGATGAGCCAAGTAATTCTGAGACCATGCTTGGAGTAGGGTACCGTAGCCGTTCCTGCCGCTACTTAAGTCTGGCAATTCATTGACCTATGTCTACGATCTTGGTTTTTAGGTGGATCTCCACATTTCTGATCCGATCAAACAAGGAGACTCTGAGCATAGCTCGCTGTATATGACACAAACATATACCAAACATAATTATACAAAAACAAAAATATGCAGATGTACAGATATACACGTTAAAACTTATAATAAGTACTCGGTCCTGTTTTTCTCACTAGGTTAATAAGTACGATGTTCCAGACAAAACACTTTAATAGCTTTCACGCCGTTCCAGATTTAGAAAAGTATATTATGGTAATCCTGACATGTAAATACGTCGCACGCGAAGAGAATATTACGTTATTTTCAGGCAAAAAACCAAAAAGAAAATGATAAAATGTAAAAAAAATAAAGGCAATTTAAAATATGGAACTCTAGGTTTTTCCGCGGCTTCACCTGTGTGGCTAATGTATTTTGCGTGTCCGTCGAGAACAACGCATTTTAAAAGCGCACTAAAGAGGACAGTCATGCTACTCTCCAGCCTACTTTATATCCGTAACTATGAAACAAATCACGTTAACTGATGATCACGTGAATCACGTAAACTAAGAACAAATTAAAAATTACACTTTCACTTTCACAAATCGCATTTATAATATTGTTAAGACAAGTTGGTACAATAACAATTAAAATGGCAAATGAGAAGCGGTACACAACAAAAGTGCTTACATCAAAGACAGCAGGTCCTCACAGGCCCCGATATCTAGTTCACCGACGCAAGCAGATCTATATTGCACGCTTCGGTGATCACTGAATGAAAAACTTACCAGAAGTATATCCTGAAGTAAGGTCGACATCTATGGAGCATACCGCCATCCCGGAGAGTCACTCAGGCATAACATCTCCGGTTATTTTCATCTTGCTAACAGCGAGCACTTACTTGCACAAACATAACCAAGAAGCCAGGATTCTTCACCAGCAACTTGAGGTACCGTACTACAAGTACGTACCGATGCCAGTTCCCGAAAATGATCGCGCTACACTCTATTAGAATCGAATTGTTATTATGGGTACAATTATTGCAGCCAATAACTCTCATATTGTGTCTGTGGATAAATCGCTTTCCTTCGCTGGGCAGTGCTCGTCAACATCGTCATCCCACACGACGAGAATCTCGTCAAGGTCTAAAAGGAACAAACTCAGCAAGTAACTTGACTTGGCTAACAAGGTGATCGCCGTGTGGGATGTTGATTCAACGATCATTGTCCCAATAATCGTTTCGGTAGACGGCCTTATAGTGAAGAATCTTGACTAACATCGCAAGTGACTTTCGCTAAATGGCTGGATCAAAGGTCAGATGCAGAAGGCAGTGCTTCTGGACAAAGCGCACATAGTCAGGAGGTTTCTCTCTCTGCGGCCCAAACCATCGGTAATTTGAGCGCTGCCCAGCTGCCGGCGGCACCCTAGGTGAGGTTTTTATAGTGTGTTTATATTTTGTATTTTATTTTGCGGTTATTTTACATTACGTACATATTATATTGTAAAAACTTATCCTAAGATAAAAATAACTGAGTGAATAATAAATAGGTTACTCCGACATCGATTTCTGATCAAGCTATTCGGTCTTTGATTCCCTCATAAGGCAACATTGGACTTAAAAAATGTGGACATAAAATAAGCTAATAAAAAACCTATAACGACATAGGATGGACCATTACATCCCGACGTGCCGCGACCTTCAAATCGATCTTAATTCTACATTTAAGGGAGCATCGGCTAGACACACTCTAATAAAACTTTGTTTGGAAATAGCTTTTACATAAGCCGTTTAAGTAATCTTTCTCGTGTATATTTATAGACATCTATCCTTAGCATTACAGTGTCATATCGTACAAAAATATGAACAGCCTGGTTACATATTATATTATACATTAAGGTATTCAATTTTCTATTTGAATTATCAGTATATGTATTTGATGTTGTTCTTATGACATAAAGTCGTATGGAAACAATGTCAATTAGAAAATGATTATAATGTAATGAAAGGAGCTTTACATTTTTACCTTTACATTTACCTTTGAACTAACTTTTCGAAAAAGTCGTAAAAAGTTCATGCGTATAGTCAGTATCTAATATCGCAACACATCTTTATTCTTATGAGCATAAATATTTTTAGCGATATATTTGGCGCTTACGATGCTACAGACTAATTGGTGCTGACTGTACAGTCACCAGCTTTATATTATATCTGCCATAACAAAGCGGGCAAACATATGTGACATGTCCTAACGCCCTAGAAATAGAGTCGTGTCAGATATTAATGCGCGCTTTGTTGTGGCAGGTATTAATGCTGGTAACTTTTCATTCGCGCGCCTCCAAGTAATAAACGAAACCTGTCCTAGGGCCCAAATTTTTTCCTAAATGCTCACAAACTGCATGCTTGAATGCCGTGTACCAAAAGTGTTTAAAATCTGTCCAGTCGTTTTGAAGTTATCATAAATTGATAATACATACTAACAAAACCAAAAGCAAAAAAAAAAACGATCCAGGTACCTGTCTAAATCAGAAAACCAGCACCGTTGGCAGTGGTATACCTAACCAAGCCGACGGCATTGCTGAGTGGAGACCATTTTAGGTTCACATCTCTTGTTTCCATTGTATTTGTCTGTTTTGTCATGTAAAATTTGTTATGATGTGTTATCCTGAATACAGCTTTATTTTATCTATTCTATTCTACTCTAAATACTAGTACTAAACTTATTTTTAGTAAAAAATATCTTCAATATACATAAATAAAGATTGAAATAAAACAATTTAACACTTGTGGACACCTGTGGACAGTCCACCCGTGACCATGGAAAGCTGGAAAGCTTCCGAAACGTCGGGAACTAAAATGAAATAATATACGCGATATAATCCGTTAAATTGTTTTATTTCAATGAGTAATAATCGCGGAAACAGGAGAAAATATTATAAATAAAGATGTCAGATTTCTAATTAATCCTGACAGTCGTAGCGAACGAAATTCGATATTGTATGCACAACTTGAACTAATATTTATAACGGCAAATATCCAGCACGGCTCGGCTGTAAATGTAAGCTTAGTTATTAGCTTTTTGGATTGGCATAAGTCGGATAATCCGGAGATGCGGCATAAGTAATCCGATGTAGGATTATGTACAGTCAGCCAAAAAGAGAGGTTTACCATACAGGCACTTAAATTATGACAGAAGTAACTTTTCTTTACAGCTGACTGTACACCTAGTTACGTTATTAGATTTATTTTGTTAGAAAAGTAGTTATATATTCTCATCAATTGGAAATAGGTATACCAGTATTTCGTTGTCTTTAATGAGCTGAGATGTTTTGATAAAGTTCAGACCTGTAGGAAATTTGTACATTTGGGTTGTACCTTGTTTTATCGAATAACTTCATTTCCTCGACATAACATTTCATCGAAAGCAATTTTCTCTGAAACCGTATAAAAATGGGATTGTTATACAACAAAACTAACCTAACCTAATGGATTCAACGTGATGAGATGATCTTTTCAAAAATCATGAAAATTGTATGGTTTCAGAGGAAAAGTTGTTGATTAAATAAAAATTCTATGAAATAAAGCATTCTAGGAAACGTTTATCGATGACATTGAAGCATACCGGTACATTTAGCATTGATGACAAATAATGAAGTTTTATTAGAAAAATATATACAGGATGATCAATAAAAATGGGTCAGTAGGGAGAACTCAGGAACTATGAGAGATAGCGAAATCTGTTCTTAGGAACCATGGCGTCGATTTTAAATTTAATAATAATGGCATTCAATTTTTTTTAACTCTAGAGTGAATTAATTTTTGCATACAGGAAAATGGCTACATTTTGAACATTTACTGAAATAAAATAATTACCTTCTTTTGAGTTTGTTTTTTCAGTTGTTTAAATAAGATTCCATTTAAAATGTGTTCCTTGTGACTTATGATTCGCAATATCAACAACAATAACAACGAAAAAAATTGCAGAATTTATAAAATTGTTTACAGAGATTAGTTGAAAAAAGTCTAAAATCGACACCATGGTTCCTAAAAACAGATTTCATTATATCTCATAGTTTCTGACTTCTCCATACTGAGCCATTCGGATTGATCATCCTGTATATTATTTATTTTGGTAAAATAAACTAGTTTGAGATATCAATACCGGGTTCGACTTCCGGCCGCAGGGAAAATGTTCGTGTGATGAACACGAATGTTTATTCCTGGGTCTTTTTTTATTTATTTAAGTTTTATATCTTATTATTGTATGCCTGGTACCCATACTCGTAGGTAAAACCCAAGTTTTGCTTATTTTGGGATTAGGTCTATTTATGTAAGATTGTCTCCATGATATATGTATTTTATTTTAAGGATTTGCATTACCATGCGTTTAACTCGTTCGCTGCCACTGACACAACGTCTGTGATCAAAACATTCTTACTCCTATGCCGGTGGTGACACGCTTGCGTGATTTTATGTTTGAGTGTCAGTGCAACAAGGTTTGTGATCAAGGTTAGTCCTATGGCGGTGACACGCTTGCGTAATTTTGTGTTTGAGCCTTTTTCTCGGTGAATTCCTAATATTAAAATGTAAAAAGAATATAGAAATTTTAAATTGAACATCGTTGACATAACACACAACCTTTGTGATCAAAAAATTCTTACTCCTATACCGGTGACACGGTTGCGTGATTTTATGTTTGAGTGCTAGCGACACAAGTTTGTGATAAAAAATACATTTCGGCCATCATAATGGCTTAACGGATCGTTGCCGGCGCCGAACGTGTTAATTTTATTTTTCATTAGCCTATACCTACGTGTGTCCCATTGCTAGGCAAATGCCTCTTCTCTGTCTTTCTACATCTCCCTATTCGTCGCACACTTGGGCCAGTCTATTTGGAACGCGTCTAGATTATCCCGCCGTCTCTGTCTAGGCTTACCTCGCCACCAATCTTGCAGCACCCACTTAGTCGCTACATGGGCCCAGCTCTCCGGGTGCACGCGGCTTGTACGTAGCCGGCCCATTCCCACTTGAGCCAGGCGGTTATTTCTTTAACTTAACATCAGCTATGCGTGTCTTGGAACGCAGAGTGGTATTCCAGACGCGATCCGTTTAAAATAATTTGTAAATTTTCGAAGTTAAGTAGATCAATAATTATTATTATTAAAAGATAATTCATTTATTTTAATTTTTAAAATGATGGTTTTATCAATAATGTTATACTTAAGTTAAATGATTTGATTAGGTTTTTCTGGGTTTTCTCTAATCCTTGCAACAAATGTTGGATCATATTGTATGTCTCCCAGCGAAGACTTCTCTCATTGTAACTGACAATTCGAAAGTGCTTGTATCTAGGCCTACCTGAATAAAGATATTTTGATTTGATCAAAATACAAGAATCTGTGGTCAGGTGGGATAAAAGTATAAGCCATTGCCTGTTTAAAAAAAACGAATTGACAAAGTCAGAGTGCGAAGACTCTCATAGACATCATATAAACTCTTCACGGAATGATATGTGTTGTTTTTTTTTGCGTCTTATAACTTAGTGACTGTATTATCTTTGGTCAATGTCATTCATAAGTCTAATACAGTATGTCACTAACATGACTACAGTAGGTAAATATCGAAGTTAAACGTAGGTATATCTTGAAAAATATCTGTAATCATGGTTTAAATTAAACAACTAAAAACACCTAAAATTAATGCTCATAAAGCCTGTTCCTCGTGTTTTAAATTAAGGGCGCATTTTAAAAATATTACCAAAGCTAATGAATAATACCTACGTATTAAAAATTAATAGAAAATTAACGAGCAAACGGGAAAACTACTGACCTCCATAGAGAGATCAGCAGACAGGGTTACATGTTGTGGTTTTGAAACTATATCCCAAACATCCAATATAACTTTTAATTTTATATTCATACTAGAAGGCGCTTGCAACTTCGTTCATAGAGGAGAAAAAGTCATAACCCCTCTTTTTTTCATCAGCATCGTCGAGTAAAAAGTATCCTATAATCTCTGGATACCCAGCTACCCATGTATCAAAAATAGTTAAAATGCGTTTTGCCGATTTGGCGTGATGAAGCCACAGCGACACATACAAACATACACAAAATAAAAAAAATCGTTTAGTAACCTCTCATATTTTTTTCGAAAATATCTTCAATGTACCGACATTTTATTTTTATAATTTTATAATAGACTAGGTGTTCCTTCTACTTCATTCGCGAAGGTGAAAAAAGCTATCGACCTTTTTTTCGCTGTAGCGTAACTACGAGATATTTCTAACCTAACTAGGTAAGAAATATCTTATGACTATCCTCGGATCTCCACTATTCTGTTACCAAAGATGGTTAAAGCTCGTACACCCGTTTTGAAATGATGAGGTCGTAAAGACAATACATTTCTATTGAGTGCATTTCAAACTTGTTTCACTTATTTTTATGAAAATATCTTCAATGTAGACACATTTTTACCATTGTAAAATAGTCTATATTAGAAAGCCACAAAAACATCGCAGCGGCACAATGGTTCTGGCATACTATTTTTTTCTACTCATGAATGAAGTATGTTGTTATTTATTAAAGTCTTCCAAAATAATATTATTTCTACTCGTGAAGAAAAATCTGTCAATAAGAACTCCGCAAATCTTACTAAAAAGGCATACTTTTTAGATTGGACCGTCACTCTATCTATACTCCATAGTTATCAGCAAAAACACTGCGTTCTTTATTTGAAATTAATTATAGTTCTGTGCGGAGTTGTATAATATAGGTATTATAGTTCAGTGACATATAATATAAACCATATAGTATAGATTGATGGTCCAATCTAAAAAGTATGCCTTTTTAGTGTCATTTGCAGAGAATTCACAGATCCATTGCGCCACTGCGATGTTTTTGTGGCTTTCTGTTCACGTTCACGGGTAGAAAAAATACTACTATTTTGGAAGACATTAATAAATAACAACATACTCGTACCCATATATTCGTTTGCAAGTAATAATCAGATATATTTTTCTAGATGTTGTGCAAAGATCGCTTTAATTGGATCAATAATATAAAAAAATATTAAAATCGACTTAATAAATATCAATTAGAAGTCTGCGAACTTATAAATTCTACCCGTAGTGCAAATACTTTACGTAAACTTATTAAAACTTTCACCAGAATGGCGAAATTCCGTGAGAGATTAAAAAATTGCGACTTCCCAGTAACTACGGTAAGCTATGTATTTACTAAGGAGAAAAAAAAGGTTTTCTTATGTGTCTGACCCTTTTAGCTATCCTGCGGTGACGCGTCCTTTCTGTTTAACAGGATACTCATGTCGTATTAAAACTCATTTACATTAATTAAACAGCCGCGGATACAGGATTTCGTTCACAGGGGCTGAAGGGAGGGTTGGGAATTTGTTTAGGGAGGGGGTGATCTTAATTTTACATATCTCAAAGTTTGACATTTCCTTAAGTTTCTCGAGAAGTGCGCATTTTTTTTTCCGATAGTACCTATACATTATGTGAACTCGGAATTTACTGATATCTTATCTAAAATATTATAAAGTTGTAAAAATGAAATTTAAAAATAAACTATTCTAAGGGACCTCCTATGGTCACTGAAGAGAAAAATATTTTATTTTTATCTTATGTATGTTTGAATGCGTCGTTGCGGCTTCATCATGCAAAATCGGCTAAACGGATTTCAACTATGTTTGGTACTCCGGTAAATGGGTATCTTTAGATGGTTAACGGATAATTTTTACCCAGACTACGCTTAAGGAAAAAAAGGGGGTTATGATTTTTTTTTCTCCGCGAGCGAAGTTGTTATAAAATTGTTTCTTGCAATGTTTTAAACGAGGAAACTGTACAAATGACGCGACGAGTATCTCAAAACAATACTTGTATATTAAACTGAATATTTGTAGATTCTGAGTTTATATATCGTATATTATCGGGAAAAAATATGATGACCTCTGAGAAAGTAATTGATAAAAAAAATGTGTTTTTGTTTGTGAGTCTCACGGAGAGTTCCTCTCTGTGCATTTATCCCCCGCTATATATTCGCACCTGACATTAAATAGGGCCAATTACAATTTATGTCTCGTAAAATTGGGTTCCTAGCGTTACCGTCGTACGTTTTGGTTCTCATATTCAAGAAAATCTAGATTTATTGCGGAACATGTTGTGTCATGTCGTGGTGTTAATTAGGAACAATTGTGTAAGTTACTTAATTAATATACCGACGCATTAGGTAATAATCATTTTATATTTTGATTTTCATCCAAAACGTTTCATTTAAGTGTGTTATTTGAAGCTTGTATGGGTATGTTAATGTTATGTACATATTTAAAAAAAAAAAGTGTACAAAAAAACAATTTATGGATTATATCGCGTATATTATCTCATTTTAGTTCCTGATATTTGTTTGCAGCGTTTCTTTTCTCCTCAGTACGCCTCATTTGTGAAATGCTGTTTGGTAAATTATTAAAATAAATTAATGAAGCCCTTCTGGCATATGTGTAACTGTTTTTACAGCTTGGGCCCTGCTTGGGCATGTGTGTACTCCTTTATTTGTTTTTTCAAAAATGGGTAGTTTGCATAAATTGTAACTTTGACAGAGAAATATATATCTTTTCTCAGTCCACTCGTGACCGTAGAAAGCTGAAAAGCTTCCGAAACGTCGGGAACTAAAATGAGATAATATACGCGATATAATCCGTTAAATTGTTTTATTTTTCTATGAGTAATAATCGCAGAAACCACCGTGATAACTCGGTAAACATGGTTCCTGGCTCAACAGTTGCACATGAAAGACATGAAAGAGGATTTAATATATGGATGTAGATAAACTAGTGCATGCAACTGTACAAAATTAGGTTTTAAAACACTCTTGTGATCTTATTATGAAAATCCCCTTTGGCTCGTTTCATAATACCGTACTCGTGTTTTTAATGCCTCTCCTTTTGTATCAGTTGCTTCTGTGTCTAAATATATTCAGTTGTTATAGGCTTACATTCATTCCGCATTCATGCGAGGGAACACGGACAATCGAAAACAATTTATACGTGGCACGTGATCGTTTCAGTTACACAGCTTCTGGGGGTTAAAATTAAGGGACTCCCATACGCGAATGACCTTTGATCTGTAGCTCATCTGTTTTCTGTTTCGTGTTACCAATATAATGTTTCAGTTTATCTTCACGAGTCACCGAAACAAAGATAAACGTCATCAAAATTGTTAGTTTTGCGACAAGAAAACAGTTTTTACTACTATTCTTAAAACTATAGAACCTATTGAAAAGCCAGTTGTCATTTTTAAAGTCAACATCATTACTCACTTATTACTTTCAGTCCCATGTCTAAGTGTCGCTTGACGAGGGAGCCTATACCAATGTAAGATAGGAAAAGGACTTTACGAATCTTTTCTTTTTCTCTTGATTAATTAAGTACTATACTATAACATTTCAGTTACAAAAATATAGGCCAAATACCAAGCTATAATCCATACTTCCATACTAATATTATAAATGTGAAAGTGTGTCTCTCTGTCTGTCTGTTACCTCTTCACGCTTAAACCGCTGAACCGATTGGAATGAAATTTGGTGTGGAAGTAGTTTAAGTCCCGAGGAAGGACTTAAGCTACTTTTTATCCCAGAAAAATACCCTTATCCGCGATAAACGAATTGAAGGCGGACGAAGTCGCGGGCAGAAACTAGTATATGTATCTATTTTATGTAGTTTGCACCAAGTGGAAGAATTTTATATCACTTTCAAAACAGCGAAATTTATCGAAATTTTCTGGGTAGCTCCTTAACACGGTACAACCATTTGGGCACGCTGATGGCGCCATGTAACAATGAGTTAATCATCATCATTTTATTATCTAAGTATTGCTATAGCAACCAGCCTTCACTTGGAGGCTAAACAATATGAGGAAGGTGTGCCAATTGGATTTGATCGTAATTTTATAACCAAATCACTATTTTGGGTTATTTGTGAAAACCAAGATTACAGATATTTCTCAAGATATATTTTGACCTTTTTCGAGATTTTTTATTGGTCAACTCAGTTGAATACTTACTGAATCAGACAAATGGACGGAGTTGCCCAAAGAGAATATAATCAATGGATGGGACACTCCTATAAAGAAATGGCAATATTTGTGTCAAATATACAACAAACGCCATTAACATCACAGCACATGTCACAGCACCGATTTTCTATAAGAGGTTTGCAATTCTGAGGTTTTGTCGTTATGTATTTTTCCCGACCTGCCGATTCTATAAGTAATTTTAACATCATTTATATGAAACGCAAATCCATTACATTTTCGTCTCAAATTGGTCTATTTTACCAAGTAAAAGTATTTACTTCATATATTTTTGTGATCAATGGCAATTGTAGGTTTGTGAAGCAGCGTTTGATTACGTTCATTTGGTTTCCCTCCCACAAAGGTTTCCAAAGTAGGTTAATTTTAATCTGCGTTCGTTAGTTGTCTGTCGATCGCATTTCGGTCATCTTTAGGTGCGTCCACATTTATATCATTTGCACGATCAGATCTTGGTCCCGTGGCATGATCCCGTGTCACGATCACGCGTTTGGACGTTGCGCCGATCCGATCGCTCGAAATCCATGTTGTTACGCGTATCACACACTTAGATCGGACAAGCGTGGGGTGATCGCCGCGCCGAAAGTGAGCGTCCAAGCAGCGCGATACGCAGTCATGCCACGCCACGGTGATCGGATATGAGCAAATGATACAAGTGTGGACGCACATTTTAAGGCTACCTCTGTTTGTCACCGCGCGCAGCACTATTCTCTTGTTATAAACCAATCAATCTATAGTAATTATAATAACTTCAGTCCACAACGTCGAAGTTTCATTAAAATTCTCGTAGTGTCGAGTAGGCACCTCTTCTATCATCTGGCACGGACGGCTAGGGCGACTTAACGTATTATATCCACACAATTATAAACTTTTATACGTTGGCTCAGGGTAATGCCCCGAGAACTTAAGTTTTCAGTGATTGTTTATTTGACCTAAACGCAACGATCCGAAAACTTGATCCATTACTTGAAAGTAAGCGATAGTAAAAATATTTCAAAGCAATTTAAAACTTTGAAACTATTCAACAGTTCATTTGAATTCTTAATGGCCATTCGTATTTATTAAGACAAATGTAATTTCTGTCGCTATGCTCGTACTATAGCTTGACCACAACCGCTGTGCCGCTCCTGAGGTGTGCGAGCGGCGAGACGGGGGGGCAGAGCAGCCACTGCGCTCTGTAGTCATGCGCACAATGTGTCACTAAAAAGAAAAGATTGATATACTTCTTTTGGTCACCGTGAAGTATATCACTCATTTAGTTCACTAGTTCAGTTTAGTTCAGTAGCTCAGCAGATTCATTTAATTCAGCTTATACAGAAATATATCAGTACGATGTATTTCTTTTCTTTCATTCCCTTACGGAACTAATCGAATGATGTTTAATTAATGAAATTCAATCGCTTTGTTACGAAAACGTTTGATAAACATTATGAACCTTAGAATCTATTGTGGAAAAAGCTAATTATTTATTTTTTGTGAGCAGATGTGATAATTATCTATTAATTTACTCTAGAGTCTGAGCGACTGAGCCAGTAACCGAACGGATAGATAAACTGAACTACTGAAGTATTGAACTAAATGAACCTGAGCTGAACTAGTGAATGAAGGAGTGCAACAAGTGAAGTACTTCATTTGAATCATTCATTCGCGAACTACCCATGTCTATCATTCCGCCGCTCTGTCATTCCGCCGTCGTCGCTCGTTTGGCGTGTAGTTTTATCTGTTGCGGGCTGTCTATGTCAGACGCACATAAGATAGAATATCCAAAGATGGGTCGTGCTTTATCTCGAGATGTTAAAGCTGTCATTTTAAAAGTGGCCGAGTATTTTAGGAAAAGAAAAGCAGACAAAAAAGGCTTCGAACATAAAACGCAAACGCTGACGCAAATATCGCCAAACTTGTGGCCGAAGCTACTGGGTACTGCCAAAAAACCGTAAGAAATGTAATATCTGTAGGAATCAATTGAAAATGAGGGTCAACCGAAATTTAATTCGCCCAAAAAACCGAAAGTTATAAAGAAAAAATATGTAATTGATGATTTTGACTTGGGAGTGATCAGGAGAAAGATTCATCAATATTATAAGATCGAAAAAACAGTGCCAAGTATTCGTAAGTTACTATCAAGTTTGAGACAAGATGGTGTTTTGAATTGTGGACGAGAATATTTGAGTAAACTTTTACACACAATGGGTTACCGGTTCAAACAATGTAGATCGAAAAGACATCTTCTTATAAAGCAGCCTAATATTACAGAGTGGCGGAGGAAATATTTGACAGAAATAAAAAAATATAGAAGTGAAAACCGCACATATATTTCCTAGATGAGACATATATTAACGCCAGTCACAATGTTAGCAAATGTTGGCAATCATCGTCGGAACTTGGAATTCACACTGACATCGGGAAAGGACGACGCTTGGTAATCGTTCACGCTGGAAGTCGAAATGGCTTGGTCGAAGGTGCATTGACTATATTTAAATCCGATGCTAAGACTGGCGACTACCATGGAGACATGAACGGCCTACTTTTTGTAAGTGGGTGGATGAAAAGTTGAAAGATAAACTGCTGCCGAATTCTGTAATTGTGATGGACAACGCGTCTTACCACAGCGTTTAAGTTGATAAGAAACCGACCATGACAAACCTCAAAAGTGAAATACAAAACTGGCTGCGGCGTCACAATGTTGAATTTCCGGAAAATATGAAAAAAAATCAACTGCAAATTCTTATAAATGCCACTCAAAAAGAGCCCGTTTACAGAATCGATGACCTCTTAAAAGCTCATGGTACACAGTCCTGCGTTTACCGCCATACCATCCAGATCTGAATCCCATCGAGTTGGTATGGGCTGATGTTAAAAACAATATAGCGCAAAACCATATTCATTTTTCTCTAGACGAAAAGATAAACGCACTGAATTTATTATTTGCGGAGTTCACGGCAGAAAAATGGCAGAGGTGTGATGACCATGTCCAAAAATATGAAAACGATTACTGGGATCGCGACAGCCGTTTCGACAATATTATTGACCCCATAATAATAAATTTGCAGGATGACAATGATTCAAGTTCCGGTAGCGAAATGGAAGATGAAGATAAAAGCGAATCTATGTCAGAATAGTCACTGTATTCATTACCTAGAAGCTTATGATTTTTAGTTTTTCGAACTGATTCTGTTTTAACTCTCGGAACTATTTATTTTTCCGATAATTACACATTAATTTGACTTATATTATACAGAGTCAAAATATTGTACTTCGGTATCTTCAGATCTATCCGAGACGACGACAGACTATTGTGTGTCCGTGATCTTTCCTGCCCGCACCCCGCCTCCCCGCGCATACCTCAGGAGCGGCACAGCAGTTGTGGTCAAGCTATAATGTATTTTCTTTTCAATTCTACGCACGAGTACGATTTAAATAGGGAAGGTTTTTTCTTGTAGTTAATAAAAAACATCTTACTCTAACCATTCATGTTATATCCGAACCTATATGAAAAAAAAACGGACCATGCTCAGTGTAGGGTTCCGCAGCCGTTCATACAACAAAATGCAAATACGATATGAAAAAGTGCACTATCAAAAAAGCGTATCTCCACGGCACTTACGTCCTTTTACTGAGAAGCGTAGTTTTTTGGCAATAACTCAAAAACGGTATATCATCTTGTTGAAAACAATTTATTTTGAAAGTATTTATTGAACTTTAAATTTGTATTTTTGTAAATATTAATATTATGTCCGTTCAGTAGTTTGTAAGTAAAATCGCTGTGACATAGGGACGGACGGATTGATGGACGGACATGACGAAACTATAAGGGTTCCGTTTTTGCCATTTTAGCTGCGGAACCCTAAAAATGACATTGAAATTTGGCATTTTTAAATTACTTAATACCGTTCACTGAAGTTGAGTGTCGTCAGCCAAGGTCGTCACAAAACAATTTGTTATCTACCTAAGCTCAAAATAAGGAGTTAATACTGGCACATATCAACATGTCGAAAAAGATTATCGATAGAATTAGGGTCAAGCGTGACTTGAATGCGTTCGCTTATTTAGATTTTAATTATAAAGAAAGTAATATATCTAACAACAGAACGTTCCACCTCACATTGTAAGTGTGACTTATGAGCGATTCTTGGAGTAGCATGTACCATTCTCAATTTGATGTTTTTAAGAATCATATCTAAAACGTCATTATTTAATTAAAGTCATAAATATGGTATTTATTTACTTAAAAGTGATTTTTATTCAATGCAAGAACATGCACCACAAACATTTGTATCGAGCATAAAAAACTCTTTGAAACATGAATCAACATACTTCTTCCACTCATTATTTTATTACCCACAACAAATAAAAATATTATCTATTGTCTAGGCTACCTTCAATATTTTCAATAAACTGTGGAGTGTAGAAAACGAACGAAAACAATCATCAGACATAATAACTATAGGATCAGTTTTTTGTCCGTCCATCGGTTAAGACCTTTTTTCTCGGAAATGCGTGGAGGTGTTAAGCTAGTCTGCAATCCCTTGAAGCTACGAAAACATCAAACTTCAAATTCAACGCAATCAAAAAATATAGTCATTAAGAAAGGTGTTTTCATACAAATTGCGGTGAACGGAAAACCAAGTTGGACTAAACAAGCAATAGAAAAAATCTGAGAATCTTACATTTTTATGTATTAACTAACATCACAATGCGTACATTTTGCTTAGGAGCAGGGCTTTGCTAACACTTGATTCATAGATACGGCCGTTTTTAGCGTATATTTTGTACGGAACCCTTGGTGCGTGAGTCCTACTCGCACTTGCCTGGTTTTTTCTAAGGTGTCGACATTTTTAACGTATGACTTGTGTTTAACATAATTTTACTAAACTACTATTTTTTTTGAATAAAAACCTTTTAAGTTAAGTATGTTCTCTACTAAACAAATTGTGCATCGATTTCGTGTTTATGCACAGCCTAGGTATTCCGAATTCAAATATAAAGTACCAGCTCGCGTTCAAAGGGAAATCTGGACATGTGCGCAACTCGCAGCGATGGTTAGCTCAAAGGTATTTCCTGGCTAGTGAAGTGACTATCCAATATTTAGTCTTTTGCATCTCTATAAATTTACATTGACCAAGAAGTGGTCGAAATGGAACGAGTGGCGTTGAGAGACATTGAATTATGTAATGCATTTTCCGTTCGAACAATTTTGAACTAGGTACCTTATTTAAACTATTTGATTAACCCACTTCAATGTTTACCGGAATCAGTTATATTTGTAGGAAATATTTTGATTCTTGTTTTTAAATATGTATAACCGTTTTTACGAAACCAATAAAATTGAAAAACAGAAATTCGTCATTGGTTGAGAAAAATATGCAGATTTACGATAAATAAATGAATTTGGAAAATGCATACTTTTAATTTTTTGGGTGTTTATTTATATGTAGGTATGTGTGCGTGGTGCACCCGATCTGGGGATAACGGTGTCCCGGACCTTTGAGAGGCGTACGCGGAGCCGAAGCCGACGTGTAGATAAAATTTAATGTAATGTAAGGTGTACTCCGCAAAGATTATGTTCCTGCCCGTGTAAGCATCCGCTTAATGCAAGAACTATTGTGGATTATAACAACAAAATGGGGCTTCGTGTATAGAAGATAGTTTCTTCGAGACTATGGACGTAACGCGACGTCCGTAACGTCGATGATTATTGATTACTAACTGAAGGTAGTTATTAAAATTATTTGCGATCAAGCCCTTTTGTTGTGTTGTGATAATGAGTGTGAATCGTGTAAGTTTAAACCAAGCTATTGTGCATTGATGACTACTGGGTTATTGGTTGAGACAAATGAACGTCCACCAGGAACTCAAAGTGGCCCAATGATATTCCCATTTGTGGCTTTTTGCTCCCCCTACTACATGCTAAGGAGGCCTAGCAAGACCTACCCCGTCAAAGTCAAAGACAGGTTATAAAAAAAACAAGCAAGAGCATGTCGGACCTTAATCAGTGTTGGGTTCCATAGCCATTACTACAAAAAAATGCACTAAAGATGAAAAAAAAGCAATTTAAAAAACTGCACCAGCATAAGAGCGTACCTTGATGGTACTTACAAAAAATAAATAACTCTTAAACGGTACATTCGGTCATGTTGAAAAAATTAAGATTAGCGTTAACTTTGTAATTTTTTGCAGTTTTTGAGATAAGTTTTAAAAATACACAATTTATGCAATATTCTGGGTGATTATTTCCGAAAATATGCAATTACTACAACATTAATTTAGAAACCTTAAAGTATTTTCAAAAGAACTGTCGAAATATGTGAAATACGTATTGTTTGATGAAAAAGAACATTATTAGCTATTGTTATCATGTATGGAGGCCCCCTCCCCTAGAAATAATAATATAATAATAATAATGATCTTTATTTCGGAATAAACTACACATCCATATTACTGTTAGTGAAAGTACTTACAAAAGCTAAGGTTAGTAATTTACTTTACTAATAATATTTAATATAACAAAATATTTACGTTTGTTATTTTACAGCTAAAACTAAATTAAGTAGCGGCTTATAAAAGATATCTAAGCTCCAACTTTCATTAATATACATCTTGTATTTTTTGAGTAAAATACCTGTGACATACGGACGTACGGGCGCACATGACGGAGCTTTAAGGGTTCCATTTTTGCCATTTTAGCTATGGAACCCTAAACAGACGTGCCTACCAGGAAGTTGTCTCATGGATAATGATTATTATGTAATAATTATGTATATAAATGTTTCGTTCTTTTCTTTCTTTTTATATCCACATTTCCTTTTAGCCATATCAAGACAAAATATCTCAAATTATTTTTAATTTTTTTCGTGTAAGTCATGGTGTCATACGAATATAACTTTTGTGTAAACTGTAACCAAGTAGAACATTCCTCACGCCGAAGCAGGTAGAGGCAGAATACCGATATTTAATTTCGATATCTCGCTTATTATTTCTATGGTTTATGGAGCTTATTTGAAAATTCAATATCATTACAGTCGAGTTCATAAATGTATGAGCATTCCCAAGGCTCCAAAAATAAATGTACATAAAAATGTAATTATACATCTATTTTATTTAACAGGGAAAAATATATAAACGCACTTCCTGCTTCGCACGACTGAACTGTGCAATAAATTGCCGTCTGCAGTATTTCCGAACCGATGTGACCTTCAAGCCTTTAAGAAAAGAGCGTACTCCCACCTGAAAGGCCGGCAACGCACTTGTGACTCCTCTGGTGATGCAAGTGTCTATGGGTGACGGTGATCGCTTACCATCAGGCGACCCGATGCTCGTTTGCCTACTATGACATAAAAAAAACGTTTTACCTGTCATATCAATCGGAACAAGCCTTACTCAATTACATGTAAGCAACTGAAAACTGATAAATATCTTTCGTATGATTTTCTGAAATAATTTAAACAAGTACCTAGAAGCTCGTACATATCTGCACAGACAATATAATTCGAATTTGCAAAAATGACAATCAGCGAAAAGAGTACCACATTCTGCCAAATGACACATTTATCTCTTTCAGTTTCAGTGTGACATTATAGAAGTCCCATTAGTCTTTGCTGGCTCCTTCTTACCTATTTTTGTTATTTTCGATTTACAATCGACTTAAAGAGATCAGTGTGGTTAGATCATGAATGTTGATATTAAGCCTCTCAAAACAAACTCAATCTACGACAGACAAATGTATCATTTAACAGCAGGGTAATCATTTCGGTGATTTGCAGTTTCCTAAATTCAAACCGTTTTGTTTGTACAGACATTTATGAGCCGCTACTTGTAGACATACATTTGGAAAATTTTGATACAGATATTCATTCGTTTTCAGTTGTTTATATATTATTGAGAAGCTAGCTCAGATAAATATGACAGTTGAGACGTTTTTATACACCTCTACCTACATTTATATTTGATGCCTTGGGAATACTCATATATTTATTAAGTCAACTGAACCTAAATACCATTTAAAAACATTGAAATGTGGAAAATTTATAAAGATATTTAAATTAAAATTAATACCAGTAATGGTCCCACAGGCAGGTATAAAATACAAGTTTAGTGTCAGTCAACTCAACACACATTTGATTGAAGTGTCTTCATAAAAGTTGCTTTTACATATTCTTTTAGTACGGTACCTTCATACCTCAAACCATTAAAGTTTTATGGTTTACATTAAAACTGCTGCTCTCAATTCTGCTCTATTCGCAACTAGGTACATACTCGTAAGTGTAGGTCATAAAATTCTTATCTGTTTACCAGAAACAGACCTTAACTGTAAACTTAGAAGATAACTGTTATCAGTGTGGCTAAGATTAAACGGCCGAGTACAGTACAACCAATCGAAGTTTTTGCGTACGAACCTTTCCTTTCGCGGAACAACGATGACCCGTACCGTGGCTCTATTCGAAATCGTCCAAGTGGATCCATCTGTGATGGTCATAAGATTGTATAAAATTCACATGTAGCTTTATAATACAACTAAAAGGTGTCCGCCAATTCGTTCGCAGAAAAGAAAAGTCATAACCCCTCTTTTCTTCAAAAAATATCCTATAACCATTTGTACTCGGCTGTGGCTACCCGTGTCCCAAAAATAGTTGAATTCCGTTTAGCCGATTTTGCGTGATAAAGCCACAGCGACACATACAAATTTACAAAAATCCATTTTTTTTTCAAAGACCTCCATATAGTCCGTTATCTAATATACAGACATTTTATTTTTATAACTTTGTAATAGTATAGACTAGCATTTTATCCCCATCCTCACCCGCGTTACAGAGAACTGAGTAGCCTGTGTTTTAATTTTTAATGTTCCATACAAATTTCCACCCCCCTTTTCACTCCCTTAAGGGCTGATTTCCGGAAAAAAACTATCTTAGGTATGTCCTTTTCAGGATTTCAAAGGAACTATATCCCTACCAACTTTATCTAAAACGGGTGAGCGGGCAGTTTATCGATTAAGCGCGAAAAGGTAACAGGCAATCGAGCAGGGTGTCTTTCACATCTATATATATACTATTATAAAGTTGTAAAAATGAAATGTCTGTAGATTAAAGATATTTTCGAAAAAATGATTGTACTGGAGGTCACTAAAACGAAAAATATTTTTTTTTGGATTTTATGTATGTTTTTATGTTTGTATGTGTCGTTGTGGCTTCATCACGCAAAATCCGCTTAGAAGATTTCCATACCTTTTGGTACACGGGTATCTGGGTATCTCCAGATGGTTATAGGATACTTTTTACCCGACTATGCTGAAGAAAAAACGACGGGTTATGACTTTTTATCCTCCGCAAACGAAGTTGCGAGCATCTTCTAGTTTATAATAAGTATGAATAGTTATTGTATGGTTGTCAAATCCCATAATCAACACGCCAGAGGATTTCCGTGGTATAAACTCTTCGCACTCAAGCTCTTTGTCTTATGTTCTGTCATTATGATGTAGTTTTACATCTATAACTATTAAAAAAGTTGTAAAAATTAAATGTCTTTACATTGAAAATATTATCAAAAGAATGATAGTAATGGACTATTTGGATGTCACTGATACAAAAAAAAATTTTTTTTTGGATTTTTTTGTATGTTTGTATGTGTCGTTTTGGCTTCATCACGTTAAATCGGCTAAACAGATTTCAACTATTTTTGGTACACGGGTTGCTGGGTATACACAGATGGTCATGGGATACCTTAAACCCGACTACGCCATCGAAAAAATGAGGGGTTATGACATTTTCTCCTCTGCGAACGAAAATGCGGGCACCTTCTAGTTTTTTTTTTTTTTACTGAAACTTACAAGTATTTATATACTATTCTGCATATTACATAAATATTACACGAAAATAATGAATTAATTAACATTCTAACAATATATAAAATCCTAAACTAAATTATAAGGTAAATTAAAACTACTAAACACACTAAAATTAAAAGGAGTTATAAAAAGAACACCCCGTCCAGCAGTTCCGCCTGCGGCATGGTTCCCATTATGCTGGCGGCGTTACCTCTCTGAATGACTAAGGAAATCCTCTGGGAGAGGTAAGCGCCAGCTCTGGGATCGCCGGAGGTGCGGCTCAACTGCGTCGACAGGGTCTTCACGAAGTTTTTCATGTCGGCTGACCATGGCCCTAAGGTCTCCACTGCAAGGGCCGCAAACTCGTAATTTTGAAGTAATGTGGAATATTTGCGGCGCTTGAGGGTCTGGGCCTGATCAGCCGCGGCGCCGGCCTGGGCTCGGGTGGCCTGTATGTGGGATAGAGCGAACGTGTCTACACACGTAGCGTCCCAAACCAGGGCCCGCCCGAGTTTCCACGGCACCAAAGTTACGCCATCAGGCCGCTTACCATCGTCTCTGACCATACCAGATGGCTCAAGAATGGAAGGGATGGAGGCAGTGGCAAGCGCCCGACGCAGGAGATCATTTATGGTGCCGTGGCGGTACATGCGACCAGCGCTTCTGTAACATGACAGACCATGACGACCCAGCTGATCCACACTTTTTCCGCAGACGCAAGTGTGAGGAACACATATCCTGGACCCAAGCCTTAAACAAATTGCAATCCTTAAGCAGCCTGGGTCCAGGACTGTGCCTACGTTGCGCGAAGGCAGAGCGTTTAACCAGTGACCCGACTCATGCGCGGAGGCAGCTAGAAGTCGGGCACGTTCTGAATCATCCTGACTATTTTTGATGAGAGAGGCATGCATCGTCTGGAGACTAGGAGTATCCCTAACTCTCTGAACATGTTTTATGGAAGGGGTATCCGCTCCCGGGCACGAGTCACACCAAGCCTTTTCAGCATCCACCAAGCTGGCAATCTCTATGACGGGTATCTGAGGGAGGTTAAGAATAATACCCACTAGAGACGCCGAACTATAGGCAGAAGACAGGAAAGCCGGCAGTGCCACACTAGCTAAGGATCGAATACCCAGACCACTGAGCCGTATTGGAAGAACTGCTTGGCTCCATGACCTTGAATCGAAAGAGATGTTTAGAATTTTGGATAATGTTGATTGCAGAGTGTCATCAATTGAGGCCAGAATGGACGGAAATTTCCAGATTGGACAGCTCCTGAGTAGGTACTAAAATTTAGGGGTAAAAAGGCAAAAACGGATAATGAATAGGGCCATATGGGGGTTTATTTCAAAGAGTAGGTTGGAGGTACAGTTAAACAAGTTTAATTTGCAATTAATAACAGGATTGATTGCGTCATTAAAAATTGGGGAACCTAACAGCGTAAGAGCCGAATTCGAATGGACGGAAATGTTAGGTAATATTGCGTTAAAGTTAGACAGAATTTCGATTTTTCTATCCGAGGCGAGGTGGTCAGCTAAGAAGATTTCGCATTTCGTATAGTTCAGGGAGAGGCCTATATTTGCAAATTTGTCTATTATTGTTTGCAAATCGAGTAAAACTGATTCGGCGTCCCCGCCGAGCGAGCCATCGTCAAGATACCTCAGGTTGAATTTGGAATTTAGATTATAAATGATCGGATGGATAGCTAAACTAAAAATAACAGGGCCAAGCGGGTCCCCCTGTTGGCAACCCGTACTAGAAAGAATAACGTTTTCGCCGAATAATAATTTTTTTGGAGCTCCATAACATTGCTGTAAGTAGGCGTAGATTTCAGGCAGTTCTTTTTTAACTTCAGTTAAGAGAGTATCGCGGTCTACCGAATTAAATGCATTTTTTACATCAATTTTCACGAAAACTTCATAGCCCGGGCGACTCAGAAAAGTGCGAGCAGCGTGTACTGCAGCTTCGCAGCCACTTTTGACACCAAAACCCAGCTGCCGTGGCTTAAAAATGTCAGTAAGTCTCTCATTAAATCTACGACAGCAGAGTTTTGAAGCCAAGCGCCTCAGGGTGCAACCGACAGCAATTGGCCGGATCCCTCCATCCTTTTTGGCTAATGCAACCAGATTGGCGCCATAGAGGAGTGGGGTTATCTCGTGATTCACACGACCGGATAACATAAAGTTAACCAATGCTGTCAACTCTTTCAGCAAATCCGAACCAGCGTCTCCGGTAGGCGTGGAGATCAAATCCTTCAGGTGTTGTGGGGATAGACCATCCAGCCCGCCGGCAGAACCATTGGGAAAAGACTGTAAAGCTAAACGAACAGCGTCCTCCGACAAAGTTATATTAACATCATCGGGAGACGGAGGTTCTGGTACCTGGGTAGGATATGTGGGAACCGGGTGCTTTTCTCTAAGTGCGGCGAAGGTTTCAGCGGAATGTGCTGCCAGGCCGTCGTTGGAGAATAGCAGGCGTGCAGCTCCACTCACATTCCCCTCTGAAAGTTTATTTTCAATGGATTTGATTTTAGAGTATGAAAATATTAATAATAATATATAAATAATAAATAAATATTACGGGACAATTTTACACAAATCGAACTAGTCCCATGGTAAGCTCAATATCTATACTATTATAAAGTTGTAAAAATGAAATGTCTGTACATTCAAGATATTGGCACCCGCAACTTCGTTCGCGGAGGAGAAAAGGTCATAACCCTTCATTTTTTCTTCAGCGTAGTCGGTTAAAAAGTATTTTATAACCATCTCGAGATACCCAGCTACCCGTGTACCAAAAATAATCGAAATCCGTTTAGCCGATTTAGTGTGATGATGCCATAACGACACATACAAACATACAAAAAAATTAAAATAAAATGCTTTTTAATTCAGTGACCTTCAAATAGTCCGTTACAGTATTTTTTTTGAAAATATCTTTAATGTAACAGACATTTTAGTTTAACAACTTAATAATAGCTAAAAATAGAGCCTAAATTGGAAATATAAAAGAACACTCCATATTATAGAGCAATAAATATATACAATAAAATTCCTGTAAATATATAAATTATAGAATCAGACTCGGCCTTTAACAACAAACTGAAAAGTGTACTACTTGATAAATGTAACTACTCTGTCACGGAATTCATGGGTGATTGAAATATCTACGATGTTTTTATTTACATAAACAAGTAAAACTATACCTAAGACATAGTATATGTATAGATTTAAGTTAATTTTGTACCAAATAAAAAAGTCTGTAACTTGGTTGCAATAAATATCTTATCTTATCTTATCTTAATCCATACTATTATTATAAATGCGAAAGTGTGTCTGTCTGTTTGTCTGTCTGTTACCTCTTCACGCTTAAACCGCTGAACTGATTTGGTATGGAGATAGTTCGAGACCCGGGGCCGACATAGGCTACTTTTTATCCCGGAAAAATACCCTTATCCGCGATAAACGAATTTAAGGCGGACGAAGTCGCGGGCAGAAGCTAGTAGTATATAAAGTTGTTAAAACAAATGCGCTTTAGATGTGCATTCTATTTATCTATCGAAACCTTTTTGATTTTGGTGTGTCTGTAAATAATTTGTTTTAACAGTGACTCTAAAACAAAACAGAAGGCGTGCGCAGTGAAGGAAGAAAACATTAACAATAGCGCCACTTGAGAAAATAGTAAATTTAATTTTACTGTAGTTACGCTGTTTATCAAACGAGTAGGCTCCATAGCAGAATATGCCCGTAATCATCAATGATATTAAATTTTTAACATTACACGGCAAAGTTACTCAATTCTATGATATCCACAAATAAATGCCAACACATACAAAGTTCAAAGCGTTGTTTGAGACGTTACCACATGAAGTTTTTAGCAACTCCCCGCTGGAAATCTACGCAATAAAATAATTCATTTTAGCAACTCTCCTCTCTGTGAAAGATCTTGGAGAGCAACAGTTTACAGTGTGTGCCAGGATAAAGTGCACAAACGAATAGGGATGAAAGTAGATACAATTTTATCGACAAAAAATAATGAAAAAAGTTCACAACCACTATTTACTTTATTATTAATTACTAAAAAAAAATGTCGTATTCAATGTACCTTATCGAAACAAAGCAAGATATAAAACAAGCTCGGCCAAATTTCACTTTCCCGTACAAACGGAGTTTTGTTCTCATTCTAAAACTACGTGTTGGATTGTAACGAAACTTGCGTATAAAATGACTTGAGGTATATCTAGGCCTGTAATTAGTTTATATGGCTCCAGCTTATAAAACAAATGAAATAAAACAAAAACAAGTTTTGTATGAAAAACTTTAATTCGCTGTATTTTTTACTATGGTATCTGAAGCTACATAAACTAATTACAAGTCTGAAATAAAACAATTTAACGGATTATGTTGCGTATATTATCTCCAGCTCTCCATGGTCACGGGTGACACACAGTCCACCCGTAACCATGGAGAGCTGGAAAGCTTCCGAAACGTCGGGAACTCAAATGAGATAATATACGCGATATAATCCGTTAAATTGTTTTATTTCAATGAGTAATAATCGCGGAAACAGAAGAAAATATAATCAATTGTCAATAAAAATTCCATGAAATGTAAATAACAATCAATACCTATAACATTTACTTTTATTTCGTACTGTTGATCGTCCAATAAATCAAACATTAATTCGACCAATCGTAATCGATTAAGGGTGAAAATAAACAAACGTGGCCTTTTAATCCAGTACAAAGAATGTTAGTTTAACCATAATTATACTCGATTTGTTGAACGAACGCTCGTTTGTTTTTTGGTTCAAATGGTAAAAGTAATTTTTTCATAAAAATAAATGAAACGACGAGGAATGAGAAGATGATAAAAAATGAGGAGATCCGCAGAAGAACAAAGGTCGTCGACATAGCTCAAAGAGTTGCTAAACTTCAGTGGCAGTGGGCACATTGCTCGTAGAACCGATGGCCGCTGGGACAGAAAGGCTTATAAGTGGCGAACGCGTACAGGACGTCGCAGCGTGGAGAGGCCCCCAACAAGATGGACCGATAACCTGGTGAAGATCACGGGGAAACCGTTAGATGAGGGCGCCTTTGACCAGCTGTGGACGTCCTTGGGCTGAGATGACGATGACGATGACGATGATGATGATGATGAAATGAAACGAACTTTTCCCAGCCCGAGGCCCAGCTGGGCCTTTACATTTATTCGGTGTCTAGAGGTGTCTACAAAAACTCTCTTTGGCGCTTCAGCATAGTCGGGTAAAAAGTATCTTAGAACTATCCCCGGAAGTATAGCTAGACTTCCGAGGATAGTTCTAAGATACTTTTTACCCGACTATGTACCAACAATGGTTGAAATCTGTTTGGCCGTATTGACGTGATAAAGCCACTAATAAGACGGCAACAGATTTTAACTAGGTATGTATGTAGAAACCACCAAGAGACTAAAAAAAATAATTCGTATTTTTAACATTATTGGCATAGCCTACACCGCGTAGTTAATATTCGTAGTAAGTAAATATTCGTAGACTTAAAAACATCCAAGAAACAAATTTTTAAAACAACATCGTACCGCTTTATAAGTCCAGAAAAGTGTATAATCGTTCCTTGCTGATTCTAAGGTTTTTTTTATCATTCAATATTAAATAAGGCTTAAAAAATATAATATAATCGTTTTTTAAGAAGGAATCGCTTTGAAAAAAATGAATATTTTTTAAATGTCTGAAGTTTGTAACAGTTTTTCTTTTTAATATTATTAGAAAATTATTTTATGGCTTCCATTTCAACCCAAGGCTCCGCTGCGTGAAGCTCAAACAAGACACTTTTTTAATTATGAGAAATGAAAAGCTTATTTTCTCGAGCGGTGAAGTAAAAATCGAAAGGAAAATGGTAGTGTAAGCACAGCTAAAGCAACTAAATGCAGCTGAGTTACAGTCTCGTGGTAGGGCATGCGCGGGGAGCCAGCCACTCGCTAAGTCCCGCATTTATCAAGCGACCCGCCGAGCGAGGAAACGCGGGACCGACCAGCATCTCTAATCAGAAATAAAAACAAAGTAAAATAAAGTGTACATGTTAAACTGTGACGATAAACTTATAGTGACTTTTAACAAGTTCAGCTTATTTAAGCGCATTAAAGTTTGGAAAAGTATTTTTGTTTCTGAAAATATTCTGACTTTTACCAGTGTTGTGTTTAAAAGTTGTGTTTACGTGCGTGAAAGAATTATTGTCGGTAAGTTTAAACTTTGAGCAACTTTTTTTTATAGGTTACGTTTGAGTTAATGTTTTTGTGGATTTTGTTCATTACCCATCTTTTTTTCGTGCATAAGAGGTACTTTAGAATTAGTCATAGGTCAAAACTTGATTACTCTTTGAAGGATGAAGAGGCGTTGAACGGTTTCTAATGTGTAATAATCGCAGTATATATTTCTTAAATTTGTAATGCTGCGTCAGAAGTACCCTTATTTCCAATACATAAGTAGTGTAAAATTTAGTTAGAATAGACTACTCAAAAACACCTTCAAGCATTTACAGTTACAGTAATTGCATAAATGGTATTTTTAATACTCACTTAATCTACTCATCGTTTTTTTACAAAATTACATTCATCCATCGCCAATGGTCGTAAAGTATCTAAATGTTTGATTTTTAATTATTAAATAATAATTATTGGGAGTATAATTTACATTGAAAAGAAAAGATATTTTTTGGTATTTTTTTTGTTTCAAACTGTTCGTTTTTGTTGTAGAAGATTATACACCTATATATGTATTTGGTCAAAGGAAGGGTCGCCTATGCTCTGGACTGACCAGATAACAAATACTTTCCTCAACTATTGTGCTAGGAAAGCAACAGTCAGGGTTTTCTGGCGTAAAATTATTTGACATGCTACGTGACCACAACTGCTTTTCTGGTATACGACAAAGAAGAAGATATATTATGTAGTTAAACATCTAAATTATTATAAAATTGTAAAACGATCAAATTATCTTCTTCTATATACTGTCAAAACGATAAGAGAGTTTGATGTTTCCATTTCCAAGACTAATAATATAATGCGTCAAATTGCCTCATTAAATTTATTTTGTAGCGATTTTAAAATTTTCCTAAATCATGAAAATAATATCGATGTCTTACGAAAATCTTGATGTTTTACCATCACCATCTTTGTGGTTTTTAAAGTAAATTTCTTCACTAAGAAACTATATTTTTAAAATATAAAAATATGTAGCTCAATTGGCGTAGCGTGCGCCCCGGCAAGGCAAAAAGCACTGGTTTAATCGAGTCATAGTCTTGAGATTTTTCATTATTTAGATCTTTGTATTTTAAGAACATGAAAATAAAAGTTTATAGATATACTTGCAGACCCGGCAGATGCTGTCCTGCCCGAAGTTTGTGCGTTTGTTTATTTGCTGCTCCTCATCATACATTTTTGCCTTTTTGAGATTGCCTTCAGTCATTGTGATCAGAGAACCGATTTGATGATACACAGGTCCTGAATCTTTAACGTCGATGGGGAAATTCGACCATCCTTATTACGAAGTATTTTTGTTTTCTCAAACCCGCTAAGTGGGCGTTCTACTCGTATTAAAGTTTCGCTACAGACACATTTTCCCATGTTATGTTATGTTATAAAAATGTAGATTCCGACTGCAGCGCCACCTAGCGGGTCTAATGGAAGAATTTCGTGGAAAATGTTTTTATGTTCAGACATAATGACGTCTTGAGGTCCCGCTACTAATATTTTTTTCTAGATTTCGATTGCACGAACCCCGGTAGGTTCGTGCAATCGGAATCTAAAATCTATAGTCTAAAATCTAAACCATTCAGGGATTGTATGCACAAAAAAACTTTAATAAGGGTCACATCTTTTAGAACATATTACACACGTACAGAAGAATCTTCCGATTGCAGTGCCACCTACCGGGTCTAATTGTAAGTCTAAATTATCCAGGATCTCACTTAAATGCACGGAAAATATCACAAAATCCGTTTTTTCATGAAAACGCGATCACGACGCCACCTATCGGGTTCAATTGTATTCTCAAACCATCCTGAGACCAACACAAATATACACAAAATTTCATCCAAATCGGTCTCGTCATTTAGGAGGAGTTAGGTGACAAACAGACGCACAAAAGTTATATATACCTATAAAGAAAACATATTCTGTATAATTTCAGAAGTAGGTTTTTAGTAGATAGGTTTAATTGTAAGCGTGGTATAATTTATACTGACGACAGAAAAAACCCAATATACTCGATTTTTTCGGGAGGGTTTAATTTTATTTTACATTCATTTAGGGATCACCTTATGAACCGATAATTATCCGACTCTGGAATACGTTATCGGTTTTTTTGTTCGTTTCTCTGACCAGCAATTAATCCCATTATCTCCTGATGGCAAGTGCCTTCAAAGGACCTAAATTATACTTATTAGGTAATATACACGACGGGAACAAGTTCCGCATTAAAATCATATATGTATGATTAATAAATAATCAGTAACTGAAATAGGTATTGCTAATTTACTTACAGTACATAGAGTGGTTAAGACAGATGAAACATATTTTTTTAATTCTTGTACATATACCGATATTTGTTGCAATGCTATTAGACTATTGAATTCAACATAATACTTTTATATGCCTACGATATTTAGTTATGATATAAAACAAGGTAATAGCAATAAATGACATTATTATTACAAATTGTTAATGACTTTAATGTAACGATAACAAAGTACACGAACAGTTAACAAACTAAAGAAAATAATACATGTGTTTGAATCTGTTATTATAAATGTAATCCAATAGTCTGCTAACATTGCGACACATCCCGGAATATCAGAATTATAAAAAAATATAAATATTTTTTGGCTGTATTAACCACTCTTTGTTAAGTCCTCACTCAAATTTAAGGTAAATTAGCACTACCTATTCCGGTCACTAGGTAAACAGATTATGTGACCTAAATTGCCCAACCAAGTTTTTTTGAACTGACATATTTTTAGAACTTTTAAAATAAAGCGTTTAAGAGTCCTCTTAGCGCAGGCCCACCTACCTACCCACCTACCTACCCACCTACCCACCTACCCATCTATACCTACCTACCCACCTACCTACCCATCCACCTACCTACCCACTCATCTACCTATCCACCTACCTGTGTACGCAGTCGCCGTCGCAGTCGCAGTCGCAGTCACAGTCGCACAGTCGCAATCGCAATGTAACGAGCGGCACGGGACACTTTTTTGTTTGTGCAGCCGGGGGGGTGGCCGGGCGTTCATCGATTTATAAGACGTTATCACGTCAAAAACGGTTGATAGCATTTGTATGGACAAACTGATGGCAACTACCCCTCTTAATCAAATCAATTAGGTTAAACAGTACAATTTATATATAAATTCGGAGAGATTTTGAGTTTCAGGGAAGCGCAAATTGGAAAATGAAACAGTAGTGTTGAGTTACTCTGTTGGTAACACTTCCTGGCTTTTGTATCATCTCCTAACAAAACAAAAAACATCATTTTTTGTTTCCCATTTCTCTTTTGGTCAAATAGACCAATTTAGAGGTTCTGATATAGGTGCCTCGCAATTGAAAAGGAATGTATGTAATTAAAATATTAACTGCCGTCGTTTAATAGATAAAATTAGAGATTGGCCTCGTGGGTCAACATATATAAATACCATACAATATACCCGATGTCAATATTCGAATATATTTAGCCAGATTTAGAAGCGATTGTCAGCTTTTCCATTACATACTTTATTTCTGCAAGAAGTGTCCATAATTCAGTGAAATATTACAATTGTTTTCACCTACCATAATTCAAACGGGTGCGAAAACGTCCGGCAAGTGGATTCTGCATAGAAGATAAAAGTGTCGTCATAAATATCTGTCAAGAATAAAGGGACGCGGCGGAAACGTCTCAAAGTAATAGCTAAACATTATTTCAGATTATTCCAAGTTGAATTTTCCAGATGCTTAAAATAATTAGATTAATTGACCGCTATGAGTTACAGATTTGTATAGAATATAATCGAGTTTTTATAGCCAAAACAGTTGTTATACAAACAGTTGTACGCAGTGATTCTTCACTGCTATCTTTTGAGTTATTGGACACTTGTTGGCGTTAAATGCGACCGTGAATGTAAAATGTAATGTTTGAAAGCCATTTCGTGTGGAAAATGCTTCACCGAATAAATACATTTTAAGCACGCATTTGTCTTTGAAAGGTAATCCTTGCTTTTGCAAGACACTTGTTGCCGTTTGAACTGGTTATCGTGCTATCTAGTCGGACTTTTATTTGTCCTTGGAGTAAAATTGTAAGTTTAGTGGGGTAATTTCAGATATAGTACATGCGAAAGTGAATGTAAAATGTAATGCATAAAAACTATTTCGTAAACACGGATTTTTCTTTGATACACTGGTTATCGTGCTATCTAGTCGTACCTCCATTTGTTCTAAGGTAGTATTTCGTCCTTGTATTTTGCGGAACACTTAGTGTCGTTTAAACTGGCTGTAGTGCTATATAATCGAATGTTTTACTTTGGTTACTTACGTTCGTAGCTTTTAATTGTTCTTGACATAAAATTGTTAGTGAACTAGGGTAATTTCAAATAGATTAAATATGATGGTGAATGTAAAATGAAATGCATAAAAGCCATTTCACCCGGAAAAGGCTTCATTGTAAAAATACATTTTAAGCACGAATCTTTCTTTGATACACTGAACGAGCTATATCTAGTCGTAACTTTATTTGTTCTTAGAGTAAAATTATAAGTGTTGTGGCGTTATTTAAAATACAATAAAGCGGAAGTAAAATGTAATAAAATGAAATGAAATGATTTATTTCGGACATAATTAACACACTAATATTAGTATTATACACACGACCTTATTATATTATTTTTACTATTATTATTGTTAGTAAACACATACATTAATAGGTAATAAGTTAGTAAAACATGAAATGCTCATTGGATTTCTCATGCACGCCCATCCAATGAGTGAGAAGAGGGCTGTCCGTCCTTACCGCAACGATCCTTAAGGGAGTGTTGGTGCTGCCCCGCACTCGCTGCCACAGGGACGCCACGCGCTTGCACAGCACGGCATGGAAGCCGTCGGTGCTACAAACAGCGAACATCCCTGATGCACTACATCGCCAAGGCAGCCCCAACAACCTCCCAAAGGCGTTATTGTATTGCACACGCAGAGCACTGAGGGTTTTTTTGGTGTAGTTGCTCCACAGGTTGCACGTGTAAAGATTTTGGCAATATGTTTCAAGCTCTAAGCTTTTTTGTCTGGAAAATACTTCATTGTAAAAATACAAATATTAAACACGGATTTGTCTTTGATACACTGGTTATCGTGCTATCTAGTCGTACCTCTATTTGTTCTAAGGTAGTATTGCGTGCTTGTATTTTGCGGGACTCTTATTGCCGTTTAAACTGACAGTAGTGCTATCTAGTCGTATGTTTTACTTTGGTTACTTACGTTCGTAGCTTTTAATTGTTCTTGAAATAAAAAAGTGTAAGTGAACGGGGGTAATTTCAAATACAGCTTTCGCATTTTTTCATAAAAAGCAAACCAAAGTTGTGCTACGCAATATTTACTTTCACATAGTTTTGCTTAAAGTGGTGTGCTTATTTAGGTTACTGGGGCTGATAATTACATGGTATAATAATAACTTCACTTATGTTAAGGATGTAGGTATAGGGGAGACCGGGGCTTCCATTAACTGAGATAAGTTTAGTATTAACAAGCAAATTCCTAAGAAACTACGATAGCACATCAATAGCGACACTTGGAATTTATATATATATCAATTATTTGTTAAATTAAATCCAACGATTTGTTTATGGAATAGTTTGGACATCAACAAGACAATGTTTGAATGTATTGGAGTTATAAAGAAAAATATACATTTTGTGAATTCACGCCTCGGTCTCCACTACTTACCTACAATCCACGCGCGAGCTGCAAAGGGAAACAGCCGATGTGCGTCGAATCCGGCCGTAGCTTCATGCTCATACCCTTATTTAGTAACAGTGTCGACCTTAAAGCTGCACCAGGCGCAGTATGTTCATCGAACAGTTTTCGAAACATTGTAATACGTTTATTTATATGGTTTCCAAAGAAATATGAATAATAATTTTGAAACCATACACTACAACCCTGCAGGGACTAACTCGATTCGAAACATGATACTCGTAAAGCATTTTTGCTCGATAGAAATATACATCTATTCCTCTTCTTAAATAAGATTTATTTATAACTCTTTTTTTATTAGAGACTAACATAGAAATTACATCAGAAATTGTGTAATCTTATTTTCAGTAGGAATAATCGATTTAATTTTTTAAAACTTACACAATTAAAAGCAATTTGATAAAAATGATAACCGCTGCCGTAATAGAGGCCGCCGGCCTCCCTGCTCAGTGCCGCACTGCCGTAATAATGAAAGAAGGTATGTACACACACACACATCTATCGTATAATAATATAAATACAAAATATATATATTGTACCCTTACAAAATATCAACACAGACAATCAATCAATGTTGATATTTCTGAGGGAAAATGTTTGGGCAACATGTGCTTGAGATATAACTTACTTTCAAGTATGATTGGTTTTACTCACAACCGACCAACTATCATTCTACTCGTAGTACCTCCGATACAGTCCTTTTGAAACGTTCAAGATATGTGTGTCATTATATATTATTAATAAGTTTCGCATCATTACTTTAATTTATTAAAAATACCCCAGTGCTTTAAGACGAAGGTCTTCGAACAGTGCGTGTTGCCAGTGATTAAGGAGCTGAGACATGATCGTTCACAATGGGACTCATAAGGTGGCTCAGAGTTACGCAACGTGCAATGTTAAGGGCTATGCTCATGGTTTCTCTTCGTGATAGAATCAGAAATGAGGATATCCGCAAAAGATTCAAAGAAAATACGACATAGCTCACAGGATTGCATCGTTGAAGTGGCAATGGGCGGGCCATGGCCCGGAGAACGGATAGCCGTTGGGGCAGTAATTTTCTGGAGTGGAGACCACGCATAGGAAAGCACAGCGTAGGACGACCCCCGCCTAGGTGGACGGATGCCCTGTGGCGAGATATAGGGGAGGCCTATGTTCAGCAGTGGACGTCCGTTGCTGATAGATTTTATTTATTTTTTATATGCTGATTATTGATATTTATTTATTGTCATATATATTGGATTGCATTTTAATCTGCAAAAAATATTTTCATAAATTGAGTGCTTGAGAAGCCAAATAATACGAGTAGATTACGTCTCTAATGAAATGGGAGCATCTCATGTATGTTAGATTTGAGGGCATTAAAATATACAACTGGCAGTCCAAGTGAGTTTAAACTTCGCAGCGATGAGTTCCAGACTATTCTGACGTTTCAATGAAGCGAATCAAGATAAAAAAGTTATAAAAAGGATTTTTGTACGCAATTAATAAAATAATAAACTTGGAGAAAATTAGCTCTGAGCTTGCTTATCTGGATGATTTTCGTTTTCTAAAGCCAACGGACCTTATGGTTAAAAGACGGCAAATTAATCTTTCAAACTGAAGGTCCCATTTAAACTTTAATTTTTTTGCGACACTTTCACGACCGAGATTTTTGTAACGCTATACGCAGCTGCGTATGTCGTCAACCAAAACTTACTACGAGCTGAGCGCCCACCTAGCGGGTTCATGGTCACGGTCAAGTGAGAGTCTGACTCGCGCACCGAGGGTTCCGTACAAACTTTCATTTATTCCGACTTAACTGGCCGGTTGAGTTAAGCTTGCTTTTTCGAGGGGCAAACTTAACCAAACCGGGTTATTCAAAAATGATTTTTGGTGATTAAACAAGAAATGGCTATAATTTGCTTGCAATATTCATATTAAATGATATAATAGGGAATATGCATGATTTTTTATTTTTGCTTTATTTTAGCTCATTCAGGTGACAAACATTAGACACAAATAGTTTTTTGAATAACTATAAAAAAAACCAAGATATAAGCCATCAAACATTTCATTCTATCTTTTTCTAGCCAAACGGAATTTAATATGGAGTTTATATGGCCGGCGTAGACTATGACGTAACAGTACATATCGGACCTCTCTGTCAAATCGCCGTCTAATTAGCAGTTTAAAATGCCTATATCATTCGTATTTCTTGGCTGATTTTAATTTTGATTTCACTTTTTGAAATCGTTTTTACGGCATTTTCATATTTTGTTACGAAAAGCGATAAAAAAATTCATGCATGTACCCTATTCAAGGAAATTACATATTTTTCGCTTGGTTAACTTCGGAGATAATACCCTACCTAGTAGCTGGATTTTTAATATTTTGCCTAATTTTGATTACGGAATCAAAATTAGGAAAAAAATTAAAAGTCCATGTGACACGAAAGTTGTCATATAAATTGTATGAATAATTTTCGTGCCCGCCTTAACTATTTATCTATCAGCCTTCCCTATAGCTCGCCACAGGGTGCGATCCTGCGCAGACATCATCTACCGACTCCCCGCGACCCTTACGAGGTCATCCGTCCACCAAGTCAGGGGCCGTGCTACGCTGCGCTTTCCTATGCGTGGTCACCACTCCAACACTTTACTGCCCCAACGTCCATCCGTTCTCCGGGCTACATGGCCCGCCCATTGTCACTTTAACGATGCAATCCTGTGAGCTATGTCGGTTACTTTGAATCTTCTGCGGATATCCTCATTTCTGATTCTATCACGATGAGAAACCCCTAGCATCGCCCTTTTCATTGCACGTTGCGTTACTCTGAGCCGCCTTATGAGCCCTATTGTGAACGACCATATCTCAGATTCGTAGGTCATAGCAACACGCAGTGTTCGAAGACTTCAAGCAGAAAATATAACAAACAAGACATAGTGTGCAAGGGCTTCATTATTTTATTTTAATAAAACCAAGCAGCATTTTACAAATGAGGCGTACTGAGGAGAAAATAAACTATGCAAATAAAGACTCCGAGACTACCTCATTACTAATTATAATATTTTAAAAACAAAGACTATTAAACTACTTTTTAACAGATGAGATATTTTTACACAGTTCGGAAATTAATGTTTTGCAGTCTTGTGTCTTGCTTGTTCCTTGATGAGATGTGTTACAGGATCCCAAGCTGGTGGTAGCGGCAACCCATCTTCTCTATAGAATTTAGGATACTTTTTAATCTCAATAGCCTAGCGTAGCATTCAGGGAAAATATATTTTCGCCTTGGCAAGGATAGAAGGATTATCAAACTTAATTGAATGTTTTGGTTTATCAATGGCATGTTCACAGACTGCAGACCTATTACATCGACGGTCCTTGACATCTGCTATGTGATCCTTCACCCGGGTTGATACACTGCGTTTCGTTTGACCAATGTATGAAAGACCACACTCGCAGTCCAGCTTAAAAATGCCTGCACTCTTACGCGATATAATCCGTTAAATTGTTTTATTTAAAAGAGTAATAATCGTGGAAACAGAAGACAATATTAAGAATAGTATGTAGTAACAATACAATATGAAACATTTAATACAATTTACTTGTTCCAATATTAGATCAGCGTTTGACACCGATGTAATTGGAAACGTTTTAATGCTATTACCAATAAGTTTACATTTTCTCTCCCTAAAGTCCAGTGGGAGTTAGGGAGGGTGTTTAATACCCAGTCCTCGTTCAAGTTGCTAGTAGTTACTAGAGAGTGCTAAATAGACACGAAGTCGGAGGTCAAATTCGATGTGCCAAATGAGAAATTGCTTTGATTTATCCGAGATATGATCATTATATGTCCAATTTTAGGATGCTATATTTAAATTGTTATACAGTGTAATTGATATATTCCGGCGTTACTTTGCAGGATTCCGTATTAGATTAATTTATTAAAGTTCCTTTGCTTTTCAGCGAAATAGTGTCTTGGTTAGATGTGACAATAAATTGTGCTCATCAATAAACAGAAAAAATTTGCTCACACGCGCATGCGTGAACGTGTTCTACAGATATATCCATTACAGTACGATTATTTTGAGTTTACCATTGACATATGCTTTTATTCCATTGGATATTCGACTTTAACACTAATACAAAAGGGTTTCTATTACAAACAAACGATGTTTAGGCAGTGTGTAAGTAATATAAACTATTTAACATTAGTGTTAAAATCGAATATCCAATGGAATAAAAGCGCATGTCAGTGGTAAACTCAAAGTAATCGTACTGTAATCTGTTATACAGCGTCTTTTCTTGAAAGGCTAACCTTTTAACCCGTTGAGGGCCTCGATGAAAGCTTAGTAATATACCACTGTCTTTGTGTTTTAACGTGGTATTTTACAATATGAGTGAAACTTCGAGTAATGTGTGAATTGCAATCACCGAGTTGTCCTTTTTTTGTATGACAAGGCATAACATGTCACAGGATGTTACTAAGTCTTATCTGTCTTTGGAAAGGGCCTATGCACATCGCGTTTTAGGAACGCACGTCGAAAGCGCGTTTTTCATTCTATAGAGTAGTATACCCATATGAATAGCATTGCGTGCGTATCACGTTTGTATCGATACAAACGCGCGTCTCCGGTGCGATTAAAAAACACTATGTGCATAGTCACAAAAGGTACAATCTCGTAATTTGAATCAAATGATGAATTGAAAACATTTGTCAAATTAAATGAAATTCGACTTTGTACAGATAACATAAAAGGCTCACATTTAACACAATGTCATCCATAAAACGTCACAGGTTTGCCAGCTTTGTTGTGCAACAACAGTGATTTGATACAATTTAGTTGGTCCGATATTGGATTGCAATATATCGGATAATGTGAGAACGCTGTAAGTCGGATAGTAAATGGGTTTTCATTTTCTCGCTTGCCAGTCCAGTGGGGATAGTAAAAGGTTCACATAAGCGCGAGGTTTAACACCCCTGCCCCTATCGTGTGGCCACATGTCACTAGAGTGCACTCAATGGAGATGAACGTTATTGAAGTTGCATGCTTCATGTATCTACTCGTACGTACATACAGAGCAATACGTTTTAATGAAGTTTTTCAACAGCTGAAAGCATTGAAAGAGCATATTCATTCATTAAAATTCATGAAAAAAGCTTTGCACAGTAAGATATTAACAGTGGATGTTCATGACCCTCGACATTTGGAAATATTTTCATAAATGTTTTTTTTTATTAAAACCGGCTCCAAAACATAGTTAAAAGTAAAAAATTAAGTAATTTAGGTCCATCAATTTACTTTCCATAGACTTTTTTTGACTAAATCTATACCATATAGATATATCCTGACTTGGTGACAATGGCACCACCGCAGGAGTATACTCTTTGGAATAAAAAAAAAACATTTTGAAAATCGACCCATAATTAATAGATATATCGGTGAACAGATAAAAAAAATGGTTTCCCCTCATCTGGCTTACATTTTTTGTCATAAATCATCATTTGGCATAACGCATTTTTTTCTGAACCCGTGAACTTTTCAGGATTGTTGTAAAACAAACCTAGCCTAACCTATTTAACAGGATGATGCTTTAAAAAGACCTGAAAAATGTACAGTTTCAGAAAAAAAAAATATGCCAAACGATAAATTATGCCAAATGATGACTATGCGAGATTATGGAACATAGAACCTAATCCGTTTTTGTCGTCGGTTGAAAAGTTATATACCTAATGATGAGAATAGGCTCTATTTGTGAATTATTTTATACACCATACCTATTTAAGATCCAATGTTAGACGCGATTAACACTCTGTACATAACATTCGAGAAAAGGGACACTGACATTTAATACAACTTTACGAGCAACCTTATTGCTTAATAATGCGATGTAGCCAAAATAATTGGGCCGGTGTTTCTCTTACACAGGTAAAAATAAACTATTTTCCAACTACCCAACTTAGTCTGGATTAAACTAAACTGGTAAAAGGCTTATTCGGAGATTCGGACATATATTTTAGAAATAAACCTTATTACATATTGGTCGATTCGCCCGCATTAAAATTATATCTGCGTACGTAACTTAACACTTAACAAATTAAACTGGAATAATTATTTTGGGTACCGTGGGTGGCATAATAACCTTCAACTCTACTTACATAGAGCGGAGTTCAAAAAGTTGGAGACGTTACCTCACGTAATTAAATCTATGGAAGTTTCCGGTGTGCGACAAACAATTTGCCACACAGCTTTACCTACTAGGTATTGAATATTTTCGTCACACAACAGAATATTTCACTTTCATCGGGTAAGCTGAGGGTGTTTCAACCGCTAGTGCTTTTGTGTTACAAAATATTCTCAGATGCGATGACTAATCAATCAACTTTAAATGGAAACTTTAAGTTAAGTTTCGATTTTCTCCATTACGGATATTTATCATCGCATCTGTGAATATTTCGTACAGCAAAACCCAAGTAATATGGTGCGTGACAAAGCGCTTAACATGTAGAAGATATTATTGCTTAATCCACGCGCCTTATAACTTCGGTCTTGCTATAACACAAAAGCGGCCTTACCCAGTTACGGCTAATGATGTTCTAACTTTATGGGCCTCACCCTAATAATATTCCAAAAATATAATATACGAAAACAAAATGTTTGTTTATTAATAAAGTAGGTAATTATAACTATGAAAGTTAATCTCGACCAATGTAGAATAAGTACCTAGGGAGCATCACAACTTTTGACGAGTTCAGTGTTTCATCAAACTTTTCATTAAATTCTAGCTCGAAACAGAAACTCAATAATTGCTTCCATTACTCTCATGCAGTGCTTGATAATAATTTCAAGTAAGGGAGCGACCACATCGATGCTCAAAATACGCTGCCGTGCCGCAAAACAGTGACGTAATTTATACGTCATGATTATCATTACCTATATATAATTTGATTAATCACTGTTTTTACGTTTTGTACATTAGTCAGCTTTTTGTAAACTCGCTTAGGTCCCTAAGCGTAAAAAAATCATGACAATTAAATTAACCTCAGGGTTATGGGGCGGGAGGGCTATGGTTATTTCTTCCTCTGCCAACAAAGTTGCTTTTCTAGTCTTTATATATTACTATTTTTACCTTTAAGGAAATCCTAGAAAATGTAACACAGCTGTATATTTATAGGTAGGTTTCCCTGTACGTATGTACAACATTATATAGCTACCTTATAAAACCTCATTGATCCGATTTCGGTCCCCATTTCCTCGTACACAATCAGTGCGTGCGTAAGCTCTGATTTATCTCTTAAGGTGCTTATCGTCAATGACTGATTCACAATGATTTTTATTCTATAGTACAGGGTGACTCCTATGTCGTGAACAGATTTTTTTTGTAAGTTAGAAAAAAAATCTGCCTAACCTTAACATGGCTAATTGCTTAGAGTGATAATTTGGCAAGATGGCAATGTGTCTGGCAATCGAATCTGTTTTTCGTAAGAGAGTCAAATATCTATATACGATAAAGACAAATAGAGTACTCTAACTATAACACTTTAGATAAAAACGCTTTTCAAGCATGAAATAAATCAAGGCAAATTTTCTCTCGTTCAATAGTGTTTTTAGTTATGATTTATGATAATCGGATTAGCTGTTTGATTTCCATCGGCTTTATTTTGTGTGTATAAGTTTCTATATCGTTTTAACAGTTTTTAGGGTTCCGTACCAAAAAGATTAAAAACTCTGTCAGTCTGTCCGACTATTAGAGCGCCATATCTCAAAAATCACTTATGCTTTCTATTTGAAATTTGGAGTATTTATAAACATTATCAGCCCACATTTATTTGGATGAAAACATTATAAAACATATTTTTAGTTTTTAAAAAACGGCGAATATTTTTTGTAAAAAAAAAACTTAAAACAATTTTTATTTTATTGTGTATTGATTTCGTATTATTAAGGAAAATGTAAAAAAAACCACCATTCCCCCTTTTATCTTCGAAGTTTACCAAATGAAAATTTTGAAATTTTCACCATTTGTATAAATAAACATAAGTATTACACGAAAATGATAACTGTCTCTAACTAGCTATTTTTTTTTATTTTCAAAAACCTATTTGAACTGCCCAGTTGCGCTAAGTTTGTTTGCACCTCATGTGTATGCAATGATTAGATATAAATCAATAAAAAAAAGGTCAAACTTTAAGGCAGGAGCATCGTGCTCAGGAATTAGCGAAATATTTTTAGTCCGTATATAGCGATACCGAGCCTCATCTCGACGCGGATGCGGCGGCGGAGAGCGGCGCGTTGCCGAGTGCGCGCGTACATGTAGCGCGTCTACAGCTGCAGGACGTACGCGCCCCGCTCCGTCGCCTCAAGCCCAAGCATTCTGCGGGCCCTGACGGCATTCCACCTTATGTCGTAAGAGACTGCAGGGAGCCTTGCGGAGCCTCTCTTACATATTTTTTATTTGTGCCAAATATGTATCCGGAATGCTGGAAGATGACACGTGTAACACCCGTTCCGAAGGGAAATTTAGGTACTGACGTAGCGGATTCCGAACGGTGGCGGTTCTGTCAACGTTTGCGAAAGTGTTCGAATCAGTGATGCACGCTGTTATGTACCATCAGGTGAGGCGAGAGTGAGCGAAACACAACATGGGTTTAGACCGGGCCGCCGCACGGAAAGCAATCTGCTGTGCTTTATGAATTACACGGCTCCTGAGCTAGACCGTTTAGGCGGGCAGGTAGATATTGCATACCTCCACTTTAGGAAGGCGTTCGATATCGTGGACAATGACATATTGATGGCAAAACTAGCTGGTTTTGGCTTCACACCACGACTTCTAAAATTTTTCGCAAACTTTTTGAAGAACCGAAAGCAATATGTCGATTACCAAGGCTATGTTTCAGACTGTTATCGAACTTAATCTGGAGTAAGTCATTGCAGCAACCTGGGACCTCTAAACTTTACCCTTATGATCAATGATCTACCAGATGTTGTTGAATATGCTACTTGCCTGCTATTCGCAGATGACCTCAAACTGTGTTTGAAAGTTAGCAGTACAAGTGATTGTGAAAAGTTACAATATGACATTGATAGGATTGTGAATTGGAGTCATAAAAATAAATTATATTTCAACTTATCAAAATGCAGTATAATGACATGCAGTAGAGCCATTTCCCCTTTGCACCACGGTTACAATGTAGGTAGGCAGCCGGCCACGCGCGTGTCAGCCGTACGGGATCTGGGATTACACGTCGAGTCGGACCTGTCCTTCCGGAATCACATAAAGGAAACTTGTAAGAGAGCTTTTAGGAATTTAGGTTTCATATTGCATCAGACAAGGAACTTCCATAATACCGCAGCAGTGAAGGCCCTATACAATGCTCTAGTTAGGAGTAGGCTGGAAAGCGGCGCAATAGTATGGAACCCTCACGAGACAAAATACAACGCAATGGTAGAGAAGATACAGAATAAGTTCATCAGGTATCTGTATCTCAAGGAATACGGGGTATATCCGTTTTATCCACTGATGTACCTGACTCTTTTTGTTCTTGGGATGGTAGGATATACCAAGTTGGAAGTTAGAAGGAACTTAGTACTAGTTACCTATGTATTTAAGGTGTTACGGGGTAGACTACACAACCCTACGGTGTTAGAGTCACTGAGACTGGCGGTGCCGCGCGGGCCGCCTCGGAGACACCGCGCGCCGTGCGTGCTCGCGCGCCCGTCGACGCGCACCAACTTGCTCGTAAATGCGCCACTAGTCAGGAACATGCTGAACCGGATCTCAAATAAAATTGATCTGTTTAAATGTTCTCTGACTGAATTCACAAAGGTCGCATGTGAATTACTGTGTTATCCAGATAGAAATTAAGTATGTGTTATATTTGTTAAATTAATGTGTGTCTTTCAATCATGCCATGTCTTTTTGTTTCTAGTTCTTTGTTATTGTGTTTTATGTATTACGTGTTGGATTACTCTGTAAATGATATGTATACCTATTTAATAAAATATATATATATATATATATATATTAGGTGCGAACTTAACCCAACCGGATCCGGATAATAGTGTTAGGGTAAGTGAAAATTTGTACGGAACCCTCGGTGCGCGAGTCCAACTCGCACTTAGCCGATTTTTTATTTAGAAAATTAACGTACGATCGTTACAGTAGGTAGACGCTAGAAAATAAAAATGGTAGACTATTTAAAGAGAATGCAACAATCTAATTCAAGGGATAATAGCGGGGCAGATTGAAAGAGGACGCGAAAAGGGCGGGTTGAGAAACAATTATTTAAGTCAGATTTAAGTAAATGTAGTCGCGTCGTATAAGGAAGTGAAGAGGACTTGCACAGAGGGTTTAAAGCTATAAGATTCAGAGACAAACTTACAATGGTCTATTTTTAGCCGACTTAAGAAAAGACGTCAATTATATCTATTGTACTCCCATTGTTAAATGGACGGCTCATTTGTTTCTTTCAAAGAACATGTAAATTATACGGTGTAGTGCTTTATAGACAAGACACACATCATAATCCAATCGAAAGCTCCAAATTACTCACTTCAGTTATCGCTACTATTGAGTATACATTAATTAATGTTACAGTTTAATTAACTTTTTTAACTGACTTCAGTTGCGTTTGGTTCCAAACTCGATGTTTTTTGTTTGTGTGTGATGTATTTATATTGTGTGCGTTTGTAGTAACAGAAACATTTCGGTAGTGTGCTGTACATATTTACTTCGCCAACCAGTTAAACGTCCACGAAAATGTGTTCGGTAATGACACGGCTTGTGTGGTGGTTAAATGTTCTAAGATCGTAGGAGATAAGTTAGTAAAGGTAAGTAAATATGTGTAGATGTTTATATACGTATACACTAGAGGATGATGGCTACAGAACTTCATGAACTTACCATTTTAGTAGTCCATACACTTTTTATCAAATTACAAAGGACTTCTAACGGTGGCTAAATAAACAGCCCAGCTTTTAGGAATAAGAAAAAGTCTATCCCATGAGTAATTTAGTTTGCTTCGCTTTTACTTTTGGGGTAAGTTAAATATCGTTTACTTTGGCTGAAAGCCTCATAGTTAGGTATGCTTTCTGATTGATATGTACAGTGTGACATTTGTTGAACTTTGGAAAATGTCTAGGGTATTATAAATATTCTGGTCAGCAACGTTCGCTGGATTTAGCGTCCTCATTTTTCCACGAGCCCGTACGACAAAATACGTGAGGATATTTTAACTGAAAACTGGATGTTAGCATGCCAAATCATGCTCAATGGATGATGGTTTAGTGATTATAAGTGTATAATTGGTATGAGTTTTTAAACTGTACGTAAAATGGATGTATTTTTACACACAATTTGTTTTGACTATGACTAAAGTAGGGTTAAGTAGGCGCCCCAATCCAAAGAAATGCACTAACGATGAAAAAAGCTATGTTGCTAGACTTTTTAATGTGTCCTGCATACAGGAGGTGCGAGAATAATTATTGTAATCGCCTATAACTCGAAAATGAATGAAGTATGTTTACTCGTGATACTTTCATTTTTATAGATACACTTCAGATTTTAGTATTTGTAGTTTTAGGTATACAATTGAAGCTCAATATTTCCTTAACCGTACTTTAAATCGTAAAATAATTGATACACACACATGGTGATTTTCAAAAACCTAGTTTATGATAACTAAGTGATGCTGTCGGTAGGTTAAATAATAGGTATACATCCTACCTTTTTAACGCGTTCACGGACACATGACCATATAGAAAATAGCATGATGGACACACATAGAAACATTTCTACAGCTACAGACGGACTGTCACATTTACTTGTTGTTAAATATTGTGTGTGCCATAACAGTGATGATATCCTTATCCTTACTTCCTAACCCAAATCCTTACTATATTATAAACGTGAAAGTATGTATGTACGTTCCACAAAAACTACTGGCCGATTTTTTATGAAACTTTTCAGTTATATCAGAATAAGACACAGGCTATGTCAAATTTCATCCGTTTTACGGACGAAGGGATGAATTTTTTTATGGACAGTAAATAGTTTTTACGCTAGGAACTTGAAATCTTGGTAATATGCTTCACATTTGAATTAGTAAAATATCGAGTTTTGGGGAAAGACATAAGCTACTTTATATCCCGGATAAAATACCTTTCATCCGCGATAAACGAATCTAAGGCGGACGAAGTCGCGGACGGCCGCTATTAAGTACATAATTTCATACTTCTTCATATCATTTATTGTAGCAGTATGACCACGGTGATGACCGTGATGCGTCATAGTACCCGTCATTCCCTTTAATTGGGTAGTGCATAAAATTGAGGTTACTTTGAAGCTGTTGCTAGCACTAGGGAGCTTTGTGATGTGCATATACGGTACAAGATACTTGCCATCATGTAAAAACTATGAGCAGTGTTCGGTTGTAGACAGAGTGACAGTTATATGAAGATGGAAATCATCGGTCACAGCCGTAGTCAGCTGGTTGCTGAAGGCGACCAAAAAGCCGACGCGTGAAGTAGGTGGCACTCTTTCTTACGCCAGGGCGGAGAGGCTGGTTTACCCGCAAATTTGGAGCAGATCGGCTCTACAGTAAAATTATCTTAGGCACTGTAATGTTGTGCTTAAAATAAAGTAGTTAAAATATTCTATTACCAGTATTTTTAACTGGAAACTAGCATTAGTAATAGCTTTTCTTATGACAAATAACATCATGAAACATATGCACGCCTACCAAACACTAATACTGAAGTTAGGCTATGTTCTCGAACTATGTCAGTTGTGAACTGCTGTCAGCAACAGTATCGTAATAAGACTATTAAAAAACTACAAAAGTAAAACCTTAACATGACAAATATAAATATAGAATGGTTAATAAACCTAAACGTTACATCAGTCAAAGGATACACAGTAAAATCAGAAATGGAAAAATAATAATTACTTAGTCAAATCTTTTCATTGGGCAACTTTAAATAATATATACTAAATTAAAATATTGGAAGAGTTCTTTCGGAGAAACGAAAAAGGTCTGATCAATAATAATTTTTGACGAAACAAACATCAGGTAAACATTTTTCGGAATTGAGATACCTAAAAACGTACGGGTAAATTCGAGGAATTAATTGAAGATGTTTTTAAATATACTACACCCAGCCGCCATGTTCGTGGTAGTTAGGCCGCAGTTTCAATACCCCACTAGCCAACTAAAACTTACACCATGTCAAACTTACTTTACAAGTACAACTGTCCGTAACTCCGCCGCTGAAGATTTAGTTGGAGATACTTTGACGATGCGCAGACACTTATATTTCTGAACAAAAGAGCGAAAACTAATAGAAAAAAACTACTTTTTAGGGTTCCGTACACAAAGGGTAAAATGCGGGACCCTATTACAAAGACTTCGCTGTCCGACTGTCTGTCTGTCTGTCTGTCTGTCTGTCTGTTTGTTTGTCTGTTACCAGGCTATATCTCAAGAACCGTGATAGCTAGACAGTTGGCATTTTCACAATTTTTTTTGTTGCCACTATAAGAACAAATACTAAAAACAGTAAAATTGTATGTGTCTGTCTATATCAGTAACCAATATAAAATGATCAAACGCCGCGTACATTTTGCTTAGGAGTAGGGATCTGCTAACATACGGCCTCCGGACTTCGTGGATACGGCCGTTTGTAACGTATTTTTGTACGCTCGGTGCACGAGTCCGACTCGCACTTGGCTGATTTTTATGGTTTTGGAGTTAGTTAGATCCTGTTCTGCTATTTGCGTGAATTATACAGTAGTATGTATACATTTTGACCCTACGAACCTACATTTACCCTTAGGCAGAAATAATAAGTGCTCTATGCTCATTAGCATTTAATATGTTTTATTTAAAAAAACAAATTTTCTTTTAAGTTAATGTGGTTACATTGCGTCAGAATAAACAGGCAGGAGATTGTGAATCTGAAGCCGTTCTCCGACAGTCGCTTTGTCGTCGGATAGTTCGTCGACAGAAGGTTTCGTCTACGGGTATTTCGACGACAACACTTATCTCCGATGAACGATTCCTCGACAAAACGTTTCGCGTCTACAGGTGTTTCGACGACAGCACTTTTCTCCGATGAACGATTCACCGACAGAACTTTTTACCGATGCGTGCCAACGTGTAAGGTATACACGACAAACGAGCAGCCGACAAATCTTTTAGTCGATATGTGTTTCGTCGACAAGTCAGCCACCGACAAACCAGCCGCCGACAAATCTTTTGTCGATGCATGTTTCGACGACAGCACTTTTCAACGACAGACCGATCACCGACAAACCTCTTGGTCGATTCGTGTCTTGTCAACAAAACAGCTACCGACGAACCAGGCGCTGACAAACCATTTTGTACGTTGAAGCACGCATCGGTAAAAAAATCTGTCGGCAAATCGTTCATCGGAGAAAAGTGCTGTCGTCGAAACAATCGTAGGCGAAACGTTCTGTCGACGAAGTATCCGGCGGGGAACGCTACCGTTGTGGCCCTGCCTCCTGCCTGTTTATTGTGATAGAGATGGCTTCATGTGTCACTGTTCTCCTCCAAGTACAACGCCGTGGATCGGAAGCAGTGGAAAACTGGGAGGAAAGGAAAGGGTCCAAGAAGAAGTAGGTATGTAACGGTAATAACTATTTATACGTTGTACTTACGACGTTTTTGAACTACATTACTGTTCGAGAAAACTTTGAAAATTAATACTGCTACTTATTACTCGACTACGCTGAAGAATAAAAGAGGGTTATGATTTTTTTTCTTCTCCGCTGTCGAAGTTGCGGGCAGAAGTTGTTGATAAAACTGTTAACAATAGTTAAAGCTATCGCCAATTAACATTTATGTACGTACTTATATAATACATGCAAGCATAAGTATTTATACGTAACAAAAATTAAGTTTGTGAAAGTAAGTAAGCATTTTGAAACGATTGAGGATATATAAATATTTTTTGGGTTTGTAAAATCTTTACAAAGAGTGGCTGTTGTTCTTCAGTACTTTTTTTCCACAGTGCTCTCTCCTTAGGAAACACCTGTAGGTATGTAGACTTAGACTTGTAAAAGTACTTGTAACTTTTGATTCTTCCGTGCAGAATATATAATTAACTTGCACTTTACCTCTGTTCAGTGTGGATTTCTCAAAATAGATTAATATAATATGGTGTCTAAATCTCATATGGTGGACATAAAGAATTGAAAGGCAAATCTCAAGGATCCATCAGATGGGGATAATAATTATTTAGAAGAAAAAAGTAAGCAAATCTAAACCAAGGCTTCAATCAAGGCATGGATATTAAGTATTTAACCGCGAATACCGAAAACAATTTCATACACCCGTTACACCATTTACCTTGGCCAGATTAATTGGTGTATATTAATCATTTTCTTTGTCAGGGTTTCGTTATGAATGCAACCAACTGGCTACCATTAAGAACAACCTATTTTGAGCCTTTGTTAAAATTATTTTGATAAATTGGACAATGAACTGTCAAAACGATAAAATCCGGTCAAGGACGTGTCAGAACATGCTCAGTGTAGGGTTTTGTAGCCGTTGCGACAAAAAATGCACTTAAGTAGGATTTTTAATTATCTGGAGTAAACTGACGTTTACTGACACACGTCTTCATTATGGCTGAAGTACAGTTTTTTTTATAAATATTACCCTAATATTACACCGCTTTACCGATTACATGTATTTTCACGTATACTTTTGTGAAATTCTTTCTAAACAACGAAAAATTCACGTTGACATACAGATATCAACGTGAATATTCAGTTCACTCCGGCTAATTCAAAATCCTACTTTACTTACTTACAGTCATAACTCAAAATGGTTATTATTAATGGTTATTTAATTATTTAACGTATTTAATAAGTTTTGGACATACGGCTTAAAAGAGGGGGAGGCATTTACGCTATTTAATTATTTCCGAAAATATTTCATTATTACATTCACTTCATCAAAAAAAGGCTAGAAACCATTGTTGATCTTTGCTTTTGACATTATTTTTCAAATTTTGTTGCATGTATTGACTATTGACAAAACTATAATGGTTGAATGTAACGGCATAGTTCTAAATAAAAATAAAAGTACATTTGTAAACTACAAGACAGTTTCAAGAAAAACCAATGTAACAACCACTTTTGAATACACTCGCAATACATGTTTCTTAGGCTATGAAATTGACAGTCAACTAACACATATCACGCATATTGATAAAGTTTGTAATAGATTAGCATCGGCCAACTACGCATTGTTGAAACTAAAGCCTCTAGTTAACCTAAAAACTTTAAAAACTGTATACCATGCAGGCTATGAAATTGACAGTCAACTAACACATATCACACGCATTACGCATTGTTGAAACTAAAGCTTATAGTTAACCTAAAAACTTTAAAAACTGTATACTATGCCTATGTTCAAAGTATACTATGCCTATGTTCAAAGTATACTATGCCTATGTTCAAAGTATACTATGCCTATGTTCAAAGTATACTAACTTATGCAATTACCATCTGGGGAAATGCAGTAGATGTAAACCGGGTATTGATTCTACAAAAACGATCGATTATTACATCGGCGAGGTCCTACTTTGTGAAGCATGAAGTAATGACGGTTATATCGCTGTTTATATACAACTCTGTGTTAGAAATTCACAAGAAGGCAAGCGTTCGGATTGCCACAATTATAATACAAGGAACAATAGCAAACTAATAATTACATCACTAAGATTAAAAAAGTGCCAAAAACAGGGAATTTTTATAAAAATAAAACTATTTAATAAACTGCCCACACATATCACGGATTTACCTTTTAATCTATTTAAAAACACGGTCAAGACTTTTTTCCAAAACCATGCCTTCTATTCGATTACTGAATATTTATCATTAAAAAATATCGTAACTGACGCAAATTGTAAATAGATTTTTATAACTTTTAAGTGTATTTTACTTTACAGTAAACTAGCTTCTTCCCGCGACTTCGTCCGCCTTAAATTCGTTTATCACGGATAAGGGTATTTTTCCGGGATAAAAAGCCTATGTCCTTCCCCGGGACTCAAACTTTTTCCATACCAAATTTCATCCAAATCGGTTCAGCTGTTTAAGCGTGAAGAGGTAACAGACAGACAGACAGACAGACACACTTTCGCATTTATAATATTAGTATGGATTCATACTCTATCTACATATAATTATAACATTGTGAAATACTGACTTAGCATGTAATGATCATATTACATTATGGTTAATAAATAAACTAAACTAAACTAATTAAAAATCAAATCGCGGAAGTCTCATTAAACAATTCACAGTTTTGAAGGTGAAAAGACGGCAGTGACTTCAAAGAGAATAAATAGGTCAATACGTCGCCTCGCCTAAACCAATATTGACTGGTTTCCAATAAAAGGCAGAAGCTACGAAATATGATTAAACATTTCAACAATTTTCGATTTCTTGACTTAAATAGAAATCTGGTACGGATTCATTTGAAAATTTTACGATTTCTTTGATTAGGTATTCAGTAAATAGCTTTGGGCTTTGTAAAAAAGTTGGGAGTTTGGGAAAGTTGGGTAAAACCGGGACGTTAAGGGAAATATTAAATAAAAAACAGTTTAATTTTTTTTAAATCCAATTTCTAATATTTCTTTACATTACCTTATTATTCACAGATTTGTTATTGTGTTTGATTATTCACTGTTTTCACTTTTCTAAGTACAAGAAAAAAAAGATTTTCAATCATTTCGCTTTTACGGTTGTGCCTCCATACCTGGTCCAAAACCGGGTATACCACCATTCTATACCCAACGATGCCCCTTAGCAAAGCTAGTAATGAAACTCGTCAAGTTCTTCAAATTCCCAACGAGTACAGCCTTCATTGCCCCCAAGCATCGTTTTTTCGCGTATTTCCATAAATTTAAGTAGAATTATAGAACATTACACATGCTTATTGTCAGATTTTTTTTGGGTTTTGCTAGGTCTATAATATGTTTCGGTTTTGAGTTTGGGTTACATAAGTAAATTGTAGATTTCTTCAGTGACCCTGTTTCCCGTCTTCCCAAGAAAAAAATACATGTTTGTACAAAACCGGGTACCACCCGGCATTATCCCGTACGGTTTTGACCCAGACGCCCCTACGAGAAATAAATGAAAGAAGAACATGATGCCATAAAAATCTAAGCAGTGTTAGTTAAGCCCGAAAACATACTTAATCATGATATAAAAGACAAATTTGACGTACCTGGAATGTATAAACGATTGGTAAATTTATGAAATCCATTAAATATTACATCTAGCTCCCTTTAAAATGTTTCTACTTTTTCTATTATTTTCTACAAGAGCGTACGAGTGTCGTTCAACTTTTGTTGATAAACTAATCAAGATGGACTGCACTGAGCAAAATGAGCGCAAATTTGAACAACGCTGTGAAGCCATATTGCCCTGTTCCGGGTTTGCCCGCATACCCGGTATTGTAGTAATCTCCTCTATTTAGGCTAGCTGTTGTCAGTTAGGAACATTGAGTTACTGAAAGGTGTGGATTTTTTTTCTGAATAGTAGAATTTATTTGAACTCAGAATTTACAAATATCTATGTTTTACATCGTATTTTTTTATATATATTTTGTTAAACACTTGTCATAGTTCATTTGTACAGTTCCCTAATATGAATACGTTTTAACTTTGGTCTAGATAGATTAGTAAGAGAATAAAAAAACGTATTTTGACGGCTCACTTTTTGATTTTTCTTACTAATCTATGCATACTAAACTATTCAATTCATACGAGAGAATTGTAGAAATATCACGATGGGTGTTTAAAACATGATTTCCATAAATCAAATCTTCATAAATATATTTGTAGATTCTGAGTTCACATACAACTACTCTTTCCGACCGTTCTCGACAATGGCGATCACTTCGACTCCTAATCGGCCGGGCGCTGGTGCACCCGAAGATGACTTATGTAGCCGATCTTCACAGCAAACTCCCGTGTACAATGAGGGCACGTGAGTATAGTTGATGGCAGCGGGTGGACGGGCCTTTAGCTCATCGCGCTTAGCGTCGAAGTCAGCTTTATGCTGCTCCTTGAATTCGCGGACTTGCCTCTTCACAATCCCACGCCATTCAGGACGCTGTGCTGCCAAACCTTCCCATTGAGAGGGCTCAATGTTGCATCTTTTCATACGTCTCCTCTAAACATTTTTGTAACGGAGGAGTTGTCCGCCATGCTTTTGCTTACCCTCCTCTAGTTGAGAATAGACCATGCGCTTTGCCACTCTTTCCTGCGCCATACGTGATACGTGACTGCACCACCGAAATTGTTGTTGAAGTGCGAACTCACATTATTGGAAAAAAAAACCTGAGAAATGTAATATTCCCAACCATTGTTATAGCTTGACCACAACCGCTGTGCCACTCCTGAGGTATGCGAGCGGCGAGACGAAGGGGGGGGGCGCACTGCGCTCTGTCATTCCGCCGTCGTCGCTCGTGGCGGCGTGTAGTGTTATCTGTCGCGGGCTGTCTATGTCAGACGCACATGAGATAGAATATCCAAAGATGGGTCGTGCTTTATCTCGAGATGTTAAAGTTGTCATTTTCAAAGTGGCCGAATATTTTAGGAAAAGAAAAGCAGACAAAAATAGCTTCGAACATAAAAGTGACGCAAATATCGCCAAACTTGTGGCCGAAGCTACTGGGTACTGCCAAAAAACCGTAAGAAATGTAATATCTGTAGGAAATTCATCAATTGAAAATGAGGGCCAACAGAAATTTAAGTCGCCCAAAAAACCGAAAGTTATAAAGAAAAAATATGTAATTGATGATTTTGACTTGGGAGTGATTAGGAGAAAGATTCATCAATTTTATGAGATCGAAAAAACAGTGCCAAGTATTCGTAAGTTACTGTCAAGTTTAAGACCAGATGGTGTTTTGAATTGTGGACGAGAATATATTTGAGAAAACTTTTACACACAATGGGTTACCGGTTCAAAAAATGTAGATCGAAAAGACATCTTCTTATAAAGCAGCCTAATATTACAGAGTGGCGGAGGAAATATTTGACAGAAATAAAAAATACAAAAGTGAAAACCGCAACATTTATTTCCTAGATGAGACATATATTAACGCCAGTCACAATGTTAGCAAATGTTGGCAATCATCGTCGGAACTTGGAATTCACACTGACATCGGGAAAGGACGACGCTTGGTAATCGTTCACGTTGAAAGTCGAAATGGCTTGGTCGAAGGTGCTTGACTATAATTAAATCCGATGCTAAGACTGGCGACTACCATGAAGACATGAACGGGGCCTACTTTTTATAAGTGGGTGGATGAAAAGTTGAAAGATAAACTGCTGCCGAATTCTGTAATTGTGATGGATAACGCGTCTTACCACAGCGTTCAAGTTGATAAGAAACCGACCATGACAAACCTCAAAAGTGAAATGCAGAACTGGCTGCGGCGTCACAATGTTGAATTTCCGGAAAATATGAAAAAAAATCAACTGCAAATTCTTATAAATGCCACTCAAAAAGAGCCCGTTTACAGAATCGATGACCTCTTAAAAGCTCATGGGCATCACAGTCCTGCGTTTACCGCCATACCATCCAGATCTGAACCCCATCGAGTTGGTATGGGCTGATGTAAAAAACAATATAGTGCAAAACCATATTCTTCTTCTCTAGATGAAAATATAAACGCACTGAATTTATTATTTTCGGAGTTCACGGCAAAAAAATGACAGAGGTGTGATGACCATGTCCAAAAAAAAATGAAAACGATTACTGGGATCGCGACAACTGTTTCGACAATATTCTTGACTCCATAATATTCAATTTGCAGGATGACAATGATTCCGGTAGCGAAATGGAAGATGAAGATAAAAGTGAATCTATGTCAGAATAGTCACTGTATTCATTACCTAGAATCTTATATTTTTTTGTTTTTCGAACTGATTCTGTTTTAACTCTCGGAACTATTTATTTTTCCGATAATTACACATTAATTTGACTTATATTGGTTTTTTTATTTGTGTTTACCTAAAAATCGTATTGTACCATAATAAAAATTGGATATAATAAGTATGTACCTATACAGAGTCAAAATATTGTACTTCGGTATCTTCAGATCTATCCGACACGACGACAGACTCTTGTGTGTCCGTGATCTTTCCTGCCCGCACCCCGCCTCCCCGCGCATACCTCAGGAGCGGCACAGCGGTTGTGGTCAAGCTATATGCTATTTATCAAACTGTTTTAATATTTATAAACAGGTTTCGGAAATTTCGATTCTTATTTACGTAAACTTTGGCGTTTCGGGGTCGATGTTGAGTTGTATACAGGCGGTCTGAATTTAATTTTATTAATTTATTTCCCGGGATTTCAAAATCAGCTAATTAGGCCAATGTAAACATATTGTTATAACAGTTTTATAGAACTCACGTCGATCGCCGGTCTTATAAAATGTCAAAATTTATTTTATAGATGAAGATTTTATGTAAATACATTTTTGAAATATGATATGGGGTAATAAGTTACTGAATTAAATCATACTGTAACTACTTTATGCAATAAGCACTATACATTGTTATACCTGTATGTTAAACTTCTATGCTGACAAAAATAGCCACAACCTGAACATGTGTAGGTTATGGCTATTTCTCATTATTGAGACATTTTGTACAATCCCGGAATTTATATTATTAAAATCAAATTTTTAAGAAGCAGATTTTATATTCTCTTAATTTTTTCCGGAAGCTCGCCAACTTTAGGTGTATAAACTTTAAGCATACAAGTAATTTAGGTGAATATATCCTGATCATCAATTAGCGGTTGGTGAATCTATCACATAGCCACAAGAAAAAAATACGATAAGAGAAGAAATTCAGCCAGCAAGAAACTCTTCACTTTTCAGTGAAAGAAAGTCTGAAATGGAATAACACTTAAGATTTACGCTAGCAAAATCAAGACGAAATTTATTTTGTTTATAGAATATTAAAAGGTGCTCCTAGATTTTGTTCGCGATGGAAAACAAATCAAAACCCTCCTCATTGCTTCAGCGTAGTCGGATCAAAGGTAGCCTTTAACTGGTTTTGGATGCCCAGTTACCCGTATACTAAAAATAATTGGAATTTGTAGACATTTAAGCATGATAATGGCACAAAGACACATTTATATTACTTGTAAACATCTAAAAATAAAAATACTGTCCGATTTAGTGACCTTTAAATAGTCCGTATAACTTTTATTTTAACATCTTCAATGTACAGACATTTTATTGTTATAAGTTTATATTTTTTCTACGAGACAATGACCGCAGCTTTGTTCGCGGAGGGGAAAAAAGTCATAACCTCCCTGTTTTTTGACAGCATAGTCGGGTAAAAAGTATTCTACAACCATTTTTGGATACAAAGCTATCCGTGTTCCAAAAATAGTTGAAATCCGTTTAGCCATTTTGGCGTGAAGAAGCCACATAACAAAAAATAATTCTTCTACTACCTCCAAATAGTCCGTTACATTACAAACATTATTTTGAAAATATCTTTAATCTACAGATATTTCATTTTTACAACTTTATTAACCAATACTCGTATGGGCACCTTCTACATATACGTCCAACTTCGTCCTCCGAGGAGAAGAAGTCATAACTCCTCTTATTTTTTTAACGCAGTTGGTTAAAAAAAGTTCATTAACCATCTGTGAATAATCAGCTACCTGTGTAGCAAAAATAATTGAAATCTGTTCAACCGATTCGGCTTGATGACTCCTCAACGGCACAAAATAAAATATTTCATTATTCAGTGACATCCAAATAGCCCGTTACAATATTTCTTTTAAAAAAATTATAGGTACACATATATCATTTTACAACTTTATAATAGTATAGATGTTTTTGTACGCGCCTTTATAGCGGGCAGACATTTTATTGGGTTTTACACAAATACCCCTAAGGCCGAAACGGGGTTACACGGTCCCTGTAAAGGGTGTATTGGCATTGGCAATAATTAAAAACCGTAGAATGATAGAAAAAAGAATTCGGATACAACATAAAATAATCATCATTTAACGTAACCTTGAAAGAACAAACTACCCACATCGTCACCTGAGTGACAAAGCTCTTTAAAAAAGATAATAAATAAAAAAAAAAAAAACAAACTACCCAGAACGTTATTAACATTCTTACCTAATTTCCTCTGAGAGGTAAACGACGACAGCCATGAAAAACTGCTTGATTATTAATATACAGTTCAACTCTGTTATAATTAGATACGCAAAGTAGTGGTACATGCTCTTAGAATATATTAGTCCATCACACAGTTTGACGAAACGAAATCAAGGGCCAAACCTAACATTACGAATAGTTGAAGCGTCTCTAGGGGTCATATTATTGCAGCAACAAGTCCGTCCCGTCGGCTGTGTTCGACGCTGACAGATATTTCACGAATACCTACTTACTATTTGTACCGGATGACCCCACAATTATAGTATTATATAGACTTAGGATAAGACCTAGAATGCCTACATAGCTTATAAGCTAATATTAATTTATTCGATAAATTCATTTCATACCTTTCTATCTTATCCCGATAGAAAGATATGAAATCATTACTTTGACTAAACAGTCAAAGGGATAAGATTCATATGTACGAATCAAATATCACTTATATAAAGCCCATAAGGCGATAAATTACATAGTAAACTGATGTATGTAAACTTTCCATAGGAACCGCGCAACATTTCGCAACTATTCCATAACATCGCATAAAGACTGGTAATTTTCCATGGAAATCTAATATGTTGCACAATAATTCTTAATAATATTTCTGAGAAATAATAAAATTACCCCCTCCCTAACCAATATACGGCTCGAGTATAAAAGCCGAAGCTAATTCTATTGACGATAACTCCACTATGTGTGCCATACAAATGAACACACAAATATAGAAATAGTCCTCATACTAATCAGTTATCGGTACTACATACCAGTCATCGGAAATACTTACAAGTCAAGGGAAAGTTATCATTCAGAAACAATCGTCAAGTGAATTAGCTTCAGTCAGATAGATGTCATAGTTACAATAGAAAGCCAAAGTATTGGTTTAGGAACGGGATTTCGATACAAACTGTGACTTCTTATTCTCAACTTCACCTATACTGCTCTTAAAGCTATCGAAAGGGGTTCAGACTGCTTTTACAGTCCTCAGTCTGCACACTATTGCAGGACTGTACAACTTACCTTAAAAAATATATCTAGCAATAGGTCTATCGATAAAATCACAATATAGCAGTTGAAATTCCTACAGGCAAGGAATTTCGATTTGTAATGCTACGCCATCGCCTCATCTGTCAATAAGGCAGCTTATTGCGATTCGGAGGGATATTTTGGTGAACCCTTTAGAAAAGCCCCTTTTATTATGCAAGAAGGCCAATGCGCTTGACTGACTTGAATTTATACATAATTATTTGCGTATAAGTTAAACCATTAATTTTTCAAAATGATATTATGCAATTGAATATTTTAACAGCAATTTGTTTATTTTGTTTAGTAAGGGCCATTTGTGCAGTCCTGAGTTAACGAATTTAACTCCGAGTTAGATTTTAACTCATGTCAGACTCATACCAGAACTATCAGAATTAATTCTAGGTTAAGTCTTTAGTATAAGCCCGCCAGTTGTTGCATTGATTATAGGCAAAGCTAATTAAAACACAAAAATATTGTTTAGAAAAAGTTTAGAGTATATTTTAACTAAAATAATACAAGTTGCAGTTAATTTTATTCTGAAGCAATAAAATATTTTAATGTAGATAAAAAACTAAAATGGTACACTAATTCGAGTAGTATTGTTTGACGGAGTAAAGGGAAGTAAAAATACGATAGCTGTCACGAGCACGAGTTTATTTTATAACCAGATAATAAACAATTCATACAGGGTGACTGTGTAAGAAGTACCACACCTACCTACTACTATTTAGTGGCTCTGTGAGCTGCTTTAGACCTCGTGAGTCTCTCAACCCCAAAATATCTCTGTAATTTTGAAATATCAAATAACTGAGTCGACAAAAAACCTATAATTATGGAACCTACTCACAAAATTTCATGATAATCGGCTGAAAAATGCGACATGTGGACATACAAAAGCATTTTTGCCCAAGGTGAAATGGAAAGCTTCGCCAACGCTCGGTCAAACTAAATTTTGTATATATAAAATTATTGGATTAACTTTGTACTTAAAATATAGAAGATATAAGGTTTACAACACATATAGCTCAGAAAGTGTAAAGAGTGTAATAACAAAAGAGTATCAAAACACCAACTTCCTAAAGAAGGGGCAAAATTAATTAAAAAGAAAATCCATATGGACGCGTCCCGGGGTGGGATCTAGTTCTCTACCAAAGTACATATAGGGAGTGACCGACGAACTAATAAATAAATAAGTATCAGGGACAATCTTACACAAATCTACCTAGTCCCAAACTAAACAAAGTTTGTGTTATGGGTATTACGTGACGATATACATAAAATGTAGATAGATTATAATACTTAAATAGATAGAAAACGTTCAAGACTCAGGAAAAAACATTCGGGCTCATCACACAAACACTTTCCTCGTAGGTAGCACTAGCTTCGTATGGCGTTGTACAACCGACTGAGCAAAACGTGGCGTAATTCTGTCGCGAAATCGCGTTTATGTTTCTCGTGTAAATAGCAAAACTTGGGCGACGCATTGCTCGGTGGGCCATGTTTTTTTTGGTTTTTAGAAGATTTATCTAGATGAATTTGGAAGTCAAAACTGGGTCAAAACACCAAACACACAAATCGTTTGAGCCGTTGAGATTATCACAATGTTAGAGGCATTTTTTACGGTAAAATTAAACTTGGGCCTCTGATTCTAACAGTGCGAACTAAGTTGAACCGTACCCGTGTTTTTAAGTAAAATCTTTGCCTGAATCTAATGCGGAAGGAAATATATCTTTAATCAAGGAATTATGACATTTATACTGGAGGAAAAGGCCTCCAATTAATCCTATTTAGTTATCAGTGCCATCTAAAGAGACTGCAAAATGTTTAAAATTGACGATTTTAGTACGTGGCTACATGGTTGGCAACGACTCCAAAATAACAATAATTTATAATTTTTTAAGTATTATATTGAGTTGAAAAAAGGTTACCTTGTAAGTTAATTGAAGAAACTGAATTATGCACAATTTTTTTCACTTTTTAGTTTATTTTTTGAAATATTTGTTTTCACGCTTATTTGTTAGTCGTGACATAAAAGTATATTTCGTGACGATTCCAACAGGCCCGAACACGGGTAGCATACAGTATTTTATTATGGAGATCCTGTGCCTACCTCCCAGCTCCACGATCAAATCTGCTCTATGGTACCATTCTCATCAGGAACATTTGCTTTGTGACTGTGAAGTTGCTTACCTAACTTAATTGAGATATCTTATCGACACACGTAAATAATTTACTATTGAGGAGTTCCGATAGCATTCTTTGGTATTCTTCATCAGTTCCACTTCAACAATTCATATTTTATAAATGCAAATGATTAACTTGTTTCTTAAAATACCGGAATCGCTGTATACATAGCCTATAATATTTTAGGAATTCCGTCCATCATCCGATCTTCACCAAAATTGTATGAGTTTAAATTGAAGATATGTCCATGCAAACAAACAATATTTTTTGAAATCGGTCAAATAGTTTCTCAGTAATCGGTGAACATATATAAAAAATAAAAAAAGTTGAGAACGTTCTCCTTTTTCGAAGTCGGTTAAAAATGCTCATGGCCCTTAGTTTCCCGGTATAAGTGTGTAGTATGTGCGACGCGAGATGGTTTTCATTACAGAGGCGGAGAGCAGATGCGACTAATACCTTATTGCCTTCATTATCATGATTACACGAAATAACACTCGGATATAAACATCTCACACGAACAAGGTCTCGTAGATATATTTTCTTTACCCATATATATATGTACGAGTATACATACATGTAGATATCTTTAAAGTCACACCACTAGATCAGTAGAGAAAAGCCTATTCTATTAATAATAATAACTTGCCAGTAATCCACAAATAATAAATGACAATCGATTTACCGCCATTTTTTTACTTCATGAAATAATTTTTTTTTTTGTTAATAACACAAAAGTTTTAATACATCATACACTAGAAGTGCTTTTGTGACCTATGTTAATAATATATTGAAGTGTTTGTCTGTTTTTCCTGACATATATCGCAGCTAAGGAACAATGGATCGTTATAATATTGACCGAGGAGAGACCTAGGAATCATCATCACCATTATCATCATATCAGCTCAGCCCTAAGACGTCCACGGCTGGACAAAGGATTTCCATATCGACAAGTCGTGTCGCCCACATCCAAAGGTTTCCAGCGATCTTCACCAGATAATCGGTCTATCTTGTTGGGAGCCTTGCCACGCTGCGTCGGCTTGCCGCGGTCGCCTTTTGTAAACCTTTCTGACCCAGCGGCCATCGGTTATACGCAGAATCTGCCCCGCCCACTGTAGCATTAGGAACAACTCTCTAAGCTATATCAACATAGGAAAGGCCCGATGAAAACCGCTGTTCAGAAGGTTAAGCAGCCGTGAAAGCGAAGACGCGTTGGAAAACTTGGCTGTAATTTAAATGAGATTATTAAGTCATGCGGCTCACGCTTCATAAACATAAAATTATTCAAACTGAGCAAATAACTAGAAAATATCTGATGTATAAAATCGAGTTACGTACACTTTTACAACAATTTCTCGCTGTGAATCTGCTAGACTTGAGTTCGATGTACTTTAACTAACATTGAACATTCGAATTGTTAGAGAAACAGTATAGTTTACTTTACAAATACAACTTTGATTAACTTCTCTCTCCCGCAATTCCAACTTCACTAGTTACTGAAATAAATAATGCCCTATTGTACAAATTGCTGTTTTGTTAGTTACTCAAGCAGAAATATAAGTGTTGGCGCAAACAGGTACCGTGAATTAATGCTTGAGAATTAATTTTCGTATATTAAGGTCCGTCACGCCTCAGCAGTTGGGCTATTAATCAGGCTGGCCTGGAGAAAAGCGACGATATATCTCACGTCATAACGATGTCGTTTCTCAATTTTATGCATTGCCGCACCTTTTTGGTTGCCTGGAAGTGTGTTTGTTAAGCAGATTTGGAGGCGTCTTCATTATTTTACCCCATAGCTCGCATCTGCATAAAATGTCATGACGATGCCTTTGCGTTGGTTCGAAATATAAGTGAAATAGGTTTCCTTTGCGAAAGAAAACACGGAAATTGTAGTTACTCATTTACAAATAGGAATATTGGAGACCAGCTTTACATGGCTCACCGGGAAATAAGTGCACTGTGTTTTTAACCTTGTACCAAGTTTATCTCAATCTCCGCGAAGGTTTTATCTAATCATACGAGACTCACAGTTTCACCAATTCCTACAGTTGGTTGAAGAAAGCAGTCGCGTAGAGTACTGGCAGGCACTGGTAGGGAAGCGTCATCGCCCCCAAACGCGCGGAGTTTGCGCACCTTATGTAGTCCACGTGTAGACTTGCAACTAGTACCAATTCTTTTGCTTGTACCTTTCGAGAAACAAGCCCCAAGTGTCATTAAAGTAACAGCAAATAAACGAAGAAAATGTGGAGTTCGACTAAAATTGATACCTATTCCTCACAACCACAAGTTAATTCGAACTTGAATAAACTTATAATGAGTTCATTATAAGTTTTTTCAATTATAGGTGTTACGCAAAATCTACTTATTAATTGCACAAGTTAAATAAGTCAAACATGATTGAACTTGTAATGAACTTTGACTTAAGGCTAATCGTGTTAGTACACGATTCACTTTATCGTTATCTCAGCACAATAAAACGGGGCTTAACCGCGTATAAATATGATTATTATTAATTATTCGACCGACATTCATGTTTCACGTAAGAGGAATAATGCACAAAATCAGTAAAGTACGACATAAGTACTCGATAAAAACGCTACACACCGTTATCCAAGGTCACGAGGCATGATTACCTAAAGATGTTATACGGTCATTTGAACTTGTTTAGCGCAATCCACTTATTCTGCCTTTCACACGCAAACATTTTATTTGAAACTATTAATTTTAAGCTTGACAACAATGAACCTACCTAAAACTTTGGTGATATCTTTAATAATGATGCAATAGTCAAATTAAAATTGTTGCTGCAACCAAGTTTCTTGTTTGATTTTTAGGGTTCCGTACCCAAAGGGTAAAACGGGACCCTATTACTAAGACTCCACTGTACATCTGTATGTCTGTCTGTCTGTTACCAGGATCTATCGCATGAACCGTGATAGCAAGACAGTTGAAATCTTTACAGATGATGTATTTCTGTTGCCGCTACAAATACTAAAAACAGTTAAATCTTATGTCTGTCTGTCTATGTCAGTAACCAATATAAAATGATCGAACACCGCGTACATTTTGCTTAGGAGTAGGCTCTGCTAACCCTGGATTTTTATAGATACGGCCGTTTGTAGAGTATATTTTGTACGGAATCCTCGGTGCGCGAGTCCGACTCGCACGTGGCCGGTTTTTAAATAAATAACACTGCAACGACAACGAAGTTTACCAACCGATTAGGCTTCATAGCAGAACATCTCATGCGTCACCAACTCATTAATGATGTAACGTTACACGGAGTAGTGACTCAATTCTCTGTTATCCACAAATAAACACCAACACAAACTAAGATCAAAGCGTATGAAAAGTTACTACATGAAGTTTCAACCAACTCCCCGTTGGGATTCCACGCACTACTACATTTTAGAGAAAATTGTGCAGAACAATTGAGCTGCTTTCCACTCTGTGTAAGATCTTTGAGATCAACAGTTGTTTTCCTTTTTGCCTTAAGGTTGCCTGTCGAATAGAATATTACGAACCATGAGTTCGATGAAATTCACATCTATACCTACTATTACAAAATTTGTAAAAATGTTGATGGCGCGGGGACGAAGGACCACCCGAAAACTCGGGTTATATGGACCGTAGGGACGAAGGTCCCTATGGGTCCTGGCGAAACTGAATATGTAGAATGAGGCACGCCTTACCTTCTATCAAGACTTCGAGGATTAGGCGGCCGCCTTCGGTGGTTCACTTTCTTCTTCCACTTAACTCACAGTCTATTATTTTGTTAATTAAATTTTAATTGCGGTTTTTTTCTTCCTAGCCGTCTCTTCCATAAGTCAGTTCCGACAGACACTTCTTTTCTTTTTTTAAACCTATTATTTTTATTTTGGCAGGCGTGCGGGTGATATAATGTATATGAAAAGGAGGTTTTATGAATGAGGGTGCGAGCGAGATGAATGAAAGGACGGCGATAACATTTCCCCCGACCATAAAGGGTTCCCTTTAAGAGAAACCAAAATAACGAGTTCCTCACAATTTGAGTAAATAAATATCAATAATCATATGAAATATCTTAATCAGAAGCATAAACATAAAAGGCGCGATTAACGCGGAAATAAATTAAAATAATTAAGATCTAATAATATTTACATAAAGAATATGTTATTGACTAGGCAGTGGACACAATCGCACTACAGAGCGAGTGACGCTACCTCTTTTCGTCGTTACTGTAACGACACGAGTTGTGCCGTCCTTTGAGGGATGAACTGCCTCTACAACACCTAAAGGCCATGAAAACGGCGGCACGTTATCCACTTTTATGACAACCACTGTGCCAACATGAATAGGTATCGATGGGACAGACCATTTTGCTCGCGATTGCAGCTGGTACAAATATTCAGCACTCCATCGCTTCCAGAAAGACTGCACTATCTTATCAAGAAGAATATATCGGTTAAGCAGATTGACTTCCCCGGCTAGTGGCGCAAGTAAAGACAATAGCGGTGCGGTGTTGAGAAAATGAGCCGGAGTTAGAGCTGACGGTTCAGCGGGGTCGCTGCTCATAGCTGTCAACGGTCGCGAGTTCACGAGAGCCTCTATTTGCATGAGTGTAGTTAGAAGCTCCTCGTATGACAGTATTTGGGCACCAATCGCTTTGACAAGATGGTTTTTTACCACTTTCACCATACTTTCCCAAGCACCTCCAAAATGTGGAAGCAGGTGGAATAAACTTCCAGTCTATGCGGTTCTCAGCAAGCTCTTGCTCTAGGTGTGGGCGATGATCATTTAGGAACTTGTATAGGTCCCGCAAATACGAATTAGCCCCAATAAAATTGCTACCATGGTCCGTATATAGACATTGTACAGGGCCACAGCGACACAAGAAGCGCTTTAAAGCAGCCAAGAAATTGGCAGTACTCAACTCTGTCGCTATCTCAATGTGCAGGCAGCGTGTCGTGAGACAAGTGAAAATGCATAGCCATGCTTTGCGGCTCTTTATTCCTCGGCCACGAACCGGTGTATACTGCAAAGGGCCTGCGTATTCACACCCGGCGTGAGAGAACGCAATGTCCACTTTATTTACTCGACAGCCAGGTAAATCTGCCATGAGTGGAAAAGATGGTTGGGGTTTCGCCCTAAAGCAAGTGTTGCATCTATCCACTCGTTCGCGAATTACTCGTCGAGCCGCAAGTATCCAATATTGATCCCTAAGTAAAGACAGCAAAGTTTCAGGACCTGCGTGCAGATACTTCTTATGGAAGTAATCTACTAATAGATTGATCACGTGGTCCCGTCGCGGTAGCACAATCTCGTGCTTCTGTGAATATTTCAAGTCGGCATTTGTTAGTCGGCCGCCAACGCGGACCAGTCCGTCTTTATCCAAGAACGGTTTTAGTTTTTGCAAAGTGTGCGAGCACAATTTACAATTTTTTATTTTATCTATATCTTCACTGAAGTGCATATTCTGCAACGAAGACAGAATTTTGATCTCAGCGAATTCTAAATCCGAACGCGTAATTGTTGTGGTACGTGGTTTTGGCCTAAAAACGCGGTATACATAAACTACGATACGCAGTAATCTGGACCATGACGGCATTCGCTGGGCGAGAGAATACAGCAGCGGCTCTGCTGCATCTGAAGTTGTTGCATGAACAAGCGGTTTAAGCTTCAGCACTTCTCCGACAGAATCACGATCAAGCTCCCTTAGCAGCCATTCTGATGGATGCTTGATAGTCCATGATGGCCCGCTGGACCAAAAGGGATGATCCACAAGTTTCGAGGGTGTTAGGCCGCGTCGCAGAGATTGTTTTAAGTGGTGCGACTTTCGATTTGGAGCATACTAGTCGAACTGTCACTTCAGTTCCATTTATGACTTGCAGATAAACCACACCTCCATAGGCGCGCTCCGAAGCATCACTGAACCCCAAGAGATTGACAGTACAACCCTGTGCTACTCCAAGATGACGCGGTATGCGAATCTCATTCAATTTCGGAAGCTCAAAACAAAATCGATTCCATAAGTCCACGATGTGGGATGGGGGAGCGTCATCCCAATCGCATTTTATCAACCAAAGTTCCTGAATAAGGAGCTAAGCCCACATTATCCCATAAACGCGCGACAGCAGACAAAATTGTCCTTTTAGTACACGCTGAGTCTGGCACCGTTACTTTGAAATGAAAGTAATCACTTGACATGTTCCAGCTTAAGCCTAGGATCTTCTGGGATACCCCCCGATCCATTTCAATGTCTACGGAAGCTCGGTGCGAAGCGGGTATCTCGCGTAATACGGCATCCGAATTACAAGTCCATTTCACAAGATCAAATTGTCCACATTTAAACAGATTTATTAGCTCCTTAGAAGCGGCAATGGCGGTGGATTCGTCCTGTTGCTGCGAGTCCTCTGACATTATGCTGAAGCAGACATCATCCATATACGTGCATGTCGATGCAATCGCCGCTGCTGTCGGAAACTTATGCCCGTCGTCAGCAATCAGCTGACGAACGATGCGGAGAGCGTGGTACGGGCTGGACTTCATTCCGAAGCAAACGCAATTAAATTCATAAATAGCGATAGGGTCTTGCGGGGAGAATCTGTATAAAATCCGCTGGTATCTGCGATCGGACTCACGAATACCGATCTGCAAGAACATCTGACGACAATCAGCCGAAAGCGCTATTTTAAATAAGCGAAAGTTCAAGAGGATTGAAAATAAATCCCCCTGTAGATTAGGGCCCGAGTGCAAAACATCGTTCAATGACAGGCCCGAACTTGTCTTGCTACTCGAGTCCAAAACCATACGCACTTTCGTCGAGGCTTTGTCCTCACGAATGACTGCGTGGTGAGGAATTATGTAAGCGGCGGATGAAACCCTCATCGAGCTCGTTACCTCCGATATATAACCCTTGCTGACGTAATCACGAATGATAGGCGTCGTAGGCGGCACGTAAAGCGCTCGATGATACTAGTTTCCTTCCAAGACATAAGAAACGTCTCTGAGCTGCTGAGTGTGACTCTCCTAATTTGTATACATCGTCGCGAAATGGCAATGCGACAGAGTACCTACCACTAGCATCTCGCGTAGTTCTGGCGCGAAAGTAATCCTCGCATTCGAGATCATCCCGACTTTGAGCGGGTGGAGCAGAGACCTCCTCAAGTTCCCAAAAACTTTTGAGAAGGTGGTCCAAGGAGTCTTGAACAAAAGCACAGCATGCCGAAGTAAATTTACGCGGCACCTTCAAGGCAGGAGCGGCACCCATTATAATATTCCCCAGTACTGACTGGATGGCAGGCGGTATTTCATTGACGTCACTATGTACCATATTTGGTAGCAGTAAATGAGAAAATATAGATGCACCCAAAAGTACATCAATGGCTGCGGGCGTATCAAATGTGTCATCTGCGAGCGGCATTCCACGTATGTGCGAAAACGCGGACACATCCACAGACACTGACGGCAGGTCGCCCGTAATTCGGTCTACAACGAGACCCGGCACATCAAAGTTCACGTTCTCATTAAATCGTGAAAATATTTTAGTTTGCGGTACCTTTGCTAGGTTTCTCGGCACCACCAATGCCACGTACAGTCACGCATGAATTTTCGTTGTAACTCAGACCTAAACGCGCACAACACTCTTGAGTTATAAAATTACTCTGAGATGTGGAGTCAAGCAAACACTTTACACGGTGTATACCACCGGCATTATCGTGGACAAAAACATTCGCTGTAGATAACAATATCGTAGTATGCGCCTTACATTGCGCGCTTTGTTCGGACCCTTTATTATTCGCGACGGCTAGTACTTGCGCCGCAATGGACGTACTACTAGACGGATTGACGTTTGGTGGCAGCACTAGCGCCTTAACACCGTCAGTCGAAGGAAGTAATATTGCGGATGTACTTGGCATACCAAACGTCGCGGGTTTTTCTTTTTTTATAGGCATGTGGACGTTGGATGTCAATTGATTTTTATCATTGTCAAAATGCAACATTGTATGATGTTTTTGATGACAATGTCGGCATTTTAGCTCTGAATTACAATCGCGGGTTTTGTGCTAAATGCTTAAGCAATTTACGCATGCGTTACGTTCTTTTACACATTTGAAACGATCAGAATGCGTCAAGTTATTGAATGCAGGACATTTAAACAAATGTTCATGAACAATGCTGTCACAAATGCATTTGCGAAGATTCGCACTCGCTACGTAACTTTGTGGATTTGGTGCGAAGCTTCGCAACGGCGGCTTTGCGGATTTATCGCGCGAAGTACTGGCAATGGCGGTGCAAGGCTGCGTAGCCTGCGTGTTTTGATAAATCCTATACTGACTTTTGACGAAATCTGCGAAGTTGTCGAACGAGGGAATTTTGACATTTCTATATTGCATTTCAAAAGCTCGGATAGTTTCCTGATCTAACTTCTTCAGCGCGACATGGAGAAACATATAGTCGGACAAGTTGTCGAGTTTTAACGATTTAAGCGCGTTAGCAGCTGTGACATATTTGTCAATAAACGTTTGAAAGTTAGATGTGGAAGCGGAACCGTTCAATTTTAAATTGAGCATTTGATCCATGTATGTAGAGGCGAGAGTGCGCTTGTCATGAAATCTGTCGACTACACTACCAAGAATTAGCTCATAATTGTCGGCACACGGTGTAATGCCCGCGAAGACGCCCTGAGCCTTAGGCGACAGTTTTCCTATAAGATAATACAGTCTCTCGTCATCTGTTAGCGACAGGTTGTCGTGCACCCTTGATTTAAAACTGGCGTAAAATAGCGGCCAGTTACGAATGTCTCCATCAAAGGACATCAGTTCCATCGCTGGCAAAGCGGGTTTAGGCTTCTCCACCTTCGCAGATGAAGATGCGGTTGGCGCGGCGGCTGATTCCAACCGTTTAATCACTCTCCTAATACGACAATACAGGTCTTCAAATGCAATGGAGAGGCCTAAACCCGCTTTGCCAGATTAATGAAAGGACGGCGATAACAAATGTAATGTATGTACATTGAAGATATTTAAAAAAAATGTTTGTAACGGGTTATTTGAAGGTGACTAAATATTTTTTTTTGTATGATTGTATGTGTCGTTGCGGCTTCATCACGCCAAATCGGCTAAACGGATTTCAATTAGTTTTGGTACACAGGTAGCTGGGTATCTCCAGATCGTTATAGGATACTTTTTACCCGGCTACGCTAAAGAAAAAATAGGGGTTATGACTTTTTTCTCCTCCGCGAACGAAGTTGCGGGCGCCGTCTAGTAATAAATAAAAAAAAAATGTCTAGGGTCATCAATGAAAACAAAGTCATCTATGAATACTGAAATAGTACATCGATGCTAGTGCGGAAAACATGTCATTACTCCAAGAGTACCGAGATATCGACTATATACTCGACTATATAGACTCGGGACGAGTGAAGAATTACATTTCCGCACGTGTATCGAACGACGTTTTTTAATACAGTTGCGAAAAAATAATAAAAACAACTAATAAGGAATTCGAAAGTGCATGCTTGCAGCATCTTGCATTAAGAAACAACGCCTCTTGTTTGATAGGCGTTTCGGCAGCTATACCGTTCCATTCAGACAACTAATTAGGAACGGTTCTTTCATATTAAATAAAAAAAAACAATATATCAAATATTAAATTAAACGTGCAATAATGATGAAAAGGTAAGTAATAAAATATGACATCTATTATGTATATTTTTCGTATTCTTACATTAACAGTAGGTTGTTATGTTGATAACGACGTTTAAAGGAAACTGTCAAGAAATTACATGAATTGGAACAAGTATAAATAAAAAAAAAAGTGATAAGCACTAGTTCGCGAAAACCAACTTTGCGCACGCTAAACAGCTACGTAAAGTAGCACTTTTTGAGCAACTGTATTAATTTTTTTTTTAAACGACAAAGAAAGACATAACTATGTTACCAAAAATAAAAAGTATGGTATTGTTAATAATTTGGAATTTTTAGTTTTTGTTTACACTTTTATACGTACTCGTACCATGAATTCGGTCTTTAAATTAAAATAGTGTTATAAATACAATATTACTGTCGATATAATCCTATGAAGTGTAAAAATAAATCAGTACCTAATACTAATGTTATTTCGGTTATTATGATCTAAAGTACTGTTGACCGTTCTATAAATCAAACATTAATTCGACTGAGCGAAATCGATTAAGCGTAAAAGTAAACAAGCGTGGCCTTTTAATCCAGTACAAAGAATGTTAGTTTAACCATAATTATACTCGATTTGTTGAACGAACGATCGTTTATTTTTATGGTTCCCCTGGTAAATGGGTTTGAAATATTCCCTACTCGTAGTACAGTCAGCATCAAAAGTAGTTGACAATTTTACTACTGGTATAATTAATATACTCGTATATCAAATTGCGTATTAAAATGTTCATTTACTTTTGATGCTGACTATACGTTATAAAGTTGTAAAAATGATATGTTTGTCCTGAACATTGAAGATATTTTTGAGAAAAAAAGTGAATCAAACTTTTTGAAGATTATGAATGGCATTTTTTCTTGTATGTATGTTTCTTTGCTTACTTATCACGCCAAAATAACTAAACGGGCTTCCACCAATTTCACATATATGGGTAACCCGGCGTTTACATTTATTTTGTGACTTAGGAGCCTACAACTTTGAAGTAAAAAACAAAAACCCTCTGGCGCTTCAGCATATATTCGGATAGAAAGTATCTTACGGAATTCTACCTGTTCTTGTACCTAAAAATGGTTGAAATCCGTTTAGCCGTTTTGGAGATATAAAGCTACAGAGACATATACATAGCTAATGAGCCGTCAATGTATTTTAACCACGTATGTAGAAAACCACCGTGAGACTCAGATATATTCAAATTTCCTGATGGATACTCACGTTGTAAAAGGTGAATACTGCTCGACATGTTACCAGGAAGGCAAGGTCAGGGTCCACTTGAGTCTCTTGACCAAGGTTCTTGGAATGGGCGGAATCATGTCGAGCCGTACTCGGCTTTCACGACATGAGTAACCTCTTATGTAAAATAAATATCTTATCGAAATAAAAGTCAATCGGTTCATTATTACGGTCAGACGGACATAATACGTATGAGTACATGACAATAAGTTTCCTGCAAGCTTTGATGTAGTTTTAGCTTACGAAAAACATTTCAATTATTTCCAAGTCAAGATCCCATTTGCTTGCGTCTTGCGTTTCTTATTTATTTTTGAACTACATTTTATGGTACATCTGCTAGGAATAGATCGGGTCTGTCATTACATTTCGATTTACGAGCTACGATCCGGACGACGGATGCTGCATAAATGATGGAATCCGTGATTTACAACAGATCACTATTATTTACACGTGTGCTTTTCACATTTCGCGTCAAGGTTTAACAGTTTATATTAGGCTGTAGCTATACCAGATGGCTTATAGGATATTTTGTATTTGATATATTAGTTGCCACAATTTATTTCATAGATAAAATAAAAGTTAGGAAAAATGTTGGGTAATAAAAACTATGCAATTAATTCAAACCCTACTTTTCAGTTTATGGGTATAGCGTAATACAGCTTCAGTTGTATTTTTGTCATTTTTTTATTTTTTTATTTCATCTTTATTGCACAAAAGAAAAACTTATCGTACAAAAGGCGGACTTAATGCCATAGGGCATTCTCTACTAGTCAACCTTGAGGCAAAGCAGATAAATTGTGGGCGATGCAACTAATTTACAGACATAATTTAGGAAGATAAATACTTAAATACATTCATATTCATATAATATATACTTATATACATAAATAAGTTCAGACGAAACAAGCTAATCAGAAAAGCTAACAGTTTGCAGTTCTGCTAACAAAGAGTTCGCGCAAAGATTTTTTGAAAGCGCACTTGTTTGGGGCTTTCTTAATCTTGAGAGGAAGTCGGTTCCAAAGGCGGGCTACTTGAATGGAATAGGAGTTGGACGTAAAACCTGATCGGTGACGAGGGATAGAAAGAGATAGATTGCTGGAAGAGCGAAATTGACGGTCATGAGTTACACCGTAATAGTGAAAGAAGTTTTTGAGGTACTCGGGTGATTTAAGATCATTGAGAATGGTGAAAAGGAAGCAGAGCATTCGAATTTCACGTCTTTGACGGATAGGAAACCAGACAAGCTGGTAGCGGGAAGCAGACACATGATCATACTTACGAAGACAGAAGATGAAGCGATTACATTTGTTAAGGAGTCTCTCCAGTTTATTCAGAAGCTCTTCATTTAAATCCGGATAGCACACATAACCGTAGTCAATTATTGGTAAAATTAAGGTATGGACTAGGGGGATCTTGGTTTTAATTGGCAAAAAGTGCTTTTGTAAAATCTGATTCGTTTAATTTATAATTAATTCATCTCTCAAGGAATCAGTTTGGCGATTCAGCGAGGAAACGCCGCCAGCATCTTTGATACAATGCCGTGAGGGCATTTTTAGATTTAGCTTAGATTATGTTAGGTTTATATAGCCGACTTAATCATTAGATGTATGGCTTATAAAATAAATGAGAATAAAAAAAAAACAAAAAGTCATGTTTATTTTGTTTAAGTTTAGTTATATTTGTAGGTTTAGTTTTACTCTAAAACTGAAATTATGTAATAATTTTTGAACAATTGATAAACGTTTTAGATTTATGTATACTAGTTTAAATGTGAGATCATAATCATCAACAGTCGTATTATGACTTAGAGCACTTGAAAATGTCTTCAACAATACCGAATTAGCGAATATTACCTAGGTATATCTTCTTGTGCACTAAATTACTTTATTGGTTATTTACTTTACGGCCCTAAAGTTTCCCGGAAGAGAGAAGATTATACCAGAACCATAAAACTTCTGGACGCTGCTCTGGCTAGAAGTACATTCCAGGCTACCTCTGCTGCTGTTTAGAACCCCTACAAAGCAACATACGTCTTGCTTCTGAAGAGAGTATAAAAAATGTTCTTGCAGGTTTTGTACCAAAACACCCATTTTTATACCCACCTAAATTTCTTTTCTTTTTCCCTAGTCGAGTTCCAACGCAACCCCTCACTATAGCAAGCGGAATTTTGACTGGTGAGTTCGGTTGTATTGAATTGGTAGTGCAATTTGTGCGTCTATTTGCTATCGGTGTCGTAGTCACAAACAGTGTCTCGCTGAAATTCCTCGTGTTTGCGCCTTGCGCCTTTTAAATTGGCTCCTCGCATCAGCCCCCGAGTGTGATGTGTTTGCTAATAGATGGGTTTAGTACTACGCGGTGAACGTTTAAGGCTCTGTGGGACATCCTCCCACAGAGCCTATATACGCGTCTTTTCTTCTTATTTGAATTAGTTCTCGTTCAAATAACAATCGGGCTAAACTTATTTGTGATTTCACAGAGCTTCAGTTCTTCGGCTCGATTCAAGATACATGGGGACTCGTACGAAATGACATTCTTTCCGCACTTATTGTGTATTGTAAGTGTGTAGTACGTATTGTAATAAATTAATATCAAATTAAGGCCAAAGTATGCACCTCTACAGCTTACAATAAAATTGTTTCGTTAAAATTATCATTTTTAACGTAACCTTTTTCTTAGTGGTAGTTTATTTATGCATTATCATTCACCTCGCATTGGTGATATGTTATTGATGCATTATTATGGAACATAGGTACCAAAAATAAATTGTAACAAACTTTAAGTCGGACAAAATTTACTTGGGAGATCGGATTGCGGGCACCAAAAGATAAGTGAAAATAAACTAGTGGATCTGTAAGCTGTAGTCCTCGCGAGCCTTTAAACCCTATCAAAACTGTTCACAAAATTTCAAGAGAATCTGTTGAGGAATGCGACCTATAGAGGGAAACAGCCGGACATAACTATGAAATCATGCATGTGTATTGCCCAAGATGAAACGGCGACTCTTCGCGCTTGCTCGCTCGTACAAAGCATACACAGATTGCAATTATAAGACTAAAATAACCCTACTTTTAAACATAGGTATGTGTACAAGTTCTAGTTCGCAAGTAATATGTTCCACTTAAGCACCTTTATTCCTGTTTTCCGAGTCATGTCATGTGTAAAAATATAAGATTCATATTACCGAGTAGCACAGATGACGTCAGTGTCTCCAACAAAGCCTTCTGGCACTTCATTCTTACCGAGACATTACGCTTAATAAATGGAACACTTGACATGAAAATGTAGGTCACAACAAGACACGGACAATACGAACATCTAGGTACATGTCCAACATGTCTAACAACTTAATTTCAAATTAATCAACATACAAATAAGACATTTTATTTTTACAACTTTATAATAGTATAGATGAATAGCTTCTGCCCGCGACTTTGTTTGCCTTACATTCATAAATATGATACAAAGTAGCCTATGTCCTTCCCCAGGACTCAAACTATCTCCGTATCAAATTTCATCTAAATCGGTTCAGCGGTTAAAGCGTGAAGAGGTAACAGACAGACAGACACACTTTCGCATTTATAATATTAGTATGAATTAATTGTCATTATATGTATACGATACACTGGGCTATGTAATGTACAAGATACACCAAGATACCATATTGAAATAATAGTAACAGTAACGTTAAACAAATACGGAACCTAAGCTGAATCCGTAAAAGTGGATTCTTAGCACGAGACTAATGAAAAATGTTTTCTCATCCCACATCAAAGAAAGTTCCCGGGACCGCAGAGCTCGCACTTCGTTTAATCGTTTTTGCCATAGTAATTACTGTAATAAATCGCCTCATAAATATCTGCTTCCTGTTTTAAAAGCAGTCAATCTAAAGATACCGAAGCCCCTATAAATAATAAACAGATTCGTGTTTCAGATAATATATGAATACCTAATCAAGATCGTTACCCGATTTTGATTCCACTAACGTAATATTTTTTATCATTTTCGCCGATTATGTGCGTGAAGAAACCACAACGAAACATACAATAATAAAAAAACAAAAAATATTTTTCGATTCAGTGACTTCCTTCTTTTTAAAATATCTTCAATGTACAGACATACATTTTATTTTTACAACTTTATAAAAGTCGTTTCTGGGCTTAAATATATTGCTATAATTAGCAATTTTTTATTTCAAAATTTAATTTACAAATTGCATATTTAATGTTACATTGTAATTTATATAATACTAGAAGGTCCCCACAACCTCGTTCAACCATTTGTGATATGATTACGCTGAATTACAAAGAGGGTTAGGACTTTCTCTTCCGAAAACGTAGTTGTAGAAGGCGACAAAAAATAATACTGTAGATGTAGTTACACAGTACGCAATAAATGGACGAGAGATTTCGCGGGCCGAGAAGGGTGAGGCCCTCGATATTTAACACGAGTTCATCCACTTTCGGCCGAGTTTCACGCTAAGTGCTAGTGCGCAATATAATATCTACGCATATGATAATGGAATACGAAAATCAAAAGTCACCAGTTACATCATAAAAAAATATTGGACACGTATTTTTTGCTTTTTCAAATGAACAATAAAATACTAAAATAAATCGCATTAAAGTTTAGGACTGGGGGCTCGTGACGTCAACGTCATAGGTACAAACTGTACTTAGGAGTAACGCCACGTGACATTGTTACTCATCGCTTTGTTTTGATTATGTACAATAAATAAATAAGTACGTGTTTATTATAAATCTTTATGACGGACTAATTATTAAAATGTACATCATCATGTGAGAAACAATAAAAACATTATCATCCCGTTTGATTTACAATTTTACACACAATTGCCGGAAACAATCGCTTATTTTCGTTTTCCGTACATTTTTCTGCCGTTTCTTTTAGTTGTTAATTTGGTATAAGTGAAAAGGTTTGGTAAAAGTATTAATTACACTTATTTGCCATATTTTAAAGATTCCAAGAACCATTAAAACAAGGGGACTGTCAATTGCCATTCTTTGGAACATACCCCGATCGCAAGATGATATTCAGGCAAAAACTAGATGGCGCTTTAAAACTAAATTTTATAATTGAACAAAGAAACATATTACAAGAAGAATAATAAGAAATAGTTAATAATACATATAAAATTAATTGTAACATAATATTTTCTTCTGTTTCCGCGATTATTACTCATTGAAATAAAACAATTTAACGGATTATATCAGTGAGATTAAGGATTTGAGACTAACTGATGATGAAGTTATGGTCAGTTTTGATGTCCAGTCTCTCTTCACATGCCTACCAGTTCAAGAATGTATCGAAATTGTGAAAAGAAGATTGAGTGAACAACAGATGGCAATAGAATATGCTGAGTTATTACAACACTGCCTTACATCTGGCTATATGCTATGGAATGGTGAATTCTACGGGCAAGGTGATGGTGTGGCAATGGGGTCTCCGGTGTCTCCTGTCGTCGCCGATATTTTCATGGAAGACTTCGAGGAGAGAGCGCTTTCATTGGCACCTGTCAAGCCGAGGATCTTTAAAAGATACGTAGATGATACCTTTACTATTTTAACTAGATCTAGTGTTTCAGCTTTCGTAGACCATCTGAACTCCATGCATTGTAAAATTAAATTCACTATGGAGTTGGAAAATCAAAATTCACTTGCATTCTTAGATGAGCTAGTAATTGGAGGTCCTAACAATGACATAGGTCATACTGTATATAGGAAACCTACGCATATAGATAGGTATTTGAATGGCAAATCTCACCACCATCCCTGTCAACTTGCTACAGTGGATAAATCTTTGTTTCAGAGAGCCAGGGGTATCTGCGACGATCAACATCTGACTGCTGAGTTGCAGAGTGTCAAACGTGCGCTTCGAGCCAACGAGCTCCAGATACCACGTTCCAAGCAGAATCCCAGTATGAAGAAACCAACAGTCGAGCGTAAACCTGCCGTATTACCATATGTGAAAGGGGTCACAGACAAGATCGGAAACATCTTGAAGCGTGCTTCTATAAAAACATATTTCAAGCCGTTGAAGAAGGTGTCTCAATACCTTAGACCCATGAAGAGTAGCACCCCTTTGCAGAGTGCAGGCATTTATAAGCTGGACTGCGAGTGTGGTCTTTCATACATTGGTCAAACGAAACGCAGTGTATCAACCCGGGTGAATGAGCACATAGCAGATGTCAAGCACCGTCGGTGTAATAGGTCTGCAGTCTGTAAACATTTCATTGACAAACCAAACCACTCAATTAAGTTTGATAAACCTTCTATCCTTGCCAAAGAAAAAAGATATTTTCCCAGAATGCTACGCGAGGCTATTGAGATTAAAAAGCAACCTAATTTCAATAGAGAAGATGGATTGTCACTACCACCAGCTTGGGATCCTGTAATACATCTCATCAAGGAACCAGCGAGACACAGGACTGCAAAACCTTAATTTCCGAACGGTGTAAAATATCTTATCTGTTTAAGAGTAGTTTAATGGTCTCTGTTTTTTAAATATTATAATTAGTAATGAGGTAGCCTGGGAGTTTTTCTTTGCAGCGTTTCTTTTCTCCTCAGTACGCCTCATTTGTGAAATGCTGCTTGGTAAATTATTAGAATAAAATAATTAAGCCCTTCTGGCACATGTGTAACTGTCTTTACAGCTTAGGCCCATCTGGCATGTATGTACACCTTTATTTGTGTTTTTTCAAAAATGGGTAGTTTGCACGTCGGGAACTAAAATGAGATAATATACGCGATATAATCCGTTAAATTGTTTTACTTCAATAAATTGTAACATTTAAACACTGTCACGCTTGAAAAGTTGAATTATTGTAAATAATAATTCTTGCACATAGATAGCGTCGTTCATATCGGGGAACGGCTTTTTGTATGGAGTTTGAGATTCTTCTTGTTTTAATGGCCCTTGAAGATACCTACACAAGTAAGTTGGAAATCATTGACACATTTTTACTCATATTATAAATGTGAATTGTTGTTTTCTTGGCTTGTCTTTCTTCCCGTAATAATAGGGCTCGAAGTGATTATTTGCATTATAGTTAAAACTAGCTTCTACCCGCGACTTCTTCCGCCTTAAATGCCTTTATCGCGGATAAAAGTATTTTTCCGGGATAAAAAGCCTTTGTCCTTCACAAAGACTCAAACTATCTCCGTATCAAATTTCATCTAAATCGGTTCAGCGGTTTAAGCGTGAAGAGGTAACAGACAGATATACAGACAGACAGATAGACTGACAGATAGACAGACAGACTCACTTTCGTATGGATTTATAATATTAGTATAGATTAGTGTGGATAGAGGATAGAGAACATAGGCTACCTTTATTCCGGAAAAAGCAGTAGCTGGGGAATAAAGAAAATAGAAGGCACGCGGACAAAGCCGCGGGATAATCCTAGTAAAAGATAATTACCAAGCAAACCAAAAACGTGTCACGTATATTTAAGGACGTCTTAATTAAGATGACAAAATCTCAATTTAACATCAGCGCGAGGCGTGGTATAATGATCTGAATATCTTATTTCAAGACTTAGGTATCCATAAATGTAAATAAATATACGGTCTGCAAAATTTTATACGAGTGAAGATTTAATCCAGCCATAGTTTCTGATCATAGAAATCATATGCAAAAGTAAATTTGGTAAATAGTTTTATTAATTAGGCGTAAGTGCGACTGAGAAGAAATGTACTCAATCTAACTTGGTTTGACAACTGGAGTACGTAAATACTTAAACCAATCGACTACCTAGGTGGTTTGCGTGCTCAATTATTACGAGTATGAATGGAAAAAATCAAGCAGTTTCTTAACGAAATGTGGAGGAGCTATACTAATCGTCATTAAATTATTCGTCCGTATGAAATACACATGGTGTATTGTAATGTAATGTTCAAAAGTACGTGTTACCTACGAAAAAAGAAAAGCTATCGTGGAGGAGGAAAAAAGACAACCCTTTTTTTGATTTAGCGTAGTCGGGTAAAAAGTATCCTTGAAATCAACTATTCTTGTACCAAAAATTATTGAGATTTGTCCAGCCATCTTGATGTTATGAGGCCACAAAATATTCCGACTGAAGATGGCGCAGTTATCATACTCCATATTGTAGATTAGAACTATTTAAGTTATTTTTTAGACTGCGCCGTTAAGTTTTTTTGTTGAAACATGATGACCACTGGAAGTTAACATGGATTTTATAAATAGCACTAGAAGGCGCCTACAACTTCGTTAGCGGACGAGAAAAAAATTATAACCCTTTTTCTTTAGCATAGTCAAGTAAAAAGTACCCACTAAAAACATTTTATGTACAATTGGCAGCCAAGACTCACAAGCTCATGACGTTTTCGCTGTAATAAAGTTATCAGATCCCAGGAAAAGCCAAGCCCTCAAGCTCTAACTTTACTGAACCTACACCTTATCTTAAAAAGTATGGCTTCAACTTGCTTGAAGCCCCTAAGCCCTGATTTTACTAACCCTACGCCTTGGTTTCAAAAGTATAGCCTGTCCGTTTAAAAATCTGTGGGTAGGTACTATTTGTGGTACAGGGGGTACCAATAAATAGTTGTAATCCATTTTGGCGGGATGAAGCTACAACGAGATATACAAGTATACACAAAATATAGTACATTACTGCAGACGCCGGGAAAGAAGGACTTGTCGGGTGTGTAGGTATAGACGGCCGACCGTAGGGAGGCCGGATAGTGATACGAAGCCGGCAAGCACATTTCACGGCCAGAGGCATGTATAGTGCTTTTCTCAAACATATGCAATGAAATAAAAAAATACACCACTCAAAAAACTACACGATAAAAGTTTTTTCAATTTTCGCTTCAATCCCACCATAATGATTTTTTTTACGGAAGTCGTCTGTATTTCGCGTGTGTAGTGTTCGAGTAGACCCTATTAGGGCCGTTATACACAACCTCATAATAAGAATCTTAATTTCTATACTAAATAAAATAAATGCAGAGGATTTTAAATATTGTCTATGGTCTCTGGTTACGAACGTATAGACAATAATTTAAATTTATTCATCAACATATGAACCATACAGATTTGTGTTCTTAATGTCAGTTAGTGTGTAATAGGCATTAACGAGGATATTTTTGATCCGATAACCATTCAGCCACAAGAAAGAAAAAAACAGCTGCTTAGTCTGTTCATGAACACAGGCGCCATGTTTACATTAAAAAAAAAAAATACTTCCCGGCTCCTAGGCATTCAATTTTGTATGAAATTCCTTTACAGTTCTCTCAAGTTGTTCCGCCCGAAACGTGATACTTTGAAGCCGGCTTTACCGCACGTAGTGACGACATTTCATTGCAAGTTTGAGAAAAATATTTTTCGATTCAGTGACCTTACAATTGTCCTTATCGCTTATTTTTCTTAATAGACATTTTATTTTGACTACTTTACAATAATAAAGATATATATGTTAATTGGCTAGAACAATTTTGAAAGTAAACGATTGTAAGATTTCTTGACCGTTACTTTATAACACGATGCACGCGACGAAGGGGAAAGATTTTAACCAGACATTTATGAGGCCACCAAGAGTAATAAATGTTATAATATGAATCAATATATAATATGAATTTTGTACATAAAAATTGAATAAATTTCTATGAAAATTATCCCTTTAAATATTTAATTTCAAAAAAGGATGATTTTCGTCAGTAGTAGTTGTCCCTTTGGTTTCTGTCAATAGCGACGCGTTCTTGAAAATATTATGTAGCAACGTCGCGATATCAAAAAAGCTTAATGTACTTTAGTAATCATAATAAATTATTTACATGAAAATTTATAATATCTTCTAAGCCAGATTTGCCTGGGGTTCATATAACATTTGACCTAAGGAATGCGTGATTAATCTTTCCCATTCCTCGCGTCCACCGTGTAAATGGCAGGGTTTTGCTTTTCTCTGCAACAGACTGTATGTTTACTCACGCGTAATCAAAGTGCTTCTTTTGATTCTTGACTCACCGAAGCGGCAAAATGTTCAAAGGATGCATTACCTCTTTATCAAAATGTAGGTACACGTCACGACTTCCGTTGGTGGCGAATTCCATTAATTTAGAGATGTACGCGAGTTCAGCAAATAAATAACAAAGTACCCGTTTATTTTATTTTCAAACACGTTTTCATTCCCAATTTCCCAATTCCCAAGGGTACTAAATTATATAAATTTTCGCTTTCCGAAATGATGTCGTGTTTTGTTTTAAGACAAAGCGAACGCGACAATTTAAGTTTAACAGGTTATTATCAATTTTAACCGTGGGTGCTATGAAATTTTAGACGCCTCTAGATTATTTCAATCAATATTGACACCCTAGCCACTATGAAATTTAACTTTTTGACCTGCACGGACGGCAAATCACTGAAGCCAGCGTTAGCAATAGTCGGCACTACCTACAACACGGTTCAAAAACTCTGAATATAATGTATTTACCTCCTGTAATCACTATTTTATATTTGAAGGTTTATTTTATTTTATTGTTGTGGCGTCTGGGTTACGTCGTATTACTTCGTTGCTTGGTGCTCAAAAGGTGTCAAATATTTTTATCGTTCTAACAAAATCGAATAAAGTGTACTAAACTTACTCTAGTGTGCTGAAACAGATCCATGCAACTTAAGATATAAATTGCGCACTTAATTGACTTCGGCAAAGTGAGATAAAAGGGCTCACAACATGTGTGCAAGGGTCAACACAGAGCACACAAGGGCCTATCGAGGTACTGCCACTAGTTCAGTTAGTACCTAATAGATCTTGCAGTAGAAGAAAAAAATCATAACTCGATGAATGATCGACGAATCAGGAGGAGACCGTCCTAGCGAGCAAGTGGCAATCGACTGAGTTTTAACCCGCTGTCGGGATCTTTAACGAGTGCTGTTGTATCAACACTGAACGTATTGACAGTGACATAAAGCTTACAGATAGTTACTTAATGTGTTGCTGTTTATACGTTTTACTACTTTAGGTTTGAATAATCCGTTCCGACGAGTTAATTGACAAATCATCAAAAAATCAAGTATGTATAAGGATTTTTTACACTTTTTGCAATAAAACTACTTTGGAAACTACTTAAATCATAAATTTCAACATGTTTTAAATCAACTTCATCTTTCCTTTTTTAACCGACTTCAAAAAGGAGGAGGTTATACCTATAGTGGAAAATATTCCACTATGGGTATTTTTTTTTGTTCACTGATGTGTTTATTAATTGTGGATAGATTTTCAAAATTCTTCTTTTTTATTCAAAAGAGTAATAAATAAACGCATTGTATAGGCATCAATATAGCGATATTAGTATTTTAAGTAACAATAAGTCAAGTATTTGCATTCAAAAAGTACAAATTAGTGAATTGGAACTTATGAAGACCACAGAAGGCCACGAAAACTGCTCAATGTTATGTGATTTACGGATGGCGATAAGATCTTTGAGTGGGACAGTCTCCAAGATAACATTAATTGTCAATAGTAAAGATGGTTTAACAAATATAAATTGAAAGTAAATTGAAGTATCTAAATTGCTTTATTTTCTACTTTTTCGTAATTATTTTGAAGTCGATTTTCATGGTTTAGTTAAATATTTATCTAAGTTTAAATTCGATTACAGTACATCCGTATTTAGCCTGATATTCGAGAGTATAATAGAATCTTTCACTCCGTGTCAGTGCATCAACTTATCGGTCCCGATCGTACTAAGATCCAAAGCCGTCCTGTGTGTCTCTCACTGTAAGCTTACCTTTAACGCAAAATAACATATAAGAAACGTTTTATACGGTTTTAATTTGTTGGAATAATGTGATTTTCATATATTCAAGAAACCTTTCAATCGGAACAATTTGTTGTGGCAGCAACTTATACTTAAGGCTCACATACTTAAATAGATGCTACTATAGCAAGATGGGCATGAGGCGCATATATAATATGCAACATTTTTTTTAAACAGTGTTTTGAAAAATCAAAAAGAGGGTAAAACATTAAATTAAATTTGTAAATTTTATAGAAAAAGCCCGATTCAAAAAAAGAAACAAACAATTAAAAAGTTCTAAAAGAGGGCAGGTGTCACAGCGTATCACGAAAAACGACACAAAAGACGTCTCTTATTCGATTTCTCTTGTTTCAGGCGTCGTCACTACACCGTCGCAGGTTCATGAAAATATGTGAGCGTCTAATGTCGCCGAAGAATGCTATACACCAGTGAGCCGACGGTTCTCAATGAAACTGGAAGCAGAAGCGCGTGCGAGCACTGGGAGTGTGTGGTGCCGTCCCGCGCTCCAAACGACTCCCTGTCATACAACTACACAGACCCCCACCATGGAATGGTCTGCGTATTCGAAACACAGACCGAGGACTTTATGGCGTCCCCATTCTTTCAAATGTGTGTGCTCTTCATGTACAGTGCAGTGTTTGTGGTGGCCCTCGTGGGCAACGGGCTAGTGTGTTTCGTAGTGCAAACGTCTCCGCGCATGAAGACGGTGACGAACTACTTCATAGTGAACCTAGCGGTGGGAGATATCCTGATGACGCTGTTCTGCGTTCCGTTCTCGTTCGTGTCGATGCTGGTGCTGCGCTACTGGCCCTTCGGCGCTGTCATGTGCAAGGTGGTCAACTACTCTCAGGCCGTATCTGTGCTCGTCTCCGCCTACACGCTGCTCGCGATCTCCATCGACCGCTATATGGCTATCATGCAGCCTCTCAAGCCGAGGCTTGGGAAAGCCACCGCTAAGCTTGTAGTGGCGGGAGTTTGGGGCGGCGCATTGGCCACGGCTGCGCCCATTCCGATCGTGTCGAATCTGCAACGGCCATCACTTTGGCATGAAGCCTGCGAAATGTAAGTCTATATTCACACTTGTTAGTAGGTATAAACTTCCAATTTCGTAACAATTTCAAGAAAATGATGCTAACGATGGATAAAATACTTCGGTTTCACGCGTCGCAAGATGATTATTTAATACGTAGGTACTGAAAGGCAAATGTTTAATGTTTACATAATGTTCTTTGAAGTGAATGACGATGGATGATGATGTTATTCCTTCGTAATCTCATGTTGATCTCTACAATATATTGTTACAAGGTTAGTAGCTCAAAGCGTTTGCAATGTTTTTTCTGTATGCAAAGTAAACGCCCAATAGTAAAGACATTCATTTCAATAAGTAAGTAATTACTTGTCACCTCTATTGCTATAAGTTAGAGATGAAGGTGTTAAAAAATGGGACTGGAACATATCTAACTATTGTGTTAAATTATGGTTTGTATTTTAATACTTAATTAATGCAATGTAAGGCGTGACTGTGTTTTATTGGGGAGGCTGTGGACGTCTTTTGGCTGATGTGATGATGATGATAATTGATAATGATATAGAGCTTAAATAGAAGAACTGCAAGCCAACTGCCCATCGATTGCACACAGTTGGCTTAGTAATTGAAGATGCAGTGCGCTCCCTCTGTTTGAATTAATAGTACTTAGATCTTCTTGTGTTTTATTTCTTAGTGACGTCTGCGGCGAGGTGTGGGCGAGCGCGGAGCAGAGTTCGCAGTACACGTGCGCTCTGCTGGCGCTCCAGTTCGCGCTGCCGCTGAGCGCGCTCGTGTGCACGTATGCACGCATCGCGCACGCCGTGTGGGGTGGCCGCCCGCCCGGTGAGGCGCAGAGCGTGCGTGACACGCGCATGCAGCGCTCTAAGCGGAAGGTCAGCATTGTTAGTGGGAAGTGGAATAGAGACATGATCGACCAGAACAAGAGACCAGTTTTTCTCTAGTTTAGATCAACATTTTTAATGGGAAGCAGTGGAATAGAGTCTCACTCATACAATAACAATATGAGAGAGCATACAAGGGACCCTCGATCGAGCTGTAGGAAAAGTGACCAGATTTTAAGCCTTGTCATAACTACTGCCCTATCTACATTATATCGTGTCGAGGTATTGCTTCCGCGAGCACGTCCTACGCTTAGTTTAAGCTGCCTTTCAGCCCAAAATTCTTTATGTTAGAGGAATGTGTGGATACGTTATCGTGGTGAAGGACGACCTTACTGCGATGACGCTTTTCGCGAACTTTTTCTAACACTCTGGGCATGCAAATACCAATCTGCAGTCACTTTCCTTTGGTTTTCAAGCGACACTGTAGTGAAATGTCCTGTTGTGCCGATAAAATAAGCGACGCCCGTTCTGCTAACTGTTTTTTTCTTTCCGATTCAAAGCAGTACAACCATGTTTCGTACACGCAGTCGTTTCAGGTGGTCCGTTAAACTATGCTGTATTCATCGAGGGCAAAGCTTTAGAACCTGCAGATGCCCATGCAAAATGTCTTGCGCTTGGCTCATTCCAATGCCTAATATAGTACAGTTGACAAGTGTTTTTTTTGTCACTTTCAATTAGTTATCAATATTAGATTCAGTAATCGCAGTCGCTGGCTGACCTTCACGTACATCTTCATGGAAATTATTACATCCACGTCTCAATTTCCCAAACTACGAATACAGAGCTGTGATATGGGGCTTCATCGCCAAATACCACTTGAAGTTTTTGGCAACTGTTTTGTTGATTTAAGCTACAGTTAAAATCGCAAAAAAAATATTGAGCAAACTAATAATGGCGACGATGAGAAAAAAAATGACAGTCTCGTAAATTAAAAAGTAACATATTTCCTGAGAGGTATGCTTTTCTATTTATTTATTGTAAGCGGCCAGTTCCAGAAACTTTCAGTATGACCCACGTATCAGTACCTATATCTTTCGTTCACTTTACTCTCAATGCAGTGTGAACTGAACCGAGTTCCAAATTGCTTTTTTATTGGAAATACGTATATTTTTTTAACATAATACGCCATTCATCAATGTTTCATATGATGGAGCAGTTTGAGCCTGTAGTGATCTATAGTATATCTCAGAGAGTTGAACATATGAATCAATCTTTATAGTTATTTCAGTAAGACATACATATCTCTCAAAATCAGTATTGTTTTACGTCATTATAATATTAATTATCTTAGCTTGTCAAGCCACTTGCAATCTCCGTGCTAATAGCTTTGGGAAACGCATTAACGTTGTAACTTACTGAGATGTTTTCGACAGGTACGTATGCTGTTAAATGAGATCAATCCTTGTGGCCAATGTATCTACTAAGCTTTGGAATTCCACTTATATTTTATATATTAAATAACCAATTAAATACAAGTCCTGGAACAAACTCGATTGCGATACCGCGATTTTAGCGTTATTACTGTATAAAATAGAAACGCTGCTACTTTACTATAACATGCAAATCGCCAGCTAACATACAACTATACAATCAAATATTACATTTGTGCCATAATAAGAAAAAAAAGTTCAAAATTAATAATCAGGAGTACAAGTAAAGTTATCTCGATCGTGCACGTTTCAAACAATTTCATTTTGAAATCACCTACACAGGTCTCAGGTTCAGCTACAAATTCTGGTCCGTTTGTAACTAACTGCTACTACCCTGTCAATTGTCCTCTATTTGACATGCTTGTGATCCTCACACAAGCCACAGAAAGACCGCAACCCACCGCAACGCTAACCACCGAAACCTCATTGTTTTCTAGCTAAACGCAAAATAGGGCGATAAATTTTATCCTTCTCACAACATCGGTGGCAGCACAAAGTGATTAAACTGGCTACATTGTTTCAGCCACCTTACATAGATAAACAATTACTGCATTGTTAACTAAAAAACAGCGTATATACAGGTCGAGGAATCTAAATTAATCAGTATGCGAAAGTTCTAAACTAAAAGAAATATCTGAAGAACTATGGCACCGATTTTAGATTTTGGAACAACTACTTTCAAGATTTTTTATAAAAACGCACATTTTTCATGTCAAAAGTTGTTAAACATCTATACTGAAGAATGTAACATTGAAGATATTAATAATAAGCGATACGGACTATTCAAGATGACTGAATTTAAATAGATTGTTTGGGATTTTTTGTATGTGTAAAAAAAAAACAAAATCAAAATCATTTATTTTTTAGAAAAAGGTACATAAATTGATAAATGTGTCGTTGTGGCTTCAAGTGAAAATTTTGGTACACGGGTAGCTGGGCGTCGTATAGTTATGTATAATACTTTTAATAATACTTTTTACTCGAGTATGCCGAAGAAAAACAGAGGGTTATGATTTTTTTCTCCTCCGCTAATGAAGATGAACCTTCTAGTAGAATAATATATTAAACATATAAATAGCTTTAAAGGTTTGGATCTTTTACTCGTAATAAGTATAAAGTCTACTTTGTATCAGGAGGACCCGTGGGGTTATTGCCTAACGAAATTTTGACATTTGGTATCCGAATCAACTGTCACACAAAATCATGACACTTGATTCTGATTGCGTGCATCAAACGTGTTAGGCAATAGGGGGGCTGCTCTTTTAATAACAATAAATCATCAGTACTGCTATGAGAAAGAACGAAAATCCATACTAATCCATACTAATATTATAAATGCGAAAGTGTATCGTCTGTATGTCTGTCTGTTACCTCTTCACGCTTAAACCGCTGAACCGATTTGTATGAAATTTGGTATGGAGAGAGGAGAGGAGAGGAGAGGAGAGTTTGAGTCCCGGGAAAGGACATAGACTACTTTTTATCCTTATTTTTGATTATAGAAATTGCTTATGTAGAATTAGAGACCTATTTAATTATATGTATTTACAGACCACCTTCTGCTGATTTCCATACATTTGAATGCACTATGGAAAATGTCTTAAAAATTGCTTGTTAAGGCAAAAAACATGTTATAGTATGTGGAGACTTCAACGTTAATTTACTTGAATCGAATATTAACACTGTTAAGTTGTTAAGTTTGTTTAAATCTTTTAACTTGGTCAATTTGTTTTTTGAGCCAACCCGCGTGGGAATTAGTAGTGAAACCTGTTTAGATTATATTTTTTGTGATTTAAATGCTTGGATAAGGCAATATTTAAGTCCTTTAGTTCAGATCATAGAGGTCAGAGAGCATCTTTCCCAAACACTTTCCAAGAAATACCACAAACTATAACATACAGACGCATAACTAGTTATCGTTTAGAATTATTTAAAAATGAAGTTTATAATGATATATGTATGTTATCCCTTTCACATGATGACCTAAATTGTTTTTACAAAAATGTATTTGGCATATTAAAATTATTTATCATTATAAATAATTTTAATACTCATTTCAAAATAAAAACTATTTTTGGGTCATAAACGAAGTTCAGGCATTCATAGAATTAGAAATAGGCTTTATGAATTATATGTAGAGAAAAAGGTAAACAAGAATACTGATTTCCTGGACTATGTCAAGAATTATTCAAAAATGTTTAAGAAAGTGTGCATAGACGCTAGGGCAAATTATATTAGTTCTAAACTCAAAATGTCTGACCATAAAGTGAAAACTGTTTGTAATATTATTAATAGGGAAACTGGTAAAACAAAAACTCGCAATAGTCAAGTCAAGATTATGTCAGGAAATGGTCAGATTATGTCGAACTACAATTTTGCCTCGGCATTCGAGGATTATTTTTCCAACATTGCAATGAATACTACAAGATATCTTCAATCATCTGCGACCGAAGCTCATTTGTTACTTAATGTTAATTTTAGCAAATGCAAATTAAGCTTTGAATTTAGTCAAGTAAATTCAATAGAAGTTATTAAAACATTTGAGTCACTGCATTTAAAGAAAACAGAGGATTTATGGGGAACTTCAGTAAAAATTGTTCATCATATCATAGATTCAATTGCACCCTATCTAGCCTTCATTTATAATAATTGCATATCAGAGGGCGTGTTTCCAGATCTTATGAAACTTAGTAAAGTCATACCTCTTTTTAAATCAGGTGACTTGAGTGACTTGACTAGTTTCCGTCCGATATCTATACTACCTGTATTAAGTAATATTTTCGAAAAGTTAATGTTGATGGATCTGCTGGGACACTTCAATAGAAATAAACTGCTTAGTAGTAAACAGTTCGGTTTCACAAGGGGACGTTCCACGGCTGATGCAGCATCTGTACTCATTAAACATATTTACAACATCTGGGAAAAATCTTGTGATGCATTGGAGTTTTTGTGACCTTTCTAAGGCATTTGATTGCGTTGATCATGGAACTCTCATTTTGAAATTAGAACATTATGGCCTGTCTATAAATGCCTTGAGACTTATGTCTTCATATCTCAGCAATAGAACACAAACAGTTGTTGTAAATGGAACCCAATCCAGTGGAGCTGCAGTTAAGCTAGGAGTGCCACAGGGCTCTATTTTAGGGCCATTTCTATAAATGACTTACCATCTATAGTAGAAAATCTTTGTGATATAGTACTTTTGCTGATGATACATGATTAATTTTCAAAGTTGACCGGAAAGCAACAGGCTATGTCGGAATTAATAGTGTACTCGTTAAAGTACTTGACTGGTTTAATATTAATAATCTACTATTGAATGCTAAGAAAACGAAATGTGTTAGTTTTGCTTTACCGAATGTTAGAGCAGTGGATTCTACTATATCGCTCAATGGTGAATGTTTAGAAATGGTGGATAGGGCATTATTCTTAGGTATAACACTGGACAAGAACTTGCAATGGAGTCCCCATTTAGCAGTACTTGCAGGTAAATTAAGTTCAGCAGCTTACGCTATTAGAAAAATTAGACAATTGCAATGTTGATACTGCTTGCTTAGTATATCATAGTTATTTTCATAGTATCATGTCATACGGTATTCTGGTTTGGGGCAAAGCAGCTGACATACAGACTATATTTGTGTTTCAAAAAAGGGCGATTTGTTCTATATATAACTTGAACTCCCGTGACTCCTTAAGAGAACTTTTTAAAGACATCAACATATTAACCGTAGCGTCCCAATATATTTATGAGAATATTATTTATGTTATTAAGAACCTACAGTCTTTTACTAAGAATTCAGGTATCCACAATTTTAATACTAGAAATAAAAACAAAACCGCTATTAGAAAGTTCCGCGTTCGTAAAGTAGCCAAATCATTCGTAGGCCAATGTATACATTTTTATAATAAGCTACCAGATGATGCTTTGAAATTATCGTTTCCAGCTCTCAAAAAGTACTTAACAGAGTCCCTAATGGCAAAGGCTTATTATAGGGTAGAGGACTATTTAACAGTCAAAAATGCATGGCCCAAAACAGAAACCAAATAATTTACTTTTACCGGGACACGGTTCTTATAAGGTGGCATATCAAACGTATGTAAGTTGTTTGAAATAAAAAATCACTATTTTGCTTTTTTATATTCTATATACTTATTTACTTTTATAAGTTTTGATATGCTTTCTTGAAGAACTACGCATTGAGTTTATATACTCAAAACATATATTTAGGATAGGCTAAGTACAAATATTGTAATAGATATAAGAGTTATTTCGAAAAAATGACTGACTGTTGAGTTTGTTTCGGCTTTCTTCTCTTCAGTGGTCTCCTCTTGGGAAACGCCGTAGAGTCAGACTTGTAAAAGTGCCCTTGTGTCCTACTTACAGAATAAAGATCATTATTTCATTATTATTTCATCCCGGAAAAATACCCTTATCCGCGATAAACGAATTTAAGGCGGACGAAAAAGTGTAAAATTGTATAACCGACTTCAATGATTGGCCGATAAGATTACTAGAAACACTTTTTTTACACACTTTTTGTCCTAGTACAGACCGTAAGGTCTTAAGCTGGTACAAGACCAAGTAAGGTTAGCGTCTCAATCTACATACTTATAATGAAAGTAAAATTCCGTGCATAATATTCATCTCGGTTCTCGCAAGTATTTAAAATGAAAGATGAGAGATAAAAATACTGCATCCATATTCATGGTCGTTAAAAGTTTCCTTTTATTTGAGCACTCATTGTTGTTGGCTCATTTTAATTCTGAAGCAGGTGAAAGTATGAAATTCAGCATTGTGGACACCAAAAAATAAGCTTTATTTGTTACAAAACCTTAAAGAGTAAATTGTGAATTCTGATTACATTATTTTAAGAAATTTGATCATGTTTTTAGTCCCAACTAGGCTGTAATGGCTTTGCTAATAAAGTCTGTCTCACTGAAGACGAATTTAATTACAAATATGGTTTCCTTCACAGATGATCAAGATGATGGTGACAGTGGTTGCAGTCTTTACAATTTCGTGGTTGCCGCTTAACGTCTTTATTGTAAGTTTGCCTACAATATGATAAGAATGTACCAGCATTATATTTAGGTATTTATGCTTTGAGCGAAGACAAACATTAAGAGAACTCCGCGAATCATACTAAAAAGGCATATTTTTTAGATTGTAACATCACTCTATACTATATGGTTTATATATTATGCCACTGAACTATAGTGAAATATTATACAACTCCGCGCAGATCTATAATGAATTTCAAAAAAACAAACGCAGGGTTTTTGCAATACCTTTTTATTTATTGTAGTTTATGGGTTTCTCGTAGAAAAAGTATTGCATACAATAATTATGTATATAATTAACTTTTTATGTCTCATACCTAAATTAGACAACTCAGCATGCTACTCGACTGAAAAAGCATACATTATACAACGATTGCATAAAATATTATTTATGCTCGTGTACTATTATGTGAATTAGAACTCCGCGAATCATACTACAAAGTCGTATCTATTTTTTAGATCGGACCATTACTCTATACTCTATATTATATGCCACTAAACTATAGTAAAATATTACACAACCTTGCGCTGAACTATAATGAATTTCAAAAAAGGAACGCATTTTTTTTATAGCTGTGTTTTATTAATTGTATAATATTAACTGTATACCTACGTGGTACCCGAGTGAAAAAGCATACATTATGTAACGATTGTGTAACGTACTATTTATATTACAGCATGGAATATATTTCGTGAAAAATGTTATTGTTTAATCAATAACTAAGTATGGGGTGATAACAGAAGTACCTGAATAGGTATGAGAAATAATCTAAATAGCGATTTATTACGCAGGTGTTGTGGACGACGCACGAAAGTGACGCGGAGTGGAGCGCGTGGCCGGGTATGCCGTATGTGTGGTTCGCGAGCCACTGGCTGGCCATGAGCCACTCCTGCTACAATCCCATCATCTACTGCTATATGAACGCGCGCTATCGCCGCGGGTTTAGACAGGTATTCTATACGACACACGACCCACGAGACGTGAAGTGGAGCGCGTGGCCGGGCATGCCTATGTGTGGTTCGCGAGCCACTGGCTCGCCATGAGCCACTCCTGCTACAATCTCATCATCTACTGCTACATGAACGCGCGCTACCGCCGCGGGTTTAGACAGGTATTGTATACGGAACACGAAACGCAGAGTGAACCGCGTGGCCGGGCATGCCGTATGTGTGGTTCACGAGCCACTGGCTAGCCATGAGCCATTCCTGCCACAACCCCATCATATACTGCTACATGAACGCGCGCTACCGCCGCGGGTTTAGACAGGTATTGTATAAGGCACAAGAGAAGAGAAGTGGAGCGCGTGGCCGGGCCATCATATAAAATTTATTAAATGATAACCCTCTTTTTTTCTTCAGCGTAGTTGGGTAAAAAGTATCCTATAACTATCTGGAGATACCTAGCTACCCATGTACCAAAAATAGTTAAAATCCGTTTAGCCGATTTGGAGTGATGAAGCCGCAACAACATATACAAACATACTAAAAATCCAAAAGTATATATTTACATTCAGTGACCTCCAAATACTCCGTTACAATATTTTTTTTGTAAATTATCTTCAATGAACAGACATATAATTTTTACTACTTCATAATAGTAGGTATAAGTAGATTATAAGTCTTTAGAAAGTCAACCTTGTACAATAAATTATGCCGAAAATCGAACTGAAAGGTTTGTTAAAGATAAACTGAAAAAAAATACAGACCAAATTGCTAAAATTATATGCTTCACACATTATACCAGAATTACGCTGAACGGAATAATGAATGTTAGAAGGAAACCTTAACATAAGTTCGATTGGTATTCGGAACTTATGCCTCTCAATTTTTTAAAACTTCAAAGCACGGTCCAGACAGCAAATGGATTAGATATTGAGTTATAATGCCAAAACCACAGAATAAGAAATATTACTAAGTACTTTGTTATTTTCAAATGTCCATACTATTGGCAGTACCTGAGGCAGAAATTCTAAAAGATTCTGTAGCTTTAAGTGAAAGGTCTGAGGGAAAGGCAGACAAAGTTAGAGGAGTAACCGTTGTAACTTTATTGCATGGCTTGTCAAGTTTAATGGGGTTAAGTAGAAACCATTCTGTTGAGCATAGAACTCATTAATTATAATCTCGATTGCGCCGGCGGAACTCATTTCCTCAGTCTCGGCGTGATTAGCTATTTGTAAGCAAATTTCTGTCTCATTTTCATCAGTCAGAGGCGTCTTTATTTTCATAACAATGATTTGTTTGCGCAAAAAACGAATCTATATGATGCGGTTCAGGAGTGTTTTCACCACCGTTCCCGCGTGTTGTGAGATTTTGACAATTATAAGCTTATAATTCAGATTTCCACACGCATACCCACACATACTCACGCACGCATTTGAATATCACAAGGAGTGAGCAGATTTTGTCGTGTTCTTGTTTTATGTTATTTTTTATCTTAAATAATAACCTGGATTCTATACTTACCGATCTTCTAGCTCCACTAACTGTACGTATATATCTGTGGACATCTGTTATTCGCTTTATGTATTATTTCGAAGCTCTGTTATTGATATGTTTTGTAATGCTGATGATGTTCCAAAAAAAATACTTCTTGTGTGCTGTGATTATCACAATTTCGCTAATAATTTCGTCATGTAGAGGATCGCATACTTCTTTAATAGTTTACCGAATATTTTCAGAATTAGTAGCTATAAAAAATGATTTTAGGTTGCTTGATGAACAAAATGTGTGTCAATTTAACATTACTTGGTGAAATGTTGTCAATAATAATTTGTATCTCGAGAGATGCCACGCAAAACAAGGTCAACTTTGTGCCAGCTCATCTGGTGTAATTTCGTGATCCAAAAGTCTTAGATAAGTTTCGACGGGCTAAATCGACAAATCGGTTGGCCTAGAATATGTGCAAATTAGTTTTTCAGCCGAAGTGAAGTGGGAGACTGTGGCTTCTGGTCAAATAGTCTTTAGCATCCAAAGTGCCCAAAATATCGCAATACATGTTTATTCTTATGGGCATAAAGTTGTGCGACAATATATTAGGCACTTTGAATGCTACAGACTATTTGACGCTGACTGTACATAGGATGAGTCATTATCAAATTTAGCGCAGGCCAATCTGTTTCTTTTTGTATGGAGCTGCAACACTGTTACCATGCATTATTACGTAAATGTGATAGGTTAGCTTTGGTTTATTGCTGACTGTAAATGATCAATTGATATACATAATTAACAACAAACAACGACTTATAATTCTTGTTCCTTGTGTTGCTGTTTGTATAATTTGTGCAGAAAACGAATTATTTGGGCTTGGACAAAATCCTGAGTAACATTTAATAATGACCCAGGTACTCATCTATAAATGTGAAAGTAGGTATATTTATTCTGTCGGTTTTTGCTTTGTTCTTCGTTTACGCAACAACGGAAAAAAAAATTCTAAGTATTTTTGCATATATAAAACACAAGAAATTACCCGTGGATTCACCTATGTTACCGAGAACGGAGTAGCTTATATTTTGCCATTAGCCTATATTTTACTGATTCCCGATACAAATGTTTTACCCCCCTTTTCACTCCTCCGGGATAAAAACTATCCTGTGTTCTTCCCACAGGGTCTCAAACTATCTCCGTAAGATATTACACCTACATCGATCAGCGGTTTAGGAGTGAAAAGATAACAGACAGGCAGACAGAGCTACGTTGAATTTTATACTATTATATTATTTAAATTAGCAATATCTGGGGGCACGGTAGTGCCCCTGCCAAGAAGGGCCAAGCGAAGCGCAAGGGCTCTAACCTACCTTTTCTCGAAGCGCTTCATCGTTTTTTTCAACCCTCGTAACTTTGGTTTGGATTATACCAGATAAAAAAAATCCTCAAGATAAGAGGTCAATAGTGCGCTTATAAAACTTATTTAGTTTTAATTCGATAGCTCTTATAATTTAGGTTTTAATGATATCTAAAAAACCCTGTTTCGTCACTGACTTACTCACACACTCACGGATCATCAACAAAATTCTTAGTCATCATAAAATATACATAACTACATATAAGCATCGATTAATCAGGCGTGACCAAGGCTCACATTTTATCACAGATATAAACGATTTCCGAAAGCTAGTACTTACATTTTCCGTGCAGGAGCAACCGAACGAAAACCTAGTACCTATATGTACACAAACACATCTAACTTAAATGTTACAAAAAAGTTTGAAAAAAAAAATGTTTCTCAACAAGTTTTTTAAAAGCACATAAAAAAGGTTTTATCTAATGCATTGCAAATGGAGAAAAAAGGCCAAGGGAGGTGTTGAGCGCTGGACATAATGAACATAATGGTAACTTTTGATTAGGAGATAGAACCAACACGGTGTACTGTAACAGATATTTACAAAGCTACGGATATACATATACAGGGTGGGAACGAGTATACTGTCAGACTTTAACGAAAAATAATAATATATAAAAATGAGATTATGTATAAGTAATGATACTTTCAATAATCCGCAAGACATTGCAAACTTATTCAACGATTAACGTATTTTATTAATGCTATAACTAGTAATTCCAGTTCATGCAATTTAAATAATATAAGTATAAATAACGTAACTAATAGTATATTTCTTAATCCATTGAATGTAAAAGAGTTGACAAATATTGTTAATTCACTGAAAAACTCCATAACTGAAGGATTTGACGACATTAGGAACGATATTCTAAAAAAAAGTTTCTTTGCTATATCTTAGCCACTTTTACACACAATAAACTTGTCTATATCTCAAGGGGTGTTTCATAATATGTTGAAAAAGTCTATCGTGAAACCTATATTCAAAAAAGGAGATCCTAGCGATATAGGTAATTATAGGCCAGTTACATTAATACCTATATTAACAAAAATATTTGAAAAGGTCATGTATAACAGGCTGCTTCTTTTTTTGGAGAAAAATCAAGTACTAAGAGAGGAACAACATGGATTTAGGAAAAACAAAAGCACCTCTTTGGCTACTTTTAAATTAATTAAAAAAATAATGGAATGCATTGGGAAAAGCTCTCCTGTTACTGTACTATTCATGGATATGAGTAAGGCCTTTGACTTTGTCGGTCACAAGCGTATAATATTAAAATTAAGTAGATATGGTGTCAGAGGCCCGGCACTAGAATGGATTAAGTCATATTTTGGAAATTGAACTCAGTGTGTACAAATTTCAGGTTACAGCCCAGTTAATAAATCAGTTGATAACTACCGATCATCATATGTTCAAAACGAATTTGGAGTAGCTCAGGGCAGTATCTTAGCTCTCCTCCTTTTCCTACTGTACATCAATGATTTGCCGAATGTACTATCACACGAATGTATCTTATTCGCTGATGACACTACCATTATAATTGAAGGAAAAGATACGGATAGTGATTATAACGCTGTTTTTAATTCTACTCTGGCACAGGCTGTGAACTGGCTAAGAGAAAATAATCTTAAGGTAAATTTGTCTAAAACGAACTACATACAATTCCGAAGTGTCAAGGGCCATACTGATGATTTAAACATAAACTTTGAACGAGAAATTATTAAAGAAGTACTGCATGTTTTTTGCTCCATGCTCTTTGTGCTAAGATAAATAGATTTATATTTGCACTAAGAAAAGTAAACCGAGTAATATCCACAGAGGCAGGTATAACTGCATACAATGGGTATATTGCTTCTTCTCTTCGTTACGGTATTGTAATGTGGGGCATTTCTACAGAGAAAGACAAGCTATTTTTAATTCAGAAATGCTGTATAAGGGCAATTTTTGGATTACGACGAACTAACTCATGCCGCCCATATTTAAAAAAAAATGATATCTTAACCTTGACATGTCTTTATATATATGAAACTTGTGTGTTTGTGCAAAAGCATAAAGCTATGTTCAAACTAAAGCAGGCCACAGTTCCTCGATATATGCATAAACTGTATAAACCACCTGCTAAGTTAAAAATCATAGCCAAAAATTCACATATGATGTGCCTACGCACATATAAAACTCTATAGATTTATAACAAATTAACCGACATGTTCAAGAATATTTGTTTTAATCAATTTAAAGAATCCATTAAGCAATGGCTAGTGGGCAAATGTTATTACTCTCTAAATGAATATTTTTCGGACTCTTAGTGTATTGTTTGACATGTTAATTAAGTATAAATTGAAATAATATTTTGTAGATATCTCGTAGTGTATTATTTTGTAATGTAAATGTTGTGTGATGTTGACATATTATTTATAAATTAAAATTCTAATCATGTAATATGTGTATACCTGAAAAGGTAAGATTTGGCTGATCCAACGCTTGCATCAGTAACTGCAAAATGTTGTAAAAGATGTTAACCTAAATCTGTCACACAATAAATATTAATTTCATTTCAACCATCAAGTTCTGTGCCTCATTGGAGTACACTGGTATAAAGTTCAGTTTAAAAATAAAACTTTTTTATTTTTATCCTTACTATTATTATAAAAGTGAAAGTGTGCCTGTCTGTCTGTCCTCTTCACGCTTAAAATGCTGAGCCGATCGGAATGAAATTTGGTACGGAGATAGTTTGAGTCCAGGGGAAGGACGTAGGCTACTTTTTACCCCGAAAAAATACCTAATTTAAGGCGGATGAAGTCGCGGACAGAAGCGAGTTTTTTTATAAATTTGCGTGTAATGAAGATGTGACTTAAAGCTGAAAGATAACAGTAATTATCCAACACAAATTAGCCTCAATAAAGAGAAAAAATAATAATTGGATACCCAACTTATTGTAAAACTTAATACAAAGTAGCCAAAAAGCATGCAGGTCATATTTCTATGTATAAAAGTATGAAATAAGTGGCTAAATCACATTACTTATATATTGAGGCGTGTTAGTCATGAGATTTTGAGATTTATGAATTTATAAAAAATAATCAATATCGTAAAAAGTACGCGTTTTCGGACTACATGACTGACGGACCACTTTATATGCTCCAGTTAGGCTCTACATTCGATACTTAAAGTCTGTCGGTATACTCGTTCCAACCCTGTATACAGGGTGTTTGGTAACAGGATGCAAAGCTGAAAGTAGATGATAGTTTAGGCTATGTAGAACATTTTAAGCTAGACATGTCTTAAACAAATGTTATTCGTTATTTTCGACAATAGTAGGAGTTTTCTCAGAAAAATCTTAGACCTTAAACAAAAAAAAATTACATTATAACATTTGTCTAAGACATGTATGTCTTAAAATGTTTTAAATATCCTAAACTATCATTTTCTTTGGGCTTTGTATCCTGTTACTAAACACCCTGTATACTAGCAGACCCGGCAGGCTGTCCTGCCCGAATATTGACTTTCAGATAAATGTTTCAAAATGAACCACCGTTCCGTGTTCCTGTATCTACTCGTCCTCTGAGTGGTTTGTGTCTGTGTTTATTTGCTGCATCGCATCATATAGTAGATTTACAATAATTTTGGATTAGCATCAGATATTGAGATTAACCTTTTGGACGCCAACGACGCATATATTCGCACCGCATGTTCAACGACAACGACCGATATATGCGTCAAGGCATTTAGACTAATAAAGACTGACGCCCATTGACATACGGATCATGTTAGCCTGCAACTTAATGCTGTCATGGCGTATGAGTGACATATCTTTTATTTGTCAAAGCGTCGAAATTAAAACTAATTTGACGATTTACATGACAGATCCTTGTATTTTAATTAAGAGTCGCCGTTCAAACGTCGATTGGGAATTACGACCATCCTTGTTACGAAATATATTTTTTTCTCCAAATTAAGTAAAAAAATCAGGAAATGGATTTATGAATTCAACGCTAAAACGATTTCGTTTGAGGTGTAGCTCCAGCCACTAAAGTTGTCAATGGTTCGTGAGGAGAAATCAATGGTGCCAACTGTGCAACTTTTCCAGACACGCAGCAAAAACCGGCTGACTCACCTTTGTATGTGAATGCATGGCAGTGTTGGCGTTCTCTGTCTATAATTTAGCACCCATGATAATTTGTGGATGTCCGTCGGTGATTCGACTTCATGGATAATGTTTTTTATACGAGAAACTATGTTTAGATATGCCTGACATCGTCTTGCGGGTCCACTAGTAAATAAAACTTTCGCGACTGGAAAGCCTACCTAGGCGCTCTGCTTAGTAAGTTTTTCACTATAGACGCATTTCCCATGATATCAGCTACCTCCGTAGCGCTACAAAAGTACCATCTCGGTTGTTAAAGTATTAACATTTTGTAGATTCCCGCTGCGGCGCCACCTGCAAAGCCCAGTAGAAAATTTTGTGGAAAATATTTATGTATGTGAAAAGTTTTTCAGACATAAATGATATCTTGCGATTACGTCACTTAAAACATTTCTAGATTCCAACTGGAGCGCCACCTACCGAATCTAAAATCTAAACTTTAAAGCGACCTATCATTATCAAACAGGGACCAGTAAAGTTACTACGTAGCCTTTATTCGTTTCTTTTCAAAATCTCAATCTAAAATTACTTAATTACACATTCCATTTTTAAGCACAAATTTTCGCTAACAAAACGCGTTTTCCTTATCAATTGATTTTTACAAATAAGCTTTCAGAAACATTTAAAAGAAACGCGTCTATAGAAAATAAATATTTCTTACGCATCAAATAGAGATTTTCTCGAGAAATTTTCGTTCAATTGAACTATAATAAAACATCTGTAGGCGAAGGTTGTTTCTCCGCACAAAATGAGGCTTTTCCTGTATTGGATAATATTCGTTATTAATAATGTAAATGTGTTTGAGGACAACATTTTTTTATTGAGTCGCATTATTGCTATTTCTATTTCACCTTGTATCTTATTTCGTATGGGTTAAGAATACATTCGTTATCATATTATTACGGCAATGGGTAAATAACGAAAATGTTGCAGAAATAATCCCTAGGTAGCAGTTACTTGTTAATATAAACGAAAACAGGTTTTCTGTATATCATTCACGCTACAAAATAAGCAACGTAGTCTCTTAATTAGAATAATGGAACCTGGGCGACCGAGATTTATTTGGTGAAGTACGATTTTTTGGTTTTTTAGAACATGAAACCTATCCATATAAACTACGACGGCACAAGGTGCAATGGATTTCTGAAGGAATGGTTTAAGTTGGTTGGCTGATATCTTCTTCAAATACTTGGTGCCGTGTTGCCGGCAACGTTGATTGTACAATTAAATTCAAGCCATTTATTTCAGGCATCAGTGGGCCATACAAAAACTACCTACTAACATACATATTAAATATAAGACTATTTATAGGCACTGGCATAGTCAAATACGCAACACAACTTCTGCGTGTCAACTGACGGAGACGCCAGATTATGTCAACCGTTCGGCCAGGCCAGAGCTCCTCCATTATGAAGGTCTATAGCTAAAACATAACTATGTAGAGGAGGTACTCCAAAAATCATGTTTAATCAAGAATATGTGATAAGATTCTCTACAACGAAGCCACAAAAACAAATATCGTGAAATGTTACACTGAAGAAACCCCCAAAAACTCTTAAAAAATGTTATTTTATTCGAGAAAGTAATCGCCGTGGTAAAGGTTTTAAATAGATATTTGCCATCTGATATTTTATAACGAAATGTACTAACCTACATTCATTAATAAACGCACGAAAGTCCTCTAAAACACAATGTTTTTACAAGAAAAATAAAGCTTTATAGCGCTTTGATAAATTTTCTCGTCTTAAAATATGGAGTTATTAAGTCTTAATGACTGAAGTTAAAGTGTTAAAGACTCGACTTAGAATAAAGGGTAGTTACCTTTTATTCATTAAATAAGTTACTTTGAAATTATTCATTGAGTAGGTTGTAATATTAAAATAAGGGAAAGCAGTAACAAAAATATTTCCAGTAAATCTTTGGGTCGCCAGGCTTATTTTATTAGATGACAGATGACATGTTTTAGGTGACTTATTTTGACATTAACAGGACCATAATCTTATTTTATTTTTATTTTAGATCTTAGTAGTATAAAATAAAGTAAAATATGCTACCGTCTTATACTCGTAGGGCTCGAAAGTAATATCGCTTATCGACGATTTACTGCAGCCGAAATATTGCTGAGGCACTGCAAAATCGTGGCTGTCTTAAAATGATATATTATGCAAGGCATCAATGTGCTGAAGTAGGTGCTAAAGGTTTTCCGTGTATATTTAATCCATAATTGACAAGTCTAATTTACAATATTAAAGTCCCAAAGATTTCAGACAACAATGATCGTTCCACAAATGCTATTAACTCGCAAGATGAAACTAGCATGCACCAACTTGTTTATAACTAAATTATTATTGGCAACAATATCTAGCGTAAAACAAAAACACTGAGTCAAATTATGAATAGCATAGTTTTTCTTTTTACCGACATTGAATCTGTCTCCCTCTTATCATCATCTTAATTACGGTGTAAATAACAGAATTCTTCATGTATTTTAAATGTCAACTTATCATTACAATATTAACGTGATAGCTTTTTTGGCACTTTGTTTGGCATTTATTTATTAATCGTTTTCTCAAAATTTGCTTGACAGAGGTGTGACACATTTTTTATTATGGAGCATATGGAGTGTAGAAAACTAAGCAAAACAGTCTCTATATATCCAAACTGGTCCATCAAAAGGCGTTAAAAGGGTGGCACCGTAGTAGCAAGTGCGTAAAATAAATTATCATAATAATGCCAAAACATCCATAATGATGCAAAAAAAAAAAAGATTTTAAACATGATCCGCCAAGACCAACAAAAAATATTAAGAAATTTTACTACTTAAATCGTTCTTCCTAAGAATGCGTAAATAAACGCAACAACTCAAAAAAATTAAAAAAACTATTGCACCGTACAAAAAGAAGTGAGATCCCACCAAAAACATTTCATGTAAAATTGGCAGCCAAGACTCACAAGCTCATAACGCTTTCGCTGTTAAAAAGATATTAGATCCCAGCAAAAACGAAGCCCACAAGCTCTGACTTTACTGACCCTATACCTCATCTTAAAAACTATGGCTTCAACTGGCTTGAAGCCCCTAAGCCCTGATTTTATTAACCCTACACCTTGGTTTCAAAAGTATGGCTTGGCCGTTTCATCCATCAGTATATGTCTTCAATTATGATAATATTAATAATATTATCACAATATTGAATATCAATTTGAATTCCTCTCTATGAAACGGACAGGCTATACTTTTGAAACCAAGGTTAAGGTTAGTAAAATCAGGGCGTAGGGGTTTCAAGCCAGTTGAAGCCGTACTTTTTAAGGTAAGGTGTAGGGTCAGTAAAGTCAGAGCTTGAGGGCTTGGCTTTTCCTGGGATCTGATGTTTCTTTTGATACATGAGCTTGTGAGCCTTGGCTGCCAATTTTACATAAAATGTTTTCGGTGGGATTGAATATTACCCGGAATCCGGGACTCTTATCATTTTTAAACGCTATATCTGACCTCTACGGTATTTATATTAATACTGGTCACTATATATTTTTTCTTGTGTATGCTGGTCTTTTGTTTTTGGCAGGATTAAAATGTTATCTCGCTGCAATAATGGAACTCACTCGTGAAAATATTCCTGCTATGATTTATTAAAATTTTCGCCGTGGTTTAACGCAACAACACTGCATAGCAGTGGCGTGAAGCCGATTACCACCGGGTAGCCCTACGAAAGGCTTATAACTACCTTTTTCTATAAATATGAGTAAATAAATACGCCTTGGCTTCCCTTGTAATTTTGCAGTGCCTAGATAAATTAACTTCGACTTTTTTTAATTCACTTCCATCGTAAACCACTGTGTATTACTGGTATTGTGAACGTAATATGCTCACGGACGAAGTTAAGGAAGGTCGCCCATAATCGGTTCTTGTACCACAATATATTAAGCTATGCGAAGACTTAATAAGCATGACCGTCGTGTTACGTATCGCGAGATAGAGGTGACTCTGGGCGAGCATTAATTAGATATTACATGAACATTTAGCAGTAAAAAATTTGTTCGCGTTGAATACCGCTTAACTTATCTAAGGATCAAAAGGAGGCTGGCGTCGAATGGTGTAAAAAGAAGTTGAAAAAATATAACCGTGGTGTCTCAATAGCTGTTTTAAAATAATCTCCACTGCTGAAAAATTCTAGATCTACGCGTATGATACTACGTAACTAAAAAACAATCAACAGTGTGGAAAATGAGGTGAACCCTACAAAAGTAACACTTGCAAAATGCACCATGAAATAAATGATGGCCTGCTTTTGTGGTATTAATGGCCATGTGGCTACAGCGCTACCTGAGTACATGACCATTTGTTTGCCTGAAGTATTTGAAGAAATACGTAAAACAATCAGGGACGCAAAATCATTCTTCACCATTGACATTGCCAGCTATTACATGTACATAATGCGAATCAACTTGATTTTTGGAAGGTCAAAAATTGGCTGGGATGGCCGTTTAATGCAAAATATTGAATTAACCGGCCATCCACCGTACATCCCTGATTTGGCCCAAATGATTTTTATGTATACCCTAAATGTAAAGAATAAATTAAGTGGTGTACGATTTTAGATCCGTGAAGATGCTGTCGACGCGTTTAAACAGCATGTTTTGGAAGTCAGAGTGGGAAAAGTGCTTTAAAAGTAGATTTCAATGTGTGCAAAAATGCATTGATCATCACGGAGAATATAAAAAAAAAATAGAAGCATATTTAGTCATAAACGTATGTTTATTTTTTCTATTCCGGATACCATAAGTTGTACATCAGAAGAGGAACGAAGGATTGAGTAGCATTTCGATAAAAATGTTTTGTAATTGGTTGTTGACTTCATACTATCTCGCTACTCTAGCGCCATACCGAACGGATTTGGAACTAATATTTTACTACTTTCCGCTAGAGAGTTTTTATCCGTTTTCTTTTATGAGATTGTCCTCCTTACCTTTTCTATACTCCATGATGGAACCATTGTCGGTAGGTAAAAAAGAAGGACGACCCAATACACAAACACAATAGAAAAACTATCTCGCGTAACAACGAATAGCGTTGACGAAGTCCTTTATTTCCGAGTATTACATGATAATAACAAGTATTATTGTTTATGACAGGTCCTTGGCGGTTTCCTGTGTCTCAAACATACTGAGGCTCGCTCCTGTCACCGATCCAGTATCTGCGAGGGAGTGCCTATGTCAGGTGAGAATCCGTTCAAGATACGGTCAAGGAATTTAATTTGTGTACCCTTTCGTACCTTGTTATAGTGACATTGATATGGAATCTCTATAGGCTTTCATATTGATTTTGATTGTGACAAGGTACGGAATTGTATATAAATTAAATTCCTTGACTATACGAAAGGATTCCTGTATAGGTACTAAGAATCTCATCTCCGGCTGAGCACGCTTGAGACTCGCAACTAACAGGGGCTACGATGGGATTATTTCTATTATTATCACGCATTGTTAGTAAACGTACCTTTTCTGTTTTTCCCCAGTATCCGAATCTTTGTCCTTATCTTCTCGAGTAAAGGAAATTAAACATCTTTTGTTTTTTCGACTCCTAAATGGACTTTGTTTTGGATAATGAGTCTCACCGAATTACGAAGGATAATATTTTATTTGCATTGTTTGGATTACTTATTACAAATTTCAGTTTCTTTTTTGGTATCTGGTGGGATCTTTAAATAGGTATATTTATTACTTTTATAAAAAGTAAGGTTTAATTTCACCATGCCCTGTTCGTTGTTAATGGTTCATTAAGCCTTTTAACGCGGACTATTTAACGGGCATTGCCAACTATTAATCGGCCGTTAGCGTTAACATATAGCTTGCTGAAAGTGGGGTTCAAATCATACTAGTGCGCTTAACCTTCTAACACGTCCAAATCTGATACTAAGTAAGTAGTGCAATCTATCTGCTTAGACGGAAATATAAAATAGATAGTATAAAAAAACCGGCCAACTGCAAGTTGGTCTAGCGCACCGAGGGTTCCGTACAAAATATACGCTACAAATGTCCTTATCTATGAAAATCCAGTGTTAGTAGAGCCCTAATCCTAAGCAAAATACGCAGTGCTCGATCATTTTATATTGGTTACTGATATAAACAGACTGACATAAAATGTTTTTAGTATTTGTTGTTTTAGCGGCAACAGAAATACATCATCTGTGAAAATTTTTAGTGTCTAGCTATCACGGTTTTTCATGAGATACAGCCTGGTGACAGACAGACAGACACAGAGCTAGACAAACGGACAGCGCAGTCTTAGTAATAGGGTCCCGCTTTACCCTTTGGGTACGGAACCCTAAAAACTGAAAAACACGCTTTTATAAAAGAAAAGGAAAATTACTTTTCTAATTTAATTACCTACGAACAATATTTAGTACGCTTTGTGTATTTTAGTAATGAGGTCTTTCAATGCTCATTAATTATATCAACTTTCGCTAACTAGACATTCATAAAGCAAACTCCCTAATAGGACTTGACTGGAGGCAACATTCAACATTTTTGTAATATACAAAATGTGTTATTAACTTGCACGTTTTAATCTTTAATTAACAAATTCGAAAAGCGTGGGGTTCTTTATCGACATACCTTAAAGTTAGAATACTACAAACAGTGTTAAAATCAAACGAGTTCAAACATGAGGTGCTAGTAGCCGTTGAAGATTTCCATTATCCCCCATCAGGTGCCATCATCGGTTCAGATGGTTGGCAACAAATTATCGTATTATCATCAGCTGAACTGAACACATACAAAGCTTTAATTCAATACGAAAATTACCACTTAGAATTTCCTGCCTCGCACGACTAAACTGTGAAATAAATTGCCGCCTGCAGTATTTCCGGACCGATGCGACCTTCAAGCCTTCAAGAAAAGAGCGTACTCCCACCTGAAAGGCCGGCAACGCACTTGTGACTCCTCCGGTGATGCAAGTGTCTATGGGCGACGGTGATCGCTTACCATCAGGCTCATTTGCCTCCTATGTCATAAAATAAATAGAAGTAGGTTAAATCGTCTTCCAATAATTGTTTACATAGTTACATTTATGTTATAGATGGACTTGATAAGCGATTGCCGACTTTACTTTTCTTTGATTATCTATCTAATCAACTCACACTCAACTCAACTCACTTAAGTCATTCTAAAGAGCCCAACAACGCCCAAAAACGTATTTTATTACAGAGTTCTTGTGACCACTGTCTGACTCCATCATCAGATAAGCTCGATGGTATCGTATGCATGGACACCGATTTTTTATAAGAATGCGATATTTTAGCTCAATAGAAAACCGGGAAATGGATCAAATTTAACTTCCATGATTTGTTAACATTGTTACCTCCTACTTACTGACATACCTGTTAGTTACAGGTAGACTTACTTAAAAAAGCATGATAAAAAGACTAGCCAACATAAATTTGTTTTAAAGTTATATAATGTATTTATAAACAATCTACGCGTAGTTCTGCAGGAAAAGTATAACGGTGAAATTATTTAACATAACAAATTACGTAGGTACTTTTCATAATGGCTTTCTTTGAGTGTCCCCAAATTATAAACTACTAGAAGGTGCAACTTCATCGGCGGAGGATACACAAATTATAATCCTTTTTTTTTTCAGCATAATCGTATAAAAGTATCTTATGACCAGCCATCTGTGTTAGATCACCTACCCGCGTACCAAAAATGTTTATATAAGTATATTAATGACTAACTTTTTTAGTTTCTGGTTTAGGACATACATTTTTGTCTGTTAAATAGTCCTCTATCTAATTTGGGTAGTTGTAAAATTTAATCTGGTAACTTATTAATACATTATTGGCCTAGCACTGATTTTGTATACTTAGCAAACGCGATTTTTTTTTAATAGTAAAACATTTGTCCTCAGAAATGGTGGGCCTAAATTGTTCATCGACACGGCGTGGCGTGATCGGGTGCCGCTGCCGCCCCCGGAATGGCGTGATCGGCATTGGTACAAAGTGCAAATGTAACTCCCTGGAGCTCAAAGTGTGCTCCACCGTACCCCGCCCTCCGGCACCTCCGGCTCGGGCCCTCTCAGTGCGCTCGAATTATTTCACATAGAGCCTAGGTTGCCGCTGCGGCAGAAAGGTTCTCGAGTGCCAGCAAACAGGACTACGCAGCGTGAAAGGCCCCGACAACATGGACCGACCAATCCGGTCATGATCACAGGAAACTGTTGGATGGGGGCGGCCCACACCTGGTCGTGGTGAAGATCATCGGGGCTGGCCTTTGTCTAGCAGTAGACGTATTTAGGCTGATATGAAGATGAGACTAAAACTGGATGTAACTGTAATAATGCTTATGTGGAAAGAAAGTAGCAACGTTGGCGTAACCAAACCTAAGTGTTTCTATGGATAGTTCAGTACGAACGGTACTTAATAACATCCCTGGAGTTCAAAGTGCGCTCCAATCGTGCTTCGCCCTCCGACTTCGGTCCTCTCAGTTTGCTCGAATTACTCCACCGTCATTCTGGCCGCGGGTTAGAAAAGTTCTCGCGGGTGGTGGACAGGACAGCGCACCGTGAAAAGCCCCCAACAATATGGACCGATAATCCTGTCAAGATCGCGGGAAGAGTTGGTTAAGTTGGGTAAGAGCAGCGCGCGGACGGTCGTTTCGTGACGGACGCAGACCTTTGTCCAGCAGTGGACGTCTTTAGGCTGAAGTAATGATGATGAGATAAAAGCCAGATCTAACTGTAATGAGGATTATGTAGAGATAAAGTAACAACGTTGTTGTAAACGAACCTAAGAGTTTCTATGAACGTATCGGCACGAAGTGCAAATGCTACTCCCTCCAGCGCCGTTACCACGCCCAAGTTTTAGACAAGCTGTGCAACCCTTAATATGCTCAAAGTGATTGTGTATAATGACTGTATTGTGCTGCCTGTACTCTTATACCGTTTTATGCTGCCTCTCGGTTCGATTATTTGACTGATTGATTGATCCAGTTAATGTTTATATTGTTTATCTCACCTTAAGTATAGGATCAGTGTTTCCACTAGTCCGTCGTGAACGTTATTTCCGAGCTGTACTACAATATCAACGAGTGTATTCAACTGGATGGCACATACACAAAATTTTGCAGTTATTATGAAATCTTACAATCAGAAAGCCCCGCAGCAGGGGGCTCCTATATTTCGCCATTTTGTCACGTATCCTAACTTGACTTAACAATTATGCGGAAAGTTGTGTGTTGGATATTTTCTCTTCCTTTCAGATCTTCAGTTTAACACATCCTTTGTGTAATATTATTAGCAAATAGGTTACAATTCATGTTTATCTCACCTTGGCATTGACTTTGAACCAGTGGAGTTTCAGTTTCACATTATATCACACTTAAAACGGATGTAATTGTTTTGGTAAATTATGTGCGTCTACAGCAATTCCTAAGTCGACTGGCGGAAGCAGATGTCGGAAACAATGAATAAGCGACTGTTGGTCATGGAAGTTTTAGACTTTCAGCAAAAGATAACATCTGTCACTTCACACTCATGTGTTTGTCAGAGGATACTTTGTCGTGTTCGGTCATTAGCAAAGTTAGGATTCATGTGGCATTTTTGGACAAGTAATGCATAGAGTCGTCGTTATGTACCTTTTATAATTTAATCAATGACTGAACTGAATAGTGTAAAATTAAATCTTGTAAAAAAAATTGTAAGCTATTTCCATTACATAATTTTGTGATTTGAATTAGCAGTTTTCCACTTTCTAAAGCTAGTAAGTTCCGTGAGTTAATTTGTAGGTTAGGTAGCTATTATTAAAGCAGTTAAATGAGATTAACTCTATGTACCGTCGTTTTTGGCATCAGGCATAGTTTGACCCTTTTTATTTTTTTCTAAGTATCAGAAAAACTCATGTTGTAATCAACAAAAACTTATCATTAGATTAATAATTAAAACAAAAGTTTTCTTTTATTTTTATGAATCATTCATTCATTCATTCATTCATAAAGGTATATATAATAACAACTCCACTGTATTCTGTCCAAACTTACTACCAAACATCCTAACTTCAGTCATTATACGAGCGTTTTGTTCCGTGTCACTTTCGTGAACACATTTTTGTCGTGTGTTTATAATCGAAATGCAAGTATATTTTAATGTGATTTCAAATTATTTCTAAGAAATCTGGATCTACACCAAAATAACTCAAAATGGCACGAAATCTATGGATATTTCTACAAGAGTGCTTTCGAAAATACAAAAGTAAAGCGATTGAAACACTCGAATAATAATCTAATTGCGACCATCATAGGCCCGCCGGATCGAACGCCTGATAGTGACAAAAACTAGACTGGTTCAGCTATTTTGTATGTACCAAAGTTATGTCCAAGACAAATATCACTATTATCTAACGGAAAAAGTGATGTTTATTTATAAAAAAAACACATATATTTATGTAAATAGTTAAGCAATAATTGTTATATTGTTAAGAGTCAAGATAAAAGTATTATTAAGTATCTCATAAGTAACCTTTGAAAAAAAATGTAAATGGTATGTGCGCAATTCAGCATTATTGATGGAATATATATATTTGTGCGAAATGGGCATAGTCCACAAGAGCTATGTTAAAGTTTTCTTCTACAAAATTGTTGTTTCACTTGAACCGTATTCATGAATTTTACTATGTAGCACTTCTGGTTCCGCCCCTTCGAGCGGTTTTGAAAAAGACATCGCATAGAAGTTATTACGTTACTTTTATTCTATTAATATCCTATAACATCAAGAAAGATGCCTTCAACACGAGCAGAATTCTTGACAGACAAATGTTTTTGAATTTAATTTTATCAAAATGATTCTATGAATATAAACATTTCATAAAACTTTTGTTTAAACATAGGTATACCGTTGAAGTGATATGGACATGGGTGTGATAAGAGTAGGGTACAATAAAGAGCGGCGCGACTGTAATCGAATACTGTATTTAGATTTTTTATATGTATGTGTATCTGTTGACTTCTCGTATCTGTCATTGTAAGCACTTGTCTGTAATTACAGATTTCATTGCGTTGATAAGCGTAACTGATTAAATGGGGCAGATCGCGAGTCCTTTGATAAAAGAGCGTTTCATATTGCGACTAATGCCTGGTGGCCAATTGAACAACTCCAGATTGAGCATTAGTTGAAAATGGTTCGCGACATAACCACTAAGTATTTCAAAGTCACGGGGATTTTTTAAATCGACTAAGATGAAGAAAGAAAGGATCATAGCTACTTTGCCGCGGGCAAAGTTGAGGGCACTGTACGAAATAATAGGATATTATTTATGTATCTGCAAAACATCCTTATTGTTATGATTAAGCTCAAATGGGGAAAAAGCCTTATTGTTTATTATAACAAGGAGAGTGGAATATTTTGTATGAAAATGTTAACTACATCTACGCTGCTTCATGGACCTCGACTCTTTTCTATGACTGGAATATCATGGTAATGTAAGACTAGAACAATAAAATTATGTCTGCTATAAATGTTTGTTTTAATAATCTCCCTTGAAATGGAACACATAGATATTGAATTTGTTAGATTTGAATTCTATTTTTATTCAAGACTTCGTGGAAGGTAGTCATGGATTGAATCGGTTACCAAATTTCAAGTCGAACAAATTTAAAACTAGGACCAATTCAATACGAAGACGCCGAGAGAGATGAAACTGAGTAAAAAGTTTGTGTAAATTTATTAAGAAACATAAACAAATGGACATAGATACAAGTCAAAGCGCAAAGAAAAAATACACACCAGTGCTCGCTGGTGGAAGGGTTGACACGCTCGACGCGTAATCGAGAGGTACCGGGTTCGAGTCTTGATGTGACCACGTGCGAGAGCAATCGTATTTTTCTATGCGCTTTGACTTGTATCTATGTCAGATTAAATAGTAATGTGGTGTCAGTTTTCCCATATATAACGCAAAAACACAAAAATTTGTGATTCATAGAAAATAAAAACAAATGGAGATGGCTGAATAATGCGCACCTCGTCATTCAGCCAACTCCATTTGTTTTTATTTTGTCCAAATGTTTGCGGACTAACAAAGAAGTAGTATGTCAAGAAAAATATGTATATTTTTCATTATAGTCTCTCTTTTTCAATGCACTTCTGCAATGGAAATGTACATGTAGCAATTCAGATCTTTTAATAAATCTCATAATAAGCATTTTTATCCCATTATACTGATCTCAGAAGCTTTGCTCTTAAAATCTGAAAATGGGTGTAAACCGCACGGGTCACTTTCGCAGAAAATCTTCTGTTGCTTAAGTCTGCCTTAAGTTTCGAAAATAGAACAGAACAGTCAGTCGAGGCTAGGTCGGGACTATTGGTGGGCGACCAATTTCCTCGATGCCACATTTTGCAGCAGCAGCTTTGACGATTGAAGCAGTGTAAAACCCAATAACACTGCTATGTTTTTCCACGATGCTTTTGTTTGATCGCCTCTCGTAAGTTGTGTTGAGTTTGTTTCGGCTTTCTTCTTAACAGTGGTCTTCCTCTTGTGTAATGCCGTAGAGTCAGACTTGTAAAAGTGCCCTTGTGGCGTACTTACAGAATAAATAATTTGAATTTGTAACTGAAAAATAAGGGTGGTACCATTTCCCGTGGTATTCCTTTCTTTTATGACATTCAGTAGTATTTCATGACAATCTCAGAATACCGTAGCCATTATTTTTGTGGTGGATTGTGTTACCTTGGCCTTTTTAGGTGGCTTCTCACCAGGACGACGCCACTTCATCAATTCCATTTTGGTGAGAGGATCATAATACAAAGCCATGGCTTCGCCCCACGTAACAACTGAATTCAAAAAATTCTCTCCGCGCCGTTAATATGCGTTTCAGAAACTTCTTGAGAGCAAGCTCGAAAGAAGTTTGTGCACCCACCTGTCATTAACTTTATTGATAAGAAGATTTTCATAAAGAATCCTAAGAACTGAAGTTTATGGAAGCCCTGTCTTTGCCGCAATTGTTTTAATCCTAATTCACTAAATTGACGCAGTTCACGTTGAGTGCCTCCACAGGCCGGCCGGAGCGAGGGTCATCGTTAATGGAATCCTGCCCAAAACGAAACTACTTACTCCATTCTTGAATTGAAAAATGACGGAGACGTATTCCCGAACACAGCATGTAACCTTTTATATATATATATTATGTTATTTGGGGCAAACGCTACGGTAAGTTACGGTAAGCGATCACTATCGCCCATAGGCACCTAAAACACCAGAGGAGTCACAAGTGTATTATATTGGTCGGGCTGGCCCCTTCCTTCATCAGGAATTGGATTACGGACCGATAGTCCACCTTAAACATTCCGACAATTTTCAGATTTCCTTTTATTCTAAACGCCGTCAAATTAAAACCAGAACCAACATACACCTCAAAATTATGAACGAAAAAGCAGAATAAGACAACCACATTGACAAATTCTTTGTTTTAACCGCCATATTTCTCCAGACAGAATTTTTTGGATAGCACCTCGTAATATACATTCGTAGTAATTAAAATAAGTATTTTTCCTAAATATTTGGTTTGCATGTAAACTTTTTAGTTTAAGCGTAATTGATTACCAAAGCTTTATTTTGGGCTATGAATATATTCGCATATTTTTCTATAAGAACGAAATCATCCATCAATTTTCTCGATCAATTAAGCATAAAATCTGCTTATACAAAGTTCAATTTTAATCAACGTTTAATTTATTTACAATTCTGCACAATGCTGAAAGCTTTTCTTTGTAATGGAATCTGAAAGCAATTACGAAAAGATTTAATATTATTAAAATTAATCCGACTTATTTAAGCATTGTTTGTAAGCACGGTTTTTACTTTTCAATTGTACTTTCGAAGTAAAATTTTCATGGTATCTCGATCGAGTTACCGATATTGTCTTATATTACTTAAACTTACTTAAAGTGGTTGCTCTTTAAAGGTAAGGGTTAGACCGTCTGTTGTTAATACCTCTCTTATTAATCTTACTTGATGTGTTTTTTGACATGATAACGTGTTATAAATCAATGAACACCGGCTTCACGCACGAAAAAGCATGACTCATTGTCACGTTCCGCCTGAGCCGAGCGTGCAAGCGAAAGCGCGGAACAAGCGATAGAGAGGCACGATCGGCCTAAGCGTTCAGCTTGATAATTCATAAGAGTACGCAATTTTTCATCGATGTTTTCTTATGACGTTATCGCGTAAAATTTTCGTCCGTAAACCGACTTTATAGACAACCAATTTCCATCAATGCTTTTATGGAGTTATCACGTAAAATTATTGTCCGTAAACCGACTTTAAAGACAACAAATTTTCATCAATGTTTTTTTATGACGTTATCACGTAAAATTATCGTCCGACTTAACAGACACCAGCTACATTGTAATTGCAACAGCCGTAGTGGGTGGCATGTCACGGTTACCGCGGAACGAACGAGCTTTTTTTACGAGTGATAATACCGGACCGATTGTGCACTTTCTTGGTGAGGCATTTGACGGGTATGACGCGGATAGATTATAAACTATCGAAAATAAAACAATTTAACGGATTATATCGCGTATATTATGTCATTTGAGTTCCCGACGTTTCGGAAGCTTTTCGGCTTTCCATGGTCACGGGTGGACTGAGAAAGGATATATTTTCCTCTGTCAAAGTTACAATAGGTTATCTGTTAAAAAGTAATATTTTCTTCTGTTTCCGCGATTATTACTCCACCCGTGACCATGGAGAGCTGGAAAGCTTCCGAAACGTCGGGAACTAAAATGAGATAATATACGCAATATAATCCGTTAAATTGTTTTGTTAACAAGTAGTTTAATAGTCTCTGTTTTTAAAATATAATAATTAGTAATGAGGTAACCTGGGAGTTTTTCTTTGCAGCGTTTCTTTTCTCCTCAGTACGCCTCATTAAATTTGTGAAATGAGGCTTGGTAAATTATTAAAATAAAATAATTAAGCCCATCTGACATGTATGTACACCTATATTTGTTTTTTCAAAATGGGTAGTTTGCACAAATTGTAACTTTGACAGAGGAAAATATATATTTTCTCAGTCCACCCGTGACCATGGAAAGCTGAAAAGCTTTCGAAACGTCGGGAACTCAAATGAGATGATATACGCGATATAATCCGTTAAATTGTTTTATTGCAATGAGTAATGATCGCGGAAACAGAAGAAAATATTAGTTAATAACAGTTTATAATCTCACTAGATATATTATAAACTATCAATGTTCACAATTATACGATGACATATCTGTCATTCGATGTCATCGTGTAATTGAATAATATACCTTTGCGGAAGTAACTTTACGTTTTATTTCCTTATTTTCAGAGTAATTGAAGTTCTAGTAATTTTTTCTACTCCTATACTTTTATCTGTCATTTACATAGTCGCTAAGTCATATACAATGACACCGATAATAAGTCGGCGAAAACTCTATTCTCTATGGTCCATAAAAGCAGTGTTTAGGGCACTTTTATAGCTCATACATTTTTCATAAAAGCACTGTTTGCCATGATAATAACAATAACTTTTTTTTAAGTAAGGCGTCAGACCTAATTATTTATAAAGTAATTACAGCGGTACCAACTTATTAAATCAATATTACACGAAATAAATTAAGATTTACAAACATTGTATTATTATTATGTTATTTAGTATTCAATGTAAAAAAAGTCGGCATCAATTATGTCTTAATTAACATTCCTTATTAATTTTAGATATCTTTATTTAACTAGACAGTTGGTATTACTAGCGAGTGCAAACAAATTAAAAGGATAACAAACCATAGACAAGCGTGGTCATTTTTGAGTTCACTTTTTAACTTCCAAAAAATGTTAACTTTTTAGCTTATTAAATGTTGTACTTAACCAGATAAAGTATTACTTCCATAAATAAACCAGAAACTGTACCTACATAGCATAATTTTGTTTTATTTAAAAGTAGTCGTAGAAAAAGTATTGTATGCAACGGTGTATAAACTGGTTTAAAAACGCTTGTGGCGTCTTTACTTGCGATGTTCGCTAGGGCTTACATCGCAACCCACGCCACTCGCGTTTTAAGACCCTTCTTATACAACAGGTGCATAAAATACTATTAGTGAACATATACAATATTGTGACTTTTTATTTTTATTTAAGTACTTAAATAAAAATAAAAAGTCACAATATTGTATTTACATAAATGCACATGCAATGTCGTCGAAATACATACAAAAGTAAAAACATATAGTTGCGGTATTTATGGAATGATAAAGTAACGGATGCTTTATTCGTAACCGTCATGGGGTCGCTGTAGTACAAATCGGAATTTCTACAATGCCAGTAGTTTTACCGGTTGTGTTAGGTACCTACTACAACATAACGGGACAAAAAACTGCTGCTTAGCAGATTACCTAGAAAAATTATATTTAAATCGAAAAATCTAATTCCGTTTTACAATATCGAAATCAATAAACATTCGATTAAAACCAACACGTCGGCATTTTTTCCCTAACATATGAACCGACTGGACTTCACACAATATCGCTCTGAATTCCCTTTGAAATTGCCCTGACATTGTTTTCCTGTCTTTTAATCATCCCGGGCTGCCACCATGCAAGGAAACCAAGGATTTTATTATAGTGCCAAAACGTTGTATAGGGGGGTCACTTGTAACCAATATAGGTCCTTTTGTGTTTCATCGGGGTATAGGCGAGCCGTTTTATTATGTAAATTGTTATAGCCGTTTTTTCCCCAGATTTTTTCGCGAGTGCTCGTTATCGTATTTTTAAAGGGCGGCGTGGGAGCGTGTGGAAACTGTGATAATATGAAATGTTTCTTTTGAATTAATTTACTATGTATGCGGTCCCAATCTGTAGGTAGTAATGAGCTGCGTAACATTAAGACCTCCGTCCTTTACCAGAGAAATTTTTGGTGTAGGTAAAAAACTACAAAATTAGTCTTGTTGTAGCATGTCCGTAGTTTAGCCTTCTCATGTTTTAATGAGGAAAGTTCAATGCAATTCATAAGTACTATATAAAACGAACGTAAAAATATCAAATTGAACCTAAAAAGATGCAGTAAAGAAGAAAAAGTTTCATCTTTTTTTCTTTCTCGCCCAAAAGAAAATTAAACATTACCTTTTGATTTACGATGAAATGAAGTGAAAAAATATTATGAAAACTACTTAGTTTTTACTATATAGTTCTATATACCTAAACGCACTTTGTACTTGCCAAAACAAGAAAATGCTCGCTTCTCCATACCCTTGTTAACTTGAGTGACGTCACGCCTGTTGCTTGTATGGGGCGTTTTAACGCCTAGCCATTGTGCTTGGCTTTAATCTCGAGTCTTAACGTTTCGAGCAGTTTATTTTCAACAGGTATCATTATAAGCGAGTACATTTTTCGATTGATTTCGAGAATCGATTGGGATCATTAAAAAAATTATGCATCTTCCCCATTGGTAACTACCAAATTTAATTACACTTGAAAAAAATGAATTCAAGGGCGAGATCAATGCACAAGGGTGTGAGTCTTATATTTCGCACTTGACCGGCTTCAGTACATCCCTAAAATAACTAGAGACATGAAGTAGTGGTACTTGTTCCAGATTACAGGTCAAAATATATTGGTCCATCAAGCAGATTGTCGAAACTTAAGAAACCGAAGCCAAGGGCGAGACTTATAAAAATGAATAGTTTGTACGTGTCTAGGCTAGGGGTCATATTGTAGTAGCGACGAGTCCGTGGGCGCTGCGTTCGATGCTGATGCTCATTTTTATATATATATATATCGAGGAAAATTTTACACAAATCGACCCAGTCCCAATATCGAACCAACTAGGCAAAGCTTGTACTATGGGTAGTATGGGTACTAGGCGACGATAAACATAATATACAGATAACTTATAATACTTATTTAAGTACATCCTACCCAGGAACAAACATTCGTGCTCATCACACAAACACTTGCCCTGGCTGGGATTCGAACTCGGGACCGCTAGCTTCGTAGGCCGTTGTACCACTGCGCCGAACGTGTCGTAAAAATTTTCATTTTGTGAATGCTGTAGCAGCGTCTCTACCACAACTGTGATATTCAACTCTTCTCGCGCGACAAAGATTTTCTATCTCTTTTCTTTCAATAAAATTCGTGAAAGACGGGTGATGCTGTTTCGCGCGACAAGCATATTCGCGGAGAGTTGTGCTAGACCAGCAGGTGATAATTAAGTCACGTTGATACCATAAAAGCCATGTATTATAAAGCCACAAAGCACTATAATATCAACGCTGTGTGAAGTATTGCTATGAATAATAAACAGCGGCTTATCACGATCGTCGAAAATATCACACCCTGTAAACAGATGTAAACAGATGCAATTAGCCATATTTTTTGTTAAAATTTTATGGTATAAAGCTTTTGGTGTTGAGATTATTCTGTATAACAACGCTTAGGTACAGTGAAATGAGAATGGGGAAAGGATGAACATTTTCAAAAATCTTGATGTTTTGTTTATAGGTAAGCGGCAAGAAGAACAGAACATTTACAGCCATTTTAATCGAAAATATCAATGCTGCATTTGCCGTGCCGTATAAGGCAGGTATATAGGCCCACCAACACCTTTTCATCTTTTTATATTTTTCTAAGCCACAGAAAAATCTGTAATTTTTTTCTGAGAATAAGGAGGCTCATTGCAACCTATAAAAAAAAATCAAGATTTTTGAAAATTTCATCCATTTCCCATTCTCTGCAATCTTTGTGTTTCTATGGAATATTACAAAGTACTCTGTGTCTATGGAACATGAGTGACAAATATATTGTCAGATGCTAGTGAGAGAGGGACAGCAAATAACAGCTAAGTACTATTTATACTTTGGTTTTACTGTACAGAATTCCGTCTTAACTCAATTAATGGAAAATGTATTGCACTTAAGTACACCAAGAGTTTCTTTTACTGAGTGTTTTTTTTATCAATCTAACTTTCGTGAATGCTATGCCTTTTGTATAATGTACTAGAAAGTGAACACAACAATATTCGTGAAGGCGAAAAAAGTCATAACTCTTTTTTTGCTTGAGCGTATTGAGTAATTTTCAAAAACTAAAAGTCCTGTCACTAGGTCAAGCAGGGTCTCATATGAAAGGGCTTAATTTTTTTTTTTTGTTTTTTTATTTAGCTTAAATTTCGTTTTCGTAGGAAAATGTGAAAAATAATACCAAACCCCCCCCCCCCCCCTTTTATCTCCGAGTTTACCAAGCGAAAAATCTGGAATTTTCTAGAATTATTTAATTTAATGTGAATATTACACTAAAATTATAACCATATATCTGTCTGTGTTACTTTTTATTTAATCACTAAAAATCATTTTTCAATAACCCGGTTTGGTTAAGTTTGCCCCTCATTTGTATGTGACGCCATAGATACCAGAGGCAAACTTAACTCAAGCGGCAACTTAAGTCGGAATAAGTGAAAGTACGAAACCCTCGGTGCGCGAGTCAGACTCTCACTTGACCGGTTCATTTCCCTTCACAAACGCTAGGTGTAGGTCCATGATTGATTCGTCCGAAAGTTAGGTAAAGTTAAGCCCTTTTGTGGCCTGGATCCCTTATAAATCTGAAGGGCGAACGGGTAACGGGTTCTTTCCTATAACAATACCGCGTATTTTGTTGGAAATCGTCGGTGATTACGTCTTTTTGCCCCTGAGGGCTTGTAATAAAATCTCCCATCTGCGGTTGTCTGTCATTAACAGACCCTAAACAATTTCACAGTAGCACCATAACCCTAATAGGCACATTTCGTTATGTTTTACGGTCGGTAAAATTACCAAGATAATGTTTATGTAAATGCTGTCAACGGAAAGTGTTAATTACGGCATGACTACTAAAGTCAACAACATATATTGTGCAGAAAGAAAAAAAATAACTACAATATTTTTTTTTGAAAATATCTTCAATGTACAGACATTTCATTTTTACAACTTTATAATAGTATAGACTAGAAGGCGCCCGCAACTTCGTTCGCGGAGGAGAAAAAGTCATAAGCCGTCTTTTTTTTTTAAGCGTCGTCGAGTAAAAAGAATTCTATAATCATCTGGGGATACCCAGCTACCCGTGTATCAAAAATAGTTGAAATTTGTTTAGCCGATTTGGCGTGATGAAGCCACAACGACACATACAAAAAAATGATTTAGTGACCCTCCAAACAATCCGTTAAAATATATATTTTTTCAATATCTTCAACGTACAGACATTATACTTTTAAAACTTTATAATTATAATAGTGTATAGTTTAGATTTTTAATGGGTCAATCAACTTTTTTCTGTACCTCATTGCCATGCTTACGTCTATGCCTGGATCAGTTCGTATGGCAATTGAATTGGGCTTACGTCAGTTTGACAGTTCGCTTTTGTATGGGATTTGACAGTAAAAAGTAATACAAAATAAAAACAATATGCAGAAGACGAATAGCGTGCGATCAGATATCTAACGAATTGCTAGTTTAGAAATACAAAAGTGATATCACTTGTACTTTTGAGTCACTGGAATAGCGAAATAGTCGTATCTCATTCTTATCGCCTTACTATCTCGTTTAGTGGTATCACTTTATACAAAATGGAATTCCAGCCAAGGATTTTTATTTTTACGATAATTATATTCTTAGAAAACATGTCACATCTCAAAAAACATGGATTTATAATGACGCTGTTTTAATTATTTTAAGGAAAGTATCTTCAATGCACAGATATTTAATTTTTATTACTACCTATATAAGTATATACCAATAGTAATACGTGTATACTTTTATTACTTACATAACTTTAGCTATCTAAGTAATTAATGCTCCTCCACTTATAAATACCAACCGTTAAAGGTTTAGTAGCATAATTCCCTGTCGACGGCAAAGTTACTAGGCGTCAAATTTCAATAGTAGCCGTGCAAACATTGAATTTTAATTGTATAATTTTATTTATAACAGTCTACCACATCAATTGTTTCCAATATTTCCGTGGCATTCTTAATTAATGTTTCAATGGCGTCTTTTAATAATCCAATTATTATCGGGCATTATTTTCGAGTACAGACAAGTGTCATTTAGTCCAATCAGTAACTATACAATTTGGACATACTTTAAGAATCAAGTTCATAAGGACTAAATCCCGCTATGCAATAATCTTTGGAACAATATAAAACCCCGGATGCCTAGAAAAAAGCTGATTATCTTTTAAAGGCTTAACCGATTATTTTTAGCTAATGACGTAATAACACTCTTGATCAAGTCCTCTTTCAACACATGCAGAACTTTATGCAATTACATCTTTTCTCATAGTCATTATTCAAAAAACTAACTTAAACTGTTGGCATTTATCAATTTCACTAATAAGGCTAAACAAATAGAATATTACGCAATATTGACATATATGATACTGCAAATTATAAATCATATAAAAAAATATTTTTGTAAACTGAATACTTTGTTACTTGAACTTTTTTGAAGCTCGTCAGATAAATATACTTTAGGGACAAAAGGAACACAATATAAGTAAATAATTCAATACAATCTCTATTGATGCTTAGTCTTATTCAAACAGTTTATTTCCTTTTATAGTTTTAACTCTCTGCGTTAATTTGTTATGAATTTTCCTACAAACAAATATAATAAACTGTATTTTTTAGAGATTTGTGTAAATCGTTATCAACGGAACCCTATTACTAAGCCTCCACTGTCTGTCTGTCTGTCTGTCTGTAACAAGGCTCTAAATCTTAAACCGGAATTGTGTGTATTTAAAGTTTTCACGGAATCTGTGCTCGCTACAGCATTTAATAAAATAAAATACGTACAATAAAAACTACCCTCTGGACCATCTCACCACTAAATTTTTCCACCAGTGATCAATTGGAACGAAACATTTTTCCTTTCGTTTGTAATTAAATTTAATAAAAATATTGATTGTTTTTTAAAGTGTATAACATTCTGAAAAAAAAATTAAGTGTGTAGACAGTCTAGACATATATTCGAGACGATAGTTAAATATTTAAGAACTCAATAAATCTGAGTGCCAATTACATACCCACTAGTACAGGTACTTATTATACGTAATTAATAGATATTACCTGCCCGCTCCAGCTTCGCTGTCACTCATAGGGAAATTTTCAAACCCGAAGTTTTTACTAGGTGCACCCGTTTTCAAGTGATACACATACGTATCTTTAATAGAATTTTATTTTGATATAGAAGAAGATTACAGTTCCTGATTTTGAGTCATGTAATAAACATACGAGGCGGAAAAGGATTGATGATCTAGATGTATTCCTCCTAGACGATTGGCCAGGGGCAGGTGCTTTATAGGGAGTTGTGGAGGCCTTTGTCCTGCAGTAGGCTAATAAATAAACATACAGGTAGGCAGCGGGAGCTTAATAATAAGATTGGTTCCATTGGCATCGTTTTAATAAGGAATCCTAATAAAGTAATTTTAAACAAAAATTTTGCTATATCGCCGAAAGTACACTCCGCCAGATAAATTTAATCAGAGTCTATTTCACTGCACAACATTATGACGTAAAAGCAGAGTTCGACGGGATTGCGACGAGTAAAAGAGTGGCTCTTGTAATAAAGTTTCCAACTTTGACGATTCGGGATTTGTTGTTAAGTAATACTTTCAGAAGAGCACTCGGCATATTTCGAGTTTAGTCCGCAAATCCGTTTTTCACATAGAGCTACTAAATCGTAAATCTTACAATGTGAGCGTGAAGCAACGTTCTTGTTGTCAATTGGCTGTGATACCACCTTTTTAGCTATAGGTATGTTTAATTCTATTTTTTTGGTTAGCAACGAGTTGTTGTTGATTTTGATTTTGGAGTTTTCAGTTAATTCATCTTGTGCTGTGATTGTTTTGGCAATTGTGTTAATCTTTAACAATCAATCAAGTAAATTCCATTAAACAAGCTTTATCAGATTACTAACCGTACTAGTTATTTATCTATTTCAAATAGTGGAAAATACGAAAATAAAACATTCAAATTTCAGAGCCACTGAGCTAGTGAGATATAACTAACTATTTGCCAACGACTCTCTACCTACAACCAAAACCAGCAATTCGTTGGACATAGGCAATCTAACTAGCACCGTTTCGAAAAACATATCATACTAAACCAAGTCAAGGACAAGCACACTAAAGGTCAAACACCATGAGATGAGAGACGCTTTTATACGCCGACGTTCCAAGAAGAGGGCAGCTCATATAGCCCTTGACCGTGTTATGTGGAGGGACACTAATTTTAGTCACTATTCTCAGCCCCGAGGGAACAACGAACTAGAGAAAATCTTCATAGAATTTATTGTTACGTTACTTATTTTACATGGAATAATGAGAAGCATTGTAAAACTTAATTGTTTCATAGTTGGTTTTAATGATTCTGCAACAGGAGCTGGTTTCTGTTTGGCTTTGTGGTTGGCTGGTGGAGATTGCCTTAAAACACTAAGTTTACTATTTTTTTCCATCTCGTATTGTGCAATAAAGCATTCGGGGTAAGAGAAACGTTGTATATGTGATACTGAAAACTGACATATGTGTCAATGGAAATAGAGTTGGGCCAATTGTATGGATTCTCTTTCCCCACGAAATAAAATAAGGTTTCCCTTACCCCACCTGACCTTAAGTAAATATACAAAATAATCTTCCCCCAGCAAGCGGAAAGATCACTGTAACTGACCAACCACAAAGTGAAAGCCCACGGTCTCCTTCTGGCGATATTTTAGTAAAATCTATGTTTGTTCATTTCATGGGTCTTTTTTCCGTGGTTCTTGGAGACTGTCTCACGAAAGCCACATGCTTGACATGGGTAGGATGTCACGTCTGCGTGTAGATAGTAAAGTCGTAAATTATTATAAACAAAGATCAGAAACAAATGAAAAAATTTTTCGACGATACTGGACTTGAACCAGTGCCTTGAGCCAGACCGGGGCAGCACGCTCTACCATCTGAGCGAATCGTCCACACCAGTAGTCGACGAATTTTGTCATCTGTTCTTGCTTATGGATCTCTGTATGGTGCATCCGACTCTTTAGCCGTTAGCGCCGCCTAGCGCCGTGCTGCCCCGGTCTGGCTCAAGGCACTGGTTCAAGTCCAGTATCGTCGAAAAAATTTTTCATTTGTTTCTGATCTTTATTTATAATAATAACACTAGTGGAGTGATCCACTAATAAATTGCAAAAATTGTGATTATTATCATGATATTTGTAAAACAAAAAAAGTAAAGTCGTAAATGTTAGTGCGAAACGTATACAGTTACGTCGTTTTATTCCTAGCACGGAAAAAGTTTACTTACTCGTGAGACGTGCGTTATGTATGTACGACTTGGTAAATCTTTGCCGGATATGCAGAAAATTAAATAGGAGTATTTTAAAATTGTACGAATACTGATATGATGCGGAGTTGAAGCGTCGACACTGACTTGAGAAAGACATCAGAATTGAGATTGTTTTTCGACAGTTAAGGAGTACAGAACATGCCTTGTTTAATAGGATATCATACAATAATTTGATGCTGATATCTGGAAGCAAACTATCCTGGCCTGGCCCGGCCCGTAAGACAGAGCGCTATCCATCTGAAGAACCGCTACCTACTTTTAAAGTAAAGGTTCGAATTCGTTGCCGACCCCTGGCAACAAGTGTTGCTGCACTGCGACCTGCGACACATTTTGGTACCAGGAAAATTTAACCATTCGCCCTTGCCGTTATGAATTTGGAGTGAGGTGAAACGTGTGGTTAGTCTGCGGTTGGGAGTGAACTTGTAGGCCGTCCGCTTGTTTGCTACCTTAATAAAAAAAGAGGAAGCTTTACTATGGACTAACAAAAGTAAGAAACGATTAAACGGGTCATTTAAAGATCAGCAACACAAAGGCTCGTTTGACGGCACATAACCATGAGCGACGATGACCACTTAACTTCCCATCAGGTAGCTCATACGCCTGATTGCCATCTACGAAAAAACCAGCCAAGTGCGAGTCGGACTCGCGCACTGAGGGTTCCGTACAAAATATACGCTACAAAAAGCCGTATCTATAACAATCCAGTGTTAGCAGAACCCTACTCCTAAGCAAAATGTTCGCGGTGCTCGATCATTAAATATTGGTTATGAATAAAGACAGACATAAAACTATACTGTGTTCAGTATTTGTTGTTGTAGCGGCAACAGAAATACATCATCTGTGAAAATTTCAACTGTTTAGCTATCACGGTTCATCAAATACGGACTTGTGACCGACAGACAGACAGACAGACAGACAGACAGACGGACGGACAGCGAAGTTATAGTAATAGGGTCCCGTTTTACCCCTTGGGTACGGAACCCTAAAAAGGATTTATATGTATAGGGTTTATTGCTCTTAGTTAATTATTTGAAAAGATACCATCAGTTGGTATTTATATTCTAGAGAAACCAGTAAAAACACTATTCAAGTGCATCGATATGGAATTCACAATTTTAGGGATCGTACTGTCCTGACGTCAGAAGGAGTCAGTGTGAGAACGTGTGACGAAGTAAATCTTTTAATATTTATGAATCTTTAATAACATACCCAAAAACAGCGACGAAATTATCTAAATTGATATAAAATAACGACTTAAATATCAGGGGCTATCTTACACAAATCGTACTAGTCCCAAACTCAGCAATGCTTGTACTATGGGTATACACTTAATTTCATTAGTCACATAAATAAGTAGATAGAAAACAACCAAGATCCAGGGACAAATGATGAAGCTCAGACAGTACTCGACTTCTCGGGGTGTGAAATTTTAACCCAGGACTGCCAGTTTTGTATTAAGCCGCTGTACATTTTTTTAATTTTAATTAATGTTTCTAAACTTTGCATTTATTGATTATTACAACCAACTTAGCCAGATGTGTTGTTTTCTTCTGTTTCCGCGATTATTAGTCATTGAAATAAAACAATTTTATTTTTGAGTGAACAACAGATGGCAATAGAATATGCTGAGTTATTACAACACTGCCTTACATCTGGCTATATGCTATGGAATGGTGAATTCTACGGGCAAGTTGATGGTGTGGCAATGGGGTCTCCGGTGTCTCCTGTCGTCGCCGATATTTTCATGGAAGACTTCGAGGAGAGAGCGCTTTCAATGGCACCTGTCAAGCCGAGGATCTTTAAAAGATACGTAGATGATACCTTTACTATTTTACCTAGATCTAGTGTTTCAGCTCACTTAGACCATCTGAACTCCATGCATAGTAAAATTAAATTCACAATGGAGTTGGAAAATCAAAATTCACTTGCATTCTTAGATGTGCTAGTAATTAGAGGTCCTAACAATCACATAGGTCATACTGTATGTAGGAAACTTACGCATACAGGTATGTATTTGAATGGCAAATCTCACCACCATCCCTGTCAACTTGCTACAGTGGGTAAATCTTTGTTTCAGAGAGCCAGGGGTACCTGCGACAATCAACATCTGACTGCTGAGTTACAGAATGTCAAACGTGCGCTTCGAGCCAACGAGCTCCAGATACCACGTTCCAAGCAGAATCCCAGTATGAAGAAACCAACAGTCGAGCGTAAACCTGCCGTATTACCATATGTGAAAGGGGTCACAGACAAGATCGGAAACATCGTGAAGCGTGCTTCTATAAAAACATATTTTAAGCACCCCTTTGCAGAGTGCAGGCATTTATAAGCTGGACTGCGAGTGTGGTCTTTCATACATTGGTCAAACGAAACGCAGTGTATCAACCCGGGTGAAGGAGCACATAGCAGATGTCAAGCACCGTCGGTGTAATAGGTCTGCAGTCTGTGAACATGTCATTGACAAACCAAACCACTCAATTAAGTTTGATAAACCTATCCTTGCCAAAGAAAAAAGATATTTTCCCAGAATGTTACGCGAGGCTATTGAGATTAAAAAGCATCCTAATTTCAATAGAGAAGATGGATTGTCACTACCACCTGCTTGGGATCCTGTAATACATCTCATCAGGAACAAGCGAGACACAGGACTGGAAAACCTTAATTTCCGAACGGTGTAAAATATCTTATCTGTTTAAAAGTAGTTGAATAGTCTCTGTTTTTTTAATATTATAATTAGTAATGAGGTAACCTGGGAGTTTTTCTTTGCAGCGTTTCTTTTCTCCTCAGTACGCCTCATTTGTGAAATGCTGCTTGGTAAATTATTAAAATAAAATAATTAAGCTCTTCTGGCACATGTGTAACTGTCTTTACAGCTTAGGCCCATCTGGCATGTATGTACACCTTTATTTGTGTTTTTTCAAAAATGGGTAGTTTGCACAAATTGTAACTTTGACAGAGGAAAATACATCTTTTCTCAGTCCACCCGTGACCATGGAAAGCTGGAAAGCTTCCGAAACGTCGGGAACTAAAATGAGATAATATGCGCGATATAATCCGTTAAGTTGTTTTATTTCAGATGTGTTGTTTTAGAGGTTACTTTCTACTGAAGAATTGATTGAAATTCCAGAAAAAGAGAATGCATTGATCATTATAAAGTGAAAGATAGCGAATGAAAGCATTTTTAAATAAAATTTCAGCTATCTACATTTTATTATGCACAAAGGTTAAAATACCAAAACCCGATTTTCTATTCAGTACTACTCTTTATTTCTGGAACAACAAACTAGCAATTTTGAAATATAGTGCAACTAATGTGAAGTGATTTAGCGTCTTTCCATTTCAATGGAAGAGTACAAGATTGCCTTCCACTGCAATTTCCGATGGCTAGAGTATTATGATCTGTGGAATTTCTCATGATGAATCTCAATCATGCAGGGGAAATTCGACGAAGCATCGCGACATTGAGCATTATTTCGGCCATATCACTGATACGTATTTTGCATTCCACTTTGCTGATTGAGCTGCGTTAGGTAATGTTGATATGGAAATTCGACAGGTTGACATTTAAAAGAAATATAGCTCAACATAGAAACAATCAATATTATAACTCGCTCACGCTATTTCCAGTTTAGCAATATGATTTTATGATTTTACTGTCTTGAATTTTACCCATATCAAAATCTATAGAAAGCGATGTGCGCTGAAGTAGACGAGTACTGGTGATATCTCGAATATTTCCCAGTGCCTGACAACAACTAACTAGACCGGGATAATTGCGTCTGTGCCCGTGGGGAGAAGTGCGTCTTTCGATGACATGCACAACTACCCCTGCTCTTTAAAAATGGAAGCCAATCTAGTCGCTTTGGACCTTGATTTGACATGTGCTAATAGATTCAATCACAATAATTATGAATAAACTCATTACTTAACCCGTGATTGCAGCACCTATGATTTAAAATTATCGAACATTTGAAAATTTTACATAGTTTGACCCAGTTGCATTGTAACAGCAAACAAATGAAGAAAATGTTGATTTGTATTTGTTTCAATCACAAGTTAATTGGAACTTGTATGAACTTATTTAACGCAATCCACTTATTGTGCCTATCGCGCGCAAACATCTTATGTGAAACAATCAATTTTATACTTGACAGCAACTTTTGTGATATCTTTGATACTGATGCAGTAATCATGATTTAAATTGTTGCTGCAACCATTTGCACTTGATATGCTCTCGGGAAACGGGTTTCTTGTTTGATTTCATCGATTTTTTTTTCAGCGTAATAGTCTTCATTCATATTTTATGAAATCTTTAAAGCCCCCATAGGCATAATTACCCCGGCTTACCTTCACTTGTTTTTTCTATGATGTAGCTGCGTAGGTTGCTTTGCTGACCCCCGCGATCTGAGTGTTTTTCCGGGATTAAAACTAACATTCCGACTCTATGAGTCGATGCAATAATGAAAAAAAAATATGAACTTTATTTTGTAAGTACACGCAGGGGCACTTTTACAAGTCTGACTCTACCATCGTCCCAAGCGGAGACCATTTTTGAAAAGAAAGCCGAAAGAAACTCAACAGTCTGTCATTAATTGTAATTTACTCGTAATGTTACAATAATATGATTAACTTAGCGTATTTTAAATAGGTCAGAAATTAGGTCTTTAGAGGTTAAATAAAAGTATACAACCTACCTATGCATAGTCCTCCAAGAAATAAAGGTGAACATTTAATTACTAGATTAGCAAAATTTCAATTGAAACAACTTATCCCACCAAAACTTTTTCATATAAAATGTTACCAAGAAGAGACTAGCCTCGCACAATCAAAAAATTATCAGATCTTAAGTAGAGCCAAGCTTCTAACTCTACACGCACTTACTTTACAATACAAGCCCTAACTTCACAAACTCTACACCTATTTATCACCAATCCATTACAGCTTTATGACAGACAAGCCACCCATTTAAAAATGTCTATAACAAGAGATATTTAAAATTATATAGTTATTTATTTATTATTTTACTTAATTCTACATGTGTTCTATTATTTTTTCAAGTTTAGTTCTACTAAAAATAAGACAAAAACCTTACATTAAGGTCTATTAGAAAACATCAGTGTGTATATTTTATTTACGTGTGACCAATAGCCACAAAACATCAAAACGGATGAATCGATTTATTGGTGGAAGGATACCTTTCTTCTGTCTACGGTTAAAAGAAGAGAATCGAAGTGTTTTTCTCCTTGTAAATTTCCCTTTTAGTTTGGGTATAATTCTGGTGTGATGTGTCTATGCAATGTTTATAGATCACTCACTATTTATATCTTAATTTACTTGACTTATTTCGACCATTTGTCAATTTTTTGGCTCAGATATCAAATTAATTAAAAAGGGATCATTTCTTCAGTTAATCAGTCATCGTTCTATTTGAGATGGAAATTGACGGCCAAAGTTATTCGTTTAGCTGCAAAAGTATAGACTGTTCGTCTCACTAGTTTAATTGAAATGAGATTAGAAAATCTCCACCTCAATCTACATAGACGCCACTGGTGTAGCAATTACAACTTTTAATAGATTTTGTATCATTTGTATGTGATCGGTAAATTTTACTATGCCTGAGAATATTTCCAATTTCCAAGTACAAGTCCAGTTACAATATGAGGGCATATTGTAAATCTATTATCAAGGAACCCATAAACATATTTTTACTGCTTTTAATTTTGAAGATATTCATGAAAATGTGAAATAAGTATGCGATCCTGTAAATGACGTCATTAGAGAAATAATTGTAATAGTCGCAGCGCACAAAAAGAACAGATCAGCAGTAGTTGGAACCCGAGCACAATGCCTTTAAGCCCTCTACTCGTCAATCCCCTTGACTCGTCGTCGTTAAAGTTGTAAAAATAAAATATCTGTACACTGTAGATATTTCATTTAAAAAATGATTGTAACGTACTGGTTGGAGTTAACAATATAGATTTTTTTTGGATCGTTTGTACAAACAGTGTCGTTGTGGCTTCACCATGCCAAATCGGCTAAACGGATTTAAACTTTTTCTGGTACACGGGTAGCTGGGTAGCCAGATTATTATAGGATACTTTTTATCCGAGTACGCTGAAGAAAAAAGAAAGGGTTATGGTTTTTTCTCCTCGGTGGACGAAATTTGCGGGCACGTAAACCAACGTGAAAATTTGTTTATATGTATATGTATGTAAGTTTCCCTTAAATTTTAAAAACTTTCCAGTAATGTTGTTTAGACATCGCAATAATACCAAGGGCGATAGTCCTTGATAATAAATAAGTATAAATTGCATGTTTACGCGAATGAAGTCGCGGGAAACAGCTAGCATGATACACATTGAAAATTAATCACTAGAAACGTGGCCAGACGTTAAAATGTATAAAATACTGAACGCTTGAAATCGACAAGTCTCAATAAATGTCCCATAGTTCCAAAATGTTATTTATGGTAAGATTCGCTTTACGTATTCTATTTCAATTACTGTGGATTTTATTTATTCATACAGGATAAAGGTCAGTTTTATTAAGCAAACCGGAGACCCGATAAGGGGCGATTTGCGTTGGAGATTATCCGTAGTTATTTATAAACTGTGGATGTAGTGATAAATACGATTAGATGAGCGTTTTTCTATCAAATGTGATCCATGACAGCCTATATTAGAATAATGACCGAATATGGGTGAAAAATATACGATGAAGACGCAAAAACACAAACATTTACAACTGTACACAAAAATGATTCTGTTAAAAAAAAATGTTTATGAAGAGCTTTTCAACTGAGCTGTCAACTACTTACTCCTTAAGACGATTCTAAAGAGCGGTTGCGAAATCTTGTTACAGAGTTTCTATGCCTTTCGCATCCATCCTCAGATCAAATCGATGGTATCATAATATTGCATTGTCATCTAACAAATTATTTGCTAAAATGTAAATCGGCAAGTGTGTCAAATTTAACTTGCAGATTTGTTTATAGGTTGGTAAAACGCTTCTAAATATATCGATTCATAAAGTTCATGCAGACATACCATTTTTACAACTTTATAATAGTATAATATAAAACAAACATAGATGTATCTTGACTCGATGATAATATCTTATGTGATATTTATAGGCTGTGACTTAATTTTGGCCCGTGTTTACGTGCTAAGTAAAATGTGAATCTCGCGACCATAAACTTGTCATTCTTGACGTTTATTGGCAATTCCACGAAGACTTATCTGTGGCTGGATAAAATAGCATTATCGAATCAACGTAGGCATCAAACATGACATTTCAAGTTTGAACGTTAGTCAAAAATAACGAATATGTAATGGGTATCTACAGTTTATTCTAGCGTCAGTTAGTTTACCAACTAAAAAAGTATATCAACATTACAAACTAACGGTATTTCATCATTTTACCGAAGCATATTTCAACGAATATTGCCTCAACATATATTTCATCAATATATATTTCGAGAAAGCCATCGTATAGAAGCCATTAGGTTAGGTTTGTTTTAGAAAAACCTAGAACAATTTTACTATCGATTTTAGGAAAATGCTTCCGATGAAATTCCATAAAACTTTTTTCGATAAATGTATAGACGGACGGACTTTATATTTCTCTTCGCAACTTACCCTTTTTAGAGCTAAATAACAAAAATGGTAAAAAAACAACCCTTTTGGTGTGACTCTGTCTGTCTGTCTGTCCGACTATTAGAGCACCATATCTCAAATACTACTGTTATCATGATATCTATTTGAAATTTAGAATATATTGCAAAGGAAATATTCAAAAATATATATTTTCTAAATAAACTTCGAATATGAGTCCCCTCATATTCAAACAAGTAGTATATCAGATGAAAGGGCTTGATCTGTACATTTTAGATTTTTTTATTGCGGTTACATTTTGTTTTATTAAGGAAAATGTGATCTCCGAAGTTCGACCGGAAATTTTTAAATTCGAAAATAATGTCTCGACCTAGATATTTTTATTTTATTTTCAATAGACCTATTGTAACAACCTGGTTGCGTTAAGTTTGCACCACCTCATGTGTATGCAATGCTATAGATATCAGGTGCAAACCTAACTCAACCGGAACCGGGTAATATAATAATGTTAGGGTAAGTGACAGTTTGTACGGAACCCTCGGCGCGCGATGCCGACTTTATGTTAGTGTATAAGTATTTTTTTCTTCACGCAGGATTCTATCAGCGAACTTAATTTATGTCTAATGATCTGTGTAACTATGAACTAAATAAACCTAACTTAACCTATTTATTATCATTATATTTACACTGTAAATACTGTTTTAGCTGCTGGGGAAAGTCGGGGCTGAACTTTTGCAGATTAGTTAACAGGAACAGTTTACCTATTGGGACCTAAACTATATTTACTGATTTCCCCTATGTACCTCCAGATGTGCATGCAAGATGCCTATGAGGCCGACTGCGTTGCTTCTCTATAGATGGTAATGACTATCTATCTGTTGAACGAAGAACCGATTGCCTCATTCATGGTAGCCGGAGGACCAGATGAGCAAAAATCTGAGTTTCTTTGTTTTTTAGTATTCATTTAGACTTTATTACCAATACAACATGTGGACAGAATGCTTTAAGGCATTCTCTAATAGTTAACCATAAGGTCAAACTGCAAACAGAAACTAGAAGTTGATACAGGATCCTTAAAGTAACGAAGAAAAAAAGCAAAGAAAAGAAACAAATCAATAAGTTATACCCCTATGATAATAATATATACACATATACAAAAAATACAAAGTACATTATGTACCTGTCGTGACGGCTGTCACGACAGGTACATAATGGAACAGGTCGAACATCAGACTTGTCTATGGTTAGAATGAATAGTATCGAAACCTTTTCTAACCGGCAACACTCGTTGCGCGGCAAAATTCCCTCCTTTTAGTCCGACAGTCTGATAGTGGCGGGATCGACGCGCCATTTGTTAGTTTTACTTTGAACAGTGCAGTGTTAGTGATCCTGGCTGTGAGCAAGGTCGGTGTGCATCACATCGTGTATCTGAATGAAAGTTAATTGGCTTGATCTGACTCTAATGCTTTAATCTCTAAGTCCTATGTGTAATCTGTGTCGCTGACCACAAGTTAGACTAACATATCTTAACTTCTTATAATGTGTTTCGATCATACTGTTATAATGAGTGTGTGAGTGGCAAGATGATCTGATATGATGGATCTGATATGAGTACGTAGTGTCCGATGCGCGCCGCGAAGTAGACGCATCGATGACTAATTAATTATTTAAATGTGAAATTAGCGCGGCTCGACCGCTGCCAGTAGTTAAACAATGGGTGACCCTAAAAGTGAGCCCATTGTCAACGGGATCCTCGCCTTTCTGCAGCAGAAGCTGCTGCTGGAAGGTCAGATGGATGCGGTGACTGCTGTTCAGATCTGTTCGTTGCGTTTTACTGTCGACGAAATCTGTGCTGCGAAGAAGGTGCTGTTCCAGTCTCTCGGGATTGCCGGCACATTTGTACCTCATCGCAGAGAAGATAAAGCCGGAAGGAAGACCCTCGATGACGTCATTGAAGTCCTTAGGGAGAACGAACGCGACATGCCTGAGTTCGTGGCGACGGAGGTCCCCAGATAGTACCCTTACTATTGTAAAACGTCACACAGATACTCAATCTGTTTAGAAGATAGATTAATAAGTGAAAAGTGAATATTTGTTTATTAAGTGGATTTTTATAATAGTTTTGAATTATTTGGACGGCTTTCACGCGTTTCGGCGAAAGAAAGTAGCATCTCTCTTATGCAGACTGCGGGGCGGCAACAACAGCATACCCAGCATGATTGCCGGCCGATTTGAATGCCCAATCATTTTAGTTTAATTAATATCATCAAGTCGAGTTTAGAATTTAAGTTTTGACTGTTTTTGACATACTTATTAATTTATTATTTACTCTTATCTTTAAAAGTATGTATTTTACTAACAAATTGGATCAATGTTATGAGATAAATAAATACATTTGAATTTGAATTATTTACCCGTCATGATACTCAGTTACTCGTTATTATTAAGGGCACGGCTACACGCTCAATCATACTTGCGCAAATTCCAATTTGCACAAGCAAGCATGTGCGTTAGGACGGTCGAATGGTGTATACCGCACACATGGTTTGCACAAAACGCTCATTGGCACAAACGTTTGCACCTACCAGTTTGTACAGATTTTGTAGGCGGGTAGGCACAAGCTTGTTTTCGCAAACAACCGATTACCAACCCGTCTTCGAAATGGCGGCGGTTTGATCCTACTCTCGACAGTTACTACGACGGAATTTATCGAATTATATAAATCTTATTCATGCTAGTGGGAAATCAAATCAAAAGAATCAAAATCAAATTAAAAGAAATTTAAAAAATATTGCTTATGGAAAACTGGTCGAGAAACTAAGTGAGGTAAGTTCAAGCCTTTAAAATCAAAATTGGAATGGCGTGTGAACGCCATACAGTTTTTGCGCCAATTTTTACACAAACCGTTTGCGCATGCAAGTCGCTATCGTGTGGACGCCATACAGTTTTTGCGCTAATTTCTGCGCAAACCGTTTCCGCATGCAAGTCGCTGTGTATAGCCGGGCCTTTACTCATAAAGCTCATACGAGATCAAATAATGATATCCAATTTCTGTTTAACATCATCAAATTCAAAGATGGCATACATAATTCCATTGTTTGTGGTTATTTATACGTCTACGTCTGTTTCGCAATAGGTCATGTTTGTTCGGAGGCGTATGTAAAGATAAATAGGGAGTTCTACAGATATTGAAGAAGTAAGCCACAATTTACTTCTCTTCTATATCTATAAATCTGTTTCTATTCTTTATATACATATAATAAAGCAGAAGAGGCTTGAAAGTTTGTACATTGAAAATATTTACAAAACGTTTAGACGACTTTACGATCGATAACAGACAATTTTAAGATGTTGAGCACGCATCTTCTAAAAACGGCCAAATAAATTTAATACAACCCTTACTAACGCACTACGTCTTCGGTTGGGCTATAGGCTATTTTAATTATAACCGGGCAAGAATAAAGATTCTTACTAATTTACCTATTAGTAAGATAATCTTTATAAACATATTTAGTTTGTTTGGGTTTATTTTGATCGATTAAAATATTCCATGACTACATGAAATTGTCTGTCCTTTTATCAAGCCTTACAAAGCGGAATTAATTAATTACTTAGCGAATTTGTGAAAATGGACACTTATGTTGGAACCGCTGAAATGAACACACTACCTCTATCGGGTAAACCAGCTGTCGATAACAGTTGACAGTCTGCGTTTCTATAGACAGAAATATACAGTATCTATATACTCTGTATAAAAAAGTTTATTTCAGACAACATGGCCCTAACCTGTTTCAGACAACATACTCCTACATCTGTATACGTATAATTACTGAATGATTCATCAAAGCAGAACCGAAACTGCTGAACTGAGGTTATTGCATTTGCAGATTTTTTCAAATTGCTTGCATCGACAAGAACGTAGCTCTTTAAGTAACGAATTTGGCATTCTAAATATCGGGGTACGGTTATTTGCATGGCGATTGAAGTCTTCTTGTTTAATTAAATTCATGCTGGTGGTGAAAGTTTTAATGTTGTTTAAATCCAGCAAACCGGACGTGAAAAAAAAATGACAAAGCATCCGTGACCTCACACTCAATCAAAAAGTGACGGGTGCGTATAATGAGCTTAAATAGTAGATTGTTTGACAAGGGGCTAAAATAAGCCATTATGACACGAAGTGATTATTTGGACGAGCTCACAAAGTGAGCGAGGACAAATATGTCTGAGTGTCATAATGGCTTTTAGCCACGTGTTAAACACTCTGCTTTTCACATCAACTGCGAGAAAATAAAAAAGACTTAACATTAAAATTGTATGAAATAAAACAATTTAACGGATTATATTACGTTTATTATCTCATTTTATTTCAATGAGTAATAATCGCGGAAACAGAAGAAAATATTATTAAAATTGTATATTTAAAAGTACAGTTCGAGCAATTTGATCAAAAAATTTAGCCAATCTGATCAGATTGGTGTGGTTGTTTTTAATTATTCGTAAGTAGTATGTAGCTGGCCGAAAGTTTTTTTTTCAGTTTCATAGACATTTGTATGAGATTATATGGCTTTCTTTTAAACCCTAGGGGCTAAATATACTACTTTAGTCTCGCTTAGCGAAGCTAATATGACGTACTTTTTGAGCAGGAGAAGTGAAAAAAATATTTTTGAGTCATGAATGTTGTTTGTCGTCATTTTCGCTAAACAAGTTTGTGTGAAACTATATTACTGTGTATGTTGTGATTCTACTTAGACATCCCTGATAAACAATAAACATGAACTGAAATATTTCTTGTATACTTCAGAAGGTATCCATTAATATATATTAAACATATTTCAATATCATTGGCCCTAAAATGTCCAAATTGCCGCTATAATATAATAAACGTGAAACCTTTTCAAAGGGCTTGATATTGCTGACGATTTACCATTTTGTTCCTTAGATTTCAACGATGAAGATGAAAGCGGAACAATATTTGTATAATTTAATGAAGTAATAAAATGAAATACTTGGTTTCTATAATAAAGGATAAAACACGGAGATCGAAAGGCTACAAGTATCAAGAGCTACAAGTACCCAGTGGTAACAAAGTTTCTTTTGCTGTACGCATGGAGTTATCTCGCCCAAGCTTTTTATATCGGAGTGAAAATGTATTACTTACGCATTACGCCCGGCGTGGAGCAGCCATTGGGGCGATTTTGTGGGACTGTCTTCTCCCTACCTCTTCTTTCTTCTGGAAGTGGAGAAGGGACAGTGGTAGGGGGAAGAGAAGGAGGGAGGGGAAAAGAGAAAGGGGGTGGAGAAAGAGGGAACACAGAGTGTGTCACCACTCGCAGAAGAGTCATGTCGTGTAATCGCCGTCAAAAAGAAGGATGTTATAAGTTTGACGTATGTACATATCTATATGTCTCTGTATCTGTGTAAACCTATAGACATCTATGGTATCTGAACGGACGTCTTGATTTAAATCTAATTGTTCTGTTTAAAAGAAGTCTCCACCAAAAGCGTTTCTATGTTTCAAGAAAATCGGTTCAGTGGCTCCGTAGGTCCATCAATACGCACTGAGTGAAGACTTTCGCCTATCCTGGAGTAGAAGACTTCGCAGTTTCCCAAACACTGCCCATCCTAATTGAATCGGTCGATTGGTCTCTTTCTCGAAATTGGATCTGCCTTTTCTTTACTTTTGTTCTAGATAGACGTATTCGTCGACAACTTTGAAGACCGAGTTACCAACCAATACTGGAGTGGGTGCTACATTTGACATGATCTTCGTCTTGTCTATGTCCATGTTAAGGCCCACCTGTTGGGATACCGTACTTTCCATTAGGAAGGTGAAATAATAAAATCTTTAGACCGATAGCTGCTCGAGCGGGAAGGTTTTTGAGTGGCAACCGCGTACAGAACGACGACGTGGGATGGCCTCCAACTAGGTGGATCGATCGGGTAATTAGATGAGAATTACACCCGGTCGTTGTGGAGATCCTTGGGAGAGGCCTTTGTCTAACAGTCTTTAGGCTGATACCCATAAATAAATAAATATTAAACATCAGGGGTCAATTTTAAGAAATCGGACTAGTCAGTCGGGACTAGTCCCATGGTAAGGTTCGTGTTATGATTATGAGTATTAATAGACCATATGTTAAATAGCTATGTTTTACTTTGCGTGCTTGATTGTTATATTTCCAAGATCTAATAAGTAATTTACTTTGTAATCACATGTTGGGGTAGGGCTTTGCCTAGCCAATACTCTGAGTACTAATCAAATTAATTAAGAGAATGGACCACTCCTCAAACGCCTGTGTGCCTCGTCATTCGTGGCTAGGTTTTATACGGATTTTATTGACATTTGTATTTTACTAGGATCTTTACAGCGTGATTCATCAAACATAATATAGCCAAATAGCTTAGCAATGCATGAACATTATTATTACTTAACAATGACTTGGTAATTGTTAGGGTGCCGTGCCTCCGTGAATAAATAACCCTTAATTATATAATCACTTTGTTTTCAGTCCGTCTGTTCGTCTGTTAAGACTCTTATTCTCAGTGACGAATCTTATCAAATTGAAATTTATAATACTCAAGTCTGCAATTGCTTAAAACTGTGTCAAATAAAAACTTCTATGTCAACGAAATCAAAAGGCCTTTCTAAACTTTTTTTCAGTTTCTGTTACATGTATGCAGCTTCCGGTCACAGGAAATAATGCTAAGCGTGAATGCATAGCACTTAAGGGTCAGTCAAATGTTTTAACTGCCTCATGTCGTGGAGACATTAATGTCGAAGTTGTTGTATTCTATTTAATGGGATTTCAATCCATGTCATTTGTATGACATAGATTGAAAGGATAGCCACCAAATAGCTCGAAATGCCACAAAAATCTACAGACTCTTCGATAATGTGCGCTTAAACGTAAGGTGATTGAAGCCCTCGAATAATGAACATCTAAAAGTTTCCAATATCAATGTATTCTGCAAAACTTTCTTGATTGCATGGTTATACGCAGAAAAAGGTTTTCTCAGCCTGAACTCAGTTTTGATTTTGAAAATTATATATATAGCCATATTTGTGGTAAAATTTGAAAGAATATGTCGCAAGAAGCATTTTTGTCCCTTAGATCTATACATGTCAATTAGGATCTTTTATCATGACGGAGTCTAGGAATATCGTGGCAGAGCTTTAGGAACTGCATACAACATAAAATATTAAATCATCAAGCTGTGGATGGTAGCGTACTGGATAGCGTGCTGAATAACTAACCTTGTGAGTATTTCAGAGCACGTTTCTATTTCAACTCTCCAACAATCCATATCAAACTTAACTCTGGCTTCATGATATTATTTATATTTGCATGTTCCGTACATTTATCTTCACGATAAGCTTTAGAAATCTTCGTTTTTCAACGCTGAAACACTCAATAACTAATTTTCTCGCCCAGAAATTTGACGGAGTTTAGTTGACAGAGTTTAGGGAAAAAGCCCTGTTTTTTTTTATTTCAATATCGCGTAGAACAACCCGACTAGAAATTTGACGGAGTTTAGTTGACAGAGTTTAGGGAAAAAACCCTATTTTTTTTTATTTCAATATCGCTTTCGATTAACGATATTGCACTGTGTTCATTGTGGACATACAATGTAGGCGTTTTTATACCAATTACTACACCCGGGGGGTTATTGCTAACGAAATTTTGACGGTTGGTATCCAAATGAACTGCCATAACCCATACAAAAACAGGCAGCAGCAGCAAGCAGGCAGTTAGGCAATAAGGGAGCCGCACTGCACGACGGCAGAGACACGATTTCGACTACACAATAATACTTAACGTCGTACGGAAGGGATTTTAATAATCGTTAAGAGTTATAATAATCGTCATGTGAAACAAAATTTTGTATCCGTTTGCGGAATTTCGGATTCATTTGTCCACTCGGAAAAAATATTTCTAAAAATAAGCGCTTAAAACAATAATTATAATTTTATTATTTTTATGGGTTATTTATTTAAATAGATCAAAAGCTACGCAATGGGGAATGGATGAAAATTTTCAAAAATCTTTAAATTTTGTTTATAGATAGGAATAAGCCTCCTTATCATCAGAAAAAAATTACAGATTTTCTGTGGCTTAAAAAAAATAAAAAGATGAAAAAGTGTTAGTGGGCCTATATACCTGCCTTATAAGGTACGGCAAGAATAACAGTACATTTACAGCCATTTAATCGAAAATATCAATGCTTTGCCGTATCTAAAAACAAAATTTCAAAATTTTAGAAAATTTTCATCCATTCCCCATTGTCGATAGTGGAAATAGTTTCGACTTTACACATGGTTTTGTTCTTAATTTTGGAGTCCGCCCCCTCGACGTAGCTTGTGAGACTGAGGTTTTTAAATTTCTTTTAATAGTTGTAGGCATCAAATCATAATCAACTTTCCGGGCTAAAACTAACCTAGTAGTAGTATGTCCAAAAAATACCAAAACATCTAAAACATGATACATGCCTAAGATATTTGCTCGGACGTCTGAAATTGCCTTTTCAGCGAATGACTGAACACTTCAAATAATCGAAATATATGCGTATGAAGTTAGCCTATTCTTTCAGATCATTACCAGAAGCATTGTCAAGCTCCTTCACCTTTTCCGTCCATTAGTCTGAACTTTCAGGCGGTTCCCCTCAATACATAAACAGCATCTTAACAAGAAAAGGCCGCGCACGTGACGAATACAAAGTTAGAAGGGCCGAGAAAACGACACTTCACGACACAGCTTGCTCTGAAATGTCTTAATTTCCAAATACCTTTACAAGGTTTTTTGAAAGCAATATCAGAGCTTTTAAGGGTAAGTAATTTTTGTTGAAGTCGGTTATTATAATGTTATTATAAAGTTTAAAAGAATAAGTGAAACGTTTTTAATTTTTTTTTTGTTTCTAAGGTCCATACATTGCTTTTTACTATATTATATTATAAGCGTTTATTTAACTGGCCGTGTTAGTATGTTAGTATTCGTGTGGGGTATAGAGTTACGCTCGTAGGACATGCTGTTAGGGCCCTACCACCAGGACGTAAACAATAGTGGACTGTATAATTATATAGGATGGCTTATTAGCCGTATTAATCTACAATGGATCCCGGGCAAACACTTTGAATTAAGAATCGGATAGAAGAAGAAGAAGATAAATTTCTTTTGGAAACAATAATAACAGTAAATTTGAAAAGTTACATGTAAAATCAAAACCTAGACTTATAGCTAAACCTAGGGGTTATAATCAATCATATTTGTGTTTACAAAAATGGAGTCCACTCAACATATTTCAGAGCTCTCATGAGTGCCATGATATGCTGATCTTCCGTGATAGTTGTCCGTTGAAGTCCGGTGGAGGAGATGAAGCCGAGTGTCACCGCACCGTCCGTGTCGATGATGTCACGCTGTCTTGTCCCCCGCTCGTCTCCTCCCATGCGTAAGTTTGCTGGTGCTTAACTCACAGTCGTGATTATGTTAAATATGAACCACTTCCTGGTTTTCGAATGATCTAAAATTTGGCATACTTGGCAATAACATGGTGTTTGGTTACTATGACATAAATAATAGTGGACTGTATAGGCTTGTTTATTAGCCGTCTTAATCTACAATCAGAAGAGAAAGAAAGAGAAAATCTGTACGTAGGTAGTAAAAACTTTATTTCAATGAGTAATAATCGCGGAAACAGAAGAAAATATTAGTAAAAACTTGCTACGAGCAGAGCGCCCACTCAATTTGAACCACTTCCTGGTTTCAGATTAAGCTAAAATTTAGCATACTAATGATGGAGCCAGATGGTGGTCATAGGTACTCTGTAATCAAATAACGCAATACTATCCTACCGAGTTCGGTACAAAACAAAAGTAATTACAAATGGTGAATTTGTAATTACTTTTGGCTGACTCTTAGGTCAAACAGAGATATATGATATATGGACTGAAAGTAGATGCAAGCGAGTATTATGTCATATACATCTTATTGCAGTATTTATGCAAAATATAAAACAAACATATATACCTATCAAGTACTGCCTACATTTAATAAATTTACGTCAACATTTGGCGTATGAATTGAATACCGGCACAGCTTTGGTGCGAGTCAATATATAACCCCGACTTTTTCCAATATACAAGGATTGCAACACATTTAAAATACCGTCACTGTTTCTCTGTTTCGATTTGACTCGCACCAATATCTAACAAATGTGATTGCCTGTTCTCCGCCCACCCTTCCGGCGGAACCCAATATTCCGCTTATCTGCCACTCAGGGGCCACCCACATTAAAGGTTAATCTCAGCTTTCTAATCAATCACAATTATCACTCATCACTGGCGATTCGTCGATATGCTGATATGTTCGTAATATTTTGAAGCATTGATATGGTTCCATTTCATAATATCCTGTGTTAAATTTTCCAAAAAAAAGGCATAAACACATCGGCCAAACGCAAAAACGTCCTTGGTACGTACCTATAATCTGTTTTTTATTTGTATAAAGTAGTAGGATGTACGTATTAATTCATAGTAAGATGTGCGTATACTTGTAATCCTTCATGGACGACAAGATTCCATTACTGTTATTTTAAAAACAAAGTAGCGCTCATTTGTTTTTTTTTTTGTTTATAGAATTGGTGTGGAGCACTTTAGAGACAAATCAGGCTGTATAGCAATCCTATGTATGGATACTATGTCTAGTACAGTCGATTTTTTTAGCACTGATTAAATTCACTGAGGCTTTAATAGGGATGACAAAATTTTAAAAATAAGTCCATCTTGTAGATTAATAAAAAATATTGGACACGTATTTCTTCGTTTTTAACTTATTCAAAAAATTAAGGAGATACATTGAGTCAAAATATCGCGTGACGTCACTCCTAAGTACAAATTGTACTTAGGAGTGACGTCACGAGCCCCCACTCCTAAACTTTAATGCGATTAATCTGAGTATATTTTTTTTTGAAAAAGCAAAAAATACGTGTCCAATATTTTTTTATTAATCTACAAGACGGACTAATTACAATTTTTATTTTCATACCTAGTCATCATGCCTATCCATACTATACTATCCATACTTAAAACTATAAATGCGAAAGTGTGTCTGTCTGTCTCTCTGTCTGTCTGTCTGTTACCTCTTCCCGCTTAAACCTGTGAACCGATTTGGATAAAATTTGGTATGGAGATAGTTTGAGTCCCGGGGAAGGACATAGGCTAATTTTTATCCCGGAAAAATACACTTATCCGCGATAAACGAATTTAAGGCGGACGAAGTCGCGGGCAGAAGCTAGTAATATTATAAATTCGAAAGTGTGTCTGTCTGTCTGTCTGTCTGTCTGTTACCTCTTCACTCTTAAACCGCTGAACCGATTTGGATGAAATTTGGTATGGAGATAGTTTGAGTCCCGGGGAAGGACATAGGCTACTTTTTATCCCGGAAAAATACCCTTATCCATGATAAACGAGTTTAAGGCGGATGAAGTCGCGGGCAGAAGCTAGTTATGGTAATAATTTATTAATCACATTGAGGTAAATATACAAGAGGAGCAAACGTCATAACAACGCAACACAAAAAGCGTGCCACGTATCAAAAACCAGGACGTAACCGACAAAAATGACAAAACGAATTATCAAAATATATTTATCCCTTTTCCGCCTGGGGTCGCGTTGCGCGCGGTAATAGTGCCATTTTTGTCTGTCATGAAAATATTTAGGGAATAGATCAGTGTTGCCTACGACATAAAAATATTTTCCCTAAACAACGAATAATGTTTTCAAATATGTACATGAATAACGATGTTAAATATGTATTTATGAAATTAAATTGAATAAGGTCATTTAGAACTCTTTCATTAATTGCTTTCAAAGTTGTTATCTGGTGCTCTTTAAACATAAAACAATCGTGAAAATAAAAAAAAATGGAAAAAATCTTATAAAAAATTGTTCCTGGAATGAAACGAAATATATTATGTATTCTCCAAAAATGAAATCCTCGTTGAAATTAAAGAAGGTAGATATTACAGACATACATTTTGATAAATAGCAGCATGTATTTTTATACTTTTTTTAACGAACTTATCACATCATAGGAGTTTGGAATAAAACTTCATAACATTTTCATTTTGGATACCTATACTGACCCTCATACATAAATCAATTTTGAAACAAATCAGTACATTAATTTTAATACGAAGATAAAAAGTATAGGTCAAATAAGCTAGAATCTCCCAAAAATATGGGGAATTGAAATAATGTTTTACTAGCAACACTAAGCGTAAAAAATGCTGACAGTTGATTTAATTAATTTTTCGTGTTATTTACATGAGTTTGAGTGTAGAAACAGTAAATTTTCATGTGAAAAGTAATTCCGTGTGTTTTGTTGTGATTTTCGCTTCGCTATGTGCATGATTTTACGCTGCATTTTCCAATTTTCACGGACTAGTTTGACGGTCAGTGTCAAATTGTCAACTGACTTGAGGTAAGCCTGTCAGAAGCCTACAGGCTTCTATCAAGTTACACGCGTCTGGCTCCTTACTGCGGATCTAGTGTAACGTATATATTAATGATTAATCATCTTTAACGTACGTACTTACTCACGAGTAAGTATGTCATAGTATTTTGTTGGATACATTTTTTTTGGTAAGTTCTACAAGAGCGTTTCAACCGCTATCAGTTTCCTATTGCATATTTTGTAGGAATAAACAACAATGAACAAATATATTTAGAAAAACGATACTCTGTGCTTTCGGTACAATTTCAATTTATTAAAATGTATTATTATTCTGGACTAATCATTCAAAATATTGCAATTGAGACGTCGTTAAAACCACCAATTTAGGTTACCTTGTCATTAACACCAGTGTAAAAAATTGTAACAGAAATAATTTAAACATTTTATTAGGATTCCTTAGTTATTAATTAAGGAATAGTTATAGTTTGTCAAGGGGTTTGGCAGATTTTTTAGCACATAACGTTTAGTTACATTATGCAGTTTGATGATCTCGCTTTTTCTTGAAAGTAGGTCAGTTATTGACTTTAATACTTTCATATCTGGATACCTGAGAGAGTGATGAGCTGACTCAAGTCAAGATGAAGCTTGCGTATAAAATGTTCTTCAAGCCGCTGTCTATAAGTTATGCAGATAGGACTAGGTTATGTAACAATGAATTAAGTGACATAAAATAAAAATAATAATAATAAACAAGGATCTGAGAAAATAGGTTTTAATAATTGTAGCATCAAAATCGCGTTTTCTATATGAACTTAGCGTCGTTTCATTAGTTTTTACGTAACATCGTCCAATTGGGAACATAAAGTTTCCCAAACGTGTTCATATTATATTTTTTCCCGATAGTATACGTTATGTAGACTCAGAATCTACAGACGGTTTATTTTTATGCCGTGTTGGTTATTAGATATAATTTTATAAATCCTCGATGTGACATTTGTTCAATCCAGTCGAACTTTTACATTTTTACTTTGGTCCATAGTTTAAAAAGAAAAAAAAAGAACTTAAAAAAATAAATTGTGACCCTGTTATTGTCAAACGAATTAACAGATTTGTTTATTAGTTACGTTTGCTTTTGTGTCTGCGGTTTTCTGGAGTTTTTAACAACGATTTGGGCCTGATCTCTGGATTCCAATTTACCTGCACTTCACGACGACCCCGCGCTGTTTATTGGACTACGACTGGATGCTTTACTGAGGACTCACGCACGTATTTTGGAAAACGATTCTTCTCTTCTTTAATGACCGCTGCGTATGTGATTATTGGTGTAAATCATATACAATGACTGATGAAACAGGAAATAGCAAAGCCAACCCTCAAAAATTTTATGACAGAGTATATTTCCGTGATGAAGTGCAATGTTTTGTGCCCTCTTGTAAAAAATATACGAGGGACAATCGAAAGACGAGATTTTTAAAGGTACCGAACGTTCTAAAAGCTACATGGTTTCAAGCTCTGGAAAGGAATTGCCCGAAGAGGAATTTACACAGAACACTTTGATGTAACTATAAATTTATTTCATTCTTATTAAAGACGATGTTTCTTTAACATTTCATTTCATATTGGTACAAAAATTAGTGAACCTACAAGGTATTTAATAAAAATATAAGAATAAGAATAGAATAAGAATAAGAATAATTTATTTACCAAAAATGATTACAAGCAAATAACAATGTAAAGCAGTGACTTCCACACTGGGCATAGCCTGTATCGTGGAAGTCGAGTCACACACGACAGATACAAGAACAATGCGGCTATTTACAATTCTGAAGGAACAATTATAATAATAATAATTTTACAGTAATTCCAAAGATTCTATCAAACAAAAATAACTAAATTAAAACGAGTGATGAAACTAGTTTATAATGAGTACATCCGCTGTTTTATTTAATTTCCATAAAATTAACTGTAAGGTCTGCCTTTATTATTGTACAGGATAACATTTATAGCTCAGTCAAAAGGGTTTCTTCAAGTAGCACTCTACAGATGTTGGTGATTGTTCAGTAGATTTTTTCTCCAGGCAAAATAATAGCACAAATGTGTGTTTACATCCACCTTAAAATAAAAATAACGTTTTTTATTATTTGTAAATAAAATATACACATACTTATACAAAACATGACATCCGTCCTTATAATGCTAGCAATGTGGCAAAACAAATAAAATTGACTGAGACTAAATAAAAACTTGCAATTACCTGCTGATGCTGGACAGCCCTCACAGTTTGTATTGATTATCATTCTTTCCTTTTCATTCAAATAAAAAGTCGCAATGTAATATTTTTTTGTGAACTCTAACAACGCAATCATTGTTGTCTCTTTTTATTTCCACATAACCCACAGCATACTGTACATAACCATTTCTTGACGCCCTTAACATTAACAAGAAAATAGTTGTACTTAATATTAACAAGAAATGTGTTGTGATTGTTAAAACCCTTGAATTCGTAAAAGTAGGTAGATACAGTCAGCATCAAATAGTAACATCCAAGGCGCCAATTATATCGCAATACAACTTTATTATTATTACTATAGGCACAAAGATGTGTGACGATAATTTTGGCGCTTTGGATGCTACATACTTTTTGATACTGAATGGTGTACATAGTTAATTAGTAACAACATACTACTTACATTAACGTTTTAACATCCCTTATCTCAGCAATATTGTGCTTATCACTAGTCTGGAAGTATTTTAAAATAACCGCCATATCCATATCAGGCAAATTTGTAGAATCTGCCCGCACAAAGTCAACTGATGCACTCATTTTTTGAAGCGAAGGGTAGTCAGGGTAAGCAGAACCGTTGGCCAAAATACGTGCGTGAGTCATCAGTAAAGCTTCCAGTCGTAGTCCAATAAACAGCGCGGGGTCGTCGTGAAGTGCCGGTAAGTCGGAATCCAGAGATCAGGCCCAAATCGTCGTTAAAAACTCCAGAAAACCGCAGACACAAAAGCAAACGTAACTAGCAAAAAAATCCGTTAATTCGTTTGACAAGGACAGAGTGTGGACAGAGTCACAATTAATTTTTCTATTTTATTTTTTTTATACTATGGACCAAAGTAAAGATATATAAGTTCGACTGGATTGAACAAATGTCACATCGTAGATTAAAAAAAAATATATCTAATAACCAACACGGCATAAAAATAATCCGTCTGTAGATTCTGAGTCTACATAACGTATACTATCGGGGAAAAATATAATATGAACACGTTTGGCAAACTTAATGTTCCCAATTGTGAGCACCGAGTTGAAAATTAGCGACGAATGTACATTCTTACTAATGTTATAAACGGAAAAGCAACTCTTTCTGTCTGTTATCTTTTCACGTTTAAACCAATTTAGATGAAATTTTGTATGGAGGTATTTAGTTCCGACCCCGACAAGGACATACAATAGTTTTTATCCCAAATAATCCCTGTAGGAGGTGAAAAGGGGGATGGAATCTCTAAACCGCAGGTGTAGCCGCGGGTAAATGCTAGTTATATATGAGCTATTGCGTTAAATAAAGATGTATATATAAAATACAGGCACAATTGGCGGAATTAATGCCTTAAAGTATTCTCTACCACTCAACCATCGGGCCAAACAGAAACGTTCAGTTGGAGCAGCATCATAGCAATCGATATATAAGAAGAGAAAAGAATAGACACTAAGCAATATTTTATATGATAAATATATATTTTAAATAATTACATACACAAATACTTGTTAGAACAAGTACTTTTGTGTACATAAATAATAAAGTAAGTACCCGTGGAAAACATTACGGAGACATTTCACTATTGTTAGTTAGACTGGTCTTGCGCAACATACGCTTGAGGAGTTTGCTCAAAATTGATATGAAGAGGGCAAATCCAGAATGGTTTGAAACAAAAATAAGCTTAGAACAAGTAATCGGTGAACCGAAAAAAATCCCGACAAATAGCTGAACCAATATTCTTGAAACAAAGCTAAGAATACTCTCTAGAACTACTCCAGTCATTTCACGGTTTCGCAAAACATGCATTCACCGTAGCCTGATCTTTATAATCCAATTGTAAAAACGTATTCTAAGTTACTTATATTCAGGAGTCCAACAGATTTTGGACCAGGATATAGGTACCGTAAAACGGGGGGAGAGGGGACAAAACAGTAATTTAAATCTCGATAAAACTTTATTTTTACTTGTGACTCGTGTGACTTGTATAAATATATATAAACAGTGTTCCGGTCATTTTAGTTTTTTAATGATTATCTGTCATTTAATTTCATAATTTTAACGATGAACACAAAATAATAGAAAATCCCACCTCACGCCGTAGTCAGAATTTGTAAAGATAGCAATGAGGTGAGTTGCGAAAATTGCTAGGGTTTAACAATTATTTTCCCCTCACCATACTGGTGATCCGTGAAAAAACTGGAGTCAAGTAATGTCAACTTTAAAATGCAAAAAAAACAGTCCTTCCGTCCAACAGCTACGATATCATAGACAGACACACAGATACACAAATATTAGTACACACGTCAATTTAACTCGTTAACGCTCAACAGTACTTTTTGGAAATTTGCTCATATCTGTGGTCGTACCAAAAGCAATGGAGTAAATAAATACCACTACATAAAACCAAAATCAAGCTCAAACAAAACTGTCCCCAAATTGGTCCAATGGGCGTAAATGGGTTAATCCCCTCTTCTCTTTTTTGTCGAGGGTTAACATTTCATATTTCAGTGACCCCAGTCATTTTCAAAATTTTAGTTTTAACCCAATTCCAGTACCAATGATGCAATTGGCTGATGATTTAAAGGCAGTTGCCAATTTTGAAGTTTCCTTTAAAGACTTTTACAAAATTTAGCTCTTAAGTAAAACGTTAGTAGTGTGGGGCGTTACTTACCTAGATAGACAGACATACAAATTTAAGATTTTCAGACATTCTTCATTAGTTGTGTGATAAGAGCTACCTTCATACCAAATTTTAAGTTTTTAGGACCACTGAAAGTACCAATTCAACTCCATTTTCTATGGAATAACCGTTTTTTTTATTTTAATAACTTGATTGCAATAACAATGATTGCGTTTATTTAGACGGCTGATTTTTTTACATTTTCAAAGGATTGCTTATTTGGGTATTTGATATTAATTTCAGTGACAGGTAGACAGATGGACAACAAAGTGATCCTATAAGAGCTCCGGCCCCGGGCTATTTTTGACGTACGGAACCCTTAATAAGTTTCATATTCGAACTTAATCAGCATCTAATTTTCTTAATCCAGACAGACATTACGGAAAGTTGAGTTAATTCCTATAATCTTAAACAAATTGAGGAAATGTGTTCTTTGACTTTTACTTAGTATACCCTAGTTTAAACGGTTTCTACTTAAAAACTTTCCGACGATTGTAATCTCTTCATCTGCCTACTAAGTTAATTTTGCTCCGCTTAAAGTATGATTCAAGAAGTCAGGTAAACTTTATCAATTTAAATCCTTGTGCCTCTGACTTTTAAAGTTGTTTGATTGTAGAAATATAATATTATTTTAATTAAGAAATCAAGACTATGTAAAGTAACGATTCTAAGGTTTTTAAAAAAGAACAAGAACGGTAAGAAATTCAGCATTAAATGACATGCCATCCATCGGGCGTACAGTTCCATCAAATACCACTTGTACCTTAGCCGTTGTGCTAGATTCTCGTGATTTTCCAATAAATATTGTTTTTTATTTAATACTGCTCATAATATTTTCTTCTGTTTCCGCGATTATTACTCATTGAAATAAAACAATTTAACGGATTATATCGCGTATATTATCTCATTTTAGGTCCCGACGTTTTGGAAGCTTTCCAGCTCTCCATAATACTGTTCCAATTTAATAATCTTCTTGGTATATCCACTTACATATGAGGAGTGTCTTTACAAAAGAGCTACTTTTTCCTTTTTTTCCATAGAGAAATAAACTCATTTGAAAAAACACTCCTCATATACTAATTAATTCGCATATCACTTGGTGTATGCGTAAAATGATTTAAACGTAACTATAATTTTATGACGCTGTAGTCATCTTGTCTGTTACGTTGTAAAATTCAGTTTGCAGGGGTCATGAATTGAAGAAAAAAAAACATAGAGAGATATACGAATGAGTCAAATAGTTTTAACATTGACAGCAGCGACATCTCTCGGTCGAAATATCTTTGCGGCCTCAACACGTTAAAATGGCTGGACAGTGGACAGATCTCAACCACATTTTTGATACTAGAATAGCTAAACATCCGAGGATGGTTACACAATACTTTCTACCCGACTACGCTGAATCAAAAAAGAGTCTTTTTTTTCCTTCGCAGATGAAAATGGGTGCACTTTCTAGTCTTTAAATAAAAGATGCTCTTTCGTGCAAATAAAATTACGTTGCTGACACGGAATAACAGGAAATACGTGTGATGGCATTTTATTTTGAGAAGCGTCACGGAGATTAAAGATGGAGTAAAAGTAAGGTAGGCATTTGACGCACGAGTGAAGGTAGTTCAAGATCCCACTAAACACCAAAATTCTCTTATTATTTTACCTGATGTTTACAGTGAGAGATAAAAACTGGCCAAGAGCATGTCGGACCATGCTTAGTGTAGAGTTTCGTAGCCATTACTACAAAGAAATGCACTACAGCTCAAAAAAATACGATGTAAAAAAGTGCACCAGCAAAAGAGCGTATCGAGCGTAACGTAAGAGCGGAACGTTCTTATCATGGAACTTACGACCTTTTGTTGAGTAGCGCAGTTTTTCGATAATAAGTCAAAAACTGTAAATCCGATAACGTTGAAAATAATGTTTGTTGAAAGTATTTATTATGCGTTAAATTTGTATTTAGAAATATTTTATTTGTGTTTTTTAAATATACATCATATTGTACGGTGGATGGATTGCGTGTGAGATGACATGAAAAGAAAGGATGTAAGTGACGAGATGACGAGTGATAGAGAGGTATGGAAGAAAAAAACATGCTGCGCCGACCCCAAGTAAATGGGATTAGGACAAGCGAATGATGACATCTTATTGTATTAGTTTTTGAGTAAAATGCGTGTGAAACTAAAAGGGTTGAATTAACCATTTTGGCTTTAGAACCGTAAAAATGACTAATAACTAATATTCTATGGGACCATAATACATTTAAATAAAAAAAATCCTTAGCCTTTATTAAATCAAGGGTCATGCTTTATTTTAATCAAAACGAACGCAATGGTTAGTAAAAAGACATGGCAGTCATTCTTATTACCCTTTTTTCTGATCGTAATAACATAGTAAATCAACCGCGGAGGTACGACGTTAATGATATTCAGAATACTCATTACTCCATTAAATAAAAATGCATTAATTATATAAAAGTATGAGAAAGTATTCTACACTATATAATTACATTCGTATGTCATTTAATTATAATAATTGTCACATATTCTATTCGAACAAGCTTTGGTCATCATCCATTCTGGATATGAAATTGTTCGGAAAAACTTAAGTGACACATTTCGAATTATAAGTGATGCGTATACGCATATGAGACGGCCAGTTCACGAAACCTTGACGATCCATGGATCCATATACTGATAGTGATAAAAGGATTGGCATTCAAAGAACTCGCTTAAGTTTGAAGTATTTTTGGCATGTATTGTATTGAAAAAATCCTGTTTTATTTAAAATTAAAGTCGGTTAACGTAGTTAAGTTTGATTAATAAAATAAACCCACGCACGAAATTTTATAAGAGAAAAAGTTACAGAGCTTCGGCGGAAAGGTTGGGAGGCCTTAGATTTTTTTGCAATATTCCAAAACATGGCGAAAGTTTGAATTAAAGGTTATTCTCAGTTGACGCAGGTAATATTCACAGTACTACTTATATGATGAATTAGAAGATCGAAAACTAATTTTATCTTATATTTTGGCAATTTAAAATACTCTACCTAAATATTTGGCACATATAAGTATTTTATACAAATGTCGTTCAATTATTACATTTAAAATTCCCACATTATAGTTAAATACGAAGGTGTATGTATATTCATAGTGTACCGGATGACCCCTCAATTACAAATATAATATTATATAGACTTAATATAAGACCTGAAATACCTACAAAATTTATAAGTTAATAAAAAGTATGATTTGTTCAATAAATTAATTTCATATCTTTCTATCTAACCCCGATAGAAAGATATGAAATCATTGCCTCGACTTAACAGTTAAAGGAATAATATTCATATGTTCAAGTTAAATATCAATTGTATAAAGCCCATAAGGCGATAAATTACATAGTGGAATGATGTATGTAAACTTTCCACAGGTATTGCACAACATTTGCAACTATACCATAACATTGGTAACTTTCCATGAAAACCCAATATGTTGCACAATAATTGTTAATTATAATTCTAAGAAATAATAAAATTACCCCCTCCCCAACCAATATACGGCTCGAGTATAAAAGCCAAAGCTAATTCAATTGACAATAACCCCACTATATGTGGCATACGAATGAACACATAAATATACAAATAGTCCCCATACTATTCATGTCGTAACTACAAGTTATCGGTACTACTTACTAGCCTTTGGAAATACTTACAAGAAATAATCGTCAAGTGAATAAGCTTCAGTCAGATAGATATCATAGTTAAAATAGGAAGCCTAAGTATTGGTTTAGGAACGGGATTTCGATATAAACTGTGACTTTTTTTTCTCTACTTCACCTACACTGCTCTTAAAGCTATCGAAAGGGGTTCAGACTGCTTTTACAGTCCTCAGTCTGCACATTGGTCACTTCGAGCCGGATTGATCCTAAGCTCAAAAGAATAAAATGTCACAAAGAAACGAAAGTCCGTCTCCGTCGTCAGTAAGGACTACCGACACCCCTGGCGGTATTACCGATACCTCGGAGCAGAGCTCCGAAACGACCACGACCCAGACCTCCGAGTCGTCGAGGGTCACGAGAAGTGCTGCGAGAAGCGGCGCTACTGCGCCGTCGTTGGCACCTCCGCAAGCGCCTCCTGGTGCTGGGCGGCAGCGGCTGGCGGCGGCGCAGCCCCCTGGAGCCTTGCCCGCGCCTACTGGCGCACAGCAGGCGGGCCCTAATCCCGGCCCGGCTTCCGCGCTCCTCGCGGGCGCCGCCGGCGAGACCCAGGACCCCAACCAAGCACGAGCCCCCGCCGATGTCGTAGCGTCGTCAGAATACGACGCACAACGGTCGGCGATGGCACCGAGTACCGTGGTCGAAAAAGCCATTGCGCCCAGAAAGACGCAATCAAAGGCCTCATCGCGGAAGTCGACAAAGGAGAGGCGAATCCAATTGGCAAAAGCGCGGGAAGTGCTAGCTGCAGCCAAACTAGTAACGCTTGAAGCGGAGCTAGAAACTAGTGAAGAAGAGGACAACGCAAGTGCCACGACGGAAGTGGATACAAGCCGGCAGGTCGAGACCTGGTTGGACCGGCACCACCTCCCAGCCCTTGATTTGAATCCCCATAATTTTTCTTCTCAGTTACAGTATACGACGGGAGCGCCCGCTTTTACGCAGGCGCCCGGCGCGCATGCGCCGCCCGTCCCTGCGGCCACGATGCCCCCCGCGCCCCCTGCGCCCCTTGCGCCGATGTACGCCGTGCTTCTACAAGCGCATGCGCCGCCCGCGCCTGCGCCTACGGCCACGCAGTACCCAGCGCTCCCGTCCGCCGTGCTTCACGGCTCTGCGGGACCCGCTGCGATGGATGGATTGGCGGTACAACCGTACGCGCCGAACAACGACATCATGACCATCACAGAAGCGATCCGGAATGCCATACTGGCATGCAAACAAGATCCCCACACAAGAAAAACGGCGGATCTACCAGTCTTCACAGGTTCCCGACGGCAATGGCTGTCATTCAAGCAGGTATATACGGACACTGCCCCGTACTACACGCCGGGCGAAAATACGGCGCGACTGCAGACAGCTACCCGAAACCTGAAAAATACGGCGATAAGTGATTTCGTCATATCCGGTGCCAAGTCGGAACTCATCATGGAGAAGTTAGAAGAGTGCTACGGCAACACGGCGACTCTCGCGGCACTGGAATATAGAAATCTCCGTGAGCTGCCCAAGCTCACCGACAGCGCGCAAGACATCTGTTCGTTCTCGCTCAAGCTCGGAACGATAATGGCTACGTTACAACTCGTCGATGCCCATGAAAGCAGATATAGCTCAGAAGTCCTGCGATCGCTCCATGATAAGCTAACAGTAAATTTACATTCAAAGTGGTATACCTACTCAGCTGGCAAACCGAGGCGCGAAAGCGATGTCATGCTGATGGTAAATTTTATGCGAGAAGAAGCTAGGTTACGAGAACCGTACACCGTAATCAGCGATGCAACCCAGGTGCCGCCGCGCCATCAGCCCTTCCAGCAATGAAGCCACTACAACGCGCCCTACGCACCGCGCCCGCCCGGCCAATTTACACGGTACAGTGCGCCACGTACATATCCGCAGCCCGCCGCCGACGCGCAGCCGCGGTCCGAGAGGACCCATACCGCCATGGAGAAGAAATGTCCGGTATGTGAGAGTACACAACATTACGGCGGCAGAGAGTGCGCGACGTTTTTAGATATGTGGCGCAGATGTGTTTCAAGTGTCTACATCTCTGGGAAAAACAACATTTTTGCAAGAAAATGATTTGTTCAGTGCCTAACTGCGGGAAAAATCATCATGTGCTAGTACATAAAGACAATATTAAATCAATTACAGATACAGTTGCGAGTGAAACAGTGTTGTGTGCATGGACCCACAATGACTCCCTCTGTCGACCCCATCCACGGTGCCGCCGGGCCTGCTAAGAAGCCCACCCACACGGCAAGCGCGCCGGACGGAGTCTACGCTGCGCCGCCACTGCCAACCAGTCCGCCTGCACCTACTGGTGCCGCTCGGAAGCAGCTGGCAACCGCGCAGCTCCCGGAAGCCCTGCACGCGCCTAGTGGCGCACAGCGGGCTCCCATGCCGGCCCCGCGACTTATCGCGCCGGCGCCCGAGCCGCCACTCGTCCTACACACGAGTGACGTCAGCCGGACCAACATCACCGATCGGCGCCCCCGACGCAGCGCTCGCCGAGCGCGACGCCGTCGGTCGCGCCACCCATCACAACACTTAGAAGCCCTGCGCGCGCCTAGTGGCGCACAGCGGGCTCCCATGCCGGCCCCGCGACTTAGCGCGCCGGCGCCCGTGCCGCCACTCGTACTACACACGAGTGACGTCGGCCGGGCCATCAGCATCAATCGGCGCCCTCGACGCTGCGCTCGCCGAGCGCGACGCCGTCGGTCGCGCCGCCCAACCGCGCAGCTCCCAGAAGCCCTACACGCATCTGGTCGAGCACAGCGGGCTCCCATGCCGGACCCGCGACTTGGCGCGCCGGCGCCCGAGCCGCCACTCGTACTCCACACGAGTGACGTCGGCCGGGCCAACAGCACCGATCGACGCCCCCGACGCAGCGCTCGCCGAGCGCGACGCCGTCGGTCGCGCCGCCCAACCGCGCAGCTCCCAGAAGCCCTACACGCATCTGGTCGAGCACAGCGGGCTCCCATGCCGGACCCGCGACTTGGCGCGCCGGCGCCCGAGCCGCCACTCGTACTCCACACGAGTGACGTCGGCCGGGCCAACAGCACCGATCGACGCCCCCGACGCAGCGCTCGCCGAGCGCGACGCCGTCGGTCGCGCCGCCCAACCGCACAGCACTCAGAAGCCCTGCGTGCGCCTAGTGGCGCACAGCGGGCTCCTTTGCCGGCCCCGCGACTTATCGCGCCGGCGCCCGAGCCGCCACTCGTCCTACACACGAGTGACGTCGGCCGGGCCAACAGTACCAATCGGCGCCCCCGACGGAGCGCTCGCCGAGCGCAACGCCGTCGGTCGCGCCGCCCAACCGATCAACTCTCAAAAGGCCTGCACGCGCCTAGTGGCGCACAGCGGGCTCCTACGCCGGCCCCGCGACTTATCGCGCCGGCGCCCGAAAGGAAAGCGCGCCGCCCACGGCGCCCGAGAAATCGCAGCGACGCGCCTTACACACCGCGTCCGCGCCGCCCACGGCGACAGCGCGCCGCCTGCGGCGCAAGAGACACCGCAGCGCGAGAACAGCGCGCCGCCCACGGCGCCCGAGAAATCACAGCAACGCGCCTTACACACCGCGTCCGCGCCGCCCACGGCGACAGCACGTCGCATGCGGCGCCCAAGACAGCGCGCCGCCCACGGCGCCCGTGTCATCACAGCAGACCTGAGCATCGAGCCACAACAGCCGACGTCTGCGAGCATCAGGCAACATCAACGGGTCACCGGCACCGGCGAAGTTTCCTATGACTAAGGTCATAGTGGCGTGAGAATGTACCGGATGACCCCACAATTACAAATATAAAATTATATAGACTTAATATAAGACCTGAAATACCTACAAAATTTATAAGTTAATAAAAAGTATGATTTGTTCAATAAATTAATTTCATATCTTTCTATCTAACCCCGATAGAAAGATATGAAATCATTGCCTCGACTTAACAGTTAAAGGAATAATATTCATATGTTCAAGTTAAATATCAATTGTATATAGCCCATAAGGCGATAAATTACATAGTGGAATGATGTATGTAAACTTTCCACAGGTATTGCACAACATTTGCAACTATACCATAACATTGGTAACTTTCCATGAAAACCCAGTATGTTGCACAATAATTGTTAATTATAATTCTAAGAAATAATAAAATTACCCCCTCCCCAACCAATATACGGCTCGAGTATAAAAGCCAAAGCTAATTCAATTGACAATAACCCCACTATATGTGGCATACGAATGAACACATAAATATACAAATAGTCCCCATACTATTCATGTCGTAACTACAAGTTATCGGTACTACTTACTAGCCTTTGGAAATACTTACAAGAAATAATCGTCAAGTGAATTAGCTTCAGTCAGATAGATATCATAGTTAAAATAGGAAGCCTAAGTATTGGTTTAGGAACGGGATTTCGATATAAACTGTGACTTTTTATTCTCTACTTCACCTACACTGCTCTTAAAGCTATCGAAAGGGGTTCAGACTGCTTTTACAGTCCCCAGTCTGCACACATAGACTGGAGAGTCAGAACGGGAACATTAATTTGGGTAAAATATGTCCAAAATCGTATGGAGAGACTCTAAGCATAGCGCTTTCCATTGCACGTTGCGGAACTCTGAGCCGCCTTATGAGCCCCATTGTGAACCTGTCTAGGTGGACGGATGACGTCGAGGGGGGTCAGTGAGTCGGTGGATGCGGTCTGCACAGAATCGCACTCTGTTGCGAGATTTAGGGGAGGCCTATGTTTAGCAGTGAACCTGAAGAATAAGAAGTGAAGGCTGTAAGATAAGATAGAAAACAGATAGATACGTCCAAAAGCTGAAAAAAATGTCGAGTAGTCCTGTTACATGACGAGTTTTTATGACTGTTTCTCGATCATAAGACCTAAGAAAATTTGCATATACGACTAAGTACTTTGCTAGTTGGGAATGGCCGACTCTCGAAGGATAAGCAAAACAATTTTCGATAGACGGAGACCTGGTTTTAAACTGACGTACCAAATTTTAAGGACTTTACAGTGTTTAAAAGTCCAAATCCTCTTCAACGGCAGAAATAGGCTTTTTGTAGCCTAAAGTCCACTTTATGGGGAATTGTACTCCAGGTACTTGAATAACCTAAAATAAGACGTCGGTACCCATAGAGGCACCGTTTGGTCCTAACATACGGAGCGTTCAGTCACGCTGTCATGTGTGCAAACATTCATAACATAGTAATAAATGAACCGATAAAAACCCCGACACATCTTGAAAATTCGTGATAATATTGAAACAAATTTTCTTGAACCATAGCTAAAAACACTCTTAATGAAGTCACCTTTCAAACACAAGTTAAATAATGATAAACATACATATATACATACACAGACCGGCATCTTTCTAAATTAAATACCAAGGACAAACTTACACAAATCGACCACGTCCCAAATTAAGCAAAGCTTGTACTATGGGAACCCGGCGACGATATTATATACTTATATAGATAAATCAAATCAAATCAAAATATTCTTTATTCAAGTAGGCCTAGTTACAAGCACTTTCGAAATGTCAGTTACATGAGAGTGAATGTTTGCTGGGAGAAATACAATATGATCCAACATTTGCTGCAAGCATTAGGGAAACCCAGAAAAACCTAATCATATCATTTAACTTTTAAATAAATAGTAAACATCCAAGACACAGACACAAACATTCGTGCTGATCACACAAAGACTTGCCCTGGCCAGGATTCGAACCCGGGATCCACCAGGCTTGTAAGCCGTTTTGCAACTAACTTAGCCAGACGTGCCGTCGGGTCATTTTTCTTCTTTGCCTAGCCTTTTTCCATTTCATTTGGAGTCGGCTCTCCGCATCATTTTGCTGCAGGTGTATCTGTTCTGGGTCGTCGAGACGTCAATTTGGGCTTTTTTTAGGTCATTGTTGATGACTGACATCCAGGTTAAGGTGCGTCCACACTTGTATCATTTGCTCGTATCCGATCACCGTGCCGTGGCATGACTGCGTATCGCGCTGCTTGGACGCTTACTGTCGGCGCGCCGGTTATGCCGTACTCGTCCGATATAACTGTGTGATACACGTAGCAAAATGGATTTCGAGCGATCCGATCGGCGCAACGTCCAAACGCGTGATCGTGACACGCGATCACGCGTTTGCACAATGCAGCAATCAAATTCAAACTTTTGCTGCAACCATTGCACTCGATATGCTCTGGTGGAAACAAGTTTCTTGTTTGAATCAATCGGTTTTTTTTTCACAGCAGTGACCAACACAGTAAATATTTTTAAAAATTCCAAGTGCAATATTGTGAAAGTTTCCAAGCCTTTTATAGCTCAAGAATCAGCCCTGTGACAAACGGTCAGTCAGCGGAGACATAGTTGTTTGTTGTTTATCCATTTCCACCCTCTGGGTACAAAACTCTCTTTTTTGAACACATTACCAGACGGTAATTGTGTTCATCTGGCCTCCTCATCACATGCCCATACCACAGCGTGTTTCTGTTAGCTTGTCTTCTATTGGCTATTGGGATCTTAAAACTGCCATAGATATGCTTAACGGATATATTTAACGTGCCGTCGCGTTGTTATTATATTAAAATAGCAGCTTACCAGTCTGTTTTAGATCGAGACATTAATTAATTCAACAACTAACTTATCGTTATAATTTGAATGAAAATGCCCATACAGATGTCAAAGTTCCGAGTATTTCGTGAGGGTTTAAAACTTGTACCACGGGCATAGTAGCATACACTCTGTGAATATTGTGAATAAACATTTCGTAATAGCGAACTCACTTCTTCCACTACGTTCATCGTCATCATCATCGTCTCAGTTCACTCTTCTATCTAATCCGTTTAAATTGCTGTATATAAATAAAAACGTTCAGTTTATTTTAATTTACTGACAGATTAACGTTATTGAATTCTTGTAATATATATTTAAGGTAATTCAAATTTACAAAAATTGCATGTTCGCAAGTTTCATTAGTCTTAACGGCGCTATTTTGATGTGGGTAGGCTTCGTGTCATCGTTCAACCTTTCTAAAATAAATTAAATAAGGGTCACCAGGTGTATCCCTGTTCGCCATCTAAATTGTATTGTGAAGGACCCAAATACCAAATTAACTGAAGCGAGTGTTTGAATTTTCATCAAGCCAAATAGGTCAAACTGAATTTCCCAGTGGACATGTGACAATCTAGTTTTTATAATTACGCATGGACAGGAACTTTCACGTTCGCTGAATTGAGAAGGATCTAAGGAGATTTACCACTTGAAACCCCAATCTACCCGTTCGTATAGAATTTGAGAAACACGTAGACAGAGTCGGACGCGCTAGCAAGAATTTTCTAGAATAAAAGAGTAAATAGGATATTTTTTTATGAATTGGCTATTAGACGATAATAAGATGTATGCCATTTTATTATATAATTTCGTTATCCACATTTGATCTTGTCATAATTTAAATTATCAGACTTTATCCTACGATATCTCTTAGTTTCAACCCAGCCAGCGATGGGGACGAACTTGCTACGACACTGGTAATTGACCGATTGTGTATTCCATCTCACCTGAAGCCATTAGTCAGATTGAACCTGTTCAAAAGCACCGAAATAATTGTCCCTAAGACCTCTGCACTCTTTCAAGTGCATCACTAGTCAGTTAATATCTGGAGATTATACGGTTCAATAAGCGCCATTATACTGTAACTTTGACTTTTCGCATCCAGCTCTTGCCAGTGACTTTTCTATTCTTAGGTTTGCTCCATGGAAATTTCAGTACCTATTACATAATAGAGATAAATGCAGTGAAATATCTCGTGAAAATTGCTCTTATATTTAAAGGTTTTGCATTAATGTTTGGTTTATGTGAGTTAAAGCGTATCCTGCCTATACTTTCGACATTAATCCTCGTATCACGTATCACGTATAATGCTCTAAAAGGCACACATCTGATTAATCAAGTTAATTATTCATCTACGCTTCACGCATCACCGTTCCTTCATATTTACACGAATATCCTAAAATATACTCCTGTCGCAGTGACATCCTTTCAGCCTTTTCTTCGAGATTGATGTTGACAAAGATGAATGTAGTAGGGTTACGAAATATGCTAGCAGTGTTATGTTTTTGTCATACTGCCATATTACTTTCTGCTCCTTACTGAGGCGGAACAATTAAGAATCTGAAACCTTTCCAAAGCCTTCCTTTTGCCACATAAATGGCCTCCTCTGTAACTTATAAGCCGGCTAAGTGTGAGTCGCAGTCGTGCTCGGAGAATTCCGTAGGTACCACGTTACGCAAGAAGCACAAGAAACTGGTTTGTTATATAAAAAACCAGTTTCTTGTGTTTCTTCGTATATATATCTATATTATTACTTTTAACTTTTTTTATTTCCATTATTTGTTGTTTTAGTGACTATTTAGTATATCTAGCGACATTTTTTATTATTTTCATAATCACCATAGTAATACAGACTTACGCAAGAACGAACACCTGTTACTGGGCCACGAAAAGATACACGATTCTTGTATAAATTATAGCGACCAAATACAGAAAGAAATTTGAGCCTAATATCAAGTGGCTTTTTAGCTTGATTGCTCAAGAACTTAAGAGATACAATCACAATATAAACAACCTTATTACTTAACACATGATTGCAGTAATAATGAAACATTTGAACATTTTACTCAGTTGACCTTAACCGGGTCGCATTGTAACAGTTAACGAACAAATAATATGTCGAGTTCTACCAAAACTGGTATTTGCTTAATTGAACTTATAATGAACTTGTTTTTAGCGCATTCCGTTTATTCCACCTACCGCATGCAAACACCTTAAGGTGCGTCCACACTTGTATCATTTGCTCGTATCCGATCACCGTGCCGTAGTATGACTGCGTATCACGCTGCTTGGACGCTCACTGTCGGCGCGCCAATCATGCCGCACTCGTCCAATATAAGTGTGTGATACGCGTAGCAACATGGATTTCGAGCGATCGGATCAGCGCAACGTCCAAACGCGTGATCGTGACACGGGATCATGCCACGCGACGATGATCTGATACGGGCAAATGATACAAATGTGGACGCACCTTTATATGAAACAATCAATTTTAAACTTGACAGTAATAGCCAATGCATGTGACATCTTTAATAATGATGCAGCAATCAAATTCAAACTTTTGCTGCAACCATTGCACTCGATATGCTCTGGTGGAAACAAGTTTCTTGTTTGAATCAATCGGTTTGTTTTTCAGAGCAGTGACCAACAGAGTAAATATTTTTAAAAAATCCAAGTGTAATATTTTGAAAGTTTCCCAGCCTTTTATAGCTCAAGAGTCAGCCCTGTGACAAACGGTCAGTCAGCGGAGACATAGTTGTTTGTTGTTTATCCGTTTCCACCCTCTGGGTACAAAACTCTAAAAAGCTGTTAAATGACGTCTATAACTTTTTACGAGAATTATAATCTCGTGCGTCTCGATTTTATACTGAGTGATCTGATGTAAAATGTCTGGTATTTTTTGTTAAATAAATGATGTTTACTTAGCCATTCCTCGGAATTTTCCGTTAAAATTACTTTCCTCTCCTTCGCCTATGTTATGTTCCCGGAAGAATGCAAGGATTCGATTTAATTTGATCCCGTGTATTGCGTATTTTCTTGTATCTTGATACCTCTTTTGCTTTCGCGAACGAAGGTACCCTCTAATCCATACTATCCAAACACAAATAGGTACCTACAAAATGGTTTATGTCACAAAAATTGGTTGTCTGTAAAGTCGGTTTGCGGACGATAATTTTACGTGATAACGTCATAAGAAAACATTGATGAAAAATTACATACTTTTATGAATTCACAAACTGAACGCTTAAGCCAATCTTGCCTCTATATCACTTGTTCCGCGCTCTCGCTTGCACGCTCGGCTCAGGCGGAATGTGACAGCGGAACGTGACAATTATGCGTCATGCTTTTTTGTGCGTGCAGCCGGCGTTCATCGATTTATAAGACGTTATCTCGTGAAAAAACCGCTTATTTCATTTTTATATTAAAATTTAAAAAAAATATCCGTCAGAAACCAAAGTCAAGTGTTGTGTGTGTTAGTTTGTGTGTGTCACGACCGTCTGCGTGTGCAGTTAACAATGAAAATGATAAATAACAAAATGCATGCAAAATGGCACAGAATTTTGAATACGGTTAACTCACCTTTCTGGATATGTCGGAGACATATTACCTCTACCGACTAAAAGCATCATCTTCTGGCTTCAACCTCTTATTTCACCTACGGAACAGGCACTGTCAACGCCTTCAGCTCTAGAATAGGTGTCATCCCAGAACTTAACGTTCAACAGTATGCTGTCCCAATCCATGCTTTCGTATTACTTAATATTATTAATGCGACATTAACCCTGTCTTTCTATCTGTCTGTTTACATTTTCACGCTCAAAGCGTTGAACCGAGTGAGATAAAATTTGGTACCTATGGAGAAACTAGAGTCTCAAACTGTCCCGAAAATAGGCATATCTCGGAAATAATAATATAAAGAAGTGAAAATGAGAGTGGAATTGACATTAGGAATCAATAATTTCTCAAGTAACAAAATATAAAACTCATCACAATTATTCTTTTTTATAATACACTAGCTTTTGCCCGCGTCTTCGTCTGTGCGCCTCTACATACATTTCTAACGGAATATGTGTTTCAATTCTTGTATTCCTACCGTCGGCAGTTTAGGCTATGCATTGTCTGTCAATAGTTATAAGTATAAGTCACGTTACTTTTTTATATACCTGTAATTTGAGAAAAATAATACATATAATTTGACAATTGAGTTTGAACTATTGATAATATTGAACATTAGGTAGTTTTTGCAGTATTTCTTTATATACCACATTAACAGACCCAACCAAGATGCGTGGAGAGCTTGCTCTCGAGCGAGCCACATAAAACTGGCCGTGCGAGAAGCAGTCCCCCCTAGGACCTATTCCTGCTGTTTTCAGTGACTGACCCTGAGACTTATTGATCGTCATCGCGAAACAGACCTTAAGGGGGAGCTGCAGCCTTTTCATTTCGAATGGGTATTCCGAGGGTATAAATGGTATCCGAGATTTTAAATAATGAGTCTTTAGAAATATCAAAACAGTTACTAAATAACTACAGATTTTCCACACTTTCAACTCCAATTTAACACCGTTAAGGGATGACTTTCCAAAAATGCTGAAATTAGTTTTCTTACTTTAAAATGAGGAAATTATAGTCGAAATTTAAAAACAGTTACTCAAATAATTACAGATTTTTAATACAAACTTTCAACCCCAATTTAACCCCGTTAGGAGATAAATTTCCAAAAATCCTGTCTGTTTCCTTGCCTACGTAGTATATAGTGTCTACTGTAAAAAAATTAAGTCTCTAAGTTTAGTACTTCTGCGTTGATATCGTTTACAACTAACGCCATCCAGTTACGCAAACAGGTACTAACGCGTCATATTGTTTCAAAGCAATTTCTTTATAACTCTTCAGAATGAAAATTTCAGAGTTAACAATAAGTGATGATTTTCCATTTATTGTTAAAAAGAACTCGTTTATGTATTTATCTTATTTATAAACCATATACTTTTGTAACAAAATGTTTATCATTCAGAGATGATCGCAAGTCCAAAATGTACAACGGGCTATTATCCGGCTATATTCAGATATACTCTTATTTGTATGATACGTCATATACGGAAGGTGTGTTCTTTGTTTAATCGTGTAGGTAGTATTACTGTTGCTAGGTTACCAATTGTTTATTAATTGTTTAGAAATGAAAATGTCCCAATGTCAAATGAACAAAAGGTCATGTTTTTCCATTTATTGTTAAAAAACACCCTTTTATGAAAGAATACCCTCAAAAGTGGTAGCCTATTCTGTTATCTAAGCTATATTACTGCAGAATTTTACGCAAATCTGTCATGTAGTTTTTGCATACCAGTGTAACGTACGATTTGTCCGCATTGAATTTATTTCTCGCGGGTAAGTGTCTTTTCCCGGGATAAAAAAGTAGCCTATGTCCTTCCCCTGGACTCAAACTATCTTCAAACCAAATTTCATTCCAATCGGTTCAGCGGTTTAAGCGTGAAGAGGTAACAGACAGACAGACAGACAGACAGACAGACAGACAGACAGACAGACAGACACACTTTCACATTTATAATATTAGTATGGATTATGTTACTCAATAGTCGGTAACGCGGGCAAAGCCGAACAAACAGATAATTATATCAATAAGTCTCAGTAAAGTTTGATACTGCTAATAATTTAATAACACCAAAGTTTAATTAGGTTACCTCGCTTCAATATTTGGGTTCCGAATAACAATATGTTATTTATAGGCGGTTATAGATAAACAAAGGAACAAATTTCCGGTTTCGATATTATGTTATCTTTGTGGATCTTTGAAATTAATGAAGGGCGGGTTTGGTTATGAATATTTTTATATTGTAGCTCTGGCGACACTCAGCCATAACAGAACAGAGACAGGTGCGGCACCCTCCGAGATTGCGGTTCGGCCACCAACGCGTGACTACCCAAGTAGCACACAAGCTGTATAAGGGCTTATGCAGCTATTTTAAGCGTTATATGGGCTGTATAAGCTCTAATACCTAAAGCTTGTGCTACTTGGGTAGTGACGCGGCGAGCGAATAGGCCTAATGACGGCGTATGAAAATCAAAATTCTAATGAGCCCTTCAGTTAGACAACAAAAAAATATTGAACACATATTTTTTTATTTTTCAAAATAATATAAAACAACTTAGTTAAATCACATTACAGTTCAGGAGTGGGGGCTATAAAATTTGTATTTATAGGAGTGACATCTTGCGACATTTTGACTCAATGCATCCACTTTATTTTTTGATTACGTAAAAAAAGAAAAAATATATCTCCAATATTTTTTTAAATCAACATAACGGACTAATTATTACAATTTAGTCATCATCCCTATTATCTCTTCATTCGACGCAATGAAAGGAGAATTCGCTAGGCGCACAACAGTTATCGGCATAACACGATTCACACGTAATGTATCAGATATTCGCTTGCCACAGTCACGCGTAGTCGCAGACGAGCCTTGTTCACAGGGTGTCCCAAGACTATGGAACATGGAGGGAAAGTATCTTAAATATTGTAGATAGACGATTTTACTGAAAGAAAACTTCGTTTTGATTTCAAAAACAATTTGCCTGCATTAAAAGATTTTTGAATAATCGCCAGCCTGAATCGGGAATCGGACCCGCCAAATAGTAAAAAAAAACACCCGTAATTCTACAACGCCGATCAAAAGGCTCAATCGAAAGGATTATTCTTTGCCATGTAACATAGCATCGTAAATTAAAGGAAGACCATGTTTTTTTTAGATACATCGTCGTCTAGTAGGTACCTACTCATAACACAAGCCTTATTGCGCTTACCATGGGATTAATTTGATTTGTGTAAAAATTGTCCCGTAAAAAAGGAAAAACATATCAAAATAATTTAAAATACATGCTTGCAAAATATAATGATCAAGAAGGTACTAAGTATGTCAAAAATAAAGTTAAAAATCGCTAAATAATAATATTTTGTTTTCGCTGTATTCTCGTACAGAATACATGAAAAGTTCTTTAAGCCGGGGCCCAAATGTTTCATCCAATTGACGTGTTTAAGGAGAAAGTAAACGGGTATATTTTAGACAAGCACGTTAATAGTGTTCAAACTTCAAAAGAAGTGCATCCTTACATTTAAATTTACATACTATTAGTCAAAGCGTCTGTGAATCTGAGTAGTAGAATTTTTTAGGCAAGAGCCTAAAAAATTCTACTTTTATACTGTGTACAAAAATCTGAGGGAATCGATAACTTTTTTTCAATATAAATTGCAATATCCGCTTCAAATGAAATGTCAATTAACTGCTCCAAAAACTCTATTGCAGGTCATCAATCATTTGCTTAATAATTTAGGCTCAGTTTGGAACTGAATCTCTGCCGGGAAATTTGTTGGAAACGGTATTAATTTATATTTTCAAACATTTATTTACGTATGAATGCGATAATCGCGTTGATTTCAAGTTTTTCAATGATGTAGGTAGAGATATAATTAACTTTAAGTACTCAATGATGGGAGCTCTGTAATAAATAAAAAGCATCTGACATAAAAAAAAAAAACTAATTGAGAATCCTTCACCGTTTTGGGAGTCTGTTAACAACGCAATCCTACCGATTTTGGACAATCGTCTCGGTGAGTAAATGATGTTCAAAGTTAATCTATCCTCAAAGAAAAGTACAGTCGGCAATAAAAGCTTCTCACAAAAATGAAAATTTTGATAGATATTTCTATCAAGATCTACGTTTTCGTAGCGCTTCTCGCACAGCCGATAACATGGAAAAATGCGTATGTCACGAAAACTTAGAACGAGCAAAGCGCCCAACTAGTGAGTTCCGGGTAACAGATTTATGTTTTTTTTTAATTCATTATTATTAATATTTAGTGATGTGTTTTTACCCATAAAATAAACTTTAATAAGGTTCTCAGGTTACAAATTCATACTAATATTACAAATGCGAAAGTGTGTCTGTCTATCTCTATACCAAATTTCATCCAAATCTGTTCAGCAGTTTAATCGTGAAGAGGTATAGATAGACAGACAGACACACTTTCGCATTTATAATATTAGTATGGATACTTTATTTAAAATTCAGTGCATAGAAGTTTTGTTTTCAATGTTAATCCCATTTAAGAAAAGATCAAATCATCACGACCCCTAATTTTTATTGGTTTTGTCTCAAAATTTGACGACAGGTACCTGAGACAATACAAAATAAGGGGAGCCTTGTTTTTTTTTATGACATAGGAGGCAAACGTGCAGACGGGTCGCCTGATGGTAAGCGATCACCGTCGCCCATAAACACTTGCATCACCAGAGGAGTCACAAGTGCTTTGCTGGCCTTTCAGGTGGGAGTACGCTCTTTTCTTGAAGGCTTGAAGGTCGCATCGTTCTGGAAATACTGTAGGTAGCAATTTTGTGTACAGAACCAACATACCAAACTTTTTTATGGACTATCCTAACCAGCATCCAGCGGGCTCCTTCGATAGAGTTTCACCATATCATCAGTCCACCTTGTTGGAGACCTCATCACGCCGTCCCTTCCGGTACTCGCCATTTATTCCTTTACATACCTGTTTATTAATTTAAAATTCATTCTCATTTATCAAACGTAAATCGCTGTAAATGTGGTTGGTATACCTCATTCAGTCTTTCTAACAATGTCGATGATTAATTACAGAAGCCTTGTGGAAGATTTAATTAATTAGCTTGACAAAAGTGATACCTACCTAATAACTATAACTAGATTGCAACTTCGGTTGTTTTGTCGCACATCATCTCCCGTCTCTCTCGCACTTTGTCGTATGGGGAAGCAACATATACTTCGTGCTCGTGAAAGAGTTGCTGAACGCAGTTGTGCTAATAGTTCTGCGCGGTAGCGGCTCGTAGTTGATACAAGTCTATTAGGAGTCGCCCTATAGACTTGTATAAACTATCCGTAATCGAAAAACTTGCCCTGGGTACAGTTACATGAAACTTAAATTATATTTACAAAGAGTCTAACCTGTCAGTTTTGTAACGAACCATATTATGCTATTTGACATTAATCGTCATTGTCATTAGGTGTATATTTTGACCTCTGATCTCGAACATGCGTCTAACTATAATCTGTTCTTTCTAAGACCTAAGTATTTGGAAGTAGGTAAACAAAAATCCACGTTACTTGGTTTTTGTTTACCTTTAAAGTAAGTACCTAGAAGAACAGACTAAGTACTAAGTATTCTTCGGAACTTCTAAACACTTGAACATTTTGGTGAGTAAAATAATAAAAGTAAAGATGAACACAAACTTCAACCACAGTATCAACAAGTTATTTTGATCCGTTAGACATGGTATCTTTCAGCTGTTCAAAGTTCAGTGCCTTAACCCTTCCGTTACTAACTCAGTTATATATTCTTATTCTGGGCCTAAGGTCAGTGTGAGATTTTTGATCAATTTTAATCACCGCCGTTTTTCTTTGCATAACACTCCCCTCTTCCAGTTATAGCCTGCAATAAAACTCCCGCAGTCACATCTATCATACTTCACGAGAAATAAAAACATCGAGAAACAGCTATAGAAATTCACAGAAAACGTAAAGATGTCATTTTTCATTTGTCGCGTATTTTTCACTGATCATTCTAGTTTAGACCTACAAGAATAATAATTATAAACCACTAATATAATTTTAGACACCTAAAATATAAGTAGACGAAGCTACAATTGTTTTTTTTTTTTTAAACTGAAGCAAAAATAATGTAAAGGCAATATTCGTTACTCGAGATCAATTAGATGAAATGAAAGCGGAGATTTTGCAGTCCATTCCCTCGAGGGCCATTGATATATCAGTCCCGAGTCATTTTCGTGATTTAAATGTAAACCCGAAACGCGGTGGATATTTAGATAGTGGACCGGTGGGTCTTTCTCATGTTGATACTAGGGACATGACCATAATTGAGGGCAAGGGTGATACGGAGAAGAGAAATTCAACATTTTTACAACAAAATTGCATGAAACTATCAGGTGAGTACCCACAACATGCGCGCATAACGAGTGCATTTGAACCGAACGTATTACCGGCCGACTTATCAGCTGTGGCTGTGACGTCATCAGAAACGCAAAATAGACGCGAAACCGGTCCTAGCTGCACTGTGTCTCGGATCGATTGTGAACCAGCGATAATAACAAACCAAGCGCTCAGAAAAACGATAAAATTGCGGTGCAAAATAAAGGGGATGAGTTACAAAAGTCCTTTAGCGACATCCTTAAGACAGAAAGAGAATGGATACAGGTCCAGGGGCCACGGCGTAAACAATCTTATCGTTAATCAGAGTAAAATTGGCTGCTCTAATGACTGTAGTGGAAAATTTAAAGCGGCTGAGATAAAAGTGCCGGTCTTCATCACTAAAATACATAAAAACACGACTGAGCAGGATATTGCGGACTATATACGTAACAAGACGCAAGAAAATATCTCTCTGCAAAAAATCAGAGCAAAAAGAGAAAGAGACCATAATGCGTATAAATTCTACGTCTCGAAAGAAAGGCTTACAATGTTTTTAGATCCTTCACTATGGCCACAGGATGTGATTGTTCGTTGTTTTATGCATTATAGACAGCGGGAAGCGACATATGGTAATAATAACGACGCGGGTGATAACGGCGCACAAAGATCAACATAATGAATGACACGAAGGATATTTACAAATAAGTTACTTTTAACTGTAAAAGTGTTAAACGTTCGGTGCAAAATGTCCGACAATTATGTAAGGAGTGTGACATAGTTGGGCTTCCAGAAACGTGGCTGTATCAGGACGAAATTTCGTTTTTGAGTAGTATAGATAACGATTTCGGATCCACGTGTACGTCAGCCGTGGATACTTCGGAGGGGATGCTTAAAGGTCGCCCTCATGGGGGGGTCGGTTTGTTGTGGAATAAGAAAGTGTTTCAATGTGTATCGATTGTGCAATGTTCTAACCCGAGAATATGTGCGATTAAAATAAATATAGGTCAAAGGTCATTACTTGTATTCAGTGTTTATTTGCCGACGGACAAGCAGGAAAATCTAAGTGACTTTACGGACTGCTTGAGTGGGGTGAGTGCAATAGTAGACAGTAATGATACGGAATGTGTGTACATACTCGGCGACTTTAATGCTCACCCAGGCGAGCGTTTCTATAAAGAGATGATGTATTTTTGTGCTGAGCAGGGCTGGGTATGTTCGGATCTTCTAAGGCTAGGTCTGCAGTCGGATACGTACACGTTTGTAAGTGAAGCGCACGGGTCGACGAGGTGGCTAGATCACTGTATTGCAACTATTTCAGCGGACAGTGCAATTACAGACGTGTACGTGAAAACCGACGGTATGTGGACGGATCATTTCCCATTGTTCCTTGAATGTAATCTGCGTTTTGTAAGACCAAAACTTGTTCAGGATAATTACACTCCTCTCAATAACATAGTGTGGGGTCAAAGGAAACCTGAGCAAATAAGCTTGTATAACGTAGAATGTAATAAAAAACTAAGATTAATTGATTTCCCCGCAGAACTTCGTGGATGTTGCGATAGTTTATGTTTCTTTAATAGTCACCGAAATGTTATTGATTGTTTGTACCACGACATTGTTACTGCTTTAACAGAGTCAGCGTCTTTGAGTGCTGAGTGTAGACGGGTTAAAAATAATAGAACAGTAGCAGGGTGGAATAAACATGTGAGGCCCACGAGGAGGCTCGAAGTAAATTTAAGCTGTGGATATTTTGTGGCAAACCTAAAGCAGGTCAACTTTATGACGAAATGTTTGAAAGTAGAAGAAAGTTTAAAATGCGTCTTAAGTGGTGCCAGAGAAATGAGGAACAAATAAAATTAGACATAATGACCGCTCAACATTCTAGACGTGACTTTAAAAGCTTTTGGAAGTCCACCAACAAGCAGAATAGTAAACCGAGCCTTCCCGTGAGCGTCGATGGCGTCAGTAAGCTGAAAGAAATAGCCGAGTTGTTTAAAAACAATTTTACTGTAAAGTCACCATTGGGGCCATCACAGTCGTCGGACATTAACAGTGCGGAACTGTGTGGCCGGGAGGTGGGCACTAGATTCACAGCTTAAGAGGTGAAAGAAGCTATACAATCTATGTCTAGAGGCAAATCTCCCGGTCACGATGGTCTCAGTGTAGAGCATCTACAGAATGCTAGGCGACATTTGCCACGAGTGCTCGCGATGTTCTATACCCTATATGTGGGACACTCGTACATGCCAGCAGACATGATGAGGACTGTGGTGGTACCCATCGTGAAGAATAAAACTGGTGACATAAGTGACTCGAAGAACTACAGGCCCATCTCATTAGCGACAATAATAGCCAAGGTACTTGACAGTCTGCTTAGCGCTAGAATGGAGCTATACTTGAAGCTACATGATAATCAGTTCGGTTTCAGGTCCGGTTTATCGACAGAAAGTGCTATACTGGCTTTAAAGTAGACTGTCAAATACTACACAAACAGACACACACATTTGTATGCGTGTTACCTAGATTTGACGAAGGCATTTGACCTGGTTAGGTACGACATCTTGTGGCAAAAATTGAAGGCCAGCTGACTTACGTGACCTCCTTAAGTTTTGGTATCTAAATCAGGAAAATCGGGTGAGATGGGCTGGAGTTTTGTCGGATCCGTACAGGTTGAAGTGTGGGGTGAGGCAGGGTGGATTGACCTCGCCGAAGCTATTCAACCTGTACGTCAACGCACTTGTAGAGGAGCTCAGCAGCACCCGTGTCGGCTGCCATATTGACGGTGTATGTGTCAACAATATTAGCTATGCAGACGACATGGTCCTGCTGAGTGCCTCTGCTTGTGGCCTGGAAAGACTACTCGGTATTTGACAGAAGTATGCTACGAGTCACGGCTTTATATTTAATGTAGACAAAAGTCAGTGCATGGTTTTTAAGGTGAGAAACAAATGCCTACCTGATGTCCCACCCATCAAACTAAACGGCGTACCGCTAAAACTGGTGCGTGAATTTAAATACCTCGGACATCTAGTAACTACTGAACTTAAAGACGATGCAGATATTGAGCGAGAACGCAGAGCATTGTCTATAAGGGCTAATATGATCGCCCGCAGGTTTTTTCACTGTTCCGCTGAGGTCAAGGTCACCCTGTTTAGAGCCTATTGCACAGCCTTCTATACCAGCGGCCTGTGGAGCGACTATACCCAGAAACAGTACAATGCTCTGCGAATTCAATATAATAATGCGTTCACAGTGCTGATGGGGTTACCCGATACTGCAGCGCATCAGGGATGTTCGCAATAGCCCGGGTGGACTGTTTCTACGCCACCATGCGCAAGCGCTGCGCCTCCTTGGTGCGGCGGGTGAGGGGGAGCTGCAACAGCATTCTGACAATGATCGCGAGCAGGTTTGACTGCGTATTTATGAACCACTGTTGCATGGTACAACATAATAAAAATGTTAAATACGATATCGATTATTAATTATAAAATACTACTTCAGCTCTTGCGTTCATTAGTTACTGTATAGTTACATTAGTTATAATTTTCTGTCTCATGTAAGTGAATTTGTAAATTCTTATGAGATTAAACCTAAACCTAAAATACAACTTAATATGTTCTTTAAAGCAGACATGTCTGACTTTTATTTAATTGTATAATTTAATTTGAAATCTGTTTTTTAATTTAATTTGATTTAATTTATAATGTATACGTAATAATGAACTTGCCTGTTAATTCATTTAATTTAATTGTGTATGGACTCTGTCTGAAATAAAAGAATTTTATTTTTAATTTATTAAAAAAATCTTTTTTCGACTTTAATTCAAAAGGGATCTCTTTTTTATATTACATTTCTGTATAATTATAGATTAAAGAAAGAGAGATAGAGAAAAAAATCGTTTAGGGTCGTTAAATTTTTGATTTGATTTGATTTATTTATTACATGAGAAAATAACAGTATAAATTTCCATTAGTCAAAGTTATAAGTATTTACATCATGATCGTCGTATACAATATAAAGTAAAATTGAATTAAATGTTACAATGTCAAACACAGAAGTTAATAATAAACGTAATAATTAATCTCATCTCCCAATAAGGATCGTCATCACAACATCAGAAAAAGAAATAATAATAATGAAGCGCTTAAATGAAACAATATCAAAATAAAATATTTCTTAATGTCAAACTATACAAGATATAATTTTAAAAAATCCATAGCGATACTAATAGTAATAGTCAAATCGCATCTCCCAATAAGGATCGTCATCACAATATCGAAATTAAATAACAAAAATAGACACTTAAGAGGTTAGTTCCACGTACTCTCTTACTGAGTACAGGGGGTTTTCCAACAATACGTTTCTCAGTCGACGCCTAAATGTTTCGTCAGATGGCTCGTTTCTCAAGTCAGCGGGCTCGAAACATTTGGTTGTAACATTGGAAATTATAAAAAACATATATGTTACATCTCTAGCGCTAATAGTAATTAATACTATATAAGCTGAACACAATAATATTCCGAAGCTAAAGTCTGTACTCTGGGACATTGACCTCACTTAACAATTATACTTCTTACTTAAATGTTACACTGGGTATTTGAATACACCTTACAAATAATTTGTTCATTGTATTTAACTACAATTGTGTCGAAGAGTAATTATAAGTTGTAAGTACGTAGGTCACTCGATAAATTTTGAGATAAAAAAAACTATTGAAGATATTAGTATTATTTATTAGAAAGTAATGGAGAGTATTTTTTTCAAAATACTCTCCATTACTTCAGATAGGTCCGAAATTGCTTCTTCATATGCAGCCACGGCTTCTTCAGCACTCGAAAAAAACTTCCCTTTTATAGTTTCTTTCATCACCGGGAACAAAAAGAAATCGCAGGGAGCTAAGTCAGGACTGTAGGGTGGATGTGGTAAGGTTTCTATCCCAGCTTTCTCAATAAACGCCTTTGTTCTGAGGGACGTATGTGAAGAGGCGTTATCGTGATGCAGCAAGATTCCCCAAAGTCCAGTCTTTGGTCTCCTCTCTCGCACTGCTTTGAAAACTTGCGGCAGTGCTACTGTAGTATACCAATCAGAGTTGACTGACCTATAATTTTCATTGATACACGCCGCGATGTCCCGTTGTCGAATCGTAGACGCATCTCACGACACCAATCTACACGAGCCAGTTTCTCAGTATCGGAGAGCAAACGTGGTATCCAACGACAACAGAGCTTCCTTACTCCAAGATGTTGATGTAGAATGATGCTAATGCTCCCCGAACTGACGCCTAAGATATTCTCTATGTCTTTGTATGTTATTCGTGGATCTTCTCGCACCAACATTTCAGTAGTCCACACGTTTTCTGCAGTTACTGCTGTTTGCGGGCGACCACTTCGGTGGTCATCTTCGAGGCTGGTTTTACCCCTTTTAAATTCATTAAACCATCTAAAAACTGTTGCCCGTAAAGGAGCAGAATCTCCTAACGCTGACTGCAATCGTTGCAAACACAATTGTTCTGATAAACCAAATTTAAAATCATAAGCACGCAAATGTTCGCGGTTAAGCTCCATCGTTACAAAGAAAAAACGCGGGAACCGTTTTAGAAAAATGACTGTAACATATTCATTTTTTGAATTAGAGCGAATCGGCAACTAGTGTTCTATTTTTAAATAAATTTGCTTTTTAAAAACATATAATTCAGGTGCGTTCCATTTTCGAATTTCGACCATCTCAAAACTTATCGAGTGACCTACGTATTACCAAGAATCGAACTTTACTTTATATTATTTTATTGTTGTCCATATGTATGATTTAGTTTATTAGTAATAATTACTGTAATATGTACCTTGAATAAAGATTATTATTATTATTATTATAGCCCAGTCAATACTTTATTACTCCTCACTAGCTCGGAAAAGTGGCGCAAAATCTGCGTGCAAAAGCCATTTGTGTAAACTTTGTATAATACCCGGCAGCGCGAAAACGAACATCAATAATTATATTTTTGGCGCGTAATATAATGTATAGCTATACTATGCTTATTATATTACGAGTGTTAGTTGTATTTCCATTGTTCCACTCGCTCGCATGTCATTTTCCTCGCTGCAATTGAATGGAAAATTGTGAGTTGCTCACAGCTACAACATTATTTTGCGTCTCGTGCCTTGAAAGCCTCGCTATGCTTGTGAATATATTTATGATCCACTCACTTCACTTGGGGTTAGATTTTAGCCAAATTAAAAACTATGTATACTCACATAATGACTATTGCACTTGTCGTCCTCGATTTGTACCTATCATTTGATGGATATGCGGATAAACCCTCAATTACAGTGACAATGACAGTTTTAACTTCCAATTAAAACCATAAGATCATTGAATTATTCGAATACCTCAATACCCACCCTAACAAAGATTTTGTGGAGGAGTTTTAACTAAAGATGATATGTGTCAACGACACGACTTCCTGCCAACGGCCTATATTCCTTAATCTTAGATCCGTAAAAATATGAAACCCTACTTTGTTGCGTGTCATCCGAAATAATAGACTGCCGTGCTGCCTCGCACAGTACATTGACCTAACAAAGCCTTTGGGTCAAAGTTCCCATTTCTTAACACACCCCTTGAATCCTCAATGAAACTGGAATATTAGTCCTCATATGTCAGTCTGACAAGTCCTTATTCCGTCAGATGTTGACATATTAACTCTTTTGTGGCATTTACATGATTAATAAGTTTTGTAGTTTTTTTATTAACTTCACATAAGAACATTGTTCTCAATTCAATTTATTTCGTATATGGACTACGTATAGTTAGAAAAGAAGCGAGATATGCACTCAGCCATGCAAAAATGCGTTACTCTGCAATGCGGTGGAATTTCAGTTGTTGATTGCGAAATATCATCTGTGTATCATCACAAGCTGGAAATAAACTTCACGTGGAAAGATAGTAGATATGTTCCGGGATTCAAATTCACTTCTTCAACTGCTCTCCGGGAAAACACGGGACACACACCTACTATTTCTCAACCAGTTGCTTCATTTTTAACGCACCTTCTAACGCACCGTCTGTTTAATCCGGAGGCATCCGTCCGTTTATCGCTGATAAACATAGGCATTTTCCTACAAAAAGATTCGACTATCTACAGACGTTCTCCGTAGATAAGGAGATTTTCCCCACTCACGTGTTGAATTAGGGAAAATCCTCTTCGATGGGAGCTTACTTGTTAATAAGACAAAACTCTAAGATGTCACGTTCCAAAGTTTACGTAACGACTGGATTGTGATTGATCTCCCACGCAATCCCATACATCTCAAACAAAATAACGAATAGTTATACATGATAGAATTTCATACTAATTTTATACAAGTGGGATTTGCACTTGCGAATGATTGATTGAGGTAAGAAGTTCGCTCTTCGGGCGATTAAATCCACACTCCACTACCAAGTGGGTAGAGACCCACTTGGTACTGATACCCATGAGGGTATTAGTTCTTTCAATAATATATTTATAGGCCGAGCGAGCGAAGCGTCTCCGTTTTAGCTTGAGGAAAAAATGCTTGCGTATGTTTGGATGTGCTGTGGATGTCCGGCTGCTACAGGTCGCATTTCCCGCAGCAGATAATAAGTTTTTTTTTGTATTCTTTTTTTTTTTAATGGCGTAGATATGGTATTAGAAATACTTGTCAGGTCTACAGCTCACATTGCCACTAGTATTATTTTGGACACCTTTCCATAACTGTGCCAAAATTTGCCATTTGTTGTGTGGATAATGAGCATAGGCGAATATCGGAATGAAATACACTACGGACATTTCATAATGTACATACGTAATGGCGGTATGTTATGATTAGACCGAGTAATGAATGTATTAGTACAATGTTTAGCTGAGCGGGAGTGACGATGCCTGCTAACTGTCCTGGATTAATATCCGAAAGGAAAATATTTTAGTGATGAGATGAGCTTAAATAATCGTTCCTGGACCTTGAATGTTTTCTGTGTACATAATTAATAAATGTATTGTCGTTTAGTACTCAAAACACCAGCCTTATTGAGCTTACCATGGAACAAGTTAAAAAAAAAACGCGAAGTTGGCCGTTAATATCAGAGTAGGGTAAAAACAAATACTAGGTTCGAAACTAATAGTTGTTAATGGTAATGGCTAATAATTCCTGTGATATTGTCGATGATGACATGCGTAATCTGTAATCATATGTTAGGCCTAAGACTTTGGACATTCGACTGGAGAGGGCAAACCGTATGATTACCGCATAAACTTTACATACATTACAGGTTACACACGTACAGCCATACTACGAAACTATTCCTAGTTTAATAAGCGCACACAATAAATAAACACCTAAATACGAAAAAAATACATCCACACTCACATGTTAGCGACTGACTGACCTGACATTTATATTACTACTTACTCATAATACTTACCTAAAGTTCTTTATTACTCAAAGAATTCCGCGATTATTACTAGAAGATATTTGCAAAAAAATAAGTGACATGGACTATTCCAAGGTCACTAAATCCATTTTTGTTTGAATTTTTTGGACGTTTATTTATGTCGTTGAGGCTTCATCACGCCAAACCGGCTAAATGGATTCCATTTTTGGTACACGGATATACTTATAGCTAGGCGTCTCCAGAATCTCCAGATGGTTACTGATACTGTTTTCTCGACTACACTAGAAAAAAAGAGGTACCTATATGCTTTTTTCTCCTCCGCTGACGAAATTGCAGACACCTTCTAGTTTGTCATATGAATAAGCAGAGGGGTATGCGTCCGTATGCCCACTCCAGTGGTTTAATGCTCTAAGGACCCATCTTTTACGGGTAAAATAATGGACTAGAAACAAAACGTGCTCAGAAACACATTTAATTATTTGCCTCATGTTTTATCACGTCGTTCGAAGCGGACAACGCATTTTACGGCATAATAAAATTGCAAGTATCCTTAATTGATATTTAGGGGATGTTGACGATACTACGCGGGTTTTTTCCCTGAGATCTCGTGATTTTCCTCTGCGGAATTTGTTTCAAAGTTAATCTTGTTTACTCCTCCCAATTTGTTATCTTTAGAGTTCGGACAAATAAAAAAGCGAATTCTAGTGTTTTGTTGAGTTTTTATACGTCAATTTTGGACAACAGTTTGCTTGTGTGGTGTGAGAACTGAGAGCTATTCTTTGTTTATGTATTTCTCAATGGATGTTAAGGCCTGTGCTCAACAGTGGGTAGTAGGCTTAATGATGATGTTACCTCTAAGGGGTTCAAACAGGGGAAGAATGTTTGCAGGAAATACCATCAGGCATGCGGTAATATTCCTTTTAATTTGTTTTCATCTTTTACACCATTGTTAGTTTAATCCTCTTTGACATAACAACGGAGCAACAGATCGACGTTCTGCATAAAACTAATAAACAACACTTTACTACTCAAGGGCAAAGATAAGTGTACACCACAAAATCTCATAAATATACATTATTATATCGACAGTGAACAGGAGGAATAGGATAAGCGACATTTTCGAGACGTTGAATTATACACCTTATAATAAGGGTTAAATGAAAGTATTACTAAACGCCTCCAAGCTGTTGCTTATCCCATTTCTCCTTTCCACCGTCGATATACAAACCTTATTACTATGACAGTAGAGTGTCTGTGTGCATATCTATCTTTAAATTATCTGTACGTGGCCCGGATTGTGATAAAAATAATATTTTTGTGTCTTAAAAATAGAAACTTCCCATAGAATAAGCAAAATGTATGTGCCACGCGGAAGAAGCTGCAGAAAAATAAAACATGTTTATTAGTTTATAATATAATTACTGAAAAATAATTTTAGACCAACTTTTGGAGCCGCATGATTAATGGCTTGAGAAATATTTGTCGATCCAAGAATACGTATTAACAGCGGTATACGTACGATATTGCGGTAAATTTAGTCAAGTTTTTTGAATCAAAATAATCGGCCCTTCTAGTACATCTGTAACTGTCTTTACACATTAGGCCCATATATATCTTGAACTTTATTGGAGTATCTTGTTTGTACCATTAATTGTAATAGAAGGGCACCTTCGTTCGTAGAGGAGAAAAAGTCATAAACCCTATTTCTTCTTCAGCGTAGTCGGGTAAAACGTATCCTATAACCATCTGTGGATACCTAGCTATCCATGTACCAAAAATAGTTTAAATCCATTTAGCCGATTTTGCGTGATGATGATGAAGACAACAACACATACAAACATACAAATAATCAAAAAAAAAATCCCATCAGTGATCATCGAATAGTCCGTATCACTCATTATTTTTAAAATATCTCCATTGTACAGCATTGGCGTGGCGTCCATCTAAGCTGATTGCCACCGGGTTACTCAAGGAAAGGCATACCTTATCACTGTTTTTTGAATTTGAGTAAATGAATACGCATCGGCTTCCCTTGTAACTTAACTGTACTGTATACTCTAAAGTAACTTTCCTGATGCCACGCTGTACAAATTTCATTTTTACAACTTTATAATGGTAATACCCTTCTGCCTTAAATTCGTTTATCGCGGATTAGGGTATTTTCCAGGATAAAAAGTAGCCTATGTCCTTCCCCTAGACTCAAACTATCTCCATACCAAATTTCATTCCATTCGGTTCAGCGGTTTAAGCGTGAAGAAGTAACAGACATACAGACAGACAGACAGATAGACAGACAGATAGACAGACAGACAGACACACTTTCGCATTTATAATATAAGTATGGAAGTATGGATTTAACTATCAAACTAAGTAGCGGTTTACACAAGAGTTGATAATATTTTACTAATTTAAATGTTAAGCATATTACCAAGATTTCAAGTCCCTAGCTTGAAAAAATATTTGCTCTCCATACGAAATTTCATCCTTCTACAAGGGATGAAATTTGACATACACTATAGCCCCTGTTCTATTCTGAAATATAGATAATATAGATAGGAAGGATATGTAGATAGAATCGTTAGCGAGAACCAAAGAAAATATAAAATTTAGTCTAGTCGGATAATAAAATTAGATGTATTTGGCCTGCGGTTGCAAAGATTGCGACCTTCTAATATTTTACCAGAAGCTTCGTACCTTCAGCACGTGCGACGCCCTCATTAACGGTCGTAATGGACCTTTATGTTAATGAAGCACCTGTGTCAGTATTATCTGAATGTCATTATGGTGCTCGAGAACACGAAATATATATCTCAATGCGTCTGTTACCGTAATGTTAGTTTGTACGTGATAAGCCTATAAAATGTAAATCCGTAATTGGCCAATGTTAAACACATATGTATCCGATAGTAATAATTCTGTAATTTGTGCTGTGGATTTTATCTCAATAAAATAAATAAATAAATACTAGGTTTCAAAATATAATTTTACCATCTTCTTATATATATGGAGTGCCCCCTAGAAATATATATATTTTTTACTAGCTTCTGCCCGCGACTTCGTTCGCCTTAAATTCGTTTATCGCGGATAAGGGTATTTTTCCGGGATAAAAAGTAGCCTATGTCCTTCCCCGGGACTCAAACTATCTCCATACCAAATTTCTTCCAAATCGGTTCAGCGGTTTAAGCGTGAAGAGGTAACAGACAGACAGACAGACAGACATATAGACAGACAGACAGACACACTTTCGCATTTATAATATTAGTATGGAAGTATGCATTTAACTATCAAACTAAGTAGCGATTTACACAAGACATCTATACTCCAAATTTCATCAGTAAACTTCTTATAGTTTCTAAGTAAAATGCCCGTGACATACGGACGGACGGACATGACGAAACTATAAGGGTTCCGTTTTTGCCATTTTGGCTACGGAACCCTAAAAATGCGGCTGAAAAAATCATCACCTGGCATTATGGAATGCATAGTAGAAATGTGGTCAGTTTAATAATTTGACAGTTTTTTTTTATATGTAAAATTGTTGCCATACAAATAATTCAGTTTCAAGGTCAATATCATGTTTCTCTGGCCAAACTCTAGCATCGAAACTTCCAACATGCCATGTATTAACGACACGATTATTTTATTACTAAAGGCTTGAAATGAAGATATGTATATATTATACGTATGTAAAACTTTGAATATGCAGACTATTCGATTCTGGCTGCAATATGATTACTAGATTGCGATGATATATATACTGACGAGCTTCTGCCCACGACTTCGTCCGCCTTAAATTCGTTTATCGCGGATAAGGGGATTTTTCTTGGATAAAAAGTAGCCTATGTCCTTCCCCGCTTAAACTCCTTAAGTACATAGAAAACGTCCAAGATTCCGTAACAAATATTGATTGAGTTCGTACTCGGCAACGGAGAAAGCGCCACTAATGCTGCGGCCACATTACCGGGATTCGGTGAATCTTCGGGTTGTCGCCATTTGGGTGACCACGAGCAGCGTTCGGGCTTATGCTGGTTTTGTACCGCACACCAAAGGGATTGCGATATAAATTTTGCAGGTGCTTATACTTAACTTCGAGTATTTTGCACGTACCTACTGAAATATATAATGTAATGCCCAGTCTGTAGTAGTTCGTACTCGTAGGTACAGTTGCCTGTACTCGCGGTGTTCTATCCTAAGGGCGATCTTCGTTTGAACGTCTTGCAGGCGGTTGCAAGGCGGTTGGGTTTCGCTCGGTTGCAAGGATTAAGGATTTTTTTTCTTATGTGGAACACCGCGAACGCATGCGACTGTACCTACCTGCATGAAAAACCTAGTCGGAACTGATCGAGAAAAATGTACCAACAAAAGAGCGTATCCGATCCTGTGTGTCGAGAATGCTAGGTTTTCGGCTATACCTAAACACACACTCGGCAAAACTTTTACTTAATATGAGGCTTGTTTAACAACCCTGTGGTTATTTTAAAAGACCTTTCGAAAAATGTACTTCACTTTGTGGTCCACTTAACACATTAACGACCGCGAGCCCACTCAGCGGTTACTCTGCTCGAAGCAAGTTTTCGCTACATACGGTTTTTTCCATATTATTAGCTACGAGCGTAGTGCTACGAAAATTTCGGATGCGAAAGTGTTAAGGAAAATATTCTTTAGTCTTCATTTCGCTAAGTAAGGATTACTTGCTAAAACATGTGCATTAAAAACATGTCACCTCACTGTGGCTTATAACTATTTAGTACATGTACAGATTTAGACGGAAGTGTTACTTTGGTTAAAATTTATAATTCACTGTACGTAGATTTAAAAAAAAATATTATTAGCTGACCATAATAGTCATACTAAATTTTACTTCAATCTAAATGAAAATTCTTGAATACTCCGGTTATGGCACCTCTTGGGCATACCATTAAGCGTCTATAAACATAGATGTGACTTAAAAGAAAAGAGAAGAGCTCGAGGAAAGGCGACCATGGCCAGAGGTGGCTCTACTGAACGGTCTTATAATCGAAAGGAGCTCGTCGAATCAAAACAAGCGCAGCAGCCACACTCGTACCTTAAGGGCCTGCTTCGTCAAGGAAAAACCACGCCCCGGCCTCCGTGCTGGTCAATGAGCGTAATTTGTAATAAGGGACGCATTTATTGCTCGCGCGCATCAAAGAAAGAGAAGCTAATACACTACATGCTTGGAGTTTTTTGGCGTAAGCGCCTGATGTAAAAATACAATGAAATCGAAGATATTATTATGTTTTGTTAACATTTAAGTTAGCGAATTAAAAGATAAAGCAAAGAATGTCATTTTTACGTAATTTAGCAATTTATTAATCTGTTTGTTTGTACAAACTAGACAAAACACGGAAAATGAAGACGCGTTTTAGTATAACTTTTCTATCCAGGAAATTTAAAGTAAACATGTTTCTGCGTTAGGCGCTGCATATGTTATATAGTAAAAAAACACATATCTGAAAACCAGCCTGTTTCATATACTAGATTTGACAAAAATCTCACTAGAAAATAGCTTAAATTTTCGATGCACCCCCTTAAACCAAAATGGATTCAGCCAATTGTCGAGAACCATTATTGCACCAGCCGAGCCGCTTGTGACTCCAATGGAGATATATATGGACATCCTAGGTAGCCAAGTGAGGCCCGACTGCTCGCGCACTTGGAGCAATTTGTACGTGGGACGGAGTACTCTAGGCAATGGGAGTTGCATAGGTAACTCATTTGGCTAATAATATGGTCTGTATGTACAGTACAGTGTGTGAAAATGGAAAATTTAGTTTGTTAGTAAACTTGTTTTCTTCTGAACGGATAATCACTGCTCTTACAGTTACTTTTAAATCATCCGCGTAGAGTCATCAAGTAACCCCACGCTGTAGTATTTTGATATTCATGGCACCCCCAAAATGAGGGCTTTGGATATATAAGAGGTATAGAAGTTTCACTTTAAGCCAACGGCTGTGTACCTATCTGAATACAGCTCCTGCTTTTTTTAGTAATTTACTTAGAAACTATGAAGCAGCTCATTATAGACACTGATATTCTTCGTCCACTTAAAGTCTTGTATTTTTTGAGGAAAAGGCATGTGACATACGGCAGAAAAGCAGATTCCAATAAATATAATTTAAAAATGCGTCCATATAATTTACAGAAGCAAGTAAAATGTAAATTCCGATAACTTATTTTTCTGCATCAGTACTCGTTTTATTACCGCACCCCTTGTTTCCACTGGCTGAACCTTTGCGAATTACATTAGACTTCTTTTTCGGAAATTGGTACAGCTGTATCTTTGTGATATAAACAAGGAAAACCGATGAAAAGAAACGTAAGAAAAAAAAAACGATTAATAATGTAACCGGATTTACCTAGTTAAGAAGGCATTGTGTAGTCAATGTTACGGCCACGTCTTATTTTGGTAAGCATTATTACTTACTAAGACATACTATACAGAGTATCACATACTCTTGGAAAAACTGTTTGGAATAGGTGTGCGAGGAATTGCACACAAATGCTTCGCATCGTACCTTGGGAATCGTGAACAGTTTGTGGATATTGAACACTATGATTTCACCAAAACCAATTTAACCACTTACAGATCTCAAAGATTACCAACAAAAAATTTAGTACCTCAGGGCAGTGTACTGGGATGCATCCTCTTTCTACTGTACATTAAGGATTTACCAAAATTTCTTAAAACGAAGGCCGTACTTTATGCAGATGATATCACGGTAATTTTTCAAAGTGACAATAGTGAAGAACTGAAACAGCAATTAACGACTACTTTTACACAAATTCTAGACTGGCTAAAAGATCATAATTTAGAATTGAACTTTACTAAAACAAAATTGATACAAGTTAAATCCGGTCAAAAAGCGCCAATGACTATAGATTTCACTTACAATAATTATGAAATAGAATCTGTTGTTTCTTGTAATCTGTTAGGAAAGAAATCGATTCAAGAATGAACTGGAAAAACCACGTAAATAAGATATCTGGAAAATTATCAAGATTTACATATGCTTTATATGAACTGAAGAAATGCACAAATCAAAAAACGGTTATGGTAGCATACTTTGCTTATGCTCATGCATGGTTTTGTTATAGTATGATTTTGTGGGGAAATAGCACACATGCCAAAAACCTCTTTACCCTACAAAAGTAATGCATTAGAGTATTAGTAAATATAAAGGAAATCGAAAGTTGTAAACCTCACTTTCGTCATTAAAGATTTTAACATTAACTTCAATATATACATATTATAACTCTGTAAATTTGCAAGAAAATACAAGCATTTATTTAACCAATAGAGAGATAACCATTATAACTCAAACTTGAGGAAGAGGAATAAACTACTAGCTACATTCACAAATCTACACACTGTCAGGTCAGGTCCACACCAGTCCACACCACGGTCCACATATGGCTATAAACGTTTATAATAAAATCCCAGTAGACATAAGAAATATTGAGAATAATCATAAAAATAAATATGTAGTATGTAACTGTATCAATATTAAGCAAGAAATGTAAGTAATAAGTTATTCTTGTAAAATAAATTGCAGTGCCCTTACAGGGTTTATGTTGGAGCTTGTAATAACCAAATAACATCTGTAAATACCACATAATGCAATAAATGATATGATTATGACTATGACTGTGACTAACGCTTTTACTCTGGCCTTGTCCGCGTTACAGACCTTTATTGGATATCCTAAAAATATTAATAACGCGAAAGTTTGTGCCAATGCATGCATGTTTTTAAGTATATTCCTCTTAATTTTAAACTTGACTGAACCGATCCCAACAAAACTTTCTAGGAAAATGTTGTTTAGAGATCAGAATAACATATATTCTATGATTTTCATCCCTACGCGGACAAAGTCGAGGGCAACCAGCTATTCTATAATAATTTTGTACTATACATACGCGTTACAAATAAGTGAAAGGAGGCAGTCTCTGCCTACCCCATTGGGAAAAAGGCGTAATTGTATGTATGTATGAATTCTGTTACTCTCCTAAAAGTTCATTGCAACGCATTATATCTTTTTATTCTTTATAAAATTGTAAAATTTAAATATCTGTACCAATGTACGTTAAACATATTTTCATCAAAATAAGTGAAACGGGCTATTTTAGGGTCACTGAGTAGAAAAATTATTTATTTATTTTTTTGTAACCGCATACAAAAAAAAAAAATGAGTCTTTGTTAAACAGCTAAACGGATTTCAATTCGGATTGTAGCTGAGCATACATAGATAGTGACATACAATTTTAGCCAATTACGCTGAAGCTAAAGAGGTGACCACTCTACGTGTATTTTTCCGCGAACAAAATGCGATATAAATGTGATGGTTATGAAAATGGTACAAGAGCGAATATTATCTATACTTGGATGAATTTTCAAATTTGGAGTGTCTCTTTGACGTAACTTTCTGTAAAAGGAAGTAATAAGATTCTGTTGCTATTTTTGGAACACTAACTCAAAACACTGAAATGTCGAGCCTTTGAGCTGGTGGAGTTATTAAAAGCATATGGCAAATGTATTTTGCTATATAGTCTTTCGGAAGCTGAACGTTTTCGAGGATAATTCGTTACGGCCACTCACAGGTGTATGGACCTGAAAAAGATTTATACGACTTCTCCGGTTATGGTCTGTCGTCGATTGCTTTCTTTATCATATTCACCTCAACCGAATGATTTCCACTGCTGCCACGAAGGCCTTCTCCAAAGTGTTCTGTGAGAAAAAATTGTGTCTGCATCCGACGGGACAGGTTCCCACAATCCTCACAGGAAGGTCAGTTTTTCTCGTAGGAGGCCTGCTCAGTGTTTACGCTCCATCTTTATATTTGTGGTCACCACTTGAGAAATTTCAGTCCCATCGGCCGTTGCTTGATCACTTCAGTTTGGTAATTACCTAGTATCTATGTTTCTTTGTGTCTTTGCTCACAAACAACTAACTTCTATAACTATATTATTATAAAATTGTAAAAATGTAATGTGTGTACATTGAAGATATTTAAAAATATATATATTGTAACGGACTATTGATGATTTTTTCTCCCCCGCGGACGAAGTTTGCAGGCACCTTCTAGTCTGTACTATTATAAACTTGTAAAAATGAAATGTCTGTACATTGAAGATGTTTTCAAAAAATTGATTGTTACGGACTATTTGGAAGTCACTAAAACGAAACATATTATTTTTGGATTTTATTTGTTTGTATGTGTCGTTGTGGCTTCATCACGCAAAATCGGCTAAACCGATTTCAACTATTTTTGGCACACAGGTAGCCGGTTATCTCGAGATGGTTATAGGATACTTTTTACCCGACTACGCTGAACAAAACACGACGGATTATGACTTTTTCTCCTCCGCGAATGAAGTTGCGGGCATCTTATAGTACTATTATAAAGTTGTAAAAATGAAATGTTTGTATGCGTCGTTGTGGCTTAAGAAAGGCTTAAAAAAGAGGGGTTATGACTTTTTCTCCTCCGCGAACGAAGTTGCGGGCGCCTTCAAGTACATACTAAACTTGTTTCAGCCGCCCGTTATACAATCTGCTATTTGAGGAAAATTATCTCATTAAGAATTTTACGGGAATTGTTGTTAATTAACGAAAATATAAGGAGTGAGAAATTAAGGTGTAAATATTAGGTAACAAATAACTTAATGGTGATATTTTAATAATGAGGCAGAAATTAGAAATACATACATAAGTATCCAGGGGGATACTTACGTATGTATTTCTAATTTCTACAATATGTAGGAACATAAGTAACCCCTAGTTACATAGGGGGCACAGAGGGGGGACCTTGTTATTTTAAGTACCTGAGCTCTATAGCCACGTCAAGCTTGAAAATAGAGCCTACATTACCTTAATGGGGATAAACGGGTCTGATGTTTCTAAGTTCCAGACCCTCCCTCCCGTCCCTAAAAAAAGTTCCTAAAGTGGGCTTTTCATTTTTTTAAGTCTCTGAGCCATGAGAAGGTAGAGAACCTAGTATTTACAGCTAAGAGTATCTATAGAGGCCTCTTTGAAGGATGCCTAACGGCTAGGTGGAGGAAAGGGGAACTAACTTGTGCATTTTTCCTGGATATTAAAATAATCTATATCTTTCCGTTATTTGTATACTATTTCTTTCTGGTATAAAAAGTTGTTGAAACAAAAAAAACACATGTTTGCATTTATATAAGGTTACTAGAAGGTACCTGTTTGTACGCAAAGGAGGTAAAAGTGATACCCCTCTTGCTTCATCGTCGTTGAGCAAAAAGTATCCTATAGCCATCCTATAATATATACAGCTATACTTGTGCCTACCAAATATGGTGTTTAACCGACTTCCAAAAAAGGAGGAGGTTATATGTTCGATAGCTTGTATTTTTTTTCTTTTTTTTATGTATGTTCACCAATTACTCCGCCAATTGTGGACCAATTTTAAAATTCCTTATTTTATTTGAAAGGATATACTCCCGAGGTGGTCCCATTGCCACCAAGTTGGGATCTGATGATGGGATCCCAGGGAAATCGAGGGCAATCCTCAAATTTTATAGGCACTTATGACGTTTTTCATTTATTTTCTTAAGCTATTTGTATTTGCATATGGTAGTCATCATCTCATCATGCTGAGCTGATGACGGAAGGCACAACTCCTTAATAGTTAAGAGTTAGAGAATAATTCTTAAAAAAATCATCTATTATAGGTAGACACGTTAAAACTGTTACTCATATTCTTTTAGTGTGTCCCTGAAGTAGTCTCCTTATGACCAAGTCAGGATTAGATGATGGAATACCAGGGAAATCGAGAGAAACTCTCAAATATTATAGGCACTAACAATGTTTTGTACATATTTTTCTAAAGTTATCAGTTGTTTTCCTCTGGTTGTTATCATTTCATGCTGAGCTGATGATGGAAGATACAATGAACTAACAAACTTTTACATTTCTTACTTCCAAAGACTCGACATACGTGCAAAGTGCCTTCTCAATCTTCCCATTCTGGGCTCTAAAAAATACTTTATATCACTACTAAAATCCATCACTAAAAAGCAAAAAATATATTTTTTTAAATAAAAAAGAACCGACTTCAAAATAAACTAAAAAGCCATAAATAATCTTTTATGTACGGTTCGGATCGCATTTAAATCACCTTTTGAAGTCGGTGCCAAACCTGAAGTAAATAAAGTTCTTTATTCAACAAAAATACGAATTACTATGACTAAATATATATGTAGGTAGATAATAACTAAAGGCTCGTCGCTGCGGTTATTAATAGTAATAAATTAATGTTTTGGCACCGACTTTAAAAGGTGATTCAAATGTGATCCGTACCGTACATAAAGGACTATTTATGGCTTTTTAGTTTATTTTGAAGTCGGTTCTTTTTTTATTTAATTTTTTTTATAATTGATCCTGTCGTTATAACGTGTTGACAGCACAAAGATACATAATAAAGTAAATAGGTATGTATTTATCATATAAAATATTGATTTATTTCTATTATTTTCTCCTCTCATATATCGATTGCCACGATCCTGCACCAACTGAACGTTTCTATTTGGCCCAATGGTTGACTGGTAGAGAATGCCTTAAGGCGTTAAGTCCGCCAATGTGCCTTTATTTGTTGTGCAATAAAGATTAAATTGATAAATACATAGGTACCTATATTTATATATATACAAATTTAAAAACTGGCTAAGTGCTAGTCTGACTTGGGCACCGAGGATTGCGATACTGTAAGACTGTCTCTAACATGGACAGACAGACATAAAAAAGTAAGACTTTTAGACTTTTTGTGCTGGTTTTGCTAGAAAAGCTCCCTTCATACCAAAATTTCAAGTTTCTAGGACAACTGGAATTACATTACATAGATTTTCCTATAGGTCTTCACCTGACGACAATTTGTATGGAATCACCTTTTTAATAACTGTCTTTTTATAGCTTCAAGGGACTGTGACACTGAGTATTTTTTACTAATTTCAGTCTGCTACACGCGTTTCTGCGGAAAAAGTTCTCGACAAATAGACGGGTGCACAAAAAAAAGAACAATAACGGTTAAATCTTTTTCTTTCGAGGTACGGAAAATTGCCAGTAATCGGACTGGTAAAATAGGTCTACCCAGACCTACCCACTTCAAAGTCAGGTTTTAAAAACAACGTAATAAGTTGTTAGTGTTATAATTAAAGACCTGCATCGTCATTCGTAAACCACGCCACAACGCCGAGCGGGCCAGTGAATTTGTAAAAGAATTTGTAATAAGGGACGCATTTATTGCTCGCGCACATCGAAGAAAGAGAAAGCTAATACTCTACAAGCTTGGGGTTTTTTGGCGTAAGCGCCAGATGTAAATGTACAATGAAATCGAAGATATTGTTATGTTTTGTTAACATTTAAGTTAATCACGTACGATAACGGGGAAGAATATTTTTTTTCCATAATTTAGCCGTTTATTAATCTGTCGTACAAACTAGACAAAAACGGAAAATTAAGACGCGTTTGCGGATAACTTTTCTATCGAGGTTTTCAACAAACATGTTTCCGCGTTAATCACTGAATAGGAATAGTCAAAAAACACGTATCCAAAAACAGCCTGTTTCAGTATAAGATTCGACAAAAATCTCACTAAAAACAGCTTAAATTTTCAATGCATCCCCTTAACATAGTTTGGTGAAATTGAGCTTTGTTCACACAGTCTGGCGCATTAATTGAGTCGGACATTTTGAATCTCATTTATCTTAGTACTGCAGTTTTTATTAACTTCCCTGTAAAGTGAATGATTGATGAGTTTTTTGTTTACATCAAGTTCATTTATATGATAAGTCTAGTTCAATATTGTAAATCCAATGTTGTTATTTTGCATCAAGATTTTTAACCGACTTCCAAAAAAAGGAGGAGGTTCTCAATTCGACGGAATGTTTTTTTTTTTTTTTATGGATGTTCACCGATGATTACTCAAAGACTATTTAACCGATTTCAAATTTTTTTTTTGGTTTTATAGAAGGTACTTTTTAGTTAGTCCCATTTAATTTTGGTGAAGATCTGATGATGGAATCCATGAGGAATTGAAGGAACTCCTCAAATATTGTAGCGATTTTGGTATTATAAGAAACATAATAAGCATTTGCATTCAGAAAGTGTAAATTGGTGAAGAGGAACTGATGCAGAAGACCACAGAATGCCATCGGAACTCCTCAATAATAAATGATTTACGGTTGGCGACAAAATATCTTGATTAATTTAGCTAAGCAACTTCATACTCACAAATTTAAATGCTCCTGATGAGAATGGTACCATCGAATTGATTTGATGATGGAGCCGGAAGGTAGGCACCAGATCTATGTAATAAAATAATGTATCCTAGCCGTGTTTGGGCTTGTTCGAATCGTCACGAGATACACTTTTAAGTAACGATTAACTAAAAAGTGTAAAATAAATAAACTTTTAAACAAAAAAATAAAATCGACTCCTTAAAAAACCAAAAAGTAAAAAATAACGCCATAATTCAGTTTCTTCAAATTACTTACAAGATACCGTTTGTATACTCAATCTATACAGTATATACAATTAATGTTATTTTGGAGTCGGTGCCATCGTGTCACAACTTACTAAAATCGTCAATTTTCAATATTTTACACATTCTTTATATGGCACCGACGCCAAAATAAGATTAATTGTATATACTGTATAGATTGAGTATACATACGGTTACTTGTAAGTAATTTGAAGAAACTGAATTATGGCGTTATTTTTTACTTTTTTGTTTTTTTTGGAGTCGGTTTTATTTTTTTGTTTAAAATTTTATTTTGTAATGTACTATTTAGAGTTTTCCGCTATTTTGCTAAAGTGGCAAAGAAATTATGCTTATCCGTAGGGAAATGTAAAGGAATATGAAGTTTATGTCAGTTGTTGATATTTTTTACATTTTCAACAATAAATCCACGTTGAATTAATTCACTGTTACTGCCTAGAAGAGGGTCAAACCACTTATCATATAAATCAAACCGTTTTTAGGGTTTCGAATCAGAGCGGTAAAAAAGGAACACTGCCTTAGTCGCCTATTGCGACTCTGCCTATTGGTCTATTACAGTGTAGTATCACAGGAACTAATCCATTCGAACTTTGGAAAGGCTACGAGTATAAACATGGATAGCATAAGTTGAATGTTTTTTTTTGTATGTTTAATCTATAAGGAAAATGACCAATAAATGATCAAATAGGTTAAAATATTTAATAGCTGTTTTCTAGAGAAAGAAAAAAAAACACATTTATTGTCATAAAACATATACACTAAGTACACAATACAAAAACTACAATAGGACCAGCTCAGTTAACTCAAATTTTTTTTTATGTGGTTAATTTTCGATTTATGAAGGAGAATGTAGAAGAAATCCCCTCCTTTTAAATCAGAAGTGAGAATTTTAAACCCTCTTTTTTGTTTTGTCTCCGTAGTCGGGTAAAAAGTATCCTATAACTATCTGTGGATGCCCAGCTACCCGTGTACTTAAAATAGTTATAATCCATTTAGCTGTTTTGACGTGATGAAGCCTCAACGACACATACACAATATTCTGTATACTAAATTTCATCGTCGACACGTTCTGCATTGAAATTTGGCTTCATGAATTCTGATTAGATTAATGCTATAAAAACCACCTGCTTTTAAACATTACATCTTGAGTTAAACTACTTTAATTTAAGCACCCCAATAAAATAGGTGCCTATCCAAATCGCACGGTAAATGTCCGATTTATCTCCTTGAAACTATTTTTATTACCGTTGCCTGAAATAATCTCTTTCAATTGCGTCTTGTCACGGACTCACTCACAAAGGGGAGAGAATAAAATTGAAAAGTTTTCCTATTTGGAAACGGCTTTGAATCTAATTCCATACACATTTCTCTTATTTCATCACTTGACAATTTTAGAAGGATTTCCATGAGACAAAATTATTGATTGACGACTATTTTACCCTATCCGTGACTTCGCTGGCGTAATATGAAATAGTAGATTGTTTGACAAGGGGCTAAAATAAGCCATTATGACACGAAGTGATTATTTGGACGAGCTCACGAAGTGAGCGAGTGTCATAATGGCCTTTAGCCACGTGTTAAACACTCTGCTTTTCACTTCGACAGCGAGAAAATTAAAATTACTTAACATTAAAATTGTATATTTCATGAAAAACTAAAAGTATGAGCAATTCTAACAGAAAGTTTGCCCAATCTGATCAGGTTGGTTTATTTATTTTTAATTATTCATAAGGAGTATGTAGCTGGGAGCAAGTTTTTTTTTTCAGTGTCATAGAAATTTGTATGGGTTTATATGGCTTTCTTTTAAACCCTAGGGACTAAATGTACTATTTTAGTCTCGCTTCGCGAAGCTAATATGACGCACTTTTTGAACAGGAGAAGTGAAAAATATGTTCTTATTCTTCTCTTTTCTTCTTGATTTTAGTTTAGATACATTATAACAGAAATTTCAAGCAAAATTATCGTTTTCGGTTCAAGGGTTTTGGGCTAGGCGTGGATGAGTGAGTCAGTCTAAGTGGCTAAAATGTTTAGTTTGCGAAACTAGGTACCTGCCAGTGGCGGGGTGTGGTGTCTATATAAGCCAATTCCAATACTCAATCGTTTATTGCATTCCACAATGTTAGTTTACAGGATAGATATTAGGTAAACTTAAGTTGCATAAAAGTGACATGACAGTGAACTTAATTGTGGAACCAGTAATTGGGCACAGCTAAAATGCCTGGAGAGAAGACGACTTATTTACTTAAGCTTTATTGCACAAAACAAAATCAGTACATATGGCAGACTTAATGCCATATATTTATGATTATATCATTGAAATAAAACAATTTAACGGATTATATCGCGTATATTATCTCATTTTAGTTCCCGACGTTTCGGAAGCTTTCCAGCTTTCCATGGTCACGGGAGGACTAAGAAAAGATGTATTTTCCTCTGTCAAAGTTACAATTTGTGCAAACTACCCATTTTTTGAAAAACCACAAATAAAGGTGTACATACATGCCAGATGGGCCTAAGCTGTAAAGACAGTTACACATGTGCCAGAAGGGCTTAATTATTTTATTCTAATAATTTACCAAGCAGTTTTTCACAAATGAGGCGTACTGAGGAGAAAAGAAACGCTGCAAAGAAAAACTCCCAGGCTACCTCATTACTAATTATAATATTTAAAAAACAGAGACTATTAAACTACTTTTAAACAGATAAGATATTTTACACCGTTCGGAAATTAAGGTTTTGCAGTCCTGTGTCTCGCTTGTTCCTTGATGAGATGTATTACAGGATCCCAAGCTGGTGGTAGTGACAATCCATCTTCTCTATTGAAATTAGGATGCTTTTTAATCTCAATACCCTCGCGTAGCATCCTGGGAAAATATCTTTTTTCTTTGGCAAGGATAGAAGGTTTATCAAACTTAATTGAGTGGTTTGGTTTGTCAATGACATGTTCACAGACTGCAGACCTATTAGAGGAAAATACATCTTTTCTCAGTCCTCCCGTGACCATGGAAAGCAGGAAAGCTTCCGAAATGTCGGGAACTAAAATGAGATAATATACGCGATATAATCCGTTAAATTGTTTTATTTCAATGAGTAATAATCGCGGAAACAGAAGAATATATTATTTATGATTATATGTTTTTTTTATAGTTTTTCCTCTAAATATGCTCTTAATGTATAATGACTTTTATTAATAAGGAGTTCTGTCGGAGAGTCCCACCGGGTTGCTCAAGGAAAAATTTATAACCACCATTTTCTTTCAGTGAATGAATACGCTTCGGTTTCCCTTGTAATTTTCCTGATGACACGCCTCTGGTACCTACATATTTACAAAACTGGATTATCTTGAGTACTTGCATGAACTTTTTTATCGCTTTTCTTAACTACATATCGAAATACTGTAAAAACTATTTCAAAATGTGAAATTAAAATTAAATACGCACAATATAGGCATTTTAAACTAGTAATTAGACAGAGAGGTCCGATGTGCACTGTTACGTCACAGTGCACTCCGGTCATATAAACTCCATTTTAAATTCCATTTTGCTAGAAAGAGATAGAATGAAATGTTTGATTGCTTATATCTCGATTATTTTTATAATTCAAAAAAATATTTTTGTCTACTGTTTGTTACATGAATGAGCTTTTAATAAAGCAAAACAAAAAATTCACGCATATTCCAATGCATTCATTTTCCAAAACATTCATTTTTGAGACGAAAAGTAGGCTAGATCTGTTGCTCTGTTGTAGCGTCAAAGAGAAACTTTACTTTTATACAGTAACGAGTTAAGGATAGGATTGTATGATTCCCTTTTTTTCTTTTTCTACTTATAATTTACTTTAGTTTAATGTTGATTTTATTTCCTTATTTCAATCATGAGTTTGAAAATTTAACAGTAGTTTTATTTTATTATACTAAGAGTTTAATAAAGATTTTGAAGTTTAAAGAATTATAATTTTTATTTAAGAGCCTTTATACCTGCTTAACGTGCAATGTCATATATTTTTTTGTTTTTGCTTCATTATGTTATGGTAGGTACCATAACATAATGAATATGAATTAAAATTAAGGGTATGTTCAATACCTATACTACCTTTTTAGCATTTGTTACGTTTAATTTAACTACTCACAAGCTAAACAAATTTCACCCCTTACCCACCTGCTAAATGTACGAATACATTAAGTATATTGATTTACTAATAACACCTTTCTTGCCTGGCCTATTTCTGAGCACGTCATTTACAAGCAACTTTCGTACGCGTTTCTTTTTTCTAGTTCACGTGAGTAGATTGATTGCTATACCGAAATCTAATTAAAAAGGATAAAGGTGTAATATTGTACTAATGGTTCTTTTGTGCTTAACATACATCTAAAGATCAAATATCACAACACTCGGCATGGTTTCCGACTAGAGGTTTCTTCGCTAGCAGTTCAATGGCTTAACAATCGGCTTAGTATTATTCCTATCCACAGCTGGTAATCTTTGTATAACAAAACGCGTACGTTAGCGCCATGTTGGTTTTAATCTTGACTGACGTTTTTCTCTGCTGTGATTAGCTGTTGGGTTGTCAATACACTCGTCTTGTCATCTATATATTATTTACCGAAATTCATTCTGTCACTGTCACAGTAATGTGTTATCGAGTGATGTCGTTGTGTTTATCCTGTCTTGCTTTTTTCAAAATGTTTTAACAGTGCTGTGTTTGTAGAACTTTGCGAAAGGACACTATTTTACACCATTTCCCGTGCTCTGAGAAAATTTTAGTGGTTAAAGTGTTTAAATCGTGATGATCTTGCAAAATTATCGCCCGCAGAACTAGCAAACATTATGTGCAAGAATTCATTTTGTTTATTTGACTGCGCCGAGCACAAAACTATTCTCAGTCATTTCATTGCTTTGACTGTCCGATTTACAATTATGAATTGGTACAACGCAACCAACAAAATATTAAAAGGGACAGACGTATTCATAGCAATACAGAAGATAGCTTACGACAAATTTAAAAAGAAATTGAAAAATAAATCTCTTAACAAATGATGTGTGTTTTATTTTTTGCCACTGAGGTATAATTCTCAGCATATAATTTGATCATGTAAATACAATTACTGAAGTTACGTGTTCAAATTTATGTGCCGGGAACTATTCATTCTAAATATTAGACCTCATTCAATGAACCTAGACCACTTTGGCTGAATACGTTACGATACCTTGCCATATTGCAATCTCGAATAGAAAAAAAATGAACGTCAGTTAACACAAATCGTACAGATTAAATATAGTTGCCTAGTGCAAATAATATTTGTTTCTGAGTTGGCAGTCTGATACGTAGTATCTCTTATTAGTCTGTGTTCCTATCTACGACACGTATTTATTTATTTATTTATTTATTAAGAACAAGTTACATAACATTACAGTGTATACACCAATGCGTCATGAACTGAACAAAGTTTATTTAGACGTATGGCTCAGCGGGTTGCACAGCGGCCTACGAAGCTGGAGGTCCCGGGTTTGAATCCCGGCAGGCATCCTTGGCCTTGGATGTTTTCTATGTATATAAGTATCATAATTTATCTATATATTATGTATATCGTCGCCTAGTACCCATAGTACAAGCTTTGCTTAGTTTCAGACTAGGTTGATTATCCATGTGTCATTTATTAATTTATTTATCTAGTTGTGATTTCGCTTGTTAATTTGCGATACAACATCACCCGTTTCTCGCATTGTACCTACTTAATAGAAAAGGACAGACAAGGATTGTCGCTCGACGCAGAGTCGAATTTTATAGTTGTGCTAGAAGTAGGTACTATGATGATTAGACTAAGATGGTTGACACAAGGAATCCGTCACTTTCTGGAACGTTTATGAGTGTAACAGTGATTGATTGGCAGGGCGTCACATGTATACCTATTGTCTTATTTTTAACACCTGTTTGAAATGTGATATGCAATAAATGATTCTAATTTAATATCTCGCGAAATAAACGTGACCATCGTAGGCATAAATATGTACGAGGTCAGCTAAAAAATAAGTCTACCACTTTTGAACCTTACAAGAAATAGAGTTGAAAAGTGTTAGACTAATCTCTTCGCAAACTTTACCACACATTCCGGGACTGTTGCAGTTCTAACACACCCTAAGTGCTAGACACATGTGTGTGCATTGCACACGCTAGATATATTTTTTTAATTCTTTCCGTTGCCACCTACTCACTCGCATAGAGGCTACTGGTGTTTTGAATGATAAATTTAAAGAAGTTTGCATAGTATTTTTCTTAGGTTAATGCCGCATGCGCATCTCCTCTATCAGGCTCATGTGGAAGTCTATTGAGCAGGCTTGTGTTCGGCAGTGGACTTCATATGGTTGAAATGATGATGATGATGATGAACGCCTGAGTGATTTGTTTGTAAGAATTGTAACTAAATCTATCTGATCAAGTGACAGGGATTCATCGGTCGATTTCTTATAAATAATCGCTGCATCATATCATAAGTCAAGATGGCTCCCTTTCTTAAAATGTTTTCAGGGTGCAGAAGTTTCATTCTGCCAAAGGAGGGAGGTTTGAGTTAAGACGCTGTGGGTTAAGACGCTTTTCATTCCCATTCCTTCAGATTCGGAATTAATAAGCTAGCTGGGGAAAGAAGTTAACTCGCTTCACTCGCTCGTGCAATAATCATTTCGTGTTATAATGGTGGCTTGTTTTAATACAGTTCCCGATAATTAATTACTGAATTGGGACAACTCTATATTAATATTGCTACAAATACTAGGTAACTCTAAAACAAACTTTATTGGTTGAAGCTAATTAAATCTCAGCAATATATCCAACAGCAAGATATTGGTGGGGAGATGTGATCGAAACTGATCTGCGCGAGCTCCAAGCTGTCGACTGGAGGGAAATCGCACGAGATGGAAACCGGTGGCGGGCACTTGTGTTGGAGGCGAAGACTCACTTTAGGTCGCTGCGCTAGAGGAGTAAGTAATATATCCAATTACGCAGCACGCGATGAAACCTTTGAACCCTAAAAACGGCAAAACTCGTCGACGGAAAACTTTGCAGTACATTTAACCACATCCGTCAGTTCCATCTAAGTATGACTGAGTTATGTTTTTCGAGAGTATGTTTGTTTCAATATACCTAAGTTTATATGTACGTATGTGTATGTGGGTACAAGTATGTCGGTAGCCCGTAGATATGTGGAACATGTGGGTATGTATTACGCTCTGCAGCTTAAAAGTTTTGATGAATTTAAAGGGTCTAGATGTCGTTGATATCGTATCGGTCATGGGAGTGACATAGGCTATCCATACTAATATTATAAATGCGAAAGTGTGTCTGTCTGTCTGTCTGTCTGTTACTTCTTCACGCTTAAACCACTGAACCGATTTGGATGAAATTTGGTATGGAGATAGTTTGAGTCCCTGGGAAGGACATAGGCTACTTTTTATCGCGGAAAAATACCCGTATCCGCGATAAACGAATTTAAGGCGGACGAAGTCGCGGGCAGAAGCTAGTAGGTAATATTTTACAGTCGGGCTTTTTTTTTCAACTCAAATCATATTTGTTGGTATAAGTGCATACTTTAAAACACACATTTGGTTGGGGCATAGTTTTCACCAGCGGAATGATTATTCCCAGGTTAAGTTAGTTTAAGAGAGATATACCCACGAAATAAAATTCAAAGTCTGTACTATTAACACGGATACGAGTCGCTGGACAAGACGAGTACTTGAATAGAGGCCCAGAGCGAACACCTGAGGGCGCAGTAGACCTCCTCAGCGCTGGGTGGATGACATCCGATGACATGGAAGGTCGAGACTGGATGAGTAGGGCACAGGATCGACAGGAGTGGAAGCTGAGGGAAGAGGCCTACATCCAAAATTGAATCAGAAAAAGGCCACCATGATAATGATGACTATTAACAACGATATATCGCAGAACCAACGTACAAAAAATACAAAAAAGGAACTCGAGATTCTACTTTAAACAGAAAAAATATATTTGGGCTCCCATTCCAATCCCATTTAGGTACAAAGACAGTAACAAAAACTTTTTAAGAAACTTTATGCTTCCATTACCGTTCCTGACTGTCATCAGATAATGAGAATAGGTATCTTTTTGTGGACCTTTACGTAGGAATTAGTTGCATTATTTAATACTAAGCTTCATAAACTGACACCAGAGAGTGTGGACGTAGAGTGACTGTCTAAAAATACGTGCTGTGGGAAAAGGTATAGACAGCGTTACTCTGTATACCTACATTCATATATAGGTATTCAGCGATAACATCACCATATAATGAAATTTATCGAAGCCGAAATGTCTGTAAGCAAAATCTAAATGTAAATATTACAGAGTTTTTTTTTAAATATTATTCTTTGAGCGGGATTCGACAACAAGAGGCTTGTTAAGGAAAATAAGAGAATTAAGCTACTGGTTGTTCATTTTGATGTTGGAGCTCGGGGCTTCGATGTACCAATTAGTAGGTCGCTCGTGCTGGCGTGCAGAGCCACTGGGGCGTGGGTACAAATTCCACTCGTTGCATAAAATGTTTCAACTTTTCGAAGCTATACTTAGGCACATGAGTAATAACATCAATTGATACAGTTTTCCCATCACTGCAGGCCTTTTAAGAAGACTCAAAGGTACCCAGAGAGCAATGAAGAGTACTATGCTTGGAGATGCTGCTAGATATAATCTGAAGAGTACTATGCTTGGAGCTGCTGCTAAATATAGTCCACCCGTGACCATGGAGAGCTGGAAAGCTTCCGAAACATCGGGAACTAAAATGAGATAGTATACGCGATATAATCCGTTAAATTGTTTTATTTCAATAGATATAATCTATCAACTAGAGTAAACAACATAGCTTGAAGAATTGCTAAACTTAAACGGCAATCGGCAGGGTAGTACAATGCTCGTAAAACCGACGCACGGCCGGTGGAGCCGACGAGTTCTTGACTGGTGACCTCGCACTGGAAGAAGCAGTGTAGGTAGGCCTCTCACAGGATGACCTAATAAAGGTCGCTGGATTCCGCTGAATGTGAGCGGCGCAAGACTAGTCAAGGTGGGGCCAATGTCCAGTAGGGAACGTTTTTTGGCAAATCATGACGATGATGATGAATATATAATTAAGATAAGCTAAGTACTAATACGCCTTTATGGGTAGCCAGGAAATCTCTAAGAAGCCGCGGCGCATCTAAATAAATCTAGATGTGCATACAGGTGTGTTGGTTCCAACTCTTATGTACGGAAGTGAAAGTTGGGTGTGGCAGAAGAAGCAAGAAAGTAGAATAAATGCAGTAGAAATGAGAGCATTGAGAGGCATGATTGGTGTGAAATTGAGTGTCTGGAAAAGAAATAGCGTTATAAGTGAACGTTGTGGTATGACAGAAGATGTAGTAACTCGAATCGAGAAAGGGATGCTTACGTGGTTTAGGCATGTAGAGAGGATGCATGAAAATAGATTTTCTGGAAGAATCTACACGGCGAATGTAAGTGGAAATGTTGGAAGAGGAAGGCCTAGAAGAACGTTTCGCGATTAGATTAGAACCATTCTGAAAAAAGGGCAATGATAAGTACTCTAAATCGACGAGCAAGCATGATGAGATTAATGAAATATAATATAATGAATGTTGATGAAGCGGCAGTTGTATGCCAGGACCATAGCAAGTGGAAGGAGGTAGTCTCCACCTACCCCGTTGGGAAAAAGGCGTGTTTCTATGTATGTACCTATGTATGTTTGTATGTAAGTACTAATATTGTAATAGTTAAGAATTATTTTGAAAAATCACTGACTGTTGAGTTTACTTCGGCTTTCTTCTCAACAGTGGTCTCCTCGTGGGAAATGCCCTAGAGTCAGACTTTTAAAAAGGCCCTTGTGGCCTACTTACAGAATAAACTACTTAAATTTATCATTCTTTGGAAAGGTCCACAAAAAGGATATTTCGAATGAAAAAATGCAATGAGAGCATTGAGAGGAATGATTGGTGTGAAATTGAGTGACTGGAAAAGAAATAGCGTGATAAGTGAACGTTGTGGTATGACAGAAGATGTAGTAACTCGAATCGAGAAAGGGATGCTTACGTGGTTTAGGCATGTAGAGAGGATGCATGAAAATAGATTTTCTGGAAGAATCTACACGGCGAATGTAAGTGGAAATGTTGGAAGAGGAAGGCCTAGAAGAACGTTTCGCGATCAGATTAGAACCATTCTGAAAAAAGGGCAATGATAAGTACTCTAAATCGACGAGCAAGCATGATGAGATTAATGAAATATAATATAATGAATGTTGATGAAGCGGCAGTTGTATGCCAGGACCATAGCAAGTGGAAGGAGGTAGTCTCCACCTACCCCGTTGGGAAAAAGGCGTGTTTCTATGTATGTACCTATGTATGTTTGTATGTAAGTACTAATATTGTAATAGTTAAGAATTATTTTGAAAAATCACTGAGTGTTGAGTTTGTTTCGGCTTTCTTCTCAACAGTGGTCTCCTCGTGGGAAATGCCCTAGAGTCAGACTTGTAAAAATGCCCTCGTGGCCTACTTACAGAATAAACTATTTAAATTTATCATTCTTTGGAAAGGTCCACAAAAAGGATATTTCGAATGCATTTTTTCCCCTCTTTCTTTTGTTAAGGTGTAACAAAGTGATAGCGTTAACGTAAAGCAAATACTAGAAGGAGAAACTTTTAAACTCTTATTTACTGTTTCCTGCTTTTGTTCTTATAACAATGCTGCCGCAGTAAATGAAAAATTGAGTTAAAGTTTGTACAATATTGTCACAATTTTAATTAACGAAGTTTTTCCGGTCTAATTAATCACAGTCGACAGGGTTTTATGAAGATTATGCAATACAACATTTAACTAGAGCAGTTTTTTCGCACGCGTAGTATTTGAGTTGTTGCCTGAAAGGAAGACGAGCCTAGAAACCAATAAATACACTTTCCTTTACATTAATTCTGTATGATTTGTATGTGTGAATGAAAAGAGCAAATATTTTGTTTTTTTTTCAGTCCGCATTATTTTTTTCGGATTTATTCAAGTATACAACATTATTCATAATGTGTACCATGTGCAAAATTGGTTATGTCACAAATAATAGTAAATGCTCCAGTGCTTGACGGCAACCCAGTACATGGCACCTTGGTGGCAAATTAATTCCTATTTTTGACAAAATTAGAATGTTTACCTTCATTACAGAAAATTAAAGTATCTTTATTTCATAGAAAGGTATTTCATGTACAAAATACTAGTAGAACCAATAATAATATTATTGGAAGAAAGCTTAACCTTATTTTTCTTTATTAAGAAGATCCAGTGCCATTGATTAACGTTAACAACCTCAATGTTATCGTAACACGTTACAGCGTCTTTTCACTCACCGATAACGAAGATATTATTTATCATCACAAGAAAACAAAACGGGGCTTCATCCATGTATATACGAATAAATACATATATTATGATTAATTGCCTTGCGTTGGTACTTCTTCAACATTCTGTATGCCACACAAGCCGCATTCTCGAAGCCGTAATTATTCGCGATATTATATACGAAACAATCGCAGTGAAATGTTTGAATCTAAGAATTGATAAACCCACGGCCGATGATAAAATTGCAATAGAGTTTGCTCTCTTAACCCTTTCAGTGCGCAATGACGCCACACAGGCGTCATGACGTTACGAACCTATGGTGCGCATGGCGCTAAAGTGGCGTCATGACATTTTTGTGTTTTTCTTCAATAGTATACATTCTTTCATAATTATTTTTGAATTTTTAAATTGCTGAAGACTCATTTTACCTGTTGACATTATAGACAAAGATATATTGTATTATTTTACTGTATTACATTAGTGTAAACTTTTACTTTGTAATTTCTTGAAGAAGCTTTCATAAAAAAAAGATTAAATGATTATGGTATAATAATAACATAGTCCTTTTTGTGAAAATATAACTTTTACATAAATACATAAATATCTTATGACCTAAAATCCTCTGACGCCGAAGGAGTGTCATCGCGCACAACAGGTGCGTTCTGTAAATCAATCCATGTCAAAAATGTAGTAAGTACTAGCATAAGCAAAAGAAAAGGTGCTTTATGTCTGACATTTTAAAATGCTTTTTATGAATCCCCCTCATACAGTTTGACAAGGATGAGTCTATGCCATAATTAAATAAGCCAAGCAAATGTCTTCGGTACTTGTTACTTCTAAGGTTATATGTAATTATTCCCAATGTTACAATATTTGGGATTTTTCATTTGTCAGGTTATGAGATGTGATTTCGGTTAATTTAAACCGGTAAGGAGTTATTTTGATATACTATTAAAAGATTTTATAACGTTACTGTTACCGCATTAACGGTAGCTAGAAATTAGACTTATTTACTACCTGCGTGGTGTAGCTGTGAGTTTGCCGAAAACTTGTGGTCATTCCATTGTTTTAGGCTATGACCGAAATGCAGTGACAATAGTGGCGGCATACAAAGGGCGCTGATGACTGTCGGCGGATGGCGATAAAGGCGGCCTATAAAAGCGTATTGGTAACATCCGTCGCTAGGATTAAATGTTTTTAAAACCTTGCATATTGCATGGAATAAGTAGGGATGACTTAAATAAGATTATTGAAATTTGCACAGTGTTGGTTTGACCTCGTTACTGTGCTCCCGGATTTCTGTGTTGTGATTTCGTACGATTCTAACGACTTGGCTTTTATTCTGGATTCTCGGATCTCTTTGCCCACAACGATTAACCTTGCTCGCTTACTGGATTCGACACCTCGGTATATTATGAATGACTCGTTTTGTGCAATGGACTCGATGTCTCCGCTCAACATGATGGATTTTAGTGACGACTGCTCAACGGACGATTATTTGCCCATTACCGGTAAGTTTATTTTATTTGTTCTTAATTGCTATTTATTCTAAATATGTTATGTACATTTTACTTGGAAAACTACTTGCGGTAAATGTCCTAAACAGCAAGGACTTTGCATGGGCCAGTGTTTTTATGAATACCATCAGAATTTGCCAAATTAAATAGCGGCTACACGCATGCTGTACTGTTCACACTAAGTAAGTTAGAAAAGGATATGCGTGCTCCATACAGTATGTATGCAAAATTTCCGTGTTACGTGTTGTCGGTTACTATTACTGTTTTTTTTAATTGTATTTGTTATTTTTATACATACTTGTTGATTTTTATACCATTAATGGAGATATACATACATATATAATATATTAATGCTTACTTGTCCTAAATAGTAAACAGCATTCTATCCTAAAAATATGCATTAAATGCCAATACCAGCTGTTTACTCACAAGGAAATTAATTTAATGTGTGAAACTGGCACTAATTATATTAATTCCTGTTACTTTATTTACGAGAAAATGGGAGTTTAAGACAAAAGAGGTGTGTTTTAGGTTAGAATGTTGTTTACTATTTAGGACAAGTAAAGACGAACAAAGTATAGATACTTCGTAATATATTTTGATTTGTTTATATGCATTTATTTTATTTTTCAAATTGTATTTCTTTGTTAATTTCTGACCTGAATGTATATATATAAATATATAATATTATATTGTATTTTTTTGTGTACACTGTGTAGCCATTTAATTGAAATGTGACATTAAAAAAACAATTCTATTATTTGTTTCTTTTATTAATCTCCCAAACCTTATTATAGAATTTGAAAGGAGTCATTCTTTTTAAATAAAATCACTTCATAAATAATGCACCTAATAAAATAAGGTGCTTGGTTCGCGCAAAATGAAGCATAAACTCATCCCTTAAGCGTGTGGCACCTGCTGTGCGCTATGACGCCACATAAGCGCATCGCTATTTAGCATGTTTTCGTTTGTACTGCGCCGTTGCGAGCTGCTCAGCGCGGTGGCTTTGCGCACCGAAAGGGTTAACTAAACAAATCTATTCATTTGCTCAAATCGGTAGACGAGTTTCGTGAAATGATGAAATCTGATTGATGAGTAAATTTGTATTGCTATGTCACTGGACACACTCAGGGATTTGATAAAATCTCCAAGCTTAGTTTAGTGAAATGATAAAATAAACAGATGGTCTCAGCTTCCATTACCATTAACCGGGTCTGTTATTTGAAATGACAAAATAGGCTTGAAGGCTCAACTTGTAGGAGATTTGATCAAATCCCAGTTTCATTATTTCACTAATACAATTACCTGCTACTATTTTGAGATATTAACAAATGTTCAAAATTGACGACTTTATAGTAAGTTGTTACACGGTTGGTGTCGACTTCTGAATAACAGTAACCATTAAATATATTGTTTGAGATTAAGTTGAAAAAAGTTTATCTAATTGTAAGTCAATGGAAGATACTAAGTTATGGTGCAGTTCGTTTTTTTACTTTAAGTGCATATACTTAAAAGATTTTTTGGGGTCAGTTTTAATTTTTGTCGTTGCCGAAAGCCCTAAGAAATAAATAAAATAAAAATGGTTTCCTACTTATTGTTATTTTACGAGTCTCTGTTCCCAAAAAGTCGATATTATATCTGCTAACAATATACCTGAATTTATGGGTTATATTAGAAATTGCTTAATACTTAAATTTTAATAAAATGACTGTTCACTAGAAGGTGCCCGCAAACTTCGTCCACGAAGAAGAATGAAGTCTTAACCCTCTTTTTTTCTTCAGCGTGGCTATTACCCGGCTGGGTAAAAGTATCCTTTTACTCTATCTATACCAAAAATAGTTGAAATCCGTTTAGCCGATTTGGCGTGATGAAGCCGCAACGACATATACAAAAAATTCAAAAATATATATTTCCATTCAGTGACCTCCAAATAATCCGTTACAATATTTTGTTTTGAAAATATCTGCAATATACAGACATATTTTTTTTACAATGTTATAATAGTATAGATATATCCATTAAACATATAAATATGGAAATAAGAGCAAAGTTGACAATTTAGGATTTGCGTGGTTGTACACTTCGCTTTTAAAAGAATTGACATGTGACACCTATTTTTTGTCTCTCCCTCCCTCCCTCCCTCTCTCTCTCTCTCTTTCTCTCCGTCTGTCCCTTCCTCCCACCCTCCCCCTCACCCTCTATTCCTCTCTCCCTCTGTGCCTTCCAATAGCTCTCTGTCTCTTCCCTAACTTCCTCTCTCCCTCTATTTCACTCTCCCTTCATCTCTCCCTCTCCCCCTCCCTCCCTCTTTTCCTCTATCTCTCCCTCTTCTCTCTCTCTCTCACTACCTCTCTCTCTCTATCCCTAAACCCTCCATCCCTCCCTCTCTCCATCTTCTCTCTTTCTCTCTCTATCTCTCCCTCTCTCTCTTTCTCTCACTCTCCCTCCCACTTCGCGTTTCACCTTTAATAGTTAATTAATTATTGAGATTAAAATAGGTGCCAACTTTATATTGAGACACAACTCCGAAACGCTGTGTTGTTTACAGTGTGACTGTGGTGCTATCTAGCTTAATAATGCTTTTTCTGCCCTATGATTACTCCAATCCGCGAGCTACTTTCACGTATAACCCTTAAATCATTACAAGTAGTATTTGCCCCAAGTCTTTTTTTAAAAATAAGCGTTTCCCAGACAATAAATCTGGGAATAACGCCGCTTCTGAAATCAACGCCTTCGGTCATTGCCCCTACGTTTACTCATCTCAATTTACTGATCGAACGATAGCCTACCGCATTTGTTATTTATTTATGGCGATACGGTGAACAAAGGAACGACATAACTAGACATTTTATAAGTTTCTCAGCTTAGCTTTGAATATATATTTGGCTTACCCGTTTTACTCGTATTAAAATCAATCATTGAAAGAAAGTAGGAAAGCAAAAAAAAATAAATGAAAAAGAACCGGTAAGCCATAAATAATCTTTTATCTACGGTACGGATCACATTTGAATCACCTTTTGAAGTCGGTGCCAAACCATTCATTTATTACTATTAAGAACCGCGGCGGCGAGCCTTTAGTTATTATCTACCTACGTATATATTTAGTCATAGTAATTCGTATTTTTGTTGAAATTAATTTTATTTACTTCAGGTTTGGCCGACTTTAAAAGGTGATTCAAATGTGATCCGTACCGTACATAAAATATTATTTATGGCTGTTTAGTTATTTTGAAGTCGGTTGTTTTATTATTTAAAAAAATATATTTTTTGCTTTTTAGTGATGGATTTTAGTAGTGATATAAAGTATTTTTTAAACCTCAGAATGGGAAGATTGAGGAGGCACTTTGCACGCATCTCGAGTCTTTGGAAGTAAGAAATGTAAAAGTTGGTTAGTTCATTGTACTCCATCATCAGCTCAGCATGAAATGATGACAACCAGAGGAAAACAATTGATAACTTTAGATAAATATATTCAAAAACTTGTTAGTGCCTATAATATTTGAGGGTTTCTCTCGATTTTCCTGGTATTCCATCATCTGATCCTGACTTGGTGATAAGGAGACTACTTCAGGGACACACTAAAAAGAATATGACTAACATTCTTAACGTATCTACCTATAATAGATGTTTTTTTAAGAATTATCCTCTAACTCTTAACTATTAAGGAGTTGTACCTTCCGTTATCATGATAAGATGATGACTACCATATGCAAATACTTAAATAGCTTAAGAAAATATATGAAAAACGTTATAAGTGCCTTTAAATTTGAGTATTGCCCTCGATTTCCCTGGGATCCCATCATCAGATCTCAACTTGGTGGCAATGGAACCACCTCGGGAGTATGTCTTTTCAAATAAAAAAAGATTGTTTAAAATTGGCGGAGTAATCGGTGAACATACATAAAAAAAAATACAAACTATCGAACATATAATCTTCTCCTTTTTTGGAAGTCGGTTAAAAACAGATTTGCTTAACGCACGAACGTTTAACAACAGAAGAGTATATATGACGCTATCATGTATAAAGGTAGGTAAGTAGGTATCAATCAGTATTTTGAAACGTGACGCTGATTTTCAGTGGTGTCCCGTTACAAAAAAACCAACCAAGTGCTAGTCGGACTCGCGCACCGAGGGTTCTGTACAAAATATACTCTAAAATCGGCACTCGATTTTCACAGGCAAAATGTACGCGTTCTGGGGTCATTTTGTACTGGTTTTTGACATAGACAGATGTCAAAAATAAGAATTTCAGATTTATTACGTGGGTTGTGCTGTAAGAGCTACCTTCACACCAAATTCTCAAGTTTTTAGGACAAAATTGGAAGTACTATGGACGGCAACTTGTATGGAAACACCTTGTATTAATAACTTAGAAGCTTTATTTTTTTACAGCTTCTACTTATTATAGGGATCGCAGATTTATTTCATGTAAATTTCAATTTGATAGCTAGACTAGACCTAGAATTGTTCCTAAGAAAAAGGTCCTTGACAGACAGACGGGCGGGCGGACAGACGGACAACAAAATAAGGCTTAAGATTTTTCCTTTGCAGGTACGGAACTCTTAAAATTAATAAAATTTGGTAGTAGACAGCACAAACATTTACCTACATTAGCATAATTTAATTTACTTCGTCTATAAATTGTTAAAACAAAGCGCAGATTATTTAAACGGAAACTTGTACCCGTATGCGCTCAGCGTCCAAATATTTGCATACTGTCTGGTGAATGTTCATAGCAAGTTTATAGGCAAATTCAAACAAGACTTACAATATTAGTGGAACTAATTTCCGACGGCTTATATTTCATCTATACTATAATTAAGTTATATATAATAAAATGTCTGTGCTTTGAAGATATGTCCTTACAAAGAATGAAACGTATGTATATGTCTTTGCGGCTTCATCAGTCATTACGTAAAGTCCCCTTAATGGATTTCAACCAACCAGAGCAACCTATGGTTAAAGGGTACTTTTTCCCCGATTACTCTGAAGCAAACGTTTTCCTTCTCGGCGAACAGAGTTGTGGGCAATAAATTACTTTATCCTGATGAAAAGCCTAAATAAGGGACGGTGTGGCCTGAAGTCTCCAAGCTGACCCAGTCCGGATTAAATACTTTACACACACATATCCTTGGAATTTCTTCGTAGATTTATGCAGATTTCCTCACAATGATTTCCTTCACCGAAAAGCTAGCGTTAAATTTCAGATGGCATTCTGTAAAACTCAGTGCACATGCCAGATTCTAACTCTAAATAAATACAAACATCCATAAATAAACTGCAAAAATCATAGAGCCCTTCAGTTTTTCCGTAGAAGTGTAAAAGTACAGCAGGGCTTGTTTTGCAAAATGTTGCGTTTACATGATATTGCACAGTGAAACGCTTCATCAAAAGGCGCATTCGTCCCCAAATACACAATCATCCCGATTAAGAACACAACTAACGAAATGTTTATGTTAAAAACTTAAGTAAATCACCTGTTGTATGTAGTAGTAGCGTATCCGTAAAGGTAATTTGACGTTCCATATTAGAAAAATGACATAAGTTCCATATCAATTTTGTACACTTCTACATACACAGGTGACTTACTTAAGTTTTTCACCTATACGCTCGTATCGTTGAGAACCATGCCCGGAGGCTACCCTTAATACGCTACAAATTAACAGAAAACTAAACAAAAGTGAATTGTAGGTACAGGTGTTCAATGCAGTAAATTGCAGTATAATGGTATTATTTATCGGGCGATCTAGATTTTTCGGGTTTCAATTTTAATACCATTTTACATTAAGTTTAGATAGAAAATAAAATTATTAATTTGAACTGGGAAAGCCAATCTTGAAATACATAACTACCCATTATCAACATTTTCGCGACTGTACAACCGTACGGCTTTCCATTTCCAATTTACCTTTTAGATACAATCAAGACAGGTAGCGCCTTCTAGCGGAAAACCCTCGCACTTTCACGTTGCCAAGCTTGCTGGAATTACCCGTAGATTGACGTAGGCTTGGTAGGTAGAGGTACCGTGCTCAGTCTATTCATGAATTTCATGACGTCCGTGTGGGAATCATTGGAGTAACGAGATTCTATTCTTAGACGCCACCGACAGTTTAGCATTATAGTTTTATGAAGAGACTTTTGAATTAAGCGATTAAAATGTTTATTTTAATCCGATATAAACTTTTTCACACGAGACTTTATTAAACCAGTTCCAGATTAACTGAGTACTGGGGTTCCAGTAAAACGTTTCAAATGCGTTAGTAGAAAAATAGAAGTAGAAACTTAACACTTTCGCTGCCAAGTTTTTCATAGCGCTATTACGAACTTTCTCTATTGGGGAAACCCATGGTTTTGACTGCGCGTCTACGAGCAGAAGCGCCCGCTAGGCAGGTTCCTGCCAGTGAATGTATGTACGTTGAGACGTTTTGGAAACTTACATTTGATGTGCTGATTAGGAAATTAGTGAACTATCTCTATGGTCAGACTAAGTTTAGTATTTAAGATTTAAGTAGGTACAATTATCTGGCTTAATACACCGCATAATTCGAGAATGTCTAACGATACTAACGTAAACTAGAAGTATTGATGCCTTTCAGCAAATCACGTATTTTCCATAGACAGTGTTACTTCCATACACACTGATAGTAATTTACCTTTATCTACCGTTTGCAACTCAGTTCACGGAGGATTAAAAAAGCATAAACCTCTTTTTTTCTACAGCGTAGCCGACTAAAAAGTATCCTATAACCATTTGTGGTTGCCTTGCTACTCGTGTACTAAAAAATATTTAAATCTGCCTAGCCATTTAGGCGTGATGGTGGCACAAAACCATATAGGTACTTACATTACATACATAAATGTATAAATAAAAATAAAATAAAAATAAATAAATAAATATTACGGGACAATTTTACACAAATCGAACTAGCCCCATGGTAAGCTCAATAAGGCTTGTGTTATGGGTACTAGACGACGATATATTTAATAGATATATATATTACTTATATACATAGAAAACATCCAAGTTCCTAGCGTAAAAAATATTTACTGTCCATACAAATTTTCATCCCTTGTTCGTCCCTAAAAGGGATGAAATTTGATATACATTATAGCCTATGTCCTATTCTGATATATAAGGTACATAACTGGAAAGTTTCATAAACATTTGTCCAGTAGTTTTTGAGATTAAGTGGAACCTACATACATACTTTCACGTTTATAATATAGTATAAGGATAAATATTATAATCATACCTTTCGTTGGTAATTGGGATGAGCCAAAAAAATGCACTTGTTTTTTACAAGCTTTTATTTAACTTGCAATGTAATATGTTTGTTCGGGTGGAATCTTGCAAGTTTTTGACCTATTTCCCGGTTTCCGATTGAGATATAATTTGGCAACCTTATGTAAGATCGGTGACAATGCAATAGTATGATACCATCGAGCTGATCTGATGATGGAGCAGGAAGGTGGTCATAGGAACTCTGTAATAAAATAATGCAATCCTACCGAGTTTGGGCTATTTCGAATCGTCTCGGTGAGTAGGTACTTCGTGGATGTTTAAAAAAGTACAGTCAGCAATAAAAACTTGTCACGACACTGACATTTTTGATAGAAACTATTTTTTTTGTACGTTAAAATATGCTATTCTAAGATACTAAATTCATACGTTTTACATGTGGATGGTTTTAATTTTTTGTATTGCCTTGGAGATATTTCTCATGACGTCACTACCGACTGACGTCAGTACTAGGGTTTGGCAAGGACAAATAAATTCAAAATTAAAAACACGAATAGGTTTTCCCAGTAATCATATTTATCAAATCTGATAATTGCAAGTGGTTTATCAAACGTATTCCTTGAAATAGTTTTTGAATTCACCTTGTAAAAAATTGGCTCATCCCAATTCTTTGACGTTTTGGACGTACCTTCCAGAGTGCCTTCGAAACAATGACCGTACAACGACGTCCGAAATGTTGAACAATTACCAACGTAAGGTATAGGTAAAAAAAATAAGTAAAGCACCTCTTGTACTTGTGTGTAGTAGTAGTGTAACCATATACACAATTTGTCCTTCCATATTAGAAACATTACATTAGTTCCAAATCAATTATTTACACATACAAAAGAGGTTTCGATAAGTTTTTAGCTAAACTTCATTAAATAAAACATACGCGCTGAAGCCCCGTTTTATTGTGTTGTGATAAAATCGCGTGTGCGTCGTCAGTAACGAGATAGGCACCGAGACGTGGCCACTCACTATAGGATAACATTTCTTAATGGGCAATTTATTGAGCTATGTTCGGAGTTTCTTTAGTGATCGGATCAGAGATGAGGAGACCCTCAGGAGAATCAAGGTCATTGACATGGCTAAGATATTTTCTAGTCTTTTGCCAGCGAGCGGGTTACATTGGTCGTAAAACTGATGGGCATAGGGGCAGATACCGGACAGCGTCTACATACAGAAGGCAGCGTAATCGCATATAATGTTAACTGACGATCTAGTCAAGAACGCAGGAAATTGTAGGATGTGAACATCGCACGACCTATCGTTGCAGACATCCTTTGAGGCCTTTGTCGGATAATGATATGGGGGGTTTCCTAATATCTTTTTGGGTACACAATAATCACGGGGTAACAGATTATTGGCGTGGGATCTTTTCTTTGCGCCAAACTATTTTTACCAAATTCCCTCAGTTTCCGACTCTATCATTTCCCAATTTCCAAAAAAAATCCGAGTTATTTTTTTAATTGTAACGTAGGAAAACCTAATACATAAGTTTTAATTATAATATAAGTGTAAATTCACTTTTGTTCACTGAGACGTCCGAGTAAGTAAAAAGATTAAGATATCTATGGGCATTGTTTCATTTGTGGACATTTTTTGCTGAATTGTCTGTAGATTTCAGGAGTATTTCGAACTATTCGTTGGAGATCCCAGACTTTAAGAAAAGCTTAAATGCTATTTAAAATTTTCAGGCAATTTCTAAAAAGGTACTCTTCTGATAAAATGATTAGTTCTCATAGCCCCAAACAGACACTCATTCGTTAAAAATATTTCAACCTCTCGCTCTGAATCTGTCTGCGCTCAGAATCATTCAGCATCTGTGTTTACATTATGCGCTACCCACTAAATATCAATCAGCCTGCCGCGTGTCTATCTTGTGGCTTATTTTTCTTGTTCGGCTTTTCTTAGGTAGTGTTTATTTTGATAGCTAAATATGTGAATTTAGTGTATGACTGTGATTCACCATTTCTGTTAAGCAAAAATATAAGATTTTTCATTATTTTTTATTGTGTACTTAGTCTCTGGATTTGTGAAAATAACTTTCTAAACATGGTATATAATGATAGTTCAGTTACTGGTGAACATTTTCGGGTAATTGAAAATTTGAATATATTTTTACGTATTTAATTGTATTTTATATAGAGAAGTCTATAAAAATAAAGATTGCGTATCTAGTTGACCAATAAGCCTTTAATTGACTAATACACCTAACACCCTATGCAAGTCTTTTTTTTTAAATCATGCATTTTTTAAGAAAAGTAGCAAAAACTGGTTATTCGTTGTAAAAATATCAAAGTTTAATGGCGTTTACTTAACGTTTAATTTATCTTAGTTTCGGTGACTCGTGAAGATAAACTGGAACAGTGAATTGGTAATCAACACGACGAGACATATATAACACGAAGAACTGATAACTAGGGTCGAAGGCTATTCAGAGCTGGGAGCTCTTTAATATCTACAAAATATATCGTCGTACATTTTAAGCGTTATTAAGTCTGTCATGGGATTTGGTTGACTTGTGTCAAATTTACACGTATATTTATTTACTTACTTACTGAAAAACATTTATAACAATAGGTGGGAAAATGAACTTTTTGTTACCGATATTTTGCCTTATAACAAAAATATATTTAAAAAAACGTCCGTTTCACAATGGATATTGTTTTTTTTAACTACTTTCCTAACTAAAAACTACTTTACTACTTTTATGTAAACCCTAGTGCACATATATAAATCGTTATCATTATATCTAGGCCAAATATGTTGTACGTATATTAATCACCGGTATTTATATATAAACAAACATACTAAGTTCACAATAGTGGAAGTGGATGGAACTAATGATAGCCTACATATTATTAACCTAAAACTGAAATTATCATAATTAGTTTAACATATCAAAATGAAAAAACACGTACTCGTAATTATTACAGCTTTAAAATCTTAATTGTACACGTTTTTATTTGAAAAATATCCCCGCAGATTCGGTATTTTATTTTAAAATTTTCCTTTCCAAAAATACGACACTTGGTCGTTAATTAATAATTGCTGAGAGTTAAGAAATCGTTATTTAACTTTAAAGTAACTCCTCAATATAAATCCATTTAGCATTTTTGTATTTTCAAACTTGAATATTTTTCATTCAAACTTATTATTTAAAAATATATTTTTTTTAATACTTCGTAGATTTACCACAAGTGAACCGTAATTTCGTTAGCGGCTTTTCAAATTTATAATTCTTTTTGTTGCTTTTGGGCGTTTTCTAGTAAGTATACAGCGTTGGACTGTCGATTTGCTGAAGATTGCGGGAGCTGCTGTTATATTTAGGTGGCGTTGGTAGGTATTTTGGGGAAGCCTACATCCAGCTGTAAACGTATTTCCGCTAATTGCCTATATATAAAACCGAACGAAGCTGCCATCTTGTATCTAAAATCAAACGAACCCACAAATAGCCATGTCTTAGTTTTATACTGTCTCAGAAAAACGGAGTGAATTAACGAGTCCAAGAGACTGAGTAAAAAAAGGCACCTGAGGACAAACAGACACGGTCTTCGCTACATAATAACATTTTAATTTGTATGAAAGTTACCAAATTAATGAATACAAAATATAATAAACTTAGGTTTCCGTCAGGCAAAGCCAGGCAAGATTTCATGTGTTGTCGGCGACTGGGCCAACAGTGAGTGTGGTCTTAGACATAGCTACTTAAGTTATTAAACAAACTTTTAAAAACACTAGACGTTCAAGGACTTTATGGCTTGAGAACTTTAAAAGATCTTCGTCAGCGGAGGAGAAACACGACAACGTAGTCGAGTAAAAAGCATTTTATAACTATCTGTGGATGTCCTAGAGCCTCCGCCGTTTCAGAGCTAGGAGAAGGTCCCCCTTCAATAATTCTCCCATAGACCAATAGCTCTTCCATGCATTTTGGATCCGTCTGTCGACTTCTTTATCCTGTCTTTGGCTGAAAGAAACTAATTGACCTAAATACTGATACTCGTTGACATAGTGTATGATCTGTCCATCTACCTCGATGTTCCGTTTTGTGCTGACGAGTTGCATTGCACCTCGTTACAATACATAGCCGAAATTAGAAAAAAAAATCCGCACCAAACTGTATTGGTCATATTTTTTATCATATAGCTTTGAAGATACAGAGTCAAAAAATGTGACTAAGGACACTATTTTTGAAAGTTTAACCTGATTTTTGACTACACAACGCGTAAAAGAGATTCAAAGGTGTGTCTTTTTCATTTTAAAATCAGACAAGTAAAAGTGACCTTGAAGCTCGCAGAATAAAGTTTTGTATTTTGTATGAGTTAGCTGTTTGATTTAAGGCAGAAATAAATAAAAAGGCAATGAAATACCCAAACAGCTTTCATAAAGCCTATAGAATAGAAGTTTATGCGTCTCTTCTGCAAACAGGGTTAAATGAAACACGTGTACTATACAAAGTTTCAATTTATGTTGTTAAATGGCTTCAGGGCTTTCAACTTGTGTAATCTCTTGTTTACGCAAACAATAGGTTTGCCATGAATCTAGTTATGGATACACGGCCTTAGGCTTATGAATACAATGTTGCAATACTGCAATACTTGGAAGTTCCGTAAATAATCCCATTTCATGAGCTCACCACGGTCACGCATATTAGCATTCCACGTGTATCCATAATCATCGCGACCATATAAAAAGGGAGCTGCGTCTCTCCAGATTCATTCTGTCGCCGACCTCCTTACCGTAACGTTGTAGTACTAACCCTATACTTGAATAAAAAAAGTATCGCAAGTACTCAGCACTTAATACTACTCCATTTCCTGGAAACCTCGTGAGGGTATTACTTGACGCAGTCATCTGTCTCGTCACGGACCACAATCGAGACTATCTATATTCCAATAATGATAATAAACATTATATATTTAGGTACCTACTCGTATTTAATATTCTCTTCTGTTTTCGCAATTATCACTCATTTATATAAAACAATTATAACTGATTATATCGCGTATTTTATCCCATTTGGGCTACCCTGACTCAAATAGGAACTCAAATGAGATAATATACGCGATATAATACGTAAATTGTTTTATTTCAATAAAAATATTTTTTTGATTTAAACCTAGAGGGACTCGTCGAAACACCTAAGCTGGACTTCGAATCGGGTGTAAGCAGTGGCATACTCAGGGCTTTTGGCAGAGGTAGGCAGTTTTTCTGTGCCTACGTGGAGCCACGGTCATTTAGGGTTTCAGGGTAGGCAGTTTCTCTGTGCCTCTATGGAGGCTTTGTCGTTCAGGGTAGGCAATGCCTTTGTGTCCATATGGACCGCACGCGACTGGCCATAGCATATATGTATAAACATTTTTACCGGCACTATTACAGTTCGGCCACGACAACGTGTAAGCGACGCGGCCAGCAAATTCTCTCTTCATTGCGCGGTCGAGACGCTCCGCACAGCAGTTAGTTGGCATCACACGAAATGTATTCAGGAATTCGCATGCCACGTCGCCGGTCGCGAGTTGTTGTGGCCGGGCCCTTAGAACGCTAAATCACGAACGATGGCTAGCCATATACACCGTATATTAAGGTATCGAACTCATTTTTTCATGCACTTTTAGCGGAAGGCAAAAGTGCATACTACGGAAATATTCCTACTTTACAAACGCACACGATAAAAAAAAAACTTTCAAACAAAAAGAACACCTACTGGCAATTTTGTGTTATTATTATTATTGTATCTCACCTTGAGTCACGGGCTCGTATGTCCTGGATTTTTGGAAGGCTTGCGTGGGGATATGGATCAAACATGTAGAGGCCCTTTCGAGAAGTTTGCTGTGGCTGTACTCCTGCTGGGACCCGCTCCTGACCATATCAATGAGAGAATTCGTCCATGAGCAAGTCCCAGCAGATGTTGGAACTATGGCATTTTATGCAAAGAGAATTGGGCTATTACATTATTATTATAAATGGTATAAACTGACATGACATACAGATACGTATAAACTATAAGAGAGTGCCACGCAGATATTATATATTTGGCGTGAGTCAAGGCGAAGCTGAGATACATTGACGTTATTGTATAAGTATTCCTACACATATTTCAAAACTGTAATGTATTTTTCCCTCCCTGTTTTGTCGACTCGCGCCAAGGTGTGTTGTACTGATTAATCGAAGTAATATTAAGTGTTTTTGCAGACGGTACAGTGCTAAAACAATAGTAGATGCAATTCATCCTATTTACTCTCGGCACTCTCCCATTAGTTGGCACATTTAACCTTTATTCTTAGCAATAGAAGTGACAAACAGGATACCAAGTAATGCAGTTAAGGGTCAAACATTAGGATATTTGCCTAATTTATTAAGCCGCTTACAGGCGGCCTCGTGTGGAGCCAAGCCGTATTTTGTCGGTTTTTTTGCCGTGCTCAGTCCGAAAAGTGCATTAGATGGAGACGGGAGTGTCGCCTGGAGTCACCATGGACAACGAAAAACAGCAATTAAATTAATAAAATTATACGACTGTTACCGTGTTCCCTGGGATCCGTTAAATAAAAAGTATTACGACATAGCTTTTTGTTGCTTTCTCATTTTAAGGGTTCCGTAGCCAAAATGGCAAAAACGGAACCTTTATAGTTTTGTCATGTCCGTCCGTCCGTCCGTCCGTATGTCACAGGCATTTTACTCAAAAACTATAAGATGTTATGTTGATGAAATTTGGAACATAGGTAAAGCCGCTACTTAGTTTGATAGTTAAATTAAAAATAAAATTATTTTATGGACCCCCTAGAAATAAATATATTTTTTTAATTTAATATCAAAAAAAAAATTCCGTTTCGGTTACAGATAACTATATAATAAATAAATAACATACACGTAATAAAAATATACATGTAACCGAAAGTGAATTTTGTTTTCAGCAAATATCGATGTGTGGCACATCATTCGACAGATCTTCAAAAAACACTTGGAGGTTTATATAAAAGAAATTGATTTGGTGAATATTTTCGGAAATATTCGTTCCAAAATTAGCAAAAATTGTGTCCCCCCCCCCCCTCTATTTTGTAAACGGTATGTTCCAAATATATGGAAAAATTAACAAATATAAACCTTAATAAATACTTCCAACGAAAATTGTTTTCAACATGATCGGACATACCATTTTTAAGTTATTGCCAAAATTGCCGCTTCTCAGCAAAAGGACGTAAGTGCCGAGGAGATACGCTCTTTTGTTAGTTTTTTTTTTCACATCGTATTTTTGTCATCTGTAGTGCATTTTTTTGTATAAACGGCTGTGGAACCCTACAATGAGCATGGTCCGACATGCTCTTGGCCAGTTTTTTTTAATATTGTTAATGATAATTAAAGCAGCAGCTACGCGTCTGGTGTTATCACGTTTTTGCTTTAAACTGGCTCACACGTTGCGGATCACGATAAGGCCTGCCGCCTCAGCGTGATCCGCAACGTGCCTCGGACATATGCCTCTGAGCGAGCAGCCTCAAACTGAGGCTGTTTGCCTCAAGACGAGGCTGCTCGGGCTGAGGCTTCTCTAATGGATACGTGGCTTGGTAACTTTTTTCGACTTACGGGCCTCGCCTGTCCCGGTGTGTAATAAAATCATATCGGTTAAATTTCTTAGTGTGCGATTGACCAGTGCCAATGCAATTACACGTTGCAAAACAATTTTTGCAACGTGTAATTGTACGACAATGTAAAACATAATGACGTGGTTGACTGAATGAGCTGGTAGTCATAGGAACTCCGTAGGTACTAATACGATGCAGATCTATCAAGTTCGGGCTTTGATTAATCTTACAAAGTATATTTAGTTTGTGGCATAGGTAAGTAGTTGTCAATCAATAAGTAATTTACAACCTGTTGCGGATTCACCGGATCATTGGTTTGTATTGGAAGAAGCTTGTTGCTGGTTTGTTGGGTTACCCAAATAATCCGAAATATTTTATTCCCAATTTGCTTTTTCCGGTTGTCCAAATATATAATTATAAAATTGGCGGAGTAATCGGTGAACATACATAAAAAAAAATACAAACTGTCGAAAGTATAACCTCCTCCTTTTTTGAAGTCGGTTAAAAAGTAGCTTTTCATATAACGTCCAAAATTTTCAAGGTTATGACGTTTTCAGAAAAGTTCTGACGGTGATCCGGTAAGTTTAGTTAAAATATTCAGCCCTTCTTAAATCTGACGCCACTATGTAATAAATAAGAAATTCACTTATGCAATTAACTAATCAGAATTTAGAATATCTTTTCTGTTCCATAGAAGAACAAAGTTAAAAATCCGTTTCTGACGAATACGAATATAGGCTCTTAACCGCAATCGGTCTGTGATTGAACTAGGGCAATATTTGCCCTTTCCTGGAGCCGGATTTCTGTCACCTGCCACAGCTCACTTAGCCGACCCTTTCTCAGCGCCGCTGGCGTGGACGAGACGTTTGCAGGCCAGATTTACTTTCAATACACCGTGTAAGAACATAAAATAGCGGAAGGGTCTTTAAGGGCTTTGTATAAGTTGACAGGGAATTGGGTTTTATAACGGTTATTTTACTCGGTTGCTCAACGGACAGAAAACAAATGCCTCGAGGTGATAGAAATACATGTTCAGCTGTACAAATCTATGTATCTTAAGTCCAATTTTCAGGGTAATAAGTATTTTACTATCTTTCGCGCATGTACGTTGCATGAGTAAGTATAACATTTCTTGCAATTCGAGTACTGTAAACTTGTAAACGTTGTGAAACATTAATGGGTTCATGACACAGGTACGTTTTAATTTGATAAATATTACTGTCTCTGTCAACTGAAAGGTATTGAAATTAATTTCGTAATTGCACTAGGAATATATTTCTTACACACAAAGGTCGTGGAAGTGTTCACCACTATAGAAAGCAGTAAATGGAGATGAGCTGGACATGTTGCTCATATGGATTCCGAGGTATGGACCAGAAGAACCCTGTAGTGGAGACCCAGAGAAACCACGCAGAGTAGAGGGCGTCCACTAGAAAGATGTGTCAACAATATTAGGCGCTACACGGGTTCTAATTGGATGCAAGTGGCAGGGGACAGGAAGTATAGAAGGCTATGGAGGAGGCCTATGTCCGAAGGGCGAAAACCAAGGGCTGCGTTAGATAGATATTTCTTACAATTATGATTTACAACAATATTGAGTGGTCATTTTAATATCTTCGCCGAGCTACCATACTCGTACATCATAGTCTCAGCAATATATAGCAGCACTATTAACACAAACAATTGAAACATTATGAACGCCTACGTAATTAATATTTTCTTTTAACGTCGGGAACTACAAGGAGATAATATACGCGATATAATCCGTTAAATTGTTTTATTTCAATGCCTACGTAATTATTACCTTATTTACTCATGTACGCCTTTCTTAGATCAATCTATATATTAAAAGGTAAACAAAGCAAGCCACGTGATTCCATCAAATTATTCATTCTCTTATCTGTGGCGCTCTGACGCTGCCACAGATACAAAGGATTGATGAGATTGCTTTGCTTCTATGCGTGTTCTGGTTTATTTGCTTTAATAAAACATGCAAATGGTCACCAAACTCTATCCAATTGAAAAGTAAGCAATGCATAAGCTTTCGTAAAATATTTTTTGAAATTTATGGTGACAAAAATATTATAAAAGTTAGCTGTCAATGTCACGACTTTGTTTTAATTTTCTTACTAATCTATAAAGACTAAAGTAAAAACGTATACAGCCGAGGAAATAAACAAGTTTTACATTCTGAGTCCAAATAACGTGCACTATCGAGAAAATATACAATATAAACACCTCTGGGAAACTTGATGTTCCGATTCGCATCACGTAAGTTTGTGTCTCTGAAATTAGCTACAAGTAGCCTTGTGACAATTAGTGTCAAAGGGGGCTTCAGCTCATAAGGTCCGAAAATATTTGTTTCTTGGTAGTAATTATTCCATTCCCATATTTTTGTAGTGACAGTTTTTCCCAATATTCTATTTCCTTTTCCCATTCGGATATTTTATCAATACCTACTTTATTTAAAATCAATGAATAATATTTATAAAAAGTTTTTTTCGGAGAACTGACTATTCACTACTTTATATTTGCTTCATTATTTTATATTTGTACAATATTCTTTAATCTCAATGCCTGAAATTTCTTAAAACTATATTTCATAAAAGTTTAAACGGTTACTTCGTTTCGCTAAAAGACGAAGCATTAAACAGGAACTTCATCAGAATAGTGGTAATTAAATGCCTTCCAATAGGTGTACTCGTATTTAAAAAAGATAATGATAAATTTATCGATGTGGACGTGAAAATTGTAACAATATTAAATAAATATTGCCGAATTGTATACTTTGAATACTGAATTATTTTCTTTAACGTAACCTAATTTTATTTATATATTTCTCAGAAAATGTTATATTTTAGAAAAATATAAGATTATTCTCTCTCTTTCTCTTAGTAGAAATAACCGAATAGTCGTTAAATAGAAGTCTCAAATCCAAGGCGATGTAGTTCAGCCAAATTCATAAGTCGCTGAATATGTGTCCATATATATACACCAAAGTAAGACGATAAAAACTTGTGATTTTCATTCAACAAATATTTTTTTAAAGAAACAAATATTATCAGTATTTCACTTAATTTTTTATTCATATTCCTATTAACTATGATCGGTCCTTTGAAGACTTATTACTCATGTCTGTTTAATTTACTTATTCTCGCGTTAGCAAAATTACTTTTTCCTATGGAATTTTATACTGCTCCTTGCTAATTACAAAACATAAGAGTCAAAATGATAACTGAATATTTTAAAAGTAAATAACCCAAATTCTGCTTACGAAAATTGCCTGTTCAACATTTTGTAGAAAGGGAATTAAACGGGGCCATGGGTTACTTTTTCCCAAACTTAGATTCTTCTTTTACCCGACTGCGCGACGCAATTTGTAATGATGAAAATATTTTTAATAGTTTGGGTGTACTTTTAATCTTTTGAGATGCCTAATGTAAGTTTTTGGTTACCATTACACAATAATCCATACTTAATATTATAAATACGAAAGTGTGTCTGTCTGTCTGTCTATTACCTCTTCACGCTTAAACCGCTGAACCGATTTGGATGAAAGTTGGTATGTAGATAGTTTGAGTCCCAGGAAAGGACATAGGCTACTTTTTATCCCGGAAAAATACCCTTATCCGCGATAAACGAATTTAAGGCGGACAAAGTCGCGGGCAGATGAGTAATAACTATAAATTAATAAATACATGGAAACATTAAATATGAGAAACAACTTTGTTTCCATACTTTTGGCCTGGGGTGTATGTTCCCTGTCTTTTTGATCAATTTGTCGCTTTCAAACTGTGAGACTAATGTACTAGCTTTTACAGAGCACTAAAATGTACAATGGCTTGAGGGCGACTGTACCACCCAGCAATGATAGACTCAGTGCGGAAAGAGAAGAGTCGTGGCAGAAACGGGAACTAACATTATGGATTTTACATGGCAGTCGAACCTTAGACACCTCTCTTATAAAAAATAAACAAACTTCTGTCGTTTATATAACATTGTGTATTTTATATACAAAAACCGCAAGGTTTATGTATAAAATAATATCGGAGCGTGATAAAAATGGGCATAGTTAAACAAGAGAAATTATATTTATATTATTTGGTTTTGTCAGCGGCAAAAAAAAGCCCCACTATCAACTTACAAAAAGTCACAGAACGAGTATCCACTAGGACGGGTATTTATGATGTACCTATTTAATATGAAATTATTACCTATTTAATGGCACCCCTAAGTAACTAATTACTTAGGGGTACTATTGATTTTGTGTCGGAGACTAATCTCCGACACAAAATCGGTAAGTATATTCATTCAAAATATATTTATCTTCATTAATATACCGGTCATTCATCATCTTAAAATGACTGACAAACTATAATTACGTGACAGTGCTATCAGCATAGCAAAAAACAAATCCTACGGCTCTGCTCTTTCCGCACAGACTCTAAATAATGTGATTGATAGGTATGTCAATGTTTATTATAAAAAAAAATAGAAAATAAAAGAAATAATATTATAAGATAATATTATGAAATAATATTATAAAAAATGGGGGCATAACTAACGCTTTCAACACTTTATTCAAATATAACAACCAAAAAATATATTCTTATTTAAGTAAGAGAATAGAAATAAAAGAGAATAGGACAATTAAACAGTGATTAAACATTATAAGTGGGAAAAATGCCTATTTGGCTAAAATTTGCTACCAAAAAAATAATCGGAAATTATGAGCCACAGCCTGTCTCTCTTCTTATTCATGTCTGCGTATCTTGTCCCTCATGGCTGCGTATCTTGACCAACACTAATGTCCATTCACTTGACGCCTTCGACTAAGCCCAGCCAAATATCCCTTTTCGAGGTTTTACTAGTTAGATCGCATGATATGCTCGAAAAATTTACGGATTCTCCCCTGGCAGATATCTTGGTCTAGGATGTAGCTGAAGATGCGCTTTCACAACAAGCACCGACTCTCTACTGTTACCTATTTCGACTTGTTTGTATTGTTCTGACTTATCTGTATAAAGATTATGAAAATAAATAACACAAGCCCCCACTTGGCTTTATAATACTTTACTGAACACAATAATCATTGCAAGATTTATGGACATACTGTTAAGATAAAAATTAGAGCACTTTGTACTTTGCCCACATGTGGATGTATATGATGATGTCTTTACGCTTTCCCAGAGATAAATTTTTAGTGTGATCCCGTTTATTACCTTGGAGTTTACGCGTAAATTTATAGTCTTAATCTTAGTGTTTATGGATTACGATAATCCCCAATAGTATACCGAATGAATTCTTAATCTTGCAATCTTCAAGTTTTAATCAATGTTATCAGTGCAATTTGGTATAAATACTGAGAGCTGGGAAGTGAATATCAAATCATTCAGTGATTCGGTAAGTAATTATACCATTTAACTATTAATTAAGTCCCAATTAGAAAAATAATACATCGAATTGTGATAAATAGTTATGTACTCTGGGATTCGACCTCCTATAACCTCTCAAAACAAAAGCATTTAGCAAATCACTTTTTCCTCGTACTTAAGATATACTAACACTTATGTGATGCGTTATTTCAAACCAAAAGTTAAGAAATACTTATTCGCTACCTAAATATAGGATATAGATTTCGACAGGTATCTGTGTTTAACATTATTGTACCTAACACTAAAAGTCTCTTTCCAGCAAAAATAAATTTCACCATGAAATTCTTCGCCGTATTCGCTGTCGTGCTGGCCCTGACGGCCGCTGCACCCACCACCCAGTGGACCCTCAACGAGCTGTCTCAGGCTCTCCAGAACCCCGCTACTCCGGTCGCAGTCATCCCTTACCTCCAGCAAGCCCTTAACACTATGATGGAGTCAGTCTTCGCTGGACAACCCATTGTGAGTCTATTGAGCAGAAGTGTCCACCATATCCTCACAGCACATCTAGACTCTGAATAATGGATTAAACTGACGACAAAATTCCACAGGAGACCATCGCCGTGCCTACCCCCGCTGGCTTTCTCCCCGTCGAAGCTGTGTCACCCGCCGTCGTGATGCCCGTGGAGGTTGCTGAGCCAGTTGATCCCATTGCTGTCGCCGAGCCTACTACCCAATGGACCCTGAACGACCTGTCCAATGCTCTCCAGAACCCAGCTACCCCGGCCGCAGTCATACCTTATCTTCAGCAAGCCCTTAACACTATGATGGAGTCAGTCTTCGCTGGACAACCCATTGTGAGTCTATTGAGCAGACGTGTCCACCACATCCTCACAACACATCTAGGCTCTGAAAAATGGATTAAATTCATAAGATTCAATTCCACAGGATACCATCGCCGTGCCTACCCCCGCTGGCTTACTCCCTGTCGAAGCAGTTTCCCCCGCCATCGTAATGCCCGTGGAGGTCGCTGAGCCAGTCGCCCCCGTTGTTGTCGCCGAGCCTACTACCCAGTGGACCCTGAACGACCTGTCTATGGCTCTCCAGAACCCGGCTACTCCTGTCGCACTCATCCCTTACCTTGAGCAGGCTCTCAATACCATGATGGAATCTGTATTCACTGGACAGCCTATTGTAAGTCGACGTAGCCTATTATAAAATGTAGCTTTTTAGTCCCACCTTTATATTTCTCCGTCGGATATGCTAACCCACACGTGAATTTGACTACTCCTCAGGAGACCATCGTCGTGCCTACCCCCGCTGGCCTGCTACCCGTTGAGGCAGTGTCCCCCGCCGTTGTGATGCCCGTGGAGGTCGCTGAGCCTGTCGCCCCCATCGTTGTCGCCGAGCCTACCCCTATCGTCGTTGCTGACGCTTCTGGCAGCCCCCTTGTCCAGATCATCGTCAACATCAAGTCCCAAGCTCCCGTAAGTGAAGCAACCAGATATAAATCTTTGATTAAAAATAATTAGTTGTAAAGTTGTATTTCATAAATTGCGACAATAGCAAGGGTTTTTTTATACTTTTAGAATAACTGGGTTTTGTCTACGTAAATATGTGAACAACAAGAAACGGTACACGATTCCGAGTGCCTATTATGCTTAGCCTAATGCAACTTCGAGTTATTATTCTCAAATTAAACACTTACCTTGTTTTGAAAACAGTGAAAATACAGACTGCATAGTTCCTAATGATATTTAATAATTTAAATACATTTACAGGAGACCACCGGCATCAAGGCCGAGGAGTCCCCCGTGCTGATTTCCTCCCCCGTCACTGCCTAGTGCGACGCTCTCGAGAGTGTCACCGTCTCCCCTACCGTTGTTACCCCTGCCCCTGTTGAGATCGCCGCCATTGTCAACCCCATCGACGTGATCGCCGTGATTGCCCCTGAGACCAACCCCGTCTAACTTGCAGCCCTTTCCATTTGCCACCGCTGCTGGAGATCTCATCCTCATTTAAATCAATATCGATGAATTTTTGGATTATATTGATTTATTTTTGCACAAATGTTTTTTTCTATAAATCACACTTAAAACTTAGTTAAGTTTCCTGCTAATTTGGGAAAATTGCATTTCCACATTACGCTATCCCTTTCTTAATCCGTCTATGCCGGAATATTAAGAAAGAGATAGCACAATGTACACGATTTTCATACAATCACACACAACAAGCCGGGACTTTACCACGTATAAATGAACGATCTTCTCCAAACATCATTAAACTCAAGGACTTAAAAGCCACAACATCGTGACCATCATCATCGTGGTGAATAGTTAAGGATGTCTGTATATCCTTCATGGTTTCCATTGTCAGATTTGAACCTAATTTTAAGGAGACTACTCCTTAAGCCCATGATTGATATTAGTATAGCTTCGATAACCTAGTTGGATCAGGGATAACCTAGTTGGATCAGGGATAACCTAGTTGGATCATAGAAGACGTAAGTTTAAATCCGGATCGAAGCATACAATTTTTCAACTTTTCGCTGAAGCATAAACATTAGCTAGCAGACATTTCTGCTATCATAAAAAGTAATACTAGTCTTACAAAAATAATAGACTTATTTATTTATCATCTGGCTTTATTACACACTGGAATTGGGTCAGTTAAGGAATCGAACTAATTAAAAGAATTAAAAACTGGTTATAATAGACTACGAGTATGTTAGGCATCTCACTTATTGATATTCTATTTGTAGATAAAAGCAATTTTAACGCAGCTGATATCGGTTATAAGAGCGAAGCTAAAACTGTCATACTCCTTTATTGAGCTGAGAACGAAGATTTACGAGGACACTTCGCGGCCACTGCTCTAAGATACAGTTAAACTTGCACACTTAGCTATATTATATAAAAATTGGCTTATCCTGACTTTATGTCTCACTAGTTAACGTTAGTGCATATTGAGCTTAAGAAATAAACCTATTTCGTAGATATATAATGAGGGTCGTCATCACTATACATTTTTGGAAAAGTGGTCGACAAATTATGACCTCCGTTTTGCGGATGTGAAACTCACTATGCAGACATCCACTCACTCGGGCAGTTGGTTCAGTCAGCTGCAAAAATATCTAAGTAATGAATGCATTCATAAATATCTTGATATATATTATTCTTGCTAGAGGGGACAAGGTGCACTGACGAGGGGTGAGATAAGAGGTTGTGGGAGCGCGTCGGATCGCCTGGCTATACTAAGGCATTCCTTCAAAATGCGGTACGTAACACTATTCTTGTGATACTCTACTAGCAGAGCTAGGATGCCGATTTTTAGTATGATAATATTTCATAACTTGAATACTGTATTAGCAGTGTTTTCTAGACCTTTTATATATTTTGGCAAGGTAGCCGCCATAGTCGTCACGTGAGCGATAAAATTCTTATCCTGGTAGAATGCTTTAATGAAAATGAAAAATGAAAATGAAAATTCATTTTGCTTGAGACATGACATTAGTTGTGATGGTATAAATTTGACAATAAGGCACGCATATCTCGCCAACAATTCTGGCATGCAAATGTTGAATAACTTACAATCTAATCATACAATCATCATCACATTACATTAAAATATGAGACATATGTCTCATATTAGGTATATACCTAATATGACAATTTGGTAGTCTAACAATAGATGTTTTCGTCGTAGACTGTACATTATAATCAGATTTTTTATTTTTCTTTCCTAATAATTAGTCAGTTCGACTGTCGTTTCGAGCACAACAGCTATTAGGTATTATCAAAACACATCATTTATTTATTATTATTAATATACATACACACATCGGCACAAACTTTCAATTTAATAATAGTATTGGGGAATTAGCATATGAAATTGTTATTGTTGGTTTGTCCCTCTGTCACTCAAGAACGAAACAAAAAAATTACACGATTCTGCTGTTTTTTTTATATAAAAACACTTATTATTTTTGGAACTAGGTATGCAGAGTTACCCAAAAGTAGGCAAAATATTTTTACATGAATCGGTTTAGTGGATTAAGAGTGAAAAGTTAACAGACAAACAGTGTTACTTACTCATTTATAATACTCGTATTAATATGGATGTGCGAATAAATGCAATTTCGCTAATTTTATATTCCAGTTAAATTGCATGAATTTACTTTAATTCAATTTCACAGCTTTAAATCAAAATGAATTTCTAACGAAATGCAAATTGAAATCGGAAATTAAGGTATCCTGACATCGTACGGAACCGGAAAAATTCACGGATGTGAGTTACCTATTAGCTATATAGCATCGGCTATGTCTGAGTGGCAATTACTTACTCGTATTCATGATTCTGTATGCGTCCGTTGCAATCATCGAATGTAATCGAATTTTGCTGGGCACATTCCAATTTCAAAAATAGTGAATCAAGAGCACGGGTTTGGGTATAAGGGGCAACAGGGGGGGTACAGATATTTTAACCTGTGATTTTAACACTCCACGCCTCTTGGCTAAGGGAATGACGAATGATGACGACACTATACCTGTGACAAGTTCGAGTTGTTTATAATTGTTTTCGGCACATTTAGGTATTTTAGAAACGATAGAAACGCGAAACTGTGCAAACATAGGGTATATGCTACAATCGCTTACCCGATGAACTGGGTGCGCTGGTAATAGTGTTGGAGTCTTCTGAATACAAATGTATACAGCATCTCCTCACCTTCGCACCACTCTCAACTGATATTATGCCGGTCGGCTCACAATTTAAAATATTCACGACAATTAAGTCAGTTACACGAATTTTAGATTTTTTATACCAGGGACGAAATTTTTTGCTGCGTGCATGTTTTGTTCAAAAAGTGTAGTGGGTGAACCCTAAGATTCTGTTGCACTCTTCTCTTTTGCACGCACGCGTAGAGAACACTCTTGCATCCCTTTCTAGCGATTGCAGGAGCAAGCAAGTGACTCGCGTTAACCCGTCAGAAAGCATTGCTTTATGAAAACAAATCACACGAAATTTTAAATACTACGATTTTAACGTGAAAAGAAAACAATACGTAATTTAAAAATATCGATGTGGGGACGTGCAAGGCGGTCTACACGGTAATCTATCTATTTCTCACGTTAATAAATATCTACAGAAATGCAATTTCAATTAATTTATCATAATGTACTTAATATACTAGAATACACTATTCAGTAAATAAATACATCATCGTGGTTTTTTTGACGGTTACAAACATTTTCCAGACTTAAACATAATTGAGCCGCGCGTAAATGAACGAGCAATAAAAATTGCGTGTAATGCCCAAATTAGGGCTAAATCCTAAGTAAATAGAACTTGAAACTAATATCAAGTCTGGGTCAACATAATACTCACTCTCACCAAAGTTAGGTTAGATATCGAGGTCGCAGCCATTTTAATTAAAAGGTCAGAAATTATCTACGACTTACAGTTTCACACTTGTCTCTGATAAGTAACTGGTAGTAAAAATACCTATACCTACTAATTTTATAAAGTTGTTAAAATGAAATTTGTGTACATCCGTACGTACTAATTATTCTAAATGCAAAGGTAATCGCCCAACCCACTTGGATGAAATTTGGTATGGAGATAGTTTGAGAACGTGGGACCTAGGATATAATTTTAACCCAAAAATCATTTGCTATAGAGGTACTTAAATATCACTTAATTTTTTGAATGTATGTACCTACTGAAGGTTGCCCGTAACATCGTTCACAGGGGAGAAAAATTCATAACCCTCTTTGTAAGTGCCAGTTACGATGGATTTGCCCACGTTGGTCGATGTTGTCGATACATATTATCCCTAATTTAAAAGGCATTTATAACACAAATCATGTAAAAATTTAATGTCTGTCGGTAAATTGAAAATATTTTCAAAAAATAAGTGATTCGGAGTATTTGCAGATCACTGAATTTTTTTTTTTTTTTTCATATTTGTATATCTCGTTTTGGCTGCATGACGTCGTAACGGCTAAACGGATTTCAACTATTTTTGGCACACGGGTGATTTTATCCGACTACTCTCAAGGAGAAAAGAGCGTTATATTTTTCTTCTTCATGGACGAAGTGGCGGGCATCTTCTAGTCTATACTTTTAAAAAGTTGTAAAAATGAAATGTCTGTACATAAAGATATTTTCTAAACTTTGTTAATTATTTATATTTATTCTTTGTATGTATGTATCTTTGTTGCTTCATCACGACAAATCGGCTCAACAGATTTTAACTACTTGAGGTATACGGCAAGCTGGATATCGGATGGTTATAGGATACTTTTTACTCAACTACGCGGTCGAAAAAAGAGGGGTTATAATTTTTTCTCCTCCGCGAACGGAGTTTTTTTCTGTCTTTAACCCCGAGAGAGTCAAGAATAGAGGAAAAAAAATATGCGGGCTTAATGCACTCCTAATCCAGATAGGTAAAGTGTAGGTGTAGCTCGACACAGGTAATAAAACGCGCGTCAAAGCTAGTAAGGGCGGATGCGTCGCAGATTTAGGCTATTTTTTAGCGTGATTTTGAATTGAATCTGGTATATAAAACAGGCTGGTTTTCAGACATATGTTTTTTGACTATAATATGACCTATTCAAAGATTAATGTGGACACATGTTTGTTGAAAATTTCCTCGATAGAAAAGTTATCCGAAAACGCTTTTTCATTTTCCGTTTTTGTCTAGTTTGTACAAACGAAAGATTAATAACCGGTAAAATTATGTAAAAATTTCATTGTTCCCTTTATCTTTTACGTGATTAACTTAAATGTTAACAAAACATAATAATATCTTCGATTTCATGGTACTTTTATATCTGGCGCTTACGCCAAGAAACCCTTTACGAATGACGATGCAGACTCTTAAGACTTTGAACAAAAATCTGTTATTGTATAATCCGCGCGTCTCTTCACCTGTTTCGTACTGTACATGTATGTTTACTAGCCCAATTGAAGGAATTTATTTATCAAAAGTAAGCAATGTATAATTTTGAGCTATTTCTCTGAACCTTACTCGCCGATGGCACCATCGGATTAGCGCAATAAGAGTATAGCTCACATAATTGATGTCTGCATAATTTAATCAATTCGTTAGCTGCAGCTGTCTAGACGGTTGCAGTGAAACATATCTTTCTTTTACCGCACTAATTGGCTCTGGATTTGCTTTCACCCCGCCGTATATCTATACTACATATATTATACATTTGTAAAATGAGATGTTTATACATCGAAGCTTAAAAAAAAAGTAAAGCGAACTATTTGCAGGTCACTGGATTGAAGAAATATTCAAAAAAATATATATTATTTGTTTTTTTTTGTATATTTGTATTATGTTTGTCGATGTGGCTTCATCACGTGAAATCGGCTAAACAGATTTCTAAATTATTTTGTACATGGGAATCTCGACTATGCTGAAGTGAAAGAGAGGGTTATGTTTTTTTTTCTCTTACGCGAACGTTGCTGGCACCCTCTAGTATACTCATAAAATTATTTGGAGTTTGCCATTCAGCATTCACATACTTATAGGAACAGACCGAAGGCACAAAAAAAACAGCCAAGAATGTATCGCACTAGCGCAGCGTTCTGTATTATTATAAACTTATAAAGTTGTAAAAATTAATTGTCTGTACATTGAAAACATTTAAAAAATATATATTCTAACGGATAGTCCGTAACAATATATTTTTTTTGAAAATGAAAAATTGTAAGGATTTTTTAAATGTTTGTATGTGTCCGCTTCATCACGCCGGCTAAACGGATTTCAACATTGTACATGGGTAGCTGGTCATCCACAGATGTTTATAGGATACTTTTTACCCAACTACGCTGACGAATAAAGAGAGGTCATGACTTTTTCTCCTCCGCTAACGAAGTTGGGAGCACCTTCTAGTTTACAATAAAAGCACTTACCTTACAGTCTAATACAGTAATGTGTGTACATCATCTGTCCCAAAGAAATCTTGTACCTACCAACTGTACACTTATGAATAGCAAAGATGTGACTTTATTCAGTAATTAAATCATCACGCACAGCGTTTTGAGTGCGTAATGACGCAATCCAAATGCTGTTCGTGGAATGGAAGTCAAATCTGTAACACACGCTAGTGCCTATAACATTCTTCGGGGCCTATGAGTAGGAGATCCCGCCCAACACAGATCGTACCTCATCGTTCTTTTCTAATAAACATTTTTTGCAATGAGGTAGAAAATAATACAATGTACTAAGATAGAGGCCCAACACCCTCCTGCCTACTGGGTAACTTCGTCCTCTCAGTACAATCTCCAGTTTTTATTGCCTTTTTCTTAACCATATATACTTGTATATGAAAATGTACGTCACCTTCTAGAAAGTACGATGCTGTAGATTTGCCTTCTTGTCCTGCGTGCATTAAACCAGGATACATATCGAAACCAACAAACACGCACTAAGGATTTCGGCATAATTTATTTCATAATATCACCAAATTTTTGTCTTCACAATTTAAACATTTTGTTACTTATCTAGAAGATTTAATCAAAACATGGCTTAAACTGCTCTATTTGACCTAAGATTCGCTTAAACGTATGACATACTTACATATTTATATGTGAAATGCTTTCCTGTGCACGCCTGTAATATATTCCGAAATCTATACTAAGTAGTAGAAGATACCGCCTAACACCGACTTTACATTTTTTTTACTGACTGCGGCAAAGCTAAAAGGAAGTTTTCTTATACCAGTTTAGTATGAAGTATAGTTTCATACTAGAAACCATTGTTAACTGTTTGTCACGACATTAGTGTATGTAACACGTAGATGGTTGTATGAAAAATAACAATTCTCCTCTTCCACATCAACCTTTTATACCAACGTGCCTGTACGTCCCTTTGTTTTGCGACATAAGATAAGAATACTATTATTTATTTTTAACTATGTAATAAATTAATGATAAATAACTTATTGCAATTTTAATCAATGAAGTAACGAACAGTTCATCATGAAAAAATAAGGGAAGGTAAGGATGGTGTAAGCGTGCATGAACTCTTCTGTATTTCCTGCCGTTTTCTGTAGGAAAATCATAGATATTAAGTGAGTTAAGCCTTTACGACTATAAATTAGCGATAAATATTCAATTCATACAAGGCTAACGCCCAATTTGACCATGATCTGATTATAAACGGCTGTCAACGCATATCAAAGTGAAATGAGACAAAAATGACGGCGGGATTTTGGACTACACGGGCTGTGTATACAGTGCGTGCGGTTCAGGTCTGTTTTACGCAGTGGCGTGTTTGCCGTGACTGTATCGACCGACACTATGCTTGCTTGATCATCCGATGATTTTCCTAGCGTGACTACACGTTTGACTCACTTGGTTGCACAACGGCCTACAAAGCTGGCGGACAGGTTCGAATCCCAGCCAGGGCAAGTGTTTGTGTGATGAGCACGAATGTTTGTTCCTGAGCCTAGGATGTTTTCTATGCTTAAATGAGCTTATACTTAAATAAGTATTGGGTATAATTTATTTATATATGTATATCGTCGCTTAGTAGCTTAATAGCTTAGCTTACTGTGGGTAGGTAGATTCTTGTAAGATTGTCCCTAATATATACCGATCATCTTGAATCATAGATATAAAGTAGGTACATAATCTAAGAACACTCTCGATTATGTGTTCTTATAGCTAAAAAAAAGAAAAGATGCAACTTCGTTCGCGGAGGAGAAAAAGTCAGAGCCGCTCGTTTTTTCTTCAGCGTAGTCGGGTAAAAAGTATCCTATAACCATTTGGAGATACCCAGCTACCCGTGTATCAAAAATTGTTGAAATCTGTTTACCCGATTTTGCGTGATGTAGCCACAACGACATATGCAAACCATATTTTTTTCCTTTTAGTGATCTCCAAATAGTCCATAACAATATTTTTTTGAAAATATCTTCATTGTACAGACATTTCAATTTTACAACTTTATAATGTATAGATGAGGCACATAGACACACATTTTTATGTCGAGGGTTAAAAATATCGACGATAAATTGGTGTTAAGCGGGATCTAGGACTATAGCGGCTATCTCCAGTGCGTGCGGGTCAGGTGTGCTGTTTTAGGCGGCGTATAAACCCCTGAATTTATGTGTTTGCCGTCACGATATCGACCGGCACTATGTACGCTCGGCTTTTCAATGATTTGTTTCCGAATAGTTTAAATTCGGTACAGCGTAGCGTGAAAACTATCATTCTATATTTCGCGTCGAAAGACTTGAATCTCCGCAGCGACCAGAGCCCTGTTTCATAAAGTTGATCTATTTTTTTCGAGACAACTGAGCAGACGGGTCGGGATGGTAAGCGATCACCGTCGCGTCGCCCATAGACACTTGCATCACTAGAGGATCCACAAGTGCGTTGCCGGCCTTTCAGGTAGGAGTAAGCTCTTTTCTTGAAGGCTTGAAGGTCATGACAAAGAATACAGGCAATCACTTTACCTTACGGAGTTTCAAAAAATGCGTGTTAATTATCGATATTCCCTATTAACGTTCTACTGCCATTTTATTGAAATTTTCATTTACTATAGTCATCCGTGAGCCAGCGACATCCAAGGAAAATTTGGATGTTCTCGAAATTCTCTGTTTCGCCTATTCCTTCTGAATAACAATCATCACTTTTACTATTGATATTTTTACATATTAACTACTTACCGTAGGTACGTACGTATATGATACTATCGATTTCTCCAGTTACTCGACATCAGGCAAGATGCTGGCGGTACAAAAATCAAAACTCTATTCTGTCTGTCAGTTATATAATGAAAAGATATTAGACATGTATTTTTTGCTTTTTTAAAAGAAAATATAAAAATACCAAAAATCGCGATAACATGTCTCGCATTAATTGCGTAAAATAATAATACGGATATTTAAGATACCGAGGGTTTGGAATGAGTATGTGTAATTTTGTTCCATGATAATATTTACGAGTAAACGGTCTGTGTGGTACAATTACAAAATTTCGGGGCCCACTCATTCCGTTTAGAGCAATGATTTCTAAAGAAAGGTTACCCATCTGAAAGTCTTACAAACACTTCATTAAGAAAAAAGAGCCATCTGTCATAACTCGTGCAAACTACGTAAGCGCCACGTCGGCTACTTGTTTTGGGTTTTCGATGTAACCTTTGTACGATACTTGAATATTTTAGTTTACATTTTTATTTAATTTGGTTTAGTATAATCGGATACATAAGATTTGTAAAGTATTTAAATATAAGACAAGAAATTATATTAAATGAAACGTTTATAGTAAGCCCGCACATTCACAAACAAAATCGGATTCACTAGCCACGACAGAGCGCATCACAGGCCTGAGCAAAGCAGCAGCACTCCAGTAACGCCGAGCATCCAGTCCATATACACATCCACAGCTAATAATTATGTATAAATTATATCTTAATAGTAAGTATAAAAGGTTCAATTTTCCGTGTGCTGAGAAGACTTTACAGTCGCAACACTTTCACTGCACACTTAATTAAGCCTCTCAACTAGCACAGCTTGTCCGCGCTCCACCCTTGCGTTTGCGTGTAGCACACCGGGTGCAAACAGGTACATTCTTTCACTGATTTCCCGGCTATGTTATCTAGTTATATCTATTATTCAGATAACAAACGTACTCTGACGTTGCCTGCAGACGACTGAGTTACGTTGGCCCTAAACTGATATTTTAGGGCCAGCGCGCTGGTGCCATTTGCCTAGCCCATTGGCCGGGTCCTTACACCAGTAATATTATTAAATTAATGGTTTAAGGCCATAAAATCAACAAACTATCTTATGATCCTCAGAGTGACATCAAGCTATAAAACATTCATTTCCCCTACGGACTCGTAGCTCTATAAATTAAATTACAAACATTTCGTAACTTTCCAATTTCGTAACTGATGGTTATTCAGTTAAATCTTGAGTCGAGCTACCAATCTATAGATCAAGGCAAAACTAGTACAAAGTTTTTATCTCATTATCAATCGAACTTAACTACGGATCGACAGTAAATTATATTAAATTCAGTAGCGAACTTGGTCAGAATATTTAGCAACGAAACACAATTTGTATGAATTATTTGGCACCAGAGGTCCTTTTCGGTGTCGAGCGGAATTTTAAATTATCCGTTGAGTATTTTTTCTCTTCGCTCGTATATCATGGTAACCTTGTAACACCACCCTGCGATGTATATCGTAAAAACACGGCCAAGTTTATCCACCGTAGGAACTTTTGCTAATTTATTACATTTATCGTTGTATTCCTGTTTCGGTATATTTTAGGCTATAAATAAGCTGAAACAGTAACGTTTGCATCCAAATATGGTTAAAAAATTGATATCACGTACCCAAATGTTTTTAAACGTCAAGATATAATTTAGAGATACATACATATATACATACATATCAGGAATATTTAAAAGGTAACTTCGTCAGAGTAGGAAGAAAAGATATCTTTTGACGTCTCGTTTGGCTCAGAGGGTTACACAGCGGCGATCCCAGGTTCGAATCTCGGCCAGGGCAAGTGTTTGTGTGATGAGCACAAATAGGTCTTGGATGTTTTCTATGTATATAAGTAGTATGATTTATCTATACATTATGTATATCGTCGCCTAGTACTCATAGTACAAGCTTTACAAAAACTGAAAAAATTAAATGTCTGTAGATTTTAATTCTTCGTCATTTTCAAAAAAAAATATCAAACGAACTATTTGCAGGTTGCTGAATAGAAAAGTGTATTTTTTTTTGGAATTTTTGTATGTTTATATGGGTTGTTATAACTTGACGGATTTCAACTACATATTATTAACGGCCATAATGGACTATGAACCGGTGTTGAAAGATCGCGAGAGCTATGCATCTCCCTCCTAGATAAATCTCTCGCATTTTTTCGACACCGGTCGATGAGCTGGTTCGTTCAGTTTTCTGTTACTGCGTCGTATGTCAACAACCCGTGAAACAACCTTACCCACTCTCTCCTACACTTAATAAGGTATGAGAATATATGGTTATTAAGTGTTATTTTTATTATTTGTACAATATATTTCATGTTAACAATTTAAACACCAGCACTCCCGTTGAACTTAGTTTTTTTTCGTAATCGACACAAATCAATATATACAGTTAGATTTAATGTAAATAATTCTCCTCGTAAATCCAAGAAACTAATAACGCGCGACGGTCAGTTCACCCTCTTTTATTATCTCGTCGCGCGGTAGTGGTGGTGGTGGTTATTCAAGCTAGTTCCAGTCGATGCCGTTATAGGGGCGCCTCATGTTGCTAACACGGCCATGCTGCATCGTGTCTGCCCGCAGACACGACAGAATCTGTAATATACAATAAATTTATATTTTAAATATTTGCATTGTCATTTTATTTTCTAATCATCTCTTATCGATCTCCTCGGTCATCATCACAAGAAGTTTGATTGTTGATTTTAGTTTTAGTCGCATATCACCGCACTTTTTGCCTTAGGTTCGTGTGAATATGTGAAAAAAACCTGTAAGTAATTTTAGGCCAGAATTTACCTTTAGACTAAGGATAAACCATACTAACTTTTAGCACCGTCCCTTTAGACTTAGGTAACGTCTAGTAGTTAGTTTAGGCCTAAAATAACCTAAAATAACAACTATCAAAAATTTCAGCATTTATTGCCAGCCTTAGAAGACGTAACTAAGGATGAGATTTGACGCGACTTCATGGTTATAGACTTACACACTACACTAACCTTAAATATATAAAGGTCAAATACAAAGTGAGTGTACATACCCGAATTAATAAGGTATTATAACCTATACCTTGCTAACACGGTCCGTCATCCAAGTCCAAATAGTAGATTTTTTATCCACGGTTTCATTTTTTTCCGCCGCAGAATTTCCTGTATACCACGTAGAGCTCCTCTCACTCCCTCTTAGATGAGACATTTGGTACCTGTCATTTCCCAAAATATTTTTCAGGAAGTCGCCTTTATTGACTAAGCCCGTAAGTATATTAGCGGCACATAATCATTCTTAAAGAAATAGGTACCCATAGAAAAGATTTTAGGAACATACCTAAGATTCATCAAGGACTAATCGACAACAATTAGATATGGGAACATAGTAAAATACTAGTTAGGTATTTCAACAGCAACTAAACCATCAGCGACTTTCATGTGTTACTAAATTATGAAATCGTAAAATACACACTAATTTTAGTGTAAGTATGCCACATTAAATGGGTAAAGATTACCAAACAAAACATTATCAATTAATGTTATGCTCATTAGGCTCCGGTATTAAAAATCGAGTGCAATATTCTACACTGCATTTGTACCAATGTTGGTACTAGATTTACGTAACAGCAAGTCTATAAGTTCATAGTGTGATTACTTTTCATTTAAATGCCTACGCAACTATCACTTCAAGATAAAAGCACTGACGCCAAAATTAATAAAAATGTGGTAGCGCAACTGCAACTTGCGACTTGTATTGTCACCATCAAACCTCGTCATATTTTCATTGTCGGCAGTGCAGACAGAATCTTGCCAGGCGTTCAACACTGTACCGTTGACAGTACTGGAGCGGTTCGGCTGGACCGACAATAGTGGTACCATCGGCCACCAGATTACTCAGCCTCGGGTGCAGCGACGCCAGTCCAAGGCGCGCGCGCCCAGAGTTCTTGTTCGACCTGTGGGAGCTGGCAAAACAGGCTATCGAGGCGAAACGAACTGTTTCTCCATTGAACTGATTACTTTAAACTGAACTGATCGATCGACCGATTTAAATCGGCTATATGAACAGCGCGTCCTCGTATTACGTAGACGTCGGTAATTAGATGCTCAGTGATTGAGTAAAGCTTTAACTTACATGTAAACTAAACACGTTACACCTTCATTGAGGGTATAACCTCAAAACTATAGGCAAAGCATTTAAATCAAGGACACGTGAAAGATCCCAGTTCTGGTGTTAACAATTTAAACACCAGCACACCCGTTGAACTTAGTTTTTTTGCGTAATCGACACAAATCAATAAATATACACAGTTAGATTTAAGGTAAATAATTCTCCTCGCAAATCCAAGAAAATAATGACGCGCGACGGTCAGTTCACCCTCTTTTATTATCTCGTCGCGCGGTAGTGGTGGTTATTCAAGTTAGTTCCAGTCGATGCCGTTATAGGGGCCCCTCATGTTGCTAACATTCATACACTTATATCGATTCACGCTATCAAAATTCCTTATGTGACATGACGAATTGACATTTGAAGGAGATATAGCTCCTTTTCTACATGGAATAAGGGCCATGGCATGGGTCGAAACTGCAATACGGTTACAAATGCAAATAATAGCATGCCAACCGGTCGCGCTTTCACTAGGAGGTCTTTGGGTGCCTGCTTGTTCTTATGAGTACGTCGCATTTTATCCCTGAGAAGTCTTTTACTGCACTCGCATTCAAATAAGTAGTCATCAAAATGCTAAAATTTTGTATTAAATATTATAGTTTTAACGTAAACCTAATATGAGGTTAATTTATAAATCGGCAGTGAAAAGTTAATGTAAAATAAACAACTTTTTAATAGTATTTTCTTCTGTTTCCGCAATTATTACTCATTGAAATAAAACAATTTAACGGATTATATCGCGTATATTATCTCATTTTAGTTCCCGACGTTTCGGAAGCTTTCCAGAAGGCTTTCCTTTCGGAAGCTTGTCAAAGTTACAATTTGTGCAAACTACCCATTTTTTGAAAAAACACAAATAAAGGTGTACATACATGCCAGATGGGACTAAGCTGTAAAGACAGTTACACATGTGCCAGAAGGGCTTAATTATTTTATTCTAATAATTTACCAAGCAGCATTTCACAAATGAGGCGTACTGAGGAGAAAAGAAACGCTGCAAAGAAAAACTCCCAGGCTACCTCATTACTAATTATAATATTTAAAAACAGAGACTATTAAACTACTTTTAAACAGATGGGATATTTTACACCGTTCGGAAATTAAGGTTTTGCAGTCCTGTGTCTCGCTTGTTCTGTGTGCTTGACATCTGCTATGTGCTCCTTCACCCAGGTTGATACATAGCAGATGTCAAGCACCGTCGGTGTAATAGGTCTACAGTCTGTGAACATGTCATTGACAAACCAAACCACTCAATTAAGTTTGATAAACCTTCTATCCTTGCCAAAGAAAAAATATATTTTTCCAGAATGCTACGCGAGGCTATTGAGATTAAAAAGCATCCTAATTTCAATAGAGAAGATGGATTGTCACTACCACCAGCTTGGGATCCTGTAATACATCTCATCAAGGGACAAGCGAGACACAGGACTGCAAAACCTTAATTTCCGATCGGTGTAAAATATCTAATCTGTTTAAAAGTAGTTTAATAGTCTCTGTTTTTTAAATATTATAATTAGTAATGAGGTAGCCTGGGAGTTTTTCTTTGCAGCGTTTCTTTTCTCCTCAGTACGCCTCATTTGTGAAATGCAGCTTGGTAAATTATTAGAATAAAATAATTATGCCCTTCTGGCACATGTGTAACTGTCTTTACAGCTTAGGCCTATCTGGCATGTATGTACACCTTTATTTGTGTTTTTTCAAAAATGGGTAGTTTGCACAAATTGTAACTTTGACAGAGGAAAATACATCTTTTCTCAGTCCACCCGTGACCATGGAAAGCTGGAAAGCTTCCGAAACGTCGGGAACTAAAATGAGATAATATACGCGATATAATCCGTTAAATTGTTTTGTTTCAACTTTTTAATAGTCTCATAACAACCACACAATAATTACAGTAGTAATTACGATAGTCAATATTTCCGAGTACTTACGGCATTGTTTTCATCTACCGGATCGCTTTGTTCAGTGTAGTTATTAAGGTAAGTTTAGAGTACCACCCCTAATTATGGCTTTGGATAGCCAACATTTACAGACAAGTTCGTTAACTTGCATAACTATGACGTTAACATGCATAACGAGTACGTATACTTTATACATTAATATGTGGTGACACTGCAAGTGTCATCTAGTGACAAATTAGATGGCAGTATTTTTATGTTATAGGGGGCAAACGGGCAGACGGATCGCCTGATGGTAAGCGATCACCGTCGCCCATAAAAACCTGCAACACCAGAGGAGTCACAAGTACGTTGCCGGTCTTTCAGGTGGAGTACTCGTAGGTACGCTTTTTTCTTAAAGGCTAAACCCACTAATTAATTTTTAAAAATTAAACGCATTCTGTCTTCATACGTAATACGTAAATAGTCCGGCAGGCACACATTTCCTTCAGAAGTAAAAATTGTAATTTATTTAAGAAACATTGTTAGTTGCGTTTAGTTATGCATGTGTGCGTAAGGTTTGTTAAGGTGTATTAGATAGATATGTATGGGTCAAAAAACTAGTCGCAAATAAATCATTGAGCAATGCAATCTTTCCTTAAAAAATCCCTATAAGCAGTTCTCAACCCTATTACACACAATAAACATTATTCTATGAAAATAAAGAGGGTAGGCTGCGAGCCAAAATCTTAACCCTGGAATAAATAAAATAGTTCTAAATACAGAATATTCAATGAAAATGCAACGCCTTTCGCCGAATGGAGTTACCTCACCCCTCCATTGTATAAAGTACCAGTGGCGTGGCGTCCATATATGCAGATTCCCACCGGGTTACCCAAGGAAAGGCTTATAACTTCCTTTTTCTTAAAATATGAGTAAATGAATACGCTTCGGCTTTTCTTGAAATTTTCCTCACGCCACGCATCTGATAAGTACCTACTTAGTTGGAGCGTAATAAAGATACCTTTTCTTCATGTAAAATAATGCATATTTTGTACTATTTACGTCACCGCCTAATCCTAACACCGATAGACAGCTTGCAAATAAAAGTAATGCCACTAAATCACCACCCTCGGATATAATTACCTACAGAACGGTGGTGACCCAAATACTAACCAAATTACTCCTTAACAATAGCTGTCTTCTGAAATGTCGGTTTAAGTATTAAACATTCAATTGCACTTGAGCTATTTTTGAAGTAAACAGGTTTTTATAATAGAGAAGTATGTATTATGAAGAGTTGCCAGTGACGCAAATTGTTTCGTGCAGAAACCACATTATAGCATCGGTTCCTGATGATATATGCGACGTTTTGTGAGGGACCGTTTTGTGGAATAGCTAGTCAATTAGCCTTGGTGCCTGGCTTAGCCCATATTTAATTGAATCTCTAAGGAAAAAATACATACCTACATATTATTTATTATGGATATAATGTAAGATTGTAAAAACGACATTTCTGTAGAAGATATTTCAAAATAAATGATTTTTATTTAAGCGAAAATATGGCATAGTGATGTAAATATGCTGACAATAACAATACAATATAATGATACCATTGAGTCGGCCGTAAAAGCTTGTCTCAAAAATATATATTTTTTCAGATATTTTTTGTTCTATTATGGTACAAAAAAAAATACTGTTGCTTTAAAAATAGCACTCTTATAGTTTCGTCTGGATCATGTCAATCATATTCTAAAGTTTTCCACGGAAATTAAATTAGGTACAGCGAACGGGAATTGACTGACCTTTTGAACAACAGACGACGGATATTAACACGAAAAGGTTTCTGTGAAATATGATATTTGTTTCGGGTCATGGCCATATTTTATATTGTTTTCTTGCTTCATTTAGATTTTAGATGAACTTTAATACCTGTAAATATGATTTTTACAAGGCAACAAATATAATAATAAGTACTATAAACATACGAAATTAATTTGTTATACTTACTCCGTGTTTTGCATAGGAACGCCGAAGTAATCTAAAGTACATACATAATATACAATGTCGATACACTTTACTTTTTTATTAAAGTGTATCGACATTGTGTACATGTATGTACTTTATTGGCTGGGGCTGTTGAGTTCTTGAGTGGGGACTCGCACTGGAAGACGCAGCGTGCCTCTCCTCCACCCCACAAGGTGGACTGATAACCTGGTTAAGGTCACTGGATTTCTCAGGCTCAAGTCCCGTCATGATGGCGTTCTTGTCCAGCAGTGGACGTCTTTTGGCTGACAATGATAACGATAATTATGGCAATGATCATTATTTGATACCGTATAATGAATTAAATTCACTAACGAGCAAAATAATGACTGAGCATCCGTCATTTTCTGAGTACGAGAATGGACGGGTCCTTTATCATTTTCTTATCATGTGATAAACGCGATCATCATAGCCCGCGCGTCGATTGACATTCTAGATATTTCTAGAATACTTGTGGGGGTGAGATCCAGTTAGTAAGAATAATGATTATCGAGGGCCCATTCGTTTTTTTGGTAAAATAAAGCGCCAGAAACGGATTTTTGACGTTGTATTTCTAAGAAATAGAAAATATATTCTAAATTCTGATTAGTTATTTCATGTTATTTGCATAAGTCAGATCTTTTTTATGTGGCTGCCCCAAATTTGAATAGCGTTGAATATTTTTACTAAATTTACCCGAATACCGACACTAAATTTCAAATTGTATGATGTTTGAAAACCTAGCTGTTTAATTCTTTTTACACATCCGGAATAAGTATATCCTTCCTTTACATTGTGGTCTCAAATTTTTGCTAAATTGAACATAAGAATTTTCTTATTTAAAATTCTTATGTTTTGTATTCACTGAAAGGGCTCTTAGGGAAACAGAAAGCTTGCTTGACGACCCTGAAATAGAGATGGAGCGCAGGTCTGTGAGAAGCAACATGCTCTCCCGTGGTTTGCCTGATGTACCCAAGGCAGTCAAAATAACTCTGTTTAGAGCATTTTGCCAGATATTTTACTCAGGCTGCTTTTGGGTTCAGTATACGTGACGAGCATACGATGCCCTTCGCGTCCTCTATAATAATGCTTTCAGAATGCTGATGGGCTGCGCGCCGCTGCAGCGCTTGAGGTATTTTCGTTAGTGCCCGCATCGATGGTTTAGTTACTCGCAATATTGTGGCGCCTAAGAGGTAGCGACAACAGAATTATGAAAGTATAATAAAAGCAGATCGAATGTGCGAATGTCCAGTACCAAAACATTGGATAGACTAATTAAAAACGATGTGTGTGATATGCTAAGTAGATAAGTGTTTAATACATTCAAATAGTTAACCAACAGTTATGAATCTCTTAGTTATCTGAATTAAACAATTTTGTATTTAAAATTGAATTAAACTACACGTGCCTACAAATTCACATTCCGATTGGATATAAAAACCTTGGAATGTAATAGTTGTTTGCTGTGAATACTTTATTCCTCGAAATGATTACCAGCGGGCCTATGATGGTTGCGTTTGTCACGCGATAAATAAGTGACATAGCTGCCGTCACCTTTTGACACGTATGAGAGTGACAGGCGCGTTATCATATCATTTATCGCGTGATAAACGCGACCATCATAGGCCCGCCGGTGCCCGATTCATAAAAGCTTGTAACTCGTATTACATGCGGAAATCTCTCTCTAACAATATACATTAAAAAGAGACTTCCACTTGTAACATTATACAAGGTACAATCTTTTGTGAAACGGTCCCCAGGTTGTATTTATTAGTCATTCTCGTACTGAGAGCCTTTAGAAAGAAAATGAAAACGTCGCTTTTCTTAGTTGCAAGGATTTTTAAGCTTAAACGACAAAGCTTAGTGGGTCTCATGGGAACTTAAATTGTAAGAGGATATAAAAGAATGATTGTAAGTGGATCAATTGGGTATGTTATATCGGGCTCGATGTCCTTTTGGGAGAATGATAAGACCGATTGGGACTGAACAGACTAAAGGGCGAATCAATCAATTTTCCTGCGATACATGCGATATAAATAGTAGGTACAGTAAAGGAAATTGAAACACGCGCCTTTTTCGCTCTTATCACCATGACAATAAGGATTTACAAGGTACGAGTTTCAGGGTCCCTTACTGTACATGGTGTTATAAATATATGGGGAATAAATCTAGACTTAACTATTAACTGGGTACTATGGATGTAAACAAGATATCCCCTGGTTCTGCCCGCGTGACCATGTTTTTATCCCTTACTTCAAAAACATTGCATCTATTGTGGGATGAAAATAGCCCAACTCATACGAATATAATATATAAATATAATAACCCTATAATTTTTTTGTGACGAAACAAACCGCCAAATTTTCATTTTCGTGTTTAAAATATAAGTAGTTACGGATTATGGTCCGAATTTTGAAAGTCATGCGCAGGGAAGTACATAATACCAATACATTTTTACACTTCATCATTTCAGGACTAGTGTTATAGTTTATTTACTTTTTTATATGCTATGGTCGAGGATGGACTAGTGAATCAGCGATATGTTACTAGAGATGTCGTAAATTTGATCACTTTAAGCGAATAATTCTTATAAATATACTGTCTCTTGTATATGTGTGTAAGTTAGCTCCCCGTCTCGACTTTGCTCCGATCTACATACATACAGTACATACAATCACGCCTTTTCCCAAACAGGGTAGGCAGAGACTACCTCCTTCCAGTTGGTACGGTCCTGGCATACAACTGCCGCTTCATCAACATTCATTAATCTCTTCATGTATGCTCGTTGGTTTAGAGTACTTTGGACTTGCCCTTTTGTCAGAATATTTTTTTGTTGAATTCTCGGGTATACTAAGGAAGAAAATGAAACCTTAACTTAATTGTATGTGTATGGACAATGCATTTACATTCTTAATTATTTCCCATATATCGTATGTCTCATTCACTTCTAATATGGAGATTTAGACCAACCCAAATGTTCACTTTTAGTAAATTTTCTTACATATATACAAACCTTGTTCAGACAAATACAAACACAACAAAAAAAAAATATTTTCCGAATAAGTGCAGCTGTTCTGAACAGAAGTTGTGCGCGAACACACATTTTTTCCTTTGATTTTTATTTATACAAAATATATATTATGGATTTAATTCATTTGTCGCTCGGGTCTAACAATTTGAATGAAATTTGGTACGCGTGTATTATTTTGCTTTTCATAATGACTAAGCGTAGCGAGCCAATAAGCATCCAAGTTTCAGCTTGGGCAAAAATGCTTTCGTATGACTGTCTGTCCGGCGGATCTCCGACAGTTCTCCTCAACAGGTCGTATTTTTCAACTAACTTTATGATGATTCAGTTTTTATTTTTATTTCAAAATAGCGTAGATATAGGGGTTTAAAGTCTCGTTTAGATAGGTTATTTACGCAAAATAAATAAAATACAATACACGCACCGACCAAGCATAGCTTGGTGCTTGGTCACCTAGCTCTTGTTTACTTAAATATCAAAATAATCAATGAAATATCAATTACAACTAGATGGAAAAACTTACTAGCAAATATTACCCGTTTGGTTGCTATTTATATCATCAGCTCGACACACAAAACTCATAAAACCCGCGCATAGATTCGATGATTGATTATGTGTACACACGGTAAGAGTACAAAGTGTTATGTGTACATTGCTGATGGAGTCTGTACAGACTGCACTCTTTGTATTTACGTACTGTAGGTACACTTTTTTTTCATCATAATGCATAGTTAAAGTAGATACACTACTTTGTTGTAGACTGTACAGTTGTAAATGTATCTACATTAATTCAATACACATTTCCTTAACAAGGAAAAGGTTTAGCTTAAGTATGATCACAGCCCTTTTTTGGTCTTATTGTAAATAATCAGAAGATTTTAAAAGTGTTCTTCGGCTCTCTAAATCGTAATGAGTTCAGTCGAAATGAATAAGTTACCGTGTTATGAATAGATTAAGTACGAAAATATTTTATTTTTTTATATATCAAGAACAGGTAGCTATTTAAGATTTAAATATTTATTTTCACGGTAGTGATTTGTCTTATAGTCTCGCAAAGTAAACACATAGACATGGATAAGATGCATAAACATAAGATATCGTGGGCGACCGAGCTTCGCTCGTTAGGTGAAACCTGTCTGGGTATAATACCTCGGGCATTTTTTAAATCATTGTATTCTAACCTAACCTAATTGGTTCTAAAACCCATAAGGTTAGGTATAATTTGTTTTAAAAAAGTTCTGATTTATGGTTTTCGTGAAAAAAGTAAGGTATAGAATTAAAAACATTTGGGAAATGTAACGGTTTTTTGCTTCCACTTTTAATGTACGATCAGTAGAACTAAAAGCAGATTAGTCACGGCATCAGGAAACAGTTTAGGAAACATAATTTGCGCGTTTATTAGTAGGAACATTTCTCTAGCTGCCAAAGCAGAGTTAAAGTAACCATAAGTAGTTAACTTGGAAAACGTAAGAGGCACCGTTCTACGTCGTGAAGCACCTAAATTATCTTGCAACGAGAAAATACTTGTACTTACGTTACGGGGCACGGAACCAATGGCTGTTGGGGCAGAAAGGTCTTGACGATTGCCTACCCGGCTACAAACCATGGGAAGGCGCCAAACAAGATCGACCGACGATCTGGAAACCGCTCCATGACGGCAGCGCATGATCGAGCGTTGTGGAGATCTTTGGGAGAGGCTTTTGTCTGGCAGTGGACGTCTTACGGCTTATATGACGATGATCATTCAGGAATCAGAAGAAGGCATAGTTTGAATACTGCGCGTATTCAAACCATGCCTTCTTCTGATTCCCGGTTTTATATACTTTACGATTAATTCAAATAGTATGACAGCGCCAAATATTTTTGTCACACATCTTTGTGCCATTACTATAATAAAGTTGTGTTGCGTTAGGTATTTCGCGCTTTTTTCATCATCATTTGCTTGTCCTTATCCCATTTGCATGGGCTTGGCGCACTTGGCGCAGCACGTTTTCCTCTTCCATCCTCTCTATAACCCGTCATATCATCACTCACATCGTTCTTGTTCATGTTGTGTCTCACGCAATACATCCATCTTTTCCTTCATCTACCTCTTCTCTTATATCCCGACACATGCATACCTAATACCTTTCTTGTCACATGACTTTCATCCCTCCGCATCACATGTCCATACTGCCGTAGGCGATTTGCTCTTAGTACATTGGCTATGGGTGCTACTTTCAGACTTCCTCTTATGTAATCATTTCTTATCTGATGCAGTCTAATCGTGACTCATCCATTTCAACATTCTCATCTCCGTAACATGCAATTTCCTCTTTTTTGCGGCTCAACATTTCGGACTATATCTACACGATGACAGGTCTTACAAATAGTCTTCTAGATAGAAAATCTCGTAGATTTTGCCCTTTATCGAAGGGGCATTTCGAGCGTCGCGTATTATTCCCGAGACCTGTCGCTATATCATCCATCCTGCGCTGATTTGGTTTTGAATGCCACGGTGAATATCACCATCAGACTGCAAGAGCACACTGGCAGCGTTACGCTATCGAGCTCTATGGTAGTAAAATTTAAAAGACCGCTGAAATCACAAAAAACAGGTGTTCTGTTTTGGATCGACTCCAAATTGGCGCTTTGATATTTTAAACTATTTGATGCTGACTGTACGCAGCTGAACATTTTAAATAGACTTTAGCTGAGGTTTTCCTGGTTTAAAACAGCGTTAAAGTAAGTTTCAAGTGTAGTGCATAGGTACATAAATCTACGACAGAAAAGTCAGTGCCAAGGTTTACGTTGGTATTTTTCTTTCACTTAGTATGTAATGAATAGCGATTTAAGATCATATTATACTAAATATTCGTCAGATACGTACAATCGATATAGTATTGGTATGGAATAATACTCGTATAGGTAATTTGTAATAGTCTTTTACTAAACTAGTGCGGTAAGTAGGTTATTACCAAAGAATGGGGGTGATTACACTAACACGAGTTGGGAATTACCTATTCCCACGTATATCGTACAAAGTTTTTCAATGCATATGCTCAGAGAGTACCTTTTTGTCTGGGTCGACACATGCACGTAAAGTGCTGGAGTTCCGGGTTAGTATAGACATTGTAAATTTACCTACTGAATTATCTGCAGTTGAATAGCACAAACATTTTTATAATTTTAATAGGCTTTTGCATATGCTATAAATAATGAAGAATAATGAACTTAGGTATTAACGTTATTTGAAAGGACCAAAGGAACAAAATTAGTACAGTGAGACAAACTGAAAACCGTACCTTTTTCGCTCTTGTCACAATGAAGATAAGGACTAAGATGGCACGTGTTTTAGTTTCCCTTACCTACATGTCAATTGCCAGTACTGCCAGTGCAGCAGCACGTAGACCGGTATATAAGTAAATTTCCCCAATATTTACTTGATGTTGTCCATAATAGTCAAATAATATTCATAATACTCTATGTTTTCAAAACGAAGTATTTTTCAGTGAGGGAACTATGTAGTAGAGTCGAAAATAATATAAAGTGTTATAGACATTATTCTCTAAGCAAAAACGAAAAACATTTTTTGTGGGCCATTAATCAATTTCCATACAAATTACGAATAGTACAATGAATATTGTAGGTAGTGTAATGAATGCGTACTGGGTAGACAGCCGTTATTAACTGAAATTTCAGCTCCTTCATATTTTGTCTGATTTAGTTACAGGAAGTTGTCACAGACCAATTTTGCGAATAACGAAATAAGCCCGCTTTGTTTAGAATTTCTATACAAAATTTAGCCGTTTTTACTGCCACTAGTTGACGAGATTTGCCTAAATGCCATATCCACTGCTTTCAAAGGGAACAATAGCTTGGCAAAACATACTGTCGTATCCCCTACAACTTTCGGATACATATCGGCCATAAAACGCCGTTGCCATTTCGAACTGCCCTTTTACTCTTAAACTATGTCGTATAATGTGTAGATAGGGTGCGGCTTTAGAGCGGTTAAATGCGTTTCATCGAGCCTATTTCAGGGATAGACAAAACGCATTACGTTTTTTGTGATTTGTGACAACCCTGACTAAATTATCTCTATCTGCCGTTCTACAAATGTGCAGAATTCATTAATACTTTCAAAGTTATCTCCAAGCTTACTTTTAAACAGCTTCTATAAAATTAGGGTAACACCAACTCAAATTTCTCCATAATAAAAAAATATTAAACAATTTGACTATCTTCAAGGTAATTTTTTACCACAGCAAAACTTTGTTCCTTGCAAGCAAAATCTTAGTGTTTCTACGTAATTCTGCGAGGAATTCAGCATTTTGAAAGCGGTTGTTTCGTGGCTATATCCTTTAGGTAGATATGGTTTTAAATTTGGGGGAATAAAGGTACATTGATGCCAGGGACACATAGATACAGTGGTAATATCAATTAAAGGAAAGATAGATGGCAGCTTATCCTTTTACACAAAGAAGCCGCCAAGACAACTAATAGCATGCCCCAACCTCATCATCTCTTAATCACCACATCACACACGGCAGGTATAAATGTGTTTGTTACGGTACTGCGTAAAATTTTGTGAAATATATGCACAGATAATGTTTAAAGTAAACATTCTCGTGAATGTGTTAATCGACATTATGCATCTAATATACAAAATGCAAAGAAATAGTTGGTTTACATGTAATTTTAGTTTATTCATGGTACCCTGGGGCACTTTGATACGTAAGTCAAAGGAACACATTGATATTTCGTGAATTTGTAAAATTAATATGTGCGAAAAAAATCATGCGTGTCCCTTATATTTCAATAAAAAAATTGTGACGCATGCCCTCTTATTGTGTTTGTTGTGTGATAAAATGCTTCCAAAGCTGCTTGGCAACACTTTTTTCAGTTCTTTTTTCATTACTTTTCCTATTTCGTTCCTTAATTACAGATGACATTTCAGACCCGAGCATATCCTTTAAGTCAACCACAATACAAAACTTTGAAGCCGGGTCGGCACAAGTTCCCCATTATCACAAAGCGCTGAAACTTGATATAGCAGAAAGGAATAAAAATTGGGGGAAAATGTGTTACAGAATAATGAAAAAAATGCTCATATATAGAATACCCTTGTATTTATTCCTAGATTTTGATTGGACAAAAAACTGCAACACATAAACTGACCTAATAATTAACTGAATTAAGAGTACATGATTTTGGTTTTGAAGCCAAAAGAATATTTAGTAAAAAAATGGTTCAAATTATAGCTCATAAAGAATAACAAATCAAACTCAGATTATTATGCAAATAAGGGTGCAAACTAATTTATAAACGTGTTTTCAAACTTATGCCTATGTATACATATTATATGAGTATTCATACATTGTATCAATGTGCCCCGTGTAGGGATAGTTTAATACGAATTCCATTTATCAGAAATATGACCTTAATAAATGGTATGATCATATTTGTATGAAAACAAGTATCTAAAAATGTAGTCAGATAATCATTTGATTATTGTATGTAGTTTTCATAGGTGACATAGTATTGTAACGTGTATCGAGGTGCCCCAGCTCTCCCTACAATGAATATAGTTAACTCTTTATGAAACTGAAAGAATCAGCGGGGTTATTGCCTAACGAAATTTTGACACTTGGTGTCGGAATCAACTGTCATAGCCCATACAAAATCATGACACATGATTCCGATTGCGAGCGTCAAACGCGTTAGGCAATACGGGGGCTGGTCTTGTCAGATCAGAATTGTCATGACTCATCCTACCGTGGTGAATGTGTACTAATTCGAATTCAAATTCAATTATAATTCAAATAATTGTGGCACAACAGTGAGTGTGCATTGCGGAGTTAAGCGCTCACAACGCTAATTTCCTATCCCATGACCGCGCCCTAACAAGAGGAACGCCAAAGGCCCTGTTTTCCGCTGCTATATGCTGAGCAATCGCGTTCCCGCAACCACGTACTTCGTAGACACCGTACATTGACTATTCATTACGCAGTTTGCATAGCAGAATTTAGAGAGATTTTACTATCTACGAGAATGCATGTACGTTTGCGTTCGTAAATCCGACCGCAGGACCTCGTTAACACAGTCTGAAGCTAATGAATAAATACTAAGTGAACGTGTAGTGTTTTCAAGCATAAAAGGTTGCTATTATCGTGGATGACATTAGAATTCCTGGGTCCTAACTCGGCATGTCATGGAGATATCTTCAATTTAGCACTATATTGACCATATCATGGAAATAGGGAATTCTTTTACTTTAGACCTGAATTAAGTGACATTGTCAAACTGACACATTAAAGAGATATGGCACAATCAGTTCCTTTTTATGAACTGTCTCTCAAAACTGTCAGAAAGTATGAAGTTTGAAAGGAAAACAGGTTTATGACGCCATAATTCTATACGGTCAAATTGCCTCCTTATTTTTAGTTTTTGATCATTTCAAAATCGCCATAAGCTTCAAAATAAGTATTCATGAATGCTTTCTACGTATTTTCAGAAATAACATTTAACTGCAAGCGTGGCATCATTTATGTTGACTACAGGAAAGTACCCAATATAGAATATCGGTCGAACCAGTTATTTTGATTTTCATAGCAATGTGACACGTTATCTCGAATTTTTCGCATATTAAAATAAAGTATCTCAATGTGAAAAAACGCATAATCTCTCTCTCGTGACATCTCAGACATACGACACACCCTTTCCTACATGAAATTAGGGCCCTGATGAATATGCGCATGGAATTATTTACCTAGTGCTAGCGGTTAAAGTCTTTACGCAAATAGTAATACGTTATAGCCAGAAATCCTTTTGTCTGTATGTGAATGGGTATTTGTAGCACAGCTCTCAAGAGGATACATACCTACAGGTTTGAATTCTGGATGTCGTACGGCGAGCAACATCATTTGTTGGGCATCCCAAAAATAAACAAGCATCAGGATTATTATCCCCGATGAAAATAGAGGGGTGTTATAATTTTGACGTCTGTACGAGGGCTGTTCTGAAAGTTTTTAGCGGCTCCCACTATATTCATGCAACATAATGTTTCACCGAAACCATTTTTCGGTTAATTTCAATTCATATGTGTTGAGAAATTGTTTATGAAAGATGTTTGGTTTTTGTTTAATGTTAAACCTATCTACTAAGTTCACTATTTATTGCATGACCATTTACGAAAAATATATCCACCGCAGGTTTCGTCAATATAAAGCAATCGCACAAAATATTATCCGCAACACGCATCGTCAAAATAAATGCAATGCACACAAAAAAAAATACAAAAACCACAACATTTATCCGCTGCCCTATAAGTACCCGGCTCAAACGTACCAAAGATACCTGCTGCATTCCCGCGCTGGATAGCTAAAGAAATACGTTGAACTAGGTACGAAGCAGATCTTAGATCGCAACCCCTATTTCTCATACGTTTTCCTAAGGCCTGTAACAATTGCTTAGCCTCGAAACACCAGGGCCCCGCAGCAGTTTCAACCGCAAGAGGTACGAAGTCGTACACTGGTTTCAAATTAGAATATTTGGCATGCTTGAGTTTTGCCGCGATTACCGCAGCCCCTCCAGCCAATCTCGTTGTCTGAGCAAGATGAGACGCTGCGAAAGTGTTTACGCAAGTAGCGTCTCACAACAGGCTTCGCCCTTTCGCCCAAGGAACCAGCGTAAGACCGTCAGGCCTCTTACCATCTGACACTGAGGTTCCAATACGCAAGGTAGGTTTGCCGACACCATAGCCCGCTGTACAATGTCATTGATAGTGGTTCCGAGGGAGTTTGTGGTGTGATCCAAGATAAGACAAGAGCACTGGCTGGATGTATAGAACATCTGCAACGTTTGTCAGCGCATGTATCTTTGGTTTTGTTGCGTAACTGTTTTTCGATGCCACGCATGACATATACTTTGAGAACAGCGCCGACATGGAGTTCTGCAAAGTATATATAAGAATACTTAAGAGCGCTTATACCTGCTGAACTGGCAACATCGCATATTTTTTCGTTTTGCTTAATTTATTGGTATTTGAATGAAACATACCCTACATATTTGGTATGTATATTCTGTTTAATTCAACTACCTACGAGTATTAGTTGCTTTTACCTTTATTTTCTTACTTTCTGTGCGTTTAGACGTACCTAGTTGGTGCCTGAGACGGCTCGAAGATGTGGATGGCAGGCGATGCAATGACGAAGACAGCAGCTTGTCGAATTAAGAAGTTTACTTCAGATTTTACATGGTTTTTGACATGATAAAGTAAATAATATAAATTGGAAAAAGTGAATTTTAAGGTAAACTTCTAGCAAACAAAGAAAAAGTTAATCTTTCACGTACGATGTCTGTAATTGGTAGCTGTATGGGATGACAGGCCGATTTTCTATTGACCATAAAACGTCATATATGCCTGTCATTGATTTCGGAGCTATATCGTCACATACGTCATACGTAGCGGGTCTCAGGTAGGGAAGGTAGTTAAAGGTCACCCATTGCAGTTAGCCATTAGGTTTAACTTGCGCCGTAACCCTTACAAAACAAGGTATAAATTGATAAATACATTTTTAGAGCTTTAGTTGTGGCATTACTCGTATCATGAAGTTTTGCATTGTGCCAGCTTATCTACCGGAAACGTAATGAATGTATTGAATACATGTTCAAGTTACATTCATATTTCTCAAAATAATCAAGAAAAACCAAAAAATATGCGACGTTGTCAGTTAAGCAGGTATAAACCCTATTAAGAGTCGGTAACGTATAGGCGGCTCCTCTGGTTTTGCACAAATCCACGGGCGACGATGACTACATGCCATCAGATGGATCATGGTGTTTACCACTTGTTACATAAAAAGTAAAAATTAGGCTGTCTATAAACATGTTAACGTAGTATCCTGACGCCTGAAAATGGGCTCGTACAGCAATCTATAGGACATTTTATGATATGGTAATAAAACGACACATATTTATTTCCTTTTTTATTGCAAGTGAAGATGAACATTTTATGTTACAATATCAGTAAGTAAAACATTTTTTTTATAACCGAGACGTAAAACATTTTAAATACTTCGTAGTTATTATTTAAATTATTTTCATATCACATTTAGGTAGGTACATATTTCATTAAAAAAATGCCTATGACTAGAAATAAGTATATTTATTTACATTCGTTTTATTTGAAGCAGTATCAGTCATTAATTTAACTAAGCCGTGTCAAAGGACACTGTAATTCCGTTTTTTCTTTTGTTTTATTAGTGTTTCAAGATAGCCAATATTCAAACCTTGAATTTACATGATTTTAGTAAAGAGTTAAATATGTTTTCAAAATAGCTACATTTCTTAACTGTTTCCCAACTTTTGCCGTAAAATTTTCAGATTTTTTCACAATCTTAACCTAACAAACGTGGTTCTACAAAATGATTTGTAACCTCGTGTACAACATATCAGATGGAAAGCACATAGAGTAATGTCTTATTCGTAAAAAATATATAATTTACACAAAATTTACAATCTTGTCGCATGGTAACTAAAACTATTTAAAAACTAACTCTATGTACTTGTTATTGAAATTATTTTAAATTGTATTAATTCTATGTGTAAGTTTTCATTTTTCGATAAATCAATATTACTTCTTAGCATTATAAGTATGTATGTAGGGTCACCAAATTTAAAAAAAATGTCCAAATATTTATTGCCGACCTAACTTTTTAACTAAATTGATGTATATTAGTTTTTTTATAGCGCCAGCTAGTTTTATATTACTATATGCGCAAGTCTGTGTACGATCCTCCCATTGTCCCAGTCATGAATTTTTATACCTACTTACCTTTCTTGATTTGACTAAAGTCTCATCCGATAATTCTCTATCAGCCACATAGGCCTCTCCTATACCTCGCCACGGAATGCGATTCTCAGCATACAGTGGCAATGAAGTGGCATAGCTAATAAGCTATGTTTTTTACTTTGTAACTTCTACAGATATTCTCATTTTGTGATCTTATCATGCAGAGAAGCTTCGCGTGCGCATAGCACTTTTAATTTGCACGTTACGTGACTCGGAGACGCCTTATGAGTCCCAATGCATGTGATCGTCCATGTCTGAGTTCCGTAGGTCATCACTGGCAATACGCACTGTTCGAAGACCTTTGTCTTTGAGCCCAAGGAAATGACTTGGCCGATGAAACTAAAGAAAGCGGTGCATATTAAATATTTTAAGACGTAGATCGAGCAACTATTATATAGATATACACAGATATTGCTTAATCGGCGCGCCGTATCATATCACCTGTGTTATTCTGTATTCAAAATACATTCTGAGTTCATGCAGTAACTTTTTACAGCACTAACTTTTCACAAAGCAATGGTTGTCGGAATCCATCAACAAAACCGAAACAATTTGCATGTTAAGTTGTATGGCACGGTGATTTAGAAAGTCAAAAAACTTTATTACTTGATCAAAGTTAAATTTGCTCACGAAATTAGGCTAATACAGTCACGATTTCACATTGAGCTTAGAATTAAAAAAATTGCGCTTCATAAACTGCTTCTAGCGACGATTTTTTAAGTTAAATCGCAAAAAAGTTGAACTTGCAAGATTTTATACCTATATATGACGACGGTTTAGCTCAGCAGGAGTAACGTTGCCTGCAAAACTGAAGGCCCTGGGTTGAGGGCAAATATTTATATGATGACTCTAAATATTTTGTATCTGAACCTTGGATGCTTTCTATGTAAGTATATAAGTCAATAAATCTATTAAATATATCGTAATCTAGTTAGTACTCATAACACATACCTTATTGAGCTTACCATGGGACTAGTTCGATTTGTTTATAAATGGTCCCGTAATATTGATTTATTAATGCAAAAAATAATTGACGTTAAGTGAACTTGATTAAGAATCAATTGTAGCCGTTACGAGTATCTGCAAGAGATAATAAAAAATCCAGAAATCTTGATTACAACGAGTATAATATCATAAACGATGTATATAGAATCGTATAAGAATAGCTGATATTGACAGTTTACTTACTACACAGCCACTGCAGTAGTACTAACATTAATGAGATATGAGAAACCGTAGTATTCGTCTTTTTCGTATGATATAAAAATACGGAACCCTAATAAAGATGACAGCTAGAAATAGCAAAAAAATATTAATTCTATCCCGATTACGGCAACGCCAAAAAATATTTTGACCCCTGTGATAGCTTCATCCAATTTCAGAGCTTCTGAGAGCATTCAATGAATATTTTCTAACGAAAATTCATTCGGGGCTTCTTCGTGAGAGTCTTGAGTTTGTTTAGATTAATTTTACAAAGTAATTGCGCGTGAAGTATGAAGGCTAACCGCGGATTCATAAGCAAATTAAGAGGAAATGCGGACAGAGTTCCGTACAATGCTAATGGAGTTATATCACCATCATATTCATTCAGTTTCATCGCGATATATATAAATAATAGCTTCTGCCCGCGACTTCGTCCGCCTTAAATTCGTTTATCGCGGATGGTATTTTTCCGGGATAAAAAGTAGCCTATGTCCTTCCCCGGGACTCAAACTATCTCCATACCAAACTTCATCTAAATCGGTTCAGCGGTTTAAGCGTGAACAGGTAACAGACAGACAAACAGACAGACAGACACACTTTCGCATTTATAATATTAGTATGGATATGGATATATATTATCTTAATAATATAGCGATGATATACATACATATATTTGTATATGTATTATATATATTATGTATTTAAATATATAAATATGTGTTTTGTAATTACACAAGCCTCAGCACCACCCATTATTTTTCTGCTTTGCCCTAAGGTTGACTGGTAGAGAATTCCTTATGGCATTAAGTTCGCCTTTGGTACAATAAGTTTTCTTTTGTGCAATAAAGATAAAATAAAAATAAATAATATCCCATGGACGTCCACAGCTAAAAAATAAAAGCGTGTTAAAAAGGCCTTTCCCAAGGATTTCAATAACGACGTGCGCCACCCTCATCCATCGATTTCCCGCGATCTTCAACAGATCATCGGTTCAATTTATTGGGGGCCTTCCCTCACTGCATCCACTTGTACGCGGTCCACTCGAGAACCTTTCTGTTCTAGCGACCATCGGTTCCACGATCGGTGTGGCGTAAAATCTATACTATACTTTTCCCGCGGCTTCCGGGAATTTTCACCCATAATTTCCCATAATATTTTGACCATTTTAATCACGCTGAACCAAAACAAGAAAACATGTTACAATTATAAACAAACTAGGGTTTTTAATATTTTCTTCTGTTTCCGCGATTATCATTCATGGAAAGCTGGAAAGCTTCCGAAACGTCGGGATTTCAAATGAGATAATTTACGTGATTCAATCCATTAAATTTGTTTTATTTAAAAAACTAGGGTTTCATCGTGACTTTGCCTGTAGTAGTAATACTAAACGTGGGTTTTTAACTTTTCCTAAGAAAATAGTTTTTGTGGGATAAGTAAATAAACAGAAGCAAAATTCATACTTCATCTTCATCAATCATCATCATCATCTCCCTGCCCTTATCCCACTTACGTTGGGTCGGCACATGTTTTCTTCTTCCATTCATCTCTATTATTCGTCATTTCAGCGCTTACTCCTTTCTTCCTCATGTCCTCTCTCACACAGTCCATCCATCGTTTTTTTGGCCTACCGATCGCTCTTCGTCCTTGGACACTCATCTCTAACATTCTTCTACCAATATGACCCTCATCCTTCCTCATTATATCCGTCCAAAATCACACGTAAGTGCCTTTCCACAAAAAGAACAATTTAACGAACATTATTTACTTTCGCATTTAATAATATTTTGTCTAATTATGTTTCTGTTATGAAAACTGATTAAATAATGCTTAGTAGGAGGGTCCAACCTTTTCTACTTATACAAAATGTCCAACCCCTGTATTATATAAACTTTTTCATTTCCCTATCTACATTTCCAGTATTTCCGTCCCCTGTATGGGAACACGGAAATGAAACATATATTTATGAAAATAATGGAAGGGACTTAGTTGCCCTGACACCTACTATGACCGAAGGACTTCTATACTATAAAGTTGTAAAAATGAAATGTCCGTACATTGAAGATATTTTGCAAAAAAATATTTTTACCGACTAATCGAAGTTAACTGAATCTATCTATACTTAATATTATAAATGCGAAAGTGTGTCTGTCTCTCTGTCTGTCTGTTACCTATTCACGCTTAAACTGCTGAACCGATTTGGATGAAATTTGGTATGGAGATAGTTTTAGTCCCGGGGAAGGACATACTTTTTATCCCGGAAAAATACCCTTATTCGTGATAAACGTACGCAAATTTATGGAGGACGAAGTCGCGGGCAGAAGATAGTACTATTATACAGTTGTAAAAATAAAATATTTGTATGTTTGTATGTGTCGTTGTGGCTTCATCACGCTAAATTGGATTTCACCTATTTTTGGTACACGGGTAGCTGGATATCGCCAGGTGGGTATAGGATACTTTTTACCCGACTGTGCTAAATAAAAAAGAGGGGTTATGTCTTTTTCTCCTCCAAGAACGAAGTTGCGGGCGCCTTTTACTTGATAAATATGTTTAATGAATTATTTGTATGTTTGTATGTGTTGTTGTGGCTTCATCACGCCAAATCGGTTAAACGGATTTCAACTATTTCTGGTACACGAGTAGCTGGGTATCTCCAGATGGTTATACGATATTTTTTACCCGACTATGCTAAATAAAAAAGAGGAGTTATGTCTTTTTGTCCCCCGCGAACGAAGCTGCGGGCTCCTTCTAGTCCTTAATAAGTGTCTACCAGCGTAGTCAGTTATATTGTTTTAGTAAACATCCCGTCTGGTTACATGTTCAATATCCGCTGGACGGTGTTATTGCAGTAAACGGAGCTACCCTGAAATAAGGTTTTGTCTTCATAACCATACTATAGGAAAGCGTACTGTCGCGTACCTACACGGGTGTCAACCCTTTTATCGCCAGGCTTTTCTCTTACCGCACTCAACGACTCGGTTAGAAGGTTAGCCTATTAATGGTATGTGGTGCTTCTTAAGGTTCCGTACCCGATGGCTAAAACGGGACCCTTTACTCGGCTCTGGGACTCGGCTGTCCGTCTATCTGTATGTCTGACTGTCTGTCCGTCTGTCACCAAGCTGTATCTCATGAACCGTGATAGCTAGCAGTTGATGTTTTCACAGATGATGTATTTCTGTTGCCGCTTTAAAAACAAGTACTAAAAACAGCATATTTTTATGTCTGTCTGACTATGTCAATAACCAATACAAACTGATCGAACACCGCATAAATTTTGCTTAGGAGTAGGGCTCTGCTAACACTGGATTTTCATAATACGGCCGTTTGTAGCGTATATTTTGCATGGAACCCTCGGTGCGGTTTTTTATTTTTAGGAGACTACGGGATGGCGAGGTACATCCTCGACCCCGTAGTTATTTATCATCAGGTGATACTAGGGCCAATCGCTGGTCAAAAATAAATAAAAGAAGGCACCGCAAACACAGAAAAGGGAATACCACCCGCGTCCACTTAGAAAGTCGCTTAGCGCAACACACATAGACCATAGTGGGCCAGCATTACTAGCCATGATTTCGCTTGTCGTATAACACAGCATCTTCCATCACTCCAAACTATACTGAGTAGAAAAAGACATACGACATTTTGGAGAAAGCCTTCACCCACAGTTAATACTATAGTTGAATTTTTCTAACAACCGTTTTTTGACGGCCGTCATCCCAGTACAATCAGTCATCAAGTGTAAATGTACTGGGGTGACGGGTGTCAAAAATCGGTTGTGAGTATACCTAGTGGGGTTCATGCATTTTATATAAAATTTGCTGTATGTGTGTATATTTGTCGCGCGTCAAAGAGTCGCGTTTCACAGTATGTATGCCTAGCACTGTGATAAGCACCTCGTTGTGTCGCCAAAAACTAACTATCCCTTTCCTTTCAATGCAGTGGGAGAAAGACGGTGATGTTTTGACAAGCGACAAGCGAAGTCGTGCAGAGTTGCGATTGGCTGAGATTGGTAGCAACGGATCAATCTAACCATAGGTAAAAAGCTTAAGTTTAGTAAAGCCCCTGTATGTAGTAAGTAGCTATATAATGGTTGTGTATGAGAGAGTATTTAATCAACCTAAAGGTAAAATGATCGAGGTACACGGCGTAAGATGACATGATTTGAATTAGCTATATTGTATCACTAAACGAAGCGCGTCAAACGCGTATGCTACAAAGAATAACGCCACGTCTTAAAATATAAATTTTTAATACCTACAAGGTTTTCTTGCAGACGGCAGTTTTATTATGTATTGAAGTCAAGTATAAGATACATCTGAAATTAATGAAGTCGACTTTATGAAAAATTCAAAAGGAACAAAATATGAAACAAAAGTTACTGTACGTACTTGATGTTTTGCACAACAGCCTTGTTAATAAACCCTTGTGTTTCGTAACATAAAATTTACTCCAACATCTGTAACGACATGCGACTCTCACACAAATCCTGAAATCTCTCCAATAACCATAAACGAAACATCTTGAGATATGTAGAGATCGACTCACATTGGTTTGTATGATGCTTCTGCGTTTTCTCCAACACGAACTTCTGCCTCTATAAAACATGATCGTGTTTACACCCATATGGTATTCGAAGTTTCGTTACATTTTAGGGTTCCGTACCAAAATAATACTAGCGAAACTCTCGCTGTATGTCTGCCTGTCGCTCTTAGTTTTAGATAACTTTCATAGGGTTTCATACTCCTGTGGCCGTTGCGATACGAAATAATTAAAATAAAGTTCGGTGTTTTGTCTAATCTTATAAATTGTATTATATTTTGAACCGTAACAGGTTGATACAAAAGGCCCGAAAAAATGTCGAGCGTTTTTGCGCACGGAAGCACATAACCCTTCCTGCGCGAGTCCGACTCACACTTGGCCGGTTTTTTACTGCAAGCTGCGTCATTTTATTAAAAGTGATATTTCAGCTGTCGACAAGGAAACGACACAGCTGTTACTTTACGGTGTCGAATGCTCTAAGGCGCAACGTAAATATGTTACTTTATATTTACACGCAAAAATGGTCGGGATACATGTATTTAAGCTAAAGTAGTAATTGGTAATTAATAAGCTAGCAAGTTATTTACCCAGGCCTTCTGTGCACCGAATCTCTATTTCTACGCTAGTATGGTATGTCAACTTACTTCATGTAACCTAGGGTACAGTTTATTCAGTAACGTAGTAGTGTCATGTGACTAACTCTAGCATTCAAGATAGGATAAGCGGTTTCAGAAACTTATCCTATCCTAGCTTGGAAAACCGTGCTAAAATGATGGCATTAGTGGCAAGTAGGCCTGGGCAAATCTACTCAGTTCGAAGTAAAGTCAAACAGTAATCGTGCAAATACGTGTTGAATAGTGACGGGGTTTTAAGTTTATTCAGTTTCCGATTCCGTTTCATATGTACAATCACAAGAATTTCCTATATTTTTTTTCAAATCTATGAGACGTTAATAGAGTCCCTTTCTTTTGTCCACGACCGGTTGATTATGGTTTTGAAGTGTATTTCCTTATTTTCGGATTATTTTTTGAGGTAGGTAGGTCTGTATTATTTATTAACCCTGGTTTGAATTAAGATTAATTTAAACAATCATATCATAACCAATCACATACATTTACAGGTTGAAGGTAAAAAGCATTAATTATTTTAATTGCACTAATTGCAGTGCATGAACACGGAGAGCATTAGACACTGCATCAACGTACAAATACGAAGCGTGCCCATGCATATCGTGTGACAGTAAGCGTTTGCTGTTGAAACACTTTGTAGAGCTATGTATTATAAATTTCAGTTCAGTTCTGTTCCTTCCAGTGCCTTTTAATTGAAGACACGGAGAGCGCACGAACCGGCGGGTGCTGTGGATCGACTACGTGTATTAGAGCACGTGGTCAATGTGTTAGAACCAGCTCACGGAGCTGTACTTCTTGCATAACGTAATAACGTACGTATGCAGCACTATCGTGAGGCGAGCATAAGTTATTTTTTGTCTATTCACTTGAGACAAGGAACATATGTCAGCTATGTAAAGGTGCGTCCACATTTGTATCATTTGCCCGATCAGATCTTCGTCCCGTGGCATGATCACGTGTCACGATCACGCGTGTGGACGATGCGCTGATCCGATCGCTCGAAATCCATGTTGCTGCGCGTATCATACACTTAGATCGGACAAGCGGGGCGAGATCGCCGCGCCGACAGTGAGCGTCCAAGCAGCGCGGTACGCAGTCATGCCACGTCACGGTGATCGGATACGAGCAAATAATACAAGTGTGGACGCAACTTTAGGTTGTGTCGTGTTATGTTTATGCTAGCGTTGTCCTTTTTATTTTTAACTAGAAGCTGCCGGCAAACTTCGTCCGCGGAGAGAAAAAAAATATAATCATCTTTTTTCTCCAGCACAGTTGGGTATAACCATTTGGAATTACTTACCTACCCGTGTACCAAAAATAGTTGAAATAGATTTGGCGTGATGAAGCTGCAACGACACATACAAACATAAAAAAAAAATATTTTCATTCAGTGACCTCCAAATAGTCCGTTACAATCATTTTTTGAAAATATCTTCAATGTACAGACATTTTATTTTCACAACTTTATGCTTAAGACGAGTAGTTTAGATTAGAATTCTTTAGTTTTGTTTTAATTTAATTAGCGTTTAATTTTATTACGTATAATGCTAAAAATATTTTCCTAAACCCTTTTTATATTCACATATTTTCCGATTTACGTAAAGTTATACTTCAGTTCCTTTTTCGTCACTAGTGGAGGTACTTGCGTCTATACGCACGCCACGCACGGCGTGCACGTGGCTTCTAGTTGAAGTGCGTGCGCACGTAGAGTCATCATACTGTCTTCTCATACATCCCGTTGGTGGTGCAGGCGGGCCCATCTTGCCTTGCGGCATCTTGGACTGTGGTGGAGTTGCGCGGAAAGTGCGCAAACCAGCGCGGGCGAGGCGCATGCTGAGCGAGCGGCAGATCAACGAACACGTACGTGGCATCATCTAATTGAAATGCGTGCGCACGGAGAGCGCGCGGACCGGCGCGGGCGCAGTGCGCAAGCCAGGAGCACGACGTATCGACGTGCACGACGAGCACGTGGGCGCGCGTTGCAGCCGGCTCACGCAGCTAGTCATCGTGCCACGCCGCGTCATGCCGTTCATGCCGATCATTTCTGAGGAAAGGAGAAACAGATGATTATCTTCATAATTGGGTTATTTCCTGTGCTCAATATAAATTATGCCACGTTTTCAGTTAAATACTATTTATGAATAAAACATATTAGGATATAACGTCATAAAACAATTTTTCTTGGTAACTCCTCGGAAAAATAGCAAGCACGTGCCGAAGCATGCAGCTGAGGGAGACTCCCTGCGAGCTCGAGAGTCGGTCGTGTAAAGATCAGAAGAAGCAGTTGGATGTGGAAATCCTTGAAGGTTTTATCCAGCAGTGGACGTGATGATGATGACCGGCGATCATATAAACCAAGTTTGTTTAGATTCCGGTAGAACGCAATGATATAATGGATACAATAAAAGAAGAAATTATCTATCTGCAAAGCCGCTAGAGATAAGTAAATACCCACTTTTACGAGTAAAGTACCAAAGATCACTACTATCGCGGATGTGCTCATAAGACCAAAGCAACCAAAGAAAACATTTTACTGTGATATAAGAATGATACCCGCATGTTCCTATAGTAACGACCAAATCTCACGATATTATCATTTGAAATATATGTGGTTCATCGCTTACGAGTACCTACACGGTGATTTACGTTTAGGTTATCTTTCTCTACCGCTTATAGGTCATCGCTATAAATGTAACTTTTTGGGTCTGTTTTTCACCAGATGCTCGTTAGTTAGGGTTAGGGTCGTATTCTTGATTCTGTAGATAACTTTTTAAGACACTTTTATCTTGGATCGTTATAACCGCCTAATAGTGATGGATGGCACGTAAGTATCGAACGGGAAACCGCTACGGGTCTAATAAAATAAAAGATCAAATGGTTATTGATGTGCAAAACCCGAACTACATGTTATTATCGGTTCGATTTTAGGAAATAAGAGTCTGTCAAAAACAATTTTTTTGTGACAAGCTTTTATTGCTGTCAACTACACATCAAGGCGATCCTAAAGTGTTAAAACTGATTTTATTGCTAAACCCTTTGCCATCTTCTGGCCCCATCATCTGATCAGCTAAATGGTACCCAAATATTGCATTGTCACATAAGTATACCAAATTTTAGCTCATTCGGAAACCGGGAAACAGGTCCAATTTCACTTAGAAGATTGGCCCACACTAACTAACACAGCATATTATATAAATGCTTAAAGAAATCACCCCAACCAAGATAAGATAGAAGTTGTAAAACGGAACTTCTAAAGATTCTTGGTTGATGCGATAGTTCGATATCTAAGTTTGGAACTCATCAGCCCCATTCGATATACGCGGTTATCTCCTAAAAGTATCATAGCCTGAAGGAAAAGGGAAACCGATGCCTGCAAATAATATTTAACACCAACATTTTCCCGCTATTTCTTATACCCTTTAAAAGAACGCTGATCAACATCACTGGCTGTGAGTCGACAAATTTTCCGAATATAATTTATCCTGAGAGATACAAAACTAAATAGGTACTTGAAAAACGAATTACTACCGACACCAACATCGCTGGCAGCTACAATTTATTTGCATCCATTCCCGCACTATGTCCAAAGATTTGAGAAACTTTCATGAATTGAAGAATAAAATTGCTACAAACTTTCGTTTCTATATTCGTGTTAACAAGGAGAAATTCTGTCTTGAAAATTGTTAAAAGTTGCTAGCAACAGATTTTCACCCGAATATATTGAGCTAGTGTTTGAAATAATACATTTCTATAATATTATAAAGTTGTAAAAAACATTAAAGATATTTCAAAATATTGTAACTGACTATTTGGAAGTCATTGTGTGTGTAGTATAATCCTCGACACGTGTTTCACCTCTCTACGAGGCATCATCAGCAGGAGATTTTGACGGTCCGGCGTTACCCCGAGAAGTGATTTGTCCAAAACTGTCGGCCCTATTACGTGTCGAGGATTATTCTGTCTGGTGGTGGTTTGTTGTATTTGCATACGTATTTTTTTATGGAAACTGCAAGAGATATGTGTATGTGAGCATAATTTAATGTCACATCTAACCAAAATACTATTTCTCAGAAAAGTAATGGAACTATAATCTATTATATTAATATGGAATTCTGCAAATTAACGCCTGAATCTATCAATTATTCAGACATATATTACCTAAGCGTCGTGAAACCCAAGTGCTCTCGACATATTTCGAAAAAAGACGTTAGTTTGGTGTCTTCCTGGCTCTCATTCTTTGCGGACAGTGCGAGAAGGGCAGCGTCGGGGTCCACTCGTGTTTTATGACTAAGGTCCTCGAATTGGACCGAAACATGTCGTGCAGTATGAATGAATGAATGAATGAATCTTTTATTTGCAAGAATGTAGGTTATGTACACAGATGTTCTTAGATTCTTAGTCCCAATTACACTCTACCTATTTAAGGTATGCAAATATACAATATATGTATATATATATATATATATATATATATATATATATATATATGGATATATATATATAATTTCAATACAATGGAACTAATTCTAAATAAAAATTAATAGGCCATGTCACAATTAGAAAATAAATTTAAATACGTTGATTAATATACCAATCACAGGCTTACAATTACATTATATAAGATTTGAAATTTACAATTAAATTGAATTATTCTAATAAATTAATAATTTTGGTATTTGGTAGTATTGTTTTTGGCTTTTACGACGTGTGTAACTGCTAATGTAATCTAAATATACACTATAGCAGCAAAACCATGGTAAAACTTTAAATACCTCACAGGGTTATAGTTGACATTCTAAGTATCTAAGTAGTTGGCAGCGTCTAAAGATCAAGCTCGGATAACTTTGTCTTGCTACTACGAACGTTACAACTCATTGAACATTACACGCGTAACATTCTGTGCTAAGGATACAACTTTATCATAACTTTCCTCCGTGTTATCGTATCGTGTGTCGTGGTATCGTGAACACGTAAATATTTGATTTAACTTGCTGAATATATCTAAGATATGTAGTTGTTTTTGTAAACAGTTATATATATGTCGGCCATTATATGTTGTGTGTTTATATGATAAATGATGATGTTTGTCGTGAAAGCCAGTTGGAATGACTTTACTTAAATTGAGATTGAGTTATATATCTCAAGGTTTTAATTTAACTCAAAAGCACGCATATGAATAAATACATAGGTTTTGAGCAATGCGCAATCTTAGTAAATTCATTCCAACTGGCTTAAGAAAGAGCATTTTTGTTAATAACAAATTTTTCGTAGGAGAGACAAGACAAAACAAACAACTTCTAAGAAATCCACATTCAGAATGCGCGCAGTCAATTTTATTCAAAATTTAAATAGCGCGATTCTAAAATCGTATCGCAAAAAAATATCGGGGTGCGCGCTTGGCCTAAGCGCTACGATTCTACAGATTGACAGATGACACAGACTCACGTCAAACTAAACAACCCTTTTGTTTCGTCTGGGGCTAAATCCCCGACACACCTAGGAAAATGCCGATGATTTTCAAACGACTGAATACATTTTTTTGAATCTAGACTTAAGAGCACCATTGGTAAAGTCAACGACTAAACCAATAAAAATAAACAAATACTAAAAGGCACTCGCAACTTCCTTTGCGTAAAAAATCATAACCCTCTCTTTTGTCAGTGTTCATCATTTCCTGCCCTTAGCCCACTTAGGTAGGGTCGGCACAACATGTGTTCTTCTTCCATTCATCTCTATTATTCGTAATTTCAGCGCCTACTCCTTTCTTTCTCATGTCTTTTCTCACACAATCCATCCATCGCTTTTTTGATAAAAAAATCAAAACCCTCTCTTTTCAGTGTTGTCGAGTAAAAAGTATTTAATAAATATCTATGGTTGCCCAGCAACGTGTCGTACTAAAAATAGTTGAAATCCATTGAGCCGTTTCGGCGTGATGATGCTAAACGACACGTACAAACATAAAGATAGACCAATTAGAAATATTATTACATGAATATAATATAAATATCTGTTGCTTTAGTGAGACATTTTTAAAGGCCGAGGAAGTTAAAGTATTACAAATAGAAGGTTATAAAAATGTTGCTTCTTTTTGCCGAAAACAAAAAAAACGAGGATGCTAAACACGAAATCTGTTGCCGTGAACTGAAATGGGTAGCCGAAATGTCTATAGAAAATCACTGAATGTTGCGGTACCGTAATATGTGGACTAAATCACCTAATACTTTGCATATATATGTTATACATATATTGCACATAGAAATTTGCTTATTTGGACATTGTGACCTTTTTACAAAAAAAATGGACTGTAAAGAAAATGTAAGGCCACAATATAAATATGACTTATGTACCGTTCGGCCAGCTAGTTACATACTTAAAAAAACTACAGTCAGTATATATCAAATCCCAAGATGGTCATCAATTCAAAAGGAAACTAAGAGAATGGTTAATTTACAAATGTTTTTATAATCTTAATGAATATTTTATCTAGAAAATTGTTTTTAATGCAAATCATTAGCTGTACGTCCGAAATGGGCATACTGTTGACACTAAACCATATATGTAAGACCTTTTGTATACAGTTTTGACAATAAATACTTATCTTATCTTATAAAAAAAGCTGCGATCTCAGTGAACTTTAAATAATCAGTCTCACTTCCTTTTTATGGTTCCGTACCAAAAAGGTACAAAAGGAACCCTTGTGGTGCGACTCTGTCTGTCTGTCCGTCTGTCTGTCAGTCCGAATATTTAAGCGCCATATCTCAGAAACTACTTATGGTAACTATTTGAAATTTGGAATATTTATAAACATTGTGAGCCCACATGTATTGCACAGGAAATATTTATAAATATATATATATTTTTCAAAAAAACGACGAATAGAGGGGGGGGGGGGGGGGTCGGGGGTAAAAATTAAGTCTAGCTACTGAGTCAAATGGGGTATCATGTGAAAGAGCTTGGTCTGCACATTTTTGAACATTTTTTTTTTTTTTTATTGTGATTAGATTTTGTTTTATTAAGGAAAATGTGAAAAAAAAACACCATGTCCCCCTATCTCCGAAGTTTACCAATCGAAAATTTTGAATTTTTCACAATTTGTATTAATAAACATAAATATTGCACAAAAAATATAGCCATGTCTCTAACTACCTTTTCTTTTTATTTGCAAAAAACCTATTTAAACAACCTGGTTTCGTTAAGTTTGCACCTGATTTGTATCCAATGCTATAGATATTAGGTGCAAACTTAACTCAACCGATCCGGGTAATAAAGTTAGGGTAAGTAATAATTTGTACGGAACCCTCGGCGCTCGAGTCCGACTCGCACTTGGCCGGTTTTATTTTAAATATCTTCAATGTAACAACATTTCATTTTAACAACTTTATAGTAATAAAGACATAATGTACCTACGTAAAACATATAAAACCTCTCTTGTTTCGTCGAGGGTTAATAAGCACTAGGTATCTAATAAAAATTTGTAATTTCATCACATCAGCTATTCCCCTTTCAGACGGAGTATGTATTAATATTGCTTTTATTGTTTATCTTTACCACGGAATGCGAATAAACATAAATTATAACCCCTTTGATGTTCTTGCTTGCTTCGTTTCGGTAGATTTCAGCTTCTATTTTATTTACCTACTACGAAATTACGAGCGTTACTAGACTTTTATTATAATGCCGCTGTATTGACTTTTTGTATTACAAGCTTAGTTAGTATGAAAAGTAGTAATCACTATAAGAGAAAAAATCTAGTATTTTCGAGACTACGTTGACGACAGGTAAGTAAGTATAAGCTATATAAAATGCCTTTCAGATGAATATAAATTCAATTATATATTTTTTGTCATTTTCGTTTCTCGTGAACCGCCAGATATTTTTTGGTATGTGGATATAATTAGACGAACACGTTAAAGATATTGATAAAATTAAATTATAAATCCGAGTTAGAAATCTCAATAAACTTAAAAACACAAAATAAGTAAATGTTAAGTTTCAGTTGCTAAGACGGTTGTGGCCAAGATACACAAAAATAATATAATTCATATTTAAGAATTATATAATAAAGCAACTAGGCAACCTAGAACGAACAGTGCTTTAAAAAATGTATGTTACGTACCTAGGCTGTGATAGGTACTGACCCGTACGATGTTAAACGAAATCTATGCTGCTGGGTCGAACTCTAAACAATTATGACCCTCAAAGTAACAACTAACTGTCTGCCCATGCGGGCAAATAGAGAATGAACGACCCATTTTCAATGATACATCAGTGCAGATCGAAGGGATAGAACAATTAATTACAGCCGGAAAATTGCTACCTGACATCAATACCCTTCGTGTTTATAGGTACAACTAAACAGCAATTTGTGCTACGAAGAAGATCAACAATAGCGGCACCGTCCAACCGGTGGAAAATTAATTACGATTTCGTAACTCGAAACAAATGAATCACGACCAGTCCAGCCGTGCCGGCCTTCAGCTACGTATTAAAAGTTTAAAATGTATAACATCAGACGAAAATACTTAAACTCTCGACATTCCAGAGAGTTTAGTCATCGTAGTGAAATTTTAAATTAAATTTGTTTTCCAACCTTCCTTGTGAATCGAGAAAGCAAATGGCTTTGATAGGTAACATTCTTACGCAAATTTGTCTTATCTTGTCGAGGTGCAACGTGCCCCGGCATAACATTACCGGTCCTGACGGTTTATGGACTTCAATATCAGTCGCAGGTGGAACACCTGACAAAAGTAGTTCAGAATTTGTGATTCACCGCGATAATAGTATTAGAGAGAGTTCAGGATCATTTAATTGCAGTGAGGTTAATTAATAAAATACCCAGTTGATTTGGCTAGTTAAGCTTTAACAATTATTAAGTTCAATCATTTCTAAAACCTCGAGCACCACCAATTAAACGTATTCCGAATACAATTTCGGCTTTGAAAAACAAAGTAATTAACCTTTTAGAAGGTGACATTTTTAAGCGGAAATCCCGCGTGGGTTATTTATATATAGGTCAGAGTTAAGTTCGATTTTTAACCGACTCCCAAAAAAAGGGGATTCTCAATTCGGTAGTATTTTTTTAATGTTTATTACCTCAGAACCCCGTCGTGTATAAACTGATTTTGATTATTTATATTTCATATAAATTTAGTGAAGATATAATGATGGGATCCACGAAGAAACTCCTCAAATATTGTAGACATACATATTGCAATTATGGTATTTTAACATATTAAATACTAGCTTCTGCCCGTGACTTCGTCCGCCTTAAATTCGTTTATCGCGGTTAAGGGTATTTTTCGGGATAAAAAGTAGCCTATATCCTTCCCCGGGACTCAAACTATCTCCATACCAAATTTCATCCAAATCGGTTCAGCGATTTAAGCGTGAAGAGGTAACAGACAGACATACAGACAGGCAGACAGACACACCTACGCATTTATAATATTAGTATGGAGTATGGATTTGCATTCAGAATGTGTGAATTTGGTGAAGGCGACTGAAACTCCTCAACGATAAGTGATTTACGGGTAGTGACGAGATATATCTCGTTTAAAATAGCTAGGCTACTTAATAGACGCAAATTGAAATGAACCTGCAGAGAATGGCTCCATCGAATTGATTTGATGATGGAGCTGGAAGGCAGTCACCGGATCTCTTTATTACAATTATGTATCTTAACCGTGTTTGGGCTTTACTTTATGTTAAATCATGAGATTTAACATAAAGTAAATAATACAAAAAAAACTGCTGAATTTAGTCTCTTCAGTTTACTAACAAGTAACAGTTTTTCTACTCAATCTATACAGTATATACAATTGATATTATTTTGAAGTCGGAGTCATCGTGCCACAACTTACTAATATCGTAAATTTTCAACATTCTACACATACTTTAGATAGCCAAAAAAAGATTCATTATTTATTATATTACTGTGTAGATTGAGTAGAAAAACGGTTACTTGCAAGAGTTATAAGTGAATTGAAAAGACTAAATTATACAGTTTTTTTTTTCTTTTTAGTGTTTTCTTTTTGAAGTCAGATTTATTGTTTCATGTTAAACACATTTGTTTTCAAAAGCTATCTACCCTGACGGTGCCGCTGAAAAAATGACAAGCAAAATCATCATCATCATCATTTCAGACATACACACAACACACAACGCACACACTGCTGGATACAGGCCTTCTCAATAGATTTCCACATGGGTCGGATAGAGGCGACCCGCATCCAGCGAGTCCCGCAACCTTAACCAGGTCGTCCGACCCCCTTTCTGCCCCAACGGCCATCGGATCTTCGAACTGTTTGCCCTGCCGAGTGTCACTTCAGTTTGCTTTCCCCTTTTTGCCATTTACGAGCAAAATATATGTACAAGCTAAATATATCGTGCATATAAGGAAAATTCAATTCTAAAACTGTTTACGTGAGGGTACATTATCCATCCTGTACGTTTCTCAGAGAAGCGCTGAAAAATAAATATTTCATGCGATTAATAGTAGAAATACTCTTTATTGCACACCTCAGATACATAAAAATACAAAACATGACAGTAACAAATGAATAAGAAGAGGTCAACAACAGGCGGTTACTTGTTCATTCATTGACTTCAAATTCATATTTCCATCTCGCGATCGTATATTTCGAAAAAATATTATCCAGTTGAATAGACACAGACTTTTCATACAAACGTTCATTCCGTATTTTTATTCTTATCCTAGCGACTGCGCCATGCTGAAGAAAAGCTATCGAGACACGATACACGAGCTCACTCTTATTTCCAGCTCAAAATTCATACTTCCAGATTGTTTAAATCGGTTTTAAAAGACCTATCCCACCGCCGACGAGGAAAAGATTAGCTAAGTATTTTCTCGCTCAATCAAGGTAAGTAGAAATAGATGTTGATCCCATATCAGTCATACGAGATTCAAATAACATTAATAGTTGATAAATGACTCTTCACATAAGCGGCGATCAGCTATGTAGGTAACTAGTCAAGTCAATATACAACGTGTCTCTGACCCTTGGACAAACTTGAAATGAAATATGTGTGTTGATTAGGGCATTTCTAACCAATGTACAAAATGTAATACCAAACGGCATAGAGTTAACGGGTAAATGACTGATTTACGATTGAATACTTCGGAACAGCCTTTATGTACTTACATGTGCGTTTTGTGTCATATGCCATGTCACTAGTGTCACTTTAACCTTGTCGTCATTGCAAATGACCGTGATACAGTATGTTTACTAAGTATTAGTATAATCGTTGTGTTTTTTTCACCTGATTGAATAATATATAATAATTCCTGAGAAGTAACTCTACTCGGGATTTCGGTCTTTATCCAAAAGCCAAAGATACATTGTACATATAACTAGTCGCTTCACTTTGGCGGTGGGAAAGCTGCTTCAAGTTCAGTCGCAATATCACATATTTAGATTTTACACATTACAGACACAATAATCTTTATAATGTGTTTCAATGTCGGGTCTGTATATCCAAAGCCATCATAACATTAATGCGTCAATCCTCCCATTCTGACGTCAACAAGCATTCACGAAGGATCCCCAATTAATCTGAATGAGGAACGAGTGGCCCGCGATTTTATTATACAGAGCCGGTCTGGCAATGACACGGTAGTTTGATCTCGAGCCCTTTGCGGATAAGGGACAATAATATAAACATAGGAGTGTCGAAAATTGGTTCAGTGCTGGTAGGACGTTGACCTGTCGTGTAGACCGGATCAAAATTAGGTCTTCAGTTTGAGTTACATCATATTAAAGGCGACTAAAATACGTTATTGGGATATAAAGGGTTTCTGTAAGTTTTGGGCTTGGCATTCGATATGGTATTTCACATCTTAGAAGTTGGCGAAAACCATATCCCCTCTAGTGTGTTAATTTTGAGATTCAGGCATTCACATATGAGAGCACCGACGGCGGTCCTGGTGGAGTTTTTAACGGATTGAGACATTTCATAGCCTAGCTTTTCCCCCGAGAGCTGGGTACTGGTTCTTAGGTCAACTCCACAAAACAGAAAACGTTGACATGCAATACTTTTAGATTTTCAGTCTCGCTGCCCACATTTTAAATTAAATGTAACGTAACATGCTTTTCCAGGTACGTAAACATTTATTATTTTTCTCCCATAAAAGTAAATTGGAAAATGTTTTCATTTATTAAGTAGTACAGTACTACGGTATTTGGCAAGAAAACAGTTGGAAGTCTGGTATAAATGACGTCCGGTTTAGCTTAGCGGGAGTAACGCTGCCCGCGGAGCTGACGGTCCTGGGTTCAAATCCCAGTAAGGACGAATATTTATATATGTGTGATGAGCATAAGCATTTTTTTCTGAGTCTCGGATGAGTAAATATATTTGTATAATATATCGTCAAGTACCTACTTTATAGCCTTATTGAGATAACCATGGCACAGTTTAATAATATTCATACAGTTGCGCAACGAATGTAGTTGCGCAGAGCAACGGTGCGGTGTGTCGCGGAGAAGCGGGCGGCGACGTGGGCCGCCGACGCCAACTCGCCTAGTTGGCGTTCTTAAAGTTTTAGGGCAGGCGCGTACATGTTTTTCAGTGATATGAGCGGTGAATGATTTTATTTCATTACAATGGTGCGCATCTGTTCCGTGTACGGTTGTACATCGACCACATTAAATAAGGATTTAAGATTTAATAGATTTCCCCGTGATGCAAGTTAAGATTGTTTGTATTGTAATTACGTAGGTACCTAACTTCAACCTTAATAGGTTGAAACTAATATCGTCTAGTAAGTACTATTATATTGGAGTAGCTTGGCTCGAATGATATTGCGATGGCATAGAAACCAAATTTTTTGGTAGTTTGGATCGCGTTCCGGGTATAGCGCATTTTGTTTTCTTTTTTGTTAGTATACAAAGTTTTTATAGCAAGTTACGTATCTGTTCACAAATATTGATTTATTAATCAGTGGGTATGGAATTATTATACGAAACAGCATTTTAAGCGCGATTTCGGAACTTTAGTGTCGTTTATGTTCATATGGACTAAAGTTCCTTTATGCTTTAACTTTGTAGGTATCTACCCGCGTCAGCTGTAGTCATTGAACCTATACCAAGCGATATTTAGGTATTCATTAATGAAACACAGTGAACGAATATGAATGTTAATCTTTATGTTCTTGGCTCATTCTTGTCATTTCATGTAACACCTCATATCTGTATTTTATTTATGTGTGTGTTATGCCCGCAACATCATGCACTTAGTCGGGAAAAAGTATCCAATAACCATTGTGGATGCCCAGTCCAGCTACCCGTGTACATACTAAAAAAGTTGAAATCCGTGTAACGACCCACACATTTATGCTCAAATTATCTATACGCATGCGAATAAATTACATAGTTAAATTTAATACTTAATAGAAAACTTAAAATGTCTAAAAATAAAATCTCGCGTAAATATATGGCTATGCAACATCTGTAAATGCTAATTGTCACGTATTTGAAAATAAATCATTGCATAATAATGACGTTTATTTTAGCTTCCACATCGTGACAACCCTAGCACATCCGCGCGTGACCGCGTAAGTACTTACACGAGCAGCGGCGTCGCCCGACATCAAAGGTGTTTCACTACTGTAGGGAAATATTGTAATACTGTGACCATGGGCATGGGACAAGTTCGATCTGTGTAAAATTATCGCCTAATCTATACTATTATAAAGTTGTAAAAATGAAATGTCTGTACATTGAAGATATTTTAAAAAAAATGATTGTTATGGACTATTTGGAGGTCATTAAAACGAAAAATATTTTATTTTTATTTCATGTAAGTATGTTTGTATGTGTCGTTGTGGCTTCATCACGCAAAATCGGCTAAACGAGTTTCAACTATTTTTTGTACACGGGTAGCTGGGTATCTCCAGATGGTTATAGGATACTTTTTACCCGACTACGCTGAAGAAAAAATTAAGGGTAATCACTTTTTCACCTCTGCGAACGAAGTTCTAGAAAGAAGAATATAAAATATCGGCCAGTTCGAACAAAATATTGAAATGTTCAGTTTTCTCTCTTTCTGTGAGTCTATCTAAACTGATGTCTGTCTGTCTAACTATCGGTCTGCCTGTTAGGTAAGCCGCTTTAGTAGTAGCCTACAATTTTGCAATTCTTTAAAAAAAAACAGATAGTTTCTTTCCTTTCTGCTCTGTTCCAGGTTACCCACTTAAAATTTATAATAGCGACGGAAATCATCAGACCACGCATCGCGTCGTTTTCTGACCTTCCCCTGTCGTTAAAATGAAATTAAGCTTTCATGTGCCAAGCGGGACCAAGTGACAAAATGGGTTAATCAACCGCAAAATTACTTTATTGAACCTGACATTCATGATTTGTGCTTGTTTCAGAGATTTTTTCACAATCTAATATACTTTTAGCATTTGACGACGCGGTCATGCGAATCTCTTTTTTAAGTATTTTTAGAAAGTCTTCGTTATATTTTTACACACCTACTTAAGAATATATCTGTATACTCGTATTTAATAACATTATGAATATTATTCCCACTGACCGACCGTGTAACCGAGTTTTCACCTGCGAGCGGTAAAAGAGAGGCGTGGGGGCGTGGCGGTAAAGGGATGTATAAGGTAGCGAGTGTAGAACGTTCTACATCAAGCTCATTTAAACGGTCTTCTTAATATCAATAATACAAGTTTACTAAGCAATTTTATCGTCATCATCAGCCAAAACACGTCCACTGCTGGTCATAGGCCTTGCCCAAAGAACACCACTGACCGGTTGTGCGCCGCCCGCGTCGAGCGGACTCCAGCGACCTTCTTTATGTGTCTGTTTTCGTAAGTTCAAGTCCCAGCGGCAGTTCTTTCTACGAGCAATGTGCTCATACTACTCATTGCTACTTAAGTTTTGCTTTTTTTCGAGTTACCCTGATTCTTCTAAGGATCTCTTCATTTATAATCGACGTCCATTGGACAAAGGCCTCCTACAACATTTTCCACAAAAGCCGATCCGCTCCTATCAATCGACATCCCTCGACCCTCCAAAATGTAATGTGTGAAATAGTCCCTGTATTTTTTTATATTTGCAAATTTTCTTTACCATTTATCACTTCATTTTCGTGTGACAATGACGAACGACATTCATAGATTCACAGATGTAAGCTGTCCCATCGGTTGCCGCTGTCACGACAAGTTGACAAGAGGACTGAAATTCTAATCACGCGTTGTTTTATTCATCGCCAAGTTTTCACATTTCTTCGTTTGAAATGAGACATGCGAGTCTATTTTAGGCTCAAATGTTTATTTTCTTAGAAACAATTTGTCTGATTTAAAAAAGTTAAGAATTCCATTCATATGAGAATGTTTAATAACATCAAATAATGCGATACACATAACCGTTTGTCAAAAAATACGAACTCGCGCACCGATGTTTCCGCGCCACGGCTACAGGGTAAACTTATTCTACGGACAAATTAGACAGACAGACGAGTAGAAAGCGCAGCCTTACTACTAACTGGACCTTATGGTCCAGTTGACACATTTTGGGAATGGAGTTCAAAGAATAAGTTCACCCTATAGCCAGACTGTAGTCAGACTCTAGGGAATCAATAGTGTGTAAGACTTAGAATAGATGACGTGGTATGAATTTTCTTTTAATACAAACTATGGCGTCACAGTGTAACACGTTGAAATTACTTCGTTTTACCTGGTTTTGCTAAATTTTAAAATATTCAAATGGGAAAAGTAACTATAACTTGATTGTTTCGTGTATATTTATAGAAGTTTATTAATTGTTAGGTTAGTTAACCATGAATTAACATTAACAATTGGAATATTGATGAATGAAAATTATGTAATAAGGAAGACTTATAGGGTGCGTCGGGGTAATATAGAAGTAGGGAGAAGTTGGAATGATGAACTTTATTTCAACGACTTTAAGAGTATTTTCGGTAAAGTTTTAGTCATTCCCATACTTTCTTCTTAACCCAACGCACCTTGCATCAAAGAAACGTTTCCAGAACAGCAAAACAAACTCTCTTAACTGAATGCTAAGAAAGAGGTACCTAAATAGTTATATATACTGTGTAATAAATAAACAGCTCTTTGTCTGTGGTGTTAAGACGGAGATAAACTTTTAGTCCAAACAAGAACGTTTTAGTTGAAAATACCACACAAAGACATTAGCATAGTCGTAAAAGTCACAGTAAAAGATGAAAGTCACTCAGAAAATAGCTATCTCTGGTAATTAACCAATGTATTTTCAAGGTTGGTTGGTAAATAAATTGAGGTTGTCTACATTATTATGCTAGTGCTTTTCCAAATACAAGTCAGTCACGGTTATTAAAAACTTTACGGAGGAAAATGTATCCTAAATAAATGTATTAAAGTTACTATCGTCATCTCATGAGTAAATACACTATACGATTGGTGCGGATAGAACTACGTTTATATTTTTAATGTTGAAGTCATACATTTAATAAAAAATACTAATAAATGCAGATTCTGGTAGATGAGTAGGTATCTAAATGGTAAGATACTGTGACAACTGATAATTAACGGATTCTAATAAATTTCTAAAAACCCTTCATCCTCGGCAAAAAAACCCTCGAACGTGAACTTCTTATCAAAGTCCTATCCCAGGCATTTCCATAACATGCAGTCTTGCTTTACCAACATCCAACGCCTAAATGTGTACCTAAGCCTAAATCAGCTCACTGTCACTTAAGTCTAGCAACTTTTTCTGAACCATAAGTTGCCTGATGTAGTAAGATAATATAATATTTAATACAAAATCAAGTTTGAGGCTTAATGTTTTTGCATAATATTAATAACCTAAACTATAGCTATAAAAATAATAAGCATTTTGAAAACAAACCTGACATAGGCATGCCATCGCACATACTCGACCGATGACAGGACCGGGGCGTGACTTCCAGCTTCATGCAGAGTAGGCCTGCTAACGCCTGCGAAAAAAGTGCATTTAATGAGATTTCGAAAAGCCAAGTTGCTGGATACGTAAAGAAGACTTCATGAAAGAGAGACAACATGAATTTTGTGTACGTAACAGAGATTCTAATCATCTTAAATTTAATCATCTTAACCCGCGGCAGTAGCGCGCATTCATGTAGCAGTAGATGATGAGGTTGTAGCAAGAGTGACTGCCTATGGGCAGCCAGTGGCTTGCAAACGCCACGTATGGGTTGCCCGGCCTCGTGCTCCACTCCAAGTCTCGTGTGTCGTATACAATACCTGTCTAAACTAACCTACGGCGGCGGTAGCGCGCATTCATATAACAGTAGACAATGGGATTGTAGTAGGAGTGGCTCATAGCCAGCCAGTGGCACGCGAACCGCACGTACGGCATGCCCGGCCACGTACTTCACTTCGCGTCTCTTGTGCCTTATACAATACCTGTCTAAACCCGCGGCGGTAGCGCGCGTTCATGTAGCAGTAGATGATGGGGTTGTAGCAGGAGTGGCTCATGGCCAGCCAGTGGCTCGCGAACCACACGTACGGCATGCCCGGCCACGCACTCCACTCCGCGTCGCTCTCGTGAGCCGTATATAATACCTGCATCACAACGAGGACCCAATGTACAACTACAAAGTACCTACTTAGATTTTTTTATACAGAGAGGGGGCATGTCCAGATTTCTGTTAATGTGAGGTACTAGCAACCCGCCCCGCTTCGCATGGGCAGCAGCGAGCATATTCGCTTATTGTTTTCTTTAGACATAATGGTGTAACAGCCTAAGCGAAAAGTGCATTGTCACGATACGAGTATATCAACGCGCTTGAACATTCTCATCGTTGTAATTCTTAAAGTATTTGTCAAAATAACATAATACAAAGCTCAAACTTTACTCTCGCCCTCCCTATTACCTTTTCACAAAACCATGTTGTGTTGCCTCTTTTCCTTATCGGCGCTAAAGCAACCATGAGTTGTGACGGCCTTCTTTAATTTGTACGAGTACCTCTGGACTTTCAGCTGACGAACTTCATAAAGTAATAACAACATGTGGGTCGTTATTCAAGTGTTTCAACCGCCCTACGTTTGCGGACACACTTTTGTAGAAGTGTCTGTACATTTCGTGTTTTTTCGCAATAAGATGGTGGTGATTAGAAAATTCTAAGCCATAGTTTGCAATTCCATTAAAATCTATAGGAATATCGTCAAAAAGGTGTCTATGACAGTACAGTACATACAAAATAGCTATAGAGAGTGATCCTCCTACATAGTAGCGCTTGGTAATGTTTGAACTTATCTAGGACTTACAATGAACATGTTTAGTGGCAACCAGCAAATTGTAAATACAGCTACTACCATCACCATCATCTTGATCATCTGTAAATAAAAAACTGTATTATTTTTTTAAATTGTCTTGCACACTACTGCAAATTCATGCTTTTTTTAGTTGCAACCGTCAGCCTTAATTCGTAGGAATAGAGGTGACAAATAGGGTATCAATTACTGGGATTAAGATGTCGAGCATTGTAACGTTTACCTTAGTCTGTTTTTTGTATTGAAAATAACAAATGCAGTATAGTTGAACTATGAGAAAAAAATTGTAACTTTTCATGAATGGTAAAATGAGTGTCGAATATAATTTATCTGGGCTGTTTAATTGGTAGAAAGACTCGAAGTGGTCAATTGTGCTGAAGCTTACGCTTGGAGCGCTGAAAACGCGTGTCACGCTCGCTCTGCTCCTTGCTTGGTGGGTGGCCGATCCACCCGATGTGCACACGACGCGCGCTCAGCGACGGCGCAAACTGGAACGCCAGCAGAGTGCACGTGTACTGCGAACTAACAATTCTGACCTTCCGCTTGGAGCGCTGCATGCGCGTGTCGCGCGCGCTCTGCGCCTCGCCGGGCGGGCGGCCGCCCCACACGGCGTGTGCGATGCGCGCGTATGTGCACACGAGAGCGCACAGCGGCAGCGCGAACTGGAGCGCCAGCAGAGCGCAAGTGTACTGCGAACTCTGCTCCACCCGTTCCCACTGTTCGAGGCAAATATCTCTGTGAAAATTACATAATATTATTCCTATACAACAATCTCTAAGTTAAAGATACATGTTTTCAGTTTCATGAACACATACATACGTGGGTTACTCACGCTTGACAAAACTGATACCACTCCGTTGGCCTCTGGAGCGTCGATACAATAGGGATGGGAGCGGCGGTTGCAAGCGCCCCACCCCATACAGCAGCCACCACAAGCTTAGCTGCCGCCTTGCCCAGGCGGGGGCGTAGCGGCCTCATGATAGCCATGTAGCGGTCGATGGAAATCGCGAGCAGCGTGTAGGCGGAGACGAGCACTGATACGGCCTGAGAGTAGTTGACCACCTTGCACATGACAGCGCCGAAAGGCCAGTAGCGCAGCACCAGCATCGACACGAACGAAAACGGAACGCAGAACAGCGTCATCAGGATATCTCCCACCGCTAGGTTCACTATGAAGTAGTTCGTCACCGTCTTCATGCGCGGAGACGTTTGCACTACGAAACACACTAGCCCGTTGCCCACGAGGGCCACCACAAACACTGTGCAGTACATAAAGTAAACACACGCTTGGAACAACGGGGTAGTCAGAAACTCCCCTGTAGAACCACTTGTTGAGCACCAATTCCCGTAGTCCGGCCATGTCTCATTCGTATGCACTGTAGAATTATGCAGATTCTCTTCGAGTGAAACATTTTTCACGAATCCGTTGTGTCGTCGCGTTTCATAAATATCAAACTCATATTCTGTATGGTTGATGTCATACATTATGCGGGTTGTTTACATCCTTGTGGATCTCTGAAACCTGAAAATAAGGACATAACATTAAAATATAACATAATTTACCGTGTATGTCTAGGAGCGAGGTATAAAACTGCCGTATGGGACAAATCGTCTGAACCCACTTTAATAATGAATACGTACATAGTAATAAATAGTATAGTAAACAATGTATGACGTTGTAAACTAACATTTATTTTATTTTGAGTGAGGCTAGGTTAGAAAGTTATAGTTTCTACATTACTCCGCGCAGCACGATTTTCTTGTCACATTAATATTTTAAATTAAATTATAACATTAAGTATTATTTTGAATTAATCTAACATTAGACGGTAAGCAGATATTATTTCAAAACCTGTGGCCTAGCAACGGATCAACAACAAAATTTATTATGCTCTCTAACATTTCGTAAAATAAAATAAATTAATTTATATTTTCGCTCTTGCGAGCATCCCTAAAACAACCGAAGGGTACCGACAACCCGTACGCATCCTTTTTAGCCCACGGAGACGGCACCGCGGACCTGCGTGCTACGCCGCAGTCCCCCGGACAACGTGACAGATGTCAAAGAAAGACTTCAGTACAATATTTACAAACAAAATATATTAAAGGATGGGCGACGATGCAGGATAACAGTTTTGCGAAACAAAATAAGTGTCTTTGGTGGACTATTTAATTAAAGTTATACATCACGGCTAGTCAAGAACGTTTTGAAGTGATAGTGCAGTGCTATTATTAGAGTATGCGTATTAGAGACAGTTGATATTCAACGTGTACTTCGAGAATCACGCCGCCGCTCCGGCGTGGCCTGAACGTGTGCGCTGCTGCACTAGAAATGTCCTCGGTTTATATTCGTGGAAATTCAGCGATCTTATCAAGCTATCAGTGCATTGTGTGCCACACGTGTTTTTTTATTATTATTTTTTATGTTTTATCTATTTACTGAGTTTCCAGTTTTTTAATGTCTACGCAGCCCTGCCAAGCTTCGGTGGACCTATTGACTTGCCCCCTCTGTGGCGACAATAAACAATATAAGGGGCAGCGGGGGCTCGCAATCCATACCGCCCGCCGTCATGGCACTCGTATGGTTGTCGATCCCCCGCTGCTCAGCGCCACACAACCTGCACCAACGTTTTCCGGCGTAGACTCCACAGGGGTATCGGTTAATAGCTCCATTGAATTTGCAGAGAGGTTGGGCCTATGGAAGCCAGCCAGAGACTGACCAAGATATTCACGCCGCGACAGCTGGGCGTCGGAGTGAAAGGTGGTTGTGAGGCAGCGGTACACGCTGCACGCTCTTTTCTGAGTCGCCAAGACTATGAAGTATTTATAAAATTGGATGTCAAAAATGCATTTAATTCGGTAGATCGCGGTGCCCTCCTAGCAGAAGCCAGAAAAGAACTGCCAGAGCTTTATAAGTATCTCTGGCAATGCTATGGAGCACCCACAAAATTACTTTTCGCCGACAACACTAACCCTTCAAGTGTGGGATGTCAACAGGGCGACCCGCTTGGTCCTGCTTTATTTAGTTTGGCTATCCATCCGGTGATTTCTAATCTAAGTTCAAAATTTAATATGTGGTACCTAGACGACGGTTCCCTGTGTGGAGACGCCGCCACCGTTCTACAGGATTTACAATTAATTATGGATACATTTTTGGAAATCGGTCTCTGCCTAAATTCTACAAAATGCGAAATCTACGTACCTAATCACCTGTCATTGGAAAAAAGAATTGAAATTCTTACAAATATTAACGCAGTCCTACCAAATATTTCGGTCCTATCAAATTCTTCCCTTACACTTTTAGGCTCACCAATATTTGATGAAGCGATAAAACCCATTATAAATTGCAAACTTAACCTTTTTAATTGCACATCAAACCTTTTATTCGAAATCAATCCGCATATGGCACTTTTTATTATCCGGTTTTTTTTATTTACGCCAAAATTCACACATCTACTCCGCAGTTGCCCGGTATGGAAATTTCCTTATATTTTATCGGCCATAGATGACTCCCTCCGTTCAACGATTTCCAAAATTTTGAATCTTAATTTCAATGACAGGACCTGGACTCAAGCGGTTCTCCCAATAAGGTTTGGGGGCCTGGGCGTTCGCTCCTCGACCAGTGTGGCACTTCCGGAAGTTCCTGTCCTCCGCCTACAGCTCGCTGTCTTTGGTCGGTATTATTTTAAACCTACCACAGATATCCGACGCAGAGCTAGCGAGCCTGGTGGAGGCAGGGAGTGCCTGGTGTGACTCCTGTCCCGGGGCCGACATTCCGGTCTCCAAATCATGCCAGAGGGCCTGGGACGTCCCTCACCTCCAGGCAACCCACACAGCCCTCATTGAAAATAGTCTAGAAGACTCGGAGCGTGCCCGTATTTTGGCGGTATCTGCGGCTGAATCAGGACACTGGTTGCGTGCTCTGCCCTCCCACAATGTGGGAACAGTTCTCGATCCAGGCTGTCTGCGAATAGCAGTTTGCCTAAGGCTTGGATCGAGAATATGCGTCCCCCATACGTGTTGCTGTGGCAAGAGCGTAGACCAGCTGGGCCGACACGGCCTCTCATGCCTCAGAAGCGCCGGCCGTCTATATCGCCACGGTGCCATAAATGACTTGGTCCGCCGTGCGCTTGCCACCGCCTCTGTGCCTGCTATATTACCTTTGGGTATAGCTAGAGACGATGGCAGGCGTCCGGACGGAGCCACATTGGTGCCATGGAAACTGGGCAGAGCCTTGGTGTGGGACGCAACTTGCGTTGATACGTTCGCTGCGTCCCACATTCGGGCAACTCGACTACAAGCCGGCGCAGCGGCCGACCAGGCTCAAATACTCAAGCGCCGCAAATACTCATCCTTATCAAAAGACTACGTGTTTGCGGCGCTTGCGGTTGAAACTTTGGGACCCTGGTCGGCCGACATGAAGGCATTCATGAAGGCCCTGTCGGCACGGTTGGTCCACATCTCGGAGGAACCCAGAGCTGGCGCGTACCTCTCACAGAGAATCGCTCTCGCGATCCAGAGAGGTAACGCCGCCAGCGTAATGGGGTCCATGCCGCAGGCCGACCTTCTAGACGGGGTTTTCTTTTTATAGTAATTGTATATATTGTATATATCGTTTTATGTTTTTATTTTAGCTTTAGTATTGTTTTATTTCTAAGTATATTTAGTAAAATAAATAATTGTTGTATTGTATTGTTAAAGTGATAGGTAAATTTAATCAGAAATATAAGGACGTTTTGGTTTCAAAGCACACTTACTAAACAAAAACATATTAATTACATACTTAGATCAAACGACTAAGTATTATGAACAATAATAGTAATGTTTAGTTTAGTTTATGATCCTGTGATGTTATTGTTTAAAAGAAATTTTATTATAAGGCTTCTATTGTACAAAGAAGGGCTTTAAAAAACAATTATCAAAGTCAAATTGTTGTCTCTTACTGCACTTCTTGAATCATGAATGAAGGAATGAATGAATGATTTATTTATTTACATAAAATATGGTACAGTACACGCCGATGGTGCGACGTGTAAATATGCACGACAGTCAATATTACAATTATACAAACTATAAACATATTGAAATAAAACAATTTAACGGATTATATCGCGTATATTATCTCATTTTAGTTCCCGACGTTTCAGTCCTCCCGTGACCATGGAAAGCTGGAAAGCTTCCGAAACGTCGGGAACTAAAATGAGATAATATACGCGATATAATCCGTTAAATTGTTTTATTTCAATGAGTAATAATCGCGGAAACAGAAGAAAATATTATATAAACATATTATTAATTAAAAAAAATATCTAAAGCAATCTGCAATTACAATGCCGAATTCAATGCTACATATAATAAAAAATAAAAATTAGTCAGTCAGGTTTACAATTGATTATTACCATGTCAATAAACTATAAAATATATCATGTCCAATTTAAAAATTAAGCAACCAGCTAATCCATACTATCAATACTAATCAATACTATACGACTATGATTTGATTTGATTTGATAAACCTCTGAACCGATTTGGATGAAATTTGGTATGGCGATAGTTTGAGTCCCGGGGAAGGACATAGGCTACCTTTTATCCCGAAAAAATACCCTTATCCGCGATAAACGAATTTAAGGCAGAATCAAATTAAATACTACAATTTTAACAGTAAATTACTATGTCTTGCTTATTTGTTACATTCTAATGTAAGGTACTCTTTCACGGAATAAAAACAATTGTCCATTAAATAATTATTAAGTTTTGTCTTAAGACTAAAGAGATTACATGATTTAATATGGTCGGGTAGCTTGTTATAAATTAATATTGCTGAATAATAAGCATTTTTTTTATATGTCGATAAGGACGCCTTTGGGACATGCAGATTATGTGCGCTCCTCGTACGTGCATTAAACATCTCTAATTTTGTTTTAAAAATGTCTGGGTGTTGTCTTACAAAAGTACAAGCGTCCATTATGTATCGGCAAGGAAGAGGTTAAATACGCAGTTTCTTAAATAATGGCTTGCATGAGTCTCTATAACCGACACCGCATAAGGTTCGTATGCACTTCTTTTGAGCCTTGAAAGCTCGATCGACGTCTATAGAGTTACCCCAGAGCAGAAGACCACATCGTAGAATTGAGAATACGTAGGCGTGGTAAGTACTCAGTGCAGCTTGGTCAGATGCTATACTTGTTTTGTTCTTCTAAGGGCATATATAAATTTGTTGATTTTTGAACATACATTGTCCAACATGATCTTTCCAATTACAATATTTATTTATTTATTTATGAGCTCGAATCGAAGCAGACCTGCCAGCGTTATAGCTATGCCGTGTCTTTTTCCATAGTAATGGACCTTTTTACGCCTGCTTGAATCGGTAACCCAAATTGTTAGAGAAAAAATCAAATAATTTCTTATTCTCATATATGTTCCCAAGTCTCCTTATATTTGAAATTTGTTGGGATATTTTCGTGCATTATTTAACTATTGTAACAGTAGTATTTATAGGTATTGAATTTTTATCCTATAAATGAGAAAATCTAAAAACCTGCTCCGTCTAGACGAAAACTTATGCATCGGGGCTAGTATGGTGATTTTTCATTTTATGTAAATAAGCATTCACTTTGCGCATCACAATGTAATAAAAGTGCGTTCGAACAAGGCATATTGATCCTTTTCAAAGTAAAGCTGTATATTTCTCTTTTTTGTGGGCAATGAACACGTCCGATGTGAGTGTTTTATAATCGTATACAGCATAATGCCTGAATAAAATGTGCGTAGCGGCGCGAGGCGAAAGCTGGCAGTAAACAATCTAGCTGTACCCGTAATTCTGCCATTGTTTACATATCTCGCAAACACAGCGAACGCATGACATTTGTTTACACTTGTTTACGCTTGTTTACGCCGTATGTCGCGTCTTAGTTTATAACGATACGTCTCATTTATTTGCTATGCTATAAGTTAAATTTATTTGGTTACGATATTTGATGTTTCTGCCATAATTTTGAACATGTTGCAAACTAATTACGAAGTGTGTGTCGAAGGAGGAGACCCTAATTTACAATATTAAGCGCAGCATCATTAAATTGGATTAATTTAATAGATTTCGTAATTTCGTTGGCTTAGAGAGTTTGTGATATTATACTTAAGGAGACATCTTTAGCTATCGTCAAACTATTTTGGAGCATTTATAGTTCCTAGATTTTGAGATCTATGAATTTATAAAAAACTAGCGGCCGCCCGCAACTTCGTCCGCCATAGACTCGTTTATCGCGGATAAAAGGTATTTTTCCGGGATTAAAAGTGGCTTATGTCTTTCCTCAAAACTCGATATTTTACTAATTTAAATGTGAAGCATATTACTAAGATTTCAAATTCCTAACGTAAAAAAATATTTACTGTCCATACTAATTTTCAAACCCTTTTTCGTCCCTAAAAAGGATGAAATTTGACATATATTAAAGCATACGTCCTATTCTGATATACACCGTGACCGTTAATAACCCGAAAGATTTAAACCACATATTTTTGACGACTGTACGAGTAAATAATGTTATATCAACATGGGTCTAATTATGTGTCTTAATTAAATTACTATTTCAGTAAGAATTAAATCTTATTAATTGCCCGCTTCTTTGTGAACAAGCCTTTAGGTGGGAATCTCGAGTTGAAGAACAGAGAGCGAGCATGACACTTCACGAATCGCTCCGAAATCATACGACGAAAGGCGAATGGCGTGACTTGTATTCCATGAATGACAAGAAGTGTCAAGTTATGTCTAGCACGATGTTTGTGTTGAAAATATTTTTATTTATTGGCACCATAAAATACCACAAATACTTATACATCCAAACTATATTAGGTGCTACAACATTAAAGTGCTCTTACATTATTATTGAAACTTTGTGTCTTAGGTATCTTTTTTTTGACTAACAATCACAACCATAAATTGTTAGGCATGATAATATTCGAAGGAAATCATACTTCTTATTTTATTACATCATACTTACCTCTTACCTCATACAGGAAAGGGACTTTGTTGTAACAGCGATCATGCTAACCTGTACCTACAGTAAAATAAACAACAACATGAAACAGTTACGCATTTTTATTAAGAGTAATTTAATGAATTAGATTTTCGAAATGTGTACCGCCGTTTTCAGCACAAATATTCAATCTTGAACGGATTTCATGATTCAAGTTAACATAAGTGTTCTTGATTTCTTCTGAAACAGTTTGAATTCTTATTAACAACTCTTCTCTGGAGTTCACAGGTGTTGAGTAAACCTTATCTTTCAGAGTTCCCCATAGAAAGAAATCTAGCGGAGTTAAATCCGGTGACCGGGCAGGCCATGCTAAAACTTCGCTCCCACGGCCGATCCATCTCTCGGGGTATTGTTGGTTCAGTCAATTACGAACATCCAAGCCGAAGTGGGCCGGGCATCCGTCGTGCTGGAACCACATAGTTCGTCGAGTTTCCAAATCGACATCTTCTAGCAGGTCGTTTAATTCATTATTTAGAAATAATAAATAGTTGTGAGAATTCAGTCTATTTGGAAATATGACGGGACCAATTATTTTATTCCCAATAATGCCAGCCCACAAGTTTACGGAAAATTTGTGCTGGTATGAATTTTCCCTTTTCGCATGGGGATTTTCTTCTAACCACATATGCTGATTATGGGAATTAAAAACTCGCTGTCTCGTGCACAACGATTCATCTGTCCATAATATCTTATTTAGAAATCCAGGATCTTCCACTAATTTCTGATTCATCTTTTGGCAAAAGGCAACTCTAGCTAGCCCGTCATTATTAATTAATCCGTGTACTTTCCTGTAGTGAAAAGGATGCAGGCCGTACCTTTTCCATAGCCTTAATACGAGCTTATAGTTAACATTGACCATTCTTGCTACAGCTCTTGATGACAAAGTTGGGTCTTCTGTTATGATGTTCATTATTCTGTTCTCTGCTTGTTCATCTAGATTTATAGCCCTTTCTCTGTGAACTTTTCCAAGCCCTTTTTCGCGAAACTGTCGATGGACATCCGCAAAAGTCGAATGGTGAGGTATACGACGGTTTGGGTATCGTCTTCGGTATTCGGCAACTGCCTAGAGCGAGTTCCCATCACAAAATCCGTACACAAAGTGAATATCTGCTAAATGAGCCGAAGGATAATGCGGCATAGTGAATATTATTTATTACAATAAAATGTTCAATGTTATTTTATCTTGCGTGACAATTAGTTATCATTTGTAATGTGTCATTTTAGTGACAATCAAATTCAAACTAGCCAGTTATAAGAAGAACCACTCTCGTGACTTAGAACAGAACAAACCTAATTATCTCTATTCTCAGTGATAACAAAAAGCTACTTGAGATTGAAGTGTGTAAGATAAGATATTATAATTATTCGGATTAATACACCTCCTTTTCTCTCCTGATGAAAATATTTTCGGTAGTAAAAACTTTTTGTAGATAGATACCAAACTTCTTTATGAAACTGGCTAACAACCATACAGTTAGTGCATCTACGTATAAAAGAAGTAGGTGGCTACGTCATGCTCACGCCCTTAAGGTGTGTTACACTGGAGATTTTATAACTTTTCATTTGTTGTAAATAATTAATATCTCCTTAATTATGAGTTTTTGGACTATATGTTACATAACTTCATATACTCTAATTAGGCTCTAGTATCGTTAGCTTAAATCTTTCGGGTTATTAACGGTCACGGTGTATAAGGTACATAATTAGAATGTTTCCTAAAAATTCGTCTAGTTGTTTTTGAGATTAAGTGGAATATACAAAAATGTTTCACATTTATAATATCGTAAGGATAAGGATAATTAAAGTCTTAAAAATTAAGCGCTATTATCGCTAATGTAGTCCACATTGAAAAAAAATGAAAAATAAATTATTTGTTTTCTTAGTAGGTACTAATTTTAAAGTGCGCTGGTGACTCCTTTTTAAGTAAATGTATACCTGTGTTAAGGGGTACCGCTCTTCCACATACAGGTATCGAGTAGTACAGCTGTGTTAAGTAAAGAGGTAAGGCGATATAATTAATTACAAATAGATATATGCTATAAGTCTAAATAACTCTCTAGTCTAGACCCTCCGCGCACAGGTATGTGTGTACCTTTATATACACACATACATATGCGTAGAGGCGCACATGTACATACATATGTACATTTATGTACATGCATAAGGACGCGCATATTACAAAAAGGAAGGTAACAAGACGGTTTAAGAACGATTCCTAGAACTTATTTTAACTAGATGGAAAGCGTGTGTGTGTGTATGTTTAAATTTACTGCATTCGATGCTTAAAGTTTTTTGTTGGGTTACTCGTTCCCACCTTGTATAATTATCGAACCTGTTCACAAACTTTCACGAGAATCGATTAAGAAATATTGCCTGGGGCCCGTTTTTTTAAAAGCTTGTAACTTGTTTTACAAACAGCAGTCTTTTTGTAATTCATACTATTGAATAAATGTAACAAGTTAGAGGAGAACAGACGGACGTCCGCCGGACATATGAAAGCATTTACCCAAGCTGAAACGGAGACGAGACGCTAAATATCTTCTCATTTATTAATTTTATTCCAAAAGAAAAACTTATTGTACAAGAAGCGAATTTAATGCCATAGGGCAAAGCATCTACCATGAGGCAAAGCAGGTGGGCGGTACAACTAATTTACAGGATTAATTTATAAAGATAAATACTTAGATACATACGTATTCATATAATATACCTTTACTACTATAAAGTTGTAAAAAAATTATGTCTGTACATTGAAGATATTAAAAAAAACTATTGTGAGGGACTATTTGGAGATTACTGAAGTGAAAAAATATATTTTTTGTATGTTTGTATGTGTCGTTGCGGCTTCATGACGCCAAATCAGCTAAACGGATTTCAACTATTTTTCGTACACGGGTAGCTGGGTATCTTTAGATGATTATAGGACACTTTTTACCCAACTACGCTGAAGAAAAAAGAGGGGTTATGACTTTTTCTCCTCCGCGAGCGAAATTGCGGGTGCCTTCTATTATATAAATAAATTCCGATGAAACAAGCTTATCAAAAAAGCTAAGCTCATTCTAAAAATATCTCCCACTGTCAAAACGAATCTCACACACACAAGTTTAAATCCATCTAGCCAGTTAGGCTGCAGCAAATATACATACATACATAATATACATGCACTCAAAAAAAAACACCAGAAGGAGTTCTGACGCAGTTGGGTAAAAAAACCTTACTGCATTAAAAGTTAAATAAAAACATTTTTGAAATTATGAAGTACTAAGTAATGACATTAATCATTATTCGCTTGGCCTTACAAGTTTTTCTCTTCCATACTCTTTATGAACAGCAAGTTAAAAAACAACAACTTATTTATTTCCTAAAATAGCATAGACCTACACGAATTAGTACGTAATATTCAGTTCCGTACTTTCTTTTCCGATCTATCAAAGGCGAAGTTGGACACAATACACGTTACCTCACTCATAATTCCATGACATTTCGTGGAGACATATTTCCGTACACTACGCAAAACATTCAAAAGCTGTTAGGTATTACCAAGTTATAGCTTAGTAGTATTAGTAGTTACAAAAAAGACTCAAAGTCAATTTCCAAAATCAAATCGTCAAAATTGCCATTACGCCTTTATCTGTTAAACCATAAGTCCAAAAAATTGCTAAGGTAACGCTTAGTAAATACTTTCAATGAAAATTATTGTTAATATATAATATAATAATACCAGTTTTGAGTTATTGCCAAAAAAACTGCGCTTCTCAACACATTGTTGTGAAGATACGCTCTTTTGCTGGTGCATTTTTTCACGACGTATTTTTCTTCATCTGTACTGCATTTTTTTGGTGGCGGTCCGCAGGTTCCGCAGCCGCCATTAACGCCAAAAATACTTTTTTGGCGTTAATGGCGGCTGCGGAACCCTACACTGAACATTGTTACACATGCTCTTGGCCGGGTTTTGTGTATCAAATTTGTAGTCGACTCGATATCACATCAAGAACATAAACTCAAAGAAAATGTTAATTCTGAACTTTTATGAAACAAGAATAACAGAATACCAACTTACAAAGCCGCTTATGCCTTATTAACTTTAACGAAGTCTCTTCAAAATTTGTCTCAAGACTAAAGTGTCATCTTTATTAGGTCTTCATCCTGCACCCTTATTTTTGCAAGCGTTTGTTTTTGTATCCCTCCGGAACTTCACATTTTTCCATAATAAATGGCCGGCCGATGAACTTCATTGAAAAAATCACGACTGTGCATTTGAGTAATGTTTTGTTAGTAATAGATTTCTTAAACTAAAGTTACAATATGATAACACTTTTTGTTAATAGAAAAACTAAATAGAAACAGAAGGAGATTATGGTCGAAATTTCAGGCCACGTACGTAAAGTTGCGGTATCTCAGTTGGTCAGAGCACTTCTGCATTAAAGAAGAGTTCGCAGATTCAAATCATGCTTAGTAGGTCGCATTGATTTCTTTCTTTTACAACCGAACTCTGTGTTATGTTATAATATCTATTTAAATAGAAACACAGAGCAGACAAGTTGATTCGATTTGATTCCTTTTTTTATTGCGTCAGAGAAGGTAGTGACGCAATATAAGCCAACGACAGAATTTCGAATTATTAAATAGTGATTCCTTTTTTATTGCGTCAGAGAAGGCAGTGACGCAATATAAGCCAACGACACAACTTCGAATTATTAAATAGTGATTCCTTTTTTATTGCGTCAGAGAAGGTAGTGACGCAATATAAGCCAACGATACAACTTCGAATTATTAAATAGCGTGTTAAACATATAAAAATACATTACTCATAGTATTTAAAATATGCATACATATTATGTAAAATACTTTTAAGCCTGGCTAAAATCTTGTCTCAACCAACAAATAAATGATTTTATTTGAGTAATTGTTTAACAAAGATTAAGAAAAACTATCTTCTTGTCACAATACAGCAAAACGGGGCTTAATCGCGTATAAATATGAATTATCTAAATACCTTGCGTTTCTTCTTTCGTTCTTCGACGTCTTGGACGTCGCGTTTCGTCTATAGTTTTGCAGGTACTCTAACTAAAAGTTGGTAACTTAGAAATAAAGTTTAAGAAAACTGTTACCCCAGAAAAATATTAGGTTCCTACCTATTTAATTGATATACATATGAGTGGACGTAATCGTGGAAAAAAAAACCTTCTTACCCATAACACGAATTTTAATGAAACTTGTACTAATTTGTAATTCCATTTAAATACTATTAACCTGTTAATATATCAAACATTTTATTCGAGGCCATCAGTCAACGTCGCCCTTTGAAACGGTCCTATTCAGTCGAACAATCGCGGTAAATGTAAAGCAAAGTATGTACACTAATGTGATGCTACTAAACGAGTTAAGAATTTAATAACCCAAATCAGCCCCCGTATTGCCTAACGCGTTTGACGCTCGCAATCAGAATCAAGTGTCATGATTTTGTATGGGCTATGACAGTTGATACCGATACCAAGTGTCAAAATTTCGCTAGGCAATAACCCCGCGGCTTTAAATCAAATTTCCTTATACTATATAGTAGGTAGTTAGTAGACTGAGTTTTATACATTTTTCATGAAGTAAGGGGCGAGGACGGAAGTTGAAAATGAAGGAAGAATAAAGAGGAAATAGTGAAGACGATTATTGTTGACGAGATCAAACCTTAAGGTCGGCCACCCGTAATGAATGGAGGACGAACGTGCAAGTGAAGGTGATGCCTATTTTTAGCATTAATTCTCGAGGCCGATATCCGAGGTTCCGCGTAGTTTGCAAATTGCGTAGCATCTCAACCTGGCTTCCAGCTATGCGAGCCCACTCAGACCCTCCATTGCTTCACCAGCTAACAGACCTAAACGTATTTTTTTTTCTTTCCCTTCGCCTTCATTTTTTTTAACTTGAGCTACAAATTACGACAACAACAACTCAGATCCTTCTCCCGGATAAAAAAACACTCAGCACAAAAGCCTATCTGGCAAAGGAAAGCAACATGTGTTGACCGCCCCAGATACCGCTGGATTTATGAAGTTGGGAGAGACCTGATCACCTTGAAAAAAAAATTAAATAATACAACAAACCCCACTGCGTAAAAAAACTAAAAAGAAAAAACAAGTCTAGTACCCTAGAAATTTGTTAAGTTATAATGGAAATGTTTCATGATTCATGATCGATACTCACATAAAACAAATAACAAATTCTAATATGGAACATAGCGATTTTAAACAGTCGGGACCGATAAGAAATCAAGATCGACGCAAATCTTCCCAACAATGGGTCCCGACTGTTTAAAATCGCTCCTTTACGTCGCGCAGTCGGGTAAAAAGGTCAACTAGCGTGAAGTGACACAAAACGGGGAAGAATAGCGTTCTCCGATGTTAGAGCCCAAGATTTTCTTTGGGTTGCTGAGCTAAGGTAGTAGTTAAATAAGCAAGTCCCGAATTTAACCGGCTTAAAAAAAAACAGGAGGTTCGTGTGTATATGTTTATTGCATAGTCACTAGCGTCATCTAGCGGTGGTGACTACACATTACTTCTAGTGTACAATCTACTTCACGGAGTCAAATACAATACTAAATGTCCTTAACAACAATACCTATAACATTTATGTCAAATGCCATATGTCCTTTTCATTCCTAGCGCGATGTCAAAGATATGCGGAGACCTACTACTTCGTCTGAACCATTTTTCTATTGCCAATCGAAACTCCATTTTATCTATTGTTAAACGTCTAAATATTTATTTTTGTTCAACCATACCGTACTCCACTTGCTTACAGACTGGACATTTCACACCAAAAAGCATTATCTTTCTACTCACCAGATTCGTTCGAGCATTGCAAAGTTAAAATCCCTGATTTATTGTTCTGTTGACCTTTAAAAGCAAGGAAAATCCACTGCGCCATAATAAATAACACATGAGAATCGAACCATCATCAAAGGGTTTAAAGTGGACGGGACGCGCCACTTTATTACATTCCCCTTTGGCTACTCTGAGAGTGGACATCAGTTCCGGGCCGGCACCGCGCGCGAAAAGTGGGATGGTAAAATCACTTTCAAACTTACAGCAATGTGTACGTTTGACGCCACTCACCACGTTGCATGCTGTAGAAGGTCGTCTGAGTGGTAAGGAATCGTGCCAAGAAACCATCAGAATTGTAAGGAAAACAGAAAGTTCGCATATCTTCTAATTTTTCCTTATTTTTCCGTCAATATTTTTGTCATAAATGAATTTGTTATATAAAACATTTGTTCGAGTATCAGAGGTTTAAAATATGTATTATTACACCTTGTATAACTAGCAGTAAGTTTAATGATTGGTCAGCAAGTTGCTGCAGATTCCTGACCAGTCATTAAATTTACTACCCAAATAATTTAAATACACATTCATCTTTTATAGGGATCTGAAAAATAATTATGACGTCTTTTGGAACCGTCATAGTATCTGAGCGTTTTGACAGTTCCAAAAAAGGAAATGATTTACTCTTTGATCAAAGTTTCAAGGGAACCATCACCTTTACAGAAAATTATCCTTGGTCGTAAGATAGATCACTCTATATTATTCTTGGAATGGAACATGGAACTTCTTGACATTAACCTGTGTTGCAAATGGTACTTCAGGTATTAACATGAATTTTTTGGCATAAAACTGCAGCTAAGAAACTTGAAATCCTTAAAGGTGAGGCAGTATTTCATACCAGAACAGCATCTTCAATTGTATTGATCATAAGTCCAATCGTGCACAGAGTATTTGTTGTCAGCTCAGGAACGAATCAGCTAAATATTTACCAACTAGCCGCCCTTAATTCACTCGACAAGCGTACGATAAAGTTGATTGGTGACCCAGATCTAATAGAAACAAAACAGTAGTCTTGTACACCGCCGGAAAGTCGCCTGTCTTGCGGAATTTCAAAGGATACGTTTATAATTTCACAGGATACGTTATACTGCATGAACTGATTCCACCTTCCTGACATAACCAGACCTTCTTAGCGGACTCTCCGTGCTCCGTAAGATGCTACGGGGCCGCGGTACCTACTCCCGAGTCTTGCACTGCACTGCCTACTTTTACACATTTGGCCAAAGGTTATTTGGTAGAAAGTAGACACCAACCATTTGGCTAAGTAGACAATGTTTTAATGGAGATATTTCTAAATTTTAAACCAGAAATCAAACCTTCCAAAAAGTAGTTGAAAGGTTTAAAGATACATAATCAGTGGATGGAAAACTTAAGAATATATACTACAGTTAAATACTGTAAGATACGAGCTAGAACACCCTTTTTATGAGTTCGATTTTCAAGAGGATTCTTCAATTTTTGGTTTTGATCTCGCAAAGTTGTTATATAAAAACCGCCGTCGAGATTGTTATTTTTTGCGTGAAATAGATATTTACGGTTGCTATTTGTGCACCCTTTGTCACCTGCCGGGCTTGCGCAATTTGTCGCGACTTCATTCGTCACGCAATACAGCATCATCTGTCTTTTTCTCACTGTATAAAAAAAAATAAGATAGACAATAATGTGAACGTTCAAATGCTTGATAGGTTAATTTCAATAATTGGCACCATGTTTGTCAACTCTATTAATTAAGGTTGAAGGTATCACCCCACTAATAGAACATTAACCTTATTTGTTGAGCAACAAAGAGTAGTGTGTCACAATAGGGATTTTGCCTTATGACATTTTTTTTCAAAATACTGGTTATTTTTACATGTTTTTAAAATATATCATAAAATAAAGAACAAAAAATCGAAAAAATTTAAATGACAAATTTGTTACTGTTTTTTACTATCGAAAATCAAATTATAAGTTCTTTTCAGAATCCTTATAATGCAAGTAAACAATAATTGTACAACAACCATGAAATTAAATGCGTTTTTCACGACCAAGTTTCCAAAATACTTATGTTTCCATATAACTTATTTTATGACGTACACGTTGCTAGCAAAAAGTAGGAATGCCGCACTTTAACGATAATTTCTGCACTTTAACAGCACTTTATTTTGTAATTAGCCCCATGTAAACAAAAAAATGATCTAATTGTGATCATCAGAAAAAGGCAATATCCCAATTGTGCCAGTGGTGCCGGCGTCTCTAAGTTCTAAGTGGCAAGTGGCATGCCACTTAGTACTTAGAGCATCGCACCGCTCCCTCTAGTCTACTCTACGCTCAGAGAATCTACCATATTTTGGTTAGGTTTATTTACATGACTACTCATGTAAAATGACTTTTTACGACAGTATGACTTTTAGCAAAAAGTTGTTTTATTTACTTCGAAACATGACGCGCGCTAACAAGCTCGCCCACGTTTGTGTCGCTACTACAGCCCCAGCTACTACACGTATAAAACGACGTAACTACATCGCTAGTTCTGTTAAAATATGTCCTTTTGTAACAAGCGCAGAACTTGCCAATGGTTTTTATTGGGTTTAGCTCTAAACTGGGTCGATGCAATTATTAGTTCGACATAGTTAAATAACAACTAGGTAATCGGTACCAAAAAGAAAACCCCTAAAAAAGATGATAATCTTAGAAGGTTTCCTATGCCTATAAATAATTTTTAAATCACAGTCCGCGAAGTATAAACAAAAACAGATTGCCACGCAGGAGAAGCGGGTAAATTTTCCAATATAATATAACCACAACATGTTTTTATCGTTTTATTTCCGTCACCCCAAATATAGAATTTCATTTCAATATTTCATATTCAAGACCACTCAACGGTTTCTCGAAGAAACCTTTCATAAAAAGAAATAAATACACAATCCTATTCGCTCATATGTTGTCAACAACCAAATATTATTTAGAAATGAATTACTGAACATGCAAGCATCCCATCGAGTACACGTAAGATAATTTCCTCGCATTTGGATCATTCTCTTTTCATTAACATTCAAATAAAGGATCTATATCGGAATCCCTAAAGTTTTTTATCCTATTTTTGCATTCCCTAATACTGTTTTGTCATAATGATTGTTTGTCCTAACTCTCATATGGCATAATTTTGGTTTCCCTCACATCGTATGGACGAAATTTTCTTGCCCTAATATTTTATTTCCTAATGACATTTGCCATATTGATTATTTATCCTAATGTCATATTCCATAATAGTAATTTATCATAATAATTATAAGACCTAAAGATCATATGTCCTAATCATTATTTACCTAACTGTATATGGCCTAATGTAGTTTGTCCTATTATTGTATTATCTAACATTATTTATCCTCACGATTATTTTCCCTAATTGTGATTACCCTAATATTTTATATCCTAACCTACTATTACGAGTACCTAACCTATACATGGTCACAATACAAACCTAACCTAACCTACAGTTTTCGGTTTTTGACCCATTTTGATGACGCTCCGCTCGCTCCGCTATACATGGTCACAATACAAACCTAACCTAACCTACAGTTTTCGGTTTTTGACCCATTTTGACGCTCCGCTCGCTCTGCTATACATAGTCATAATACAAACCTACCCTAACCTGCAGTTTTCGGTTTATGACCCATTTTGATAATGGTCATAATACAAACCTAACCTAACCTACAGTTTGTGGATTGGTTGGGCAGTGCTCACACCACCAAAGTCGACACAGAGCTGAACATAACTATGCGACTCATCTCTGGCACACTGCAATCCATCCCTTGTCACAGGCTTCCTGTTCTATGCCGTATCCTTCCACCTGATCTGAGAAGAAAGGATGCGCTTATGAAAGAGTTTCGCAAAGTCAGGGAAAAACCGAGCCTGCCAATGCACAGTGAGTCTATAAACCCTGTAAAAAGCCACTTGAAGTCCAGAAACCCACCTTGCAGTATTGCCTCGGCGCTTTTCCAGGAGGATTTCAACACATACCAAGAGTGGATGCAAACACGGACGACTGCAATCGACGGCAAATTTGGATCGGAGATCGTCCCGGGTACTATTGTAGGGGGGTTTGAACTGCCGAGATGAACCATGTGCCACCTAAATAGACTGCGCTACGGTCATGGTCGCTTTGCCTATATAAATATCGTTGCGGCTGGCTGCACTCCCCTGCCTGTCATTGTGGTGCAGAAGAGCAGAGTATCCACCACATCTTCCAAGTGTGCCCATCTACTCGATACACCGGAGGGCCTCCGGAGGACCTGATCACTTTAAACGACCAAGCTCTCAAGTGGATTAATTCTCTGGAGTTAGATTTATGATCCTCTGTATCTACTTTTTTAATTATGCCATACGAATAAATAAAAATAAATCAATTTCAAACAACCATAACATAAGAAACTATTTGTATTTACAGCCCTGTCAAATAAATTACTTATGAGAGTAAAAATCGTCTAGTGAATACGAGTACTAACACTTCTCGAACTGTTACTCTTCTTTTCAATTTGTTTCCAAAAATGGAACTGTTGGTGACTGAATTTAATTCCACTGGAAACTCATTAAATAATCTAATTACTTGATAGCTCGAAGCGTGCTCTACTAAGTAGTTTAAGTTTGGTATAGGTCAGCTGTGGCAAGTTTTTTCGCCGCGTAGCTAAACATTTATCTCTCTGTTCTGGTGTTCTTTCTATGCCATTCATATGCTTTATCAGATCCGTCCGAAAAGGCAGATTTAAAGGGCATTTTCTACCAGTCAACTTTGGGAGCAATACAGAATACATTGTGATAACAATAATCGAACTACTTTCTGACATGAATAGTCTTTCAGTTATTTGTAAAACATTGATATTTTTTTTTTAACTCAACCCTACCACGATTCATTTCCTCTTGCGTTTTTTGTGCTATATTTAGAAGGTTTTTCACCTTTTCTTCTTTACGCTACGGCAAAAATAGCTTGGTATTCAAACATTCATTACAAAAGATTGCACTCAAACACAGGTGCACAGAGGCGGCGCTCATTTATCAGTCGTGGCAGCGCTACCCCGATTAAATATAGTTTCTTTTGATAAACGGTTCAATACACTCATTTCATATTAAAGAAACTCATTTCTTATCATAAAAACTTCAGGTCCAAGTTATTACATTTCACAATACTGAAATTACATTTACCTTTAAATGACAAATGAACGGCGATCGAATGACGACAAATGAATCGGTGAACAGCCAGCCCGTTTAGCGAAATTGAAATTGCCCGCTTCGTCAATGTCAGTATTGAGGACCTTCTTATGAAAAAATGTAGTATTGAGGACTTACGTGAGTTGACCAGAAAATCTGATAGTCCACTATGTAGAAGTTTCTGTAAAAAGGAAGGTTTGCAAGGATCATTAAAACAAGTAGACTTTCAATCTCCATACATTATATCAGGCAAAAACTAGATGGCGCCTTAAAACTAAACATTAACCATGTTATAATTGAACAAAGAAACATTGTACAGTAACTATACTTTTTGTTTTACAAATATCATGATAATAATCACAATATTTGCAATTTTTTTAAAAAACGTTTTAAGAGTCGGATGCACCATACAGAGATCCATAAGCAAGAACAGATGACAAAATTCGTCGACTACTGGTATGGACGATTAACTCAGTTGTTTAGAGCGTGCTGCCCCGGTCTGGCTCAAGGCACTGGTTCGAGTCCAGTATCGTCGAAAAAAAAATCATTTGTTTCTGATCTTTGTTTATAATTGTACAGTAACTTTTAGTTTGTAAACAACTATACTATTATAAAGTTGTAAAAATGAAATGTGTGATTTGTGAAAAAAAAATTATAACGGAGTATTCGGAGGTCACTGAATCGATTTTTTTTGGATTCTATGTATGTTTTATGTGTCCTTATGGCTTCATCACGCCAAATCACCTCAACGGATTTCAACTATTTCTGGTACACGGGTAGCATGGAATACACAAATAGTTATAGGATACTATTTTATGGCTTTCTCTCCTCCGCGAACGAAGTTGCCCACTTTCTATTGTAAATAAAATTCTTATATGGTGATGTAAATATCGCGGATCGAGTTTTTGAATGGCAGTCCAATTGACAGTCCTCTTGTTGTAATCAAAAAAAAATTGTTTAATTCAGACCATAAAGATCCATAAAAGTGTTAGTAACAATTGAGACTTACAAGACTATGTTATTATTACATGTTGAATAAATTAAAAGAAAAACCACTTATATATAAAATATAGCCAAAGGTGGGCAAGTAGTGAATTATTATTATGTTTTATTCACTACTTGGCCCCACCAACGACCACTTCAACCCAATATTTTGTGAGCGGGCAGTTAAGGCGCTCGCTCAGTTATGCATATATCTCCAATGTTCTTAATTTTCACCGAGGACCTTATTAAAGCATACTATCATACATTCTACACGTGCAGCCTGTGGGCGAGATTTACTCAGATATAGGTATAACACCCTGCGTGTTCAGTACAACAACACCCTCAGCATACCGTTGCTGCTGCCTCGCATCCGCTGTAGCAGTGAGGCAATTCTCTTCCGCCGAATGGCAAAAAAGTCGTCCACTTGCGCTTCGGCAAACATGCCTGATGCACTGCAATGCTTCGGCAGCTTCAACAGCATTCTGAGGATGTTGTTGTACTGAACACGCAGGGTGTTATGCCTATATCTGAGTAAATCTCGCCCACAGGCTGCACGTGTAGAATGTATGATAGTATGCTTTAAAAAGGTCCTCGGTGAAAATTAAGAACAATGGAGATATATGCATAACTCTAGGATTGCGCTTGGCATAGACGTTATGTATATATGTATGTATGTCACTCTTAGGGCTCTTACGTAAAAACGTTTAGTGAAAACACCGATCTTGAGTAAAAAGGCTAGTCAGAAATTCTGTTTTTACAATATAAATAACGACATATTGACTAAGGATAAGGTAAAAAAGGCGTAGAATTGAGCTATTTTCGATTTATTTTTCGTGTATTCCTCTAAACAAACAATAAAAAAATAACCGCTGTTTTCAAATGTTTAGTTCGACTTCAGACAAACCAGTAAAGTCAGGCATCTACGAGAATTTATTATCATTGCTAAAAGAATAATTTACGTACGAAGAATCGGCTAACTATTTTTGTCTTTAAGAAATTATTATTATTTATTACAGAATCCTACAAACAACGAGCTTTAAGCCGACACAATAGAAACAAAACGAAATATTTCATCATTTGTAAACAAGATATCTGTCTACCCACACTTTCCCTTTATCTGCTTTCTATAAATGGATGGTTAGCTTCATTATTTTCTAAATAAAAAAATACGCTACGGTTTTTCTTTTCTGTTGGAATCGAATGAATGTCGATCAAATCTATCGTTTATAGGAAGAAGGGGGTATGTTGACAAGAAGTTTTTATATTTTTAGTACCTCATTGAGATAAAACAATTTAACGGATTATATCGCGTATATTATCTCATTTTAGTTCCCGACGTTTCGGAAGCTTTCCAGCTTTCCATGGTCACGGGTGTCAGTCCTCCCGTGACCATGGAAAGCTGGAAAGCTTCCGAAACGTCGGGAACTAAAATGAGATAATATACGCGATATAATCCGTTAAATTGTTTTATTTCAATGAGTAATAATCGCGGAAACAGAAGAAAATATTAGTACCTTTTTGGGGTAATGCATCGGTAGTAAGTCTTGTTGCGTGACTCTTTTTACATAACATCGCTTGGAAACTGGTCTCAAGCTTATGTCTATTATCGTTTTGTCCTTCTGACGTAGATGTTTGTAGGTTAAGAAAACCTTTCTATCTCAGTTTAGGTTTTGGAATAAACCGTTTGTAATGCCTTAGGTAAATATTTTCCTATAAAAAGGGTCAATTTGATATAGTTCGACTAACATGCAAAAACACAAGTTTCTCATAAAGACTGCTTTAAAGGTACTATTTTGGCCCCTTAGATTTTTAAAGGAAATTGTAAGGTCCTAACTATCACTATAACAACACATCGTCAATGAACACGCACTAGTTATGACTATAAAATCATATCCGATTTGAAAAGCACAGTGCTTAACTCAAGGCTAAGTGCCACTTTGACGCTCCGTCCGTGCTCGCTCGTACTGATTTCACTTCGTATCAAAATTATGCCCCTCGCAAATGAATCTACTAATTACTGGTTGTACCAGGCGCATAGAGTAGATTACGTACGTTATGAGGCCATGTGTGGAGACGCGCATCATACGTAACGCGCGGACGTTGACTTTTTGAGCGCCGCAATGGCCGCAAAAATTTCTGGCTCTCTCGCTCACATGCAGTTACGCGCGGTTTTTGTTAGGAACAAAAGAGAGAGCCTTCTGCATTTGTACTACAAATGTATTATTTGTGTACAAACGTATGTAAAAGCAAGATTTCTATATCAATTACGATAACAGAACTGAAATTATCTTTGACCGGGATACGATACGTAAACTCACGATTCACATATATAGTATGCGTCGGTGTTCCTACGGTACCTAAGGTACTAAGGTTTCCTTTTCGTATATGAGAGATTCAAACATTAGATTACCATAATCGAAAAGTTCCGTTGTGGTGATAACTCAATACCTGAATAGTATCTAAGTAATATAAAAGTAATTCCCAGTTCAGAATAACGAACTCTGGACTGCCGTGTTATTATTTCCATACTTACAAAACATTACAAACTTTTATAATGACTATAAAGTGGGCAATTTCGTCTAGGGAGAAGATAAATGTAATATATAATAGTAGTAGTTTAATTTTTAGATGCATATTGTCATATCATACGTTATAATTTAGAAATGTCTTAAATATAAATTCATGAGACTTTGCGACATTACTTAATCTCAAATGGACGTTGATTTTTATTGTCATTTCAGTGGCGTATGCATGCATCTAAGGGTTAATATATATGAGGGATGTTCAATAAGTAATGAGAGGTGTAACATAAATAAATAAATAACACAAGCACAATCTTACACAAATCGAACTAGTCCCAAACTAAGCAAAGTTTGTACTATGAGTACTAGGTATACATAATATATAGATAAATTATAATACTTGAATAGATAGAAAACATCCAAGACCCAGGAACAAACATACACATATAAACCTTGTAAAATTGTGTTGTACCACCACCAAGACATCACCCCTGCGCATAAGTCTACACTGGCGATGTCTGCCATTAAAGATGCTGGCGTTGAATTGATGGCGCATCATCCGTACTCATCAGACCTCGCCCTTTGCGAATTTAATCTACTTTCGCGTTTAAAAATTTGAAGATGATGACGCCCTGGTCGCACAGTACAGGTTTTTTTAAGCCGTCAAGATGCAGATTTTTTAGAAAGAGTATTTTATATTGACAGCGAAGATATAATAAGTACTCCTAAAAGGTGACTTTACCGAAAAATAAAAAAACATAATTAAATTGTATCTGCATCCTTATCATTGCCATTACTTATTCAACGCCCCTCGTATTTATGCCTGCGACTCGCGGTACTTTTATATGTATGTTTACAAATCTTGCAAGTAACATTTGAACCATTGTTCTTATAATGATTTGTTTGTCGCGTGGAAATAATAAGTTTTATCAATGCTTGCGCAAGGTAAATGTCCTACTGTTTCACACCGCTATTTACATAAATTGATACCCTGCTTGTCATTTCTATTGCAATGAATTAAGATTGAAGCTACCAACTATTGGAACAATGTGAAGCACTGCATTTACTTTTTTTGAGTCAGGTTGCTCCTCCCCACCTTTGAAGACTTCACGCCTTGAAGAGGGAAGCCGCGAAGGTTTCGAACAGTTCCTTTTTGCCACCACATTACGAGTTTTGCCATCCTCATCCACAACTCGAATCCCGAAAACCTCCCTACATTACAGCCCGGAACCTGGATAGTTTCAACATCGGGGATAGCTGGAAGGCTGCCACATAAGGAAAATCCACCCGGCCCACTGACCCGACGGCAAAACCAGAAGGATTCGATCTCCCTCGCAGGCTATGGTGCCAGCTGAACAGACTCAGAACAGCACGGCCGCTGCAACTTTTTCCTACACAAGTCAAGTGGGGATGGAAAAAGTATCCTCTTTGCGAGTGCGATGAGGAAGAACAGCCCGCTGAACATCATCCAATGCTTCCAACGCAACGCTCGGTGCCTCTTTTTTTAGGGTTCCGTACCTAAAGGGTAAAACGGGACCCTATTACTAAGACTCCGTTGTCCGTTCGTCTGTCACGAGGCTGTATCTCATGAACCGTGATAGTTTGCCAATTGAAATTTCCACAGATGATGTATTTCTGATGCCGCTATAACAACAAATACTAAAAACAAAATAATTTTCTGTTTGTCTGTCTATGTCAGTAACCAATATAAAATGACCAAACACCGCGTATTTTGCTTAGGAGTAGGGTTCTGCTAACACTGGATTTCCATAGATTTGGCCGTTTGTAGCGTATACTTTGTACGCAAATTTCGGTGCGCGTGTCCGACTCGCACTTGGCCGGTTTTTTTGCGATATATGGCTTTGAGACGTTTGTTTAGGCTAAGGATAGTGGTATACACAGAATACCTACGTACAGCTTTATACGACAGGATATTACAATCGGTAATATCTCTCCGAGAAGACAGACTTCCTGCAGACATCTCCGATTGCCTTGAGACGGTTGCATCTATAGCTTAAAAGTTCAAAAACAGCGCAAACTTTGTCTCAATAACACGACTGCTGCAAAAGGTGTAAGAAGTTTGATTTTAAACTTTGCAGTGATCCCCTTAAACTTTGTAGTAAGCGAGATAATTTTATACAACCTAGTAGTATTTATTTATTTAAGCTTTAATGCACCAAACTAAAGTACCTACGTACAAATGGCGGACTTAATGCCAAATGGCATTCTCTACCAGCCAACCATAGGGCCAAACAGTGATGCATAAAAATGGTGCAGCAAACACCATTCAGTACTGAGTGCGTTAGGACCTTGTTAGGACACACAAGCAAATATTTGCCATAGGTAAGTTCTTATCGTGACAAATATATTTTAGATGGTGGAAATAGGTAAATATTACAAAACTAGCTGTGCCCGCGGCTCCGTCCGCGTGGAATTCGGTCTATGTCAGTAAGCGGCTAATTCACCCCTCTCCCCTGGAGCCGAAACTTGAAGTAAAGTCCAGATAAAATGTTATACAAATACCACTAAATAAAACTGCACTCCAAAATCAATCGTTTTTCGCACTTATTTAAATTTTTGACGTGGTTTAAAAGACAGAGTACATACTTAGAGTTGTATATCGGACGATACAGTACCACTTTTCTATTTTTACGTCCTTGACTGTAGTACTATCTATTATCAAGTTCATAGCAAATATCACCCTAATCGGTCCTCCAGTCAAATCAATCTAAGCATGAAAAGGTAAGAAATATACATCCATACTTCCTAACAAACTTTTGAATTTAGGTCTAATTTAGAAGTAAGATTAGAGGAAAGTTGAATATAGATATTAATGCCAAATATTTAAATAAAACAATTTTATCGGATTGTATCGCTTCTATTATCTCATTTCAGTTCCCGACGTTTCGTAAGCTTTTCAGCTTTCCATGTTCATGGGTTTCCTTTATCAAAGTTACAATTTGTGCAAACTACCCACTTTGAGAAAACAAATAAAAGTTTACATACATGCCAGATGGGCTTAATCTAAAAAAACAGTTTACACGTTTGTCAGAAGGGCTTAATTATTGTATTTTAATAATTTACCAAGCAGCATTTCACAAATGAGGCGTACTGAGACTGAGAAGAAAAGAAACGCTGCAAAAAAAAACTCCCAGACTACCTCATTACTAATTATATTATTTTAAAAACAAAGACTACTAAACTACTTTTTAACAGATAAGATATTTTAGACTATTCGGAAATTAAGGTTTTGCAGTCCTATGTCTTGCTCGTTCCTTGATGAGATGTATTACGGGATCCCAAGCTGGTGGTAGCAACAATCGAAAAACGTCGGGAACTCAAATGAGATAATATACGCGATATAATACGTTAAAATTGTATTATTTATATGAGTACTAATCGCGGAAACAGAAGAAAACATTATTATAATAAGTAGTTTTGTAATATAATTTAATAGATTACTGTATTAAATTTTGTTATTGGTAACATTTTTACCCCTGTTATATATTATTAAAATACCCGAGCAAACCCGCCTCTTCATGTTTGTATTGCTAAGATATCAAATGCCGGGTAACATTTAAATAATTAATTAAATTAGTTCATACTTAATTGGACTCACATTCATTCATCTCCACCTCCAGCTGCCCCCAAACTATAAGTCCCCTGTTACGCGATGCATGAAATTTTAAAACGTTCTGCATGGATCCGTGCCAAAGTATACGAGAGGTTAAGCTACATTATCTGATTCATGTACCTAATAGTACAATTATTCAAATTGAATTTGCTCAACTTACGGTAGGTAGGTACTTAATGAAATGACAGTCTGTCTCGACGGCTGCGCGGAGCATCATAAAAACAACCCGGCCACAGCCATCCATCTAATTGGATGGAGATTGAGTACTGATTAGCGTAGGTAGTGACAGTTCTAGGGGTGAAATTCTAAGTGGCCAGTGGGGGTTGGGTAGGGAATATAACTGAGTTTTTTAGTAGGTACCACATTTTAGAAAGTGAGGTTGTGCACTGTGCCACTTTAAATGACGTTAGGCAAGAGGTCCGAAATGCATACAAATACAACCACGACAACTATAAAATATTGTTTTAATTAATAATATAAAAATATACAGGGCGGGTATTCCATACAAACGTATATTTGAAAGGCCGAAAGTACAAGGGTACCAAGCTTTATCAGTGCCAAGGGTGCTAATGGTAATTAAAATTTGATATCTGTAAAAAAATCATAGAAATTCATTCGGCAAGCAATGTAACTGTAACAAATATTATTTACTTAGCTGACATTCGATTGAAGTACATGTCAAGTATGACGTTACAATTTACTACTTTAAAGTTTAAGTAAGAGTAAGTAATTTTCGTATTTTTACTATCAAGAGCAATGGTTATAAATTTTTTAAAGCTATTGTAAGTAAAAAAATATGTTCGTATAATATACACGCTGTATATAAAGACCAATTTTAAAGGAACATTAAGTCACACGACATAATTCGGGAGTGTGACATTTAAAGCGAGATTCGAGGTGCGACATATAAATTATAAGGGGAGAGGTCTGTCGACAAATATTTTTTGACGTGATAACGTCTTATAAAAAAATTACACATTGTCACGTTCCACTGTCACGTTCCTCCTAAGCCGAGCGTGCAAGCGAGAGCGCGGATCAAGCGTTAGAGAGACACGATCGGCCTAGCGTTCAGCTTGTGGATTCATAAAAGTATGCAATTTTTCATCAATGTTTTCTAATGACGTTATCGCGTAAAATTATCGTCCGTAAACCGACTTTACAGACCACCATTTTTTTTTTGATAATACGAGTGTACAAAAAGCAGTAGTTACTGCGATGAAACATTGTTTGTGGCAATAATAATGTATGGAACGTACCAACTGTGAATTTTCGATAATTTAATACTGTGAATCATTATTCTATGACACGTAAATTTGATAAATCGCTATTTGAGTCGAAAATTAGAAACTATTAACGATGAAAAGGTGTTTGATTATACGAAAAGCAATGAATTTATGATTATTTGATTAGAAAATAAAGCCAAATAAAATTCGAGGAATATTTTTCAGCGACATGAACGGCGTAAGAAATTTCGATAAAATGATGTAGGCTGTCTCACAAATAAATAAAAAAGTTATAATGATATTCTAATTTCTTGACTTTTATGTAAATTCAAAGGCAATATTAAGTTATTATTAATACAATAATAATACATAAAGTGATCCATAGAAAACCCGTTTTAAATTTTCGTGAAATTGATAAAACAGAAATGTGTGCTGTTATTATATTTAAGTTTTGAAAGCCAAAACGCAACTCAGATAAAAACCAAACAGGACCGCGTTTTGGGGTCTTTTTCACCTTTAAGCACTATTTATACTTGGGATACCTTGGAAGACTTCAGAAGCAGTCGATAGAGCTGTGATGATGCTCCCCGCAGCGGGCGGCCCAATGAGGTATCGAATCCACAAATGGTCGATAAAATAAAATAAATGTGTTGGATGATCGCCGTCTAAAGTTGCGGGAAATAACAGAGATGGTAAACAATTCAAGAGAAAAAGACCTTTATATTTTGCATCAACGTTTGAAAATTAACAATCTAGCTGTTGGGTGCGTCTGTTGACAAACGAGCAAAAACAGAGGCACAAGGATGTTTCGGCGAATTGTTTCGAGATTTACAGGCGTAATCCTAGCGAGTTTTAACATCGATACATAACAGTTGACGAGACGTGGATCCACCACTACACGCCGGAGACAAACAACAGTCTACGCAGTGGTAAATCGCGGTGAACGCGCATCAAACAAAACGAAAACGATTTTGTCAGCCGGTAAAATGATGGCAACCATATTTTGCAATTCCAAAGGATTACTTTTTTTAGATTACCTTCAGAAAGGGAGAACAATTCTAAATGACACAATAATAGAGAAAAACCTAAATTTCACAGGTAAAGTTACAATGGTCTTTTAGCCATTGTAACTGCAAGGAGTTGCACTTCGAATTATTACCCCATTCTCCATATTCGCTAGACTTGGCCCCTTGTGTCTTCCATCTATTCCCAAATCTTAAAAAAACTGGCCAAGAGCATGTCGGACCATGCTCAGTGTAGGGTTCCGCAGCCGTTCATACAAAAAAATGCCCACTACAGATGGAAAAAATGCGATATTTAAATGTGCACTAGAAAAAGAGCGTATCTCCACGGCACTTATGTCCTTTTGTTGAGAAGCGCCGTGTTTCAGCAATAACTCAAAAACGGTATATCCAATCATATTGAACACAATTTTCGTTGAAAGTATATATTAAGCTTATCTATGTAATTTTTTTCATATTTTGTGGACATACCGGTTAGGAAATAGAAGGGGGGGGGGGGGCGCAATTTATGCTACTTTTGGAGCGATTATTTCCAAAAATATCCAATAAATCATTTTTTTTTTAGGAACCTCAAAATGATTTTAAAAGCTCTGCCGAAATATGTGCCAAACATCGATATTTGCTGTATTTTTTTTTCAGTTTGGGTTGCATGTATGGAGTGCCGCCCCTAGATTTTTTTTATTATTTAACCATCAAACTAAGTAGCGGCTTACACAAGACACCTATCCTCCAATCGATGCACATCTTGTAATTTTTGAGTAAAATGCCTGTGACATACGGACGGACAGACGGCCGGACGATATAATATTCCTCGAACACTGAAATCATAAAAACTGTAAATGGGAATTTTGAGGGACTTGATGAAACCTTGTATCGAAATGGGATAATAAATAGCATTATTGTGTTATATCTACTCAGTTTCGGAACTTATCACTCAGCCAGCCCTTGTATGTAGGGAGTTTTGCATTAGTTCACTGATTGTTAAATAAGTCAGATGTTATTTTTGAAAATGTCGATGTCACACGTACAGAGATTCCATCTATCACTACCACCACTACTGATAAATACGAATAATTAAGTATCGTCATCTTATTTGCAGCGGATTATTACCAGAATATATAATGAAAACTCTCCATCTATTCTAAAAAAGAAGGTAATTTATAGAAAAACCAACATGCCTCAGTCGTTTTGTAAACCAATTGGCGGTTGTACTAGTTTTCCTGACACCCGAACTGATGTTTTACGTGGAAAATAAATGTATCCACAGTATTGACGTTTTTACGCGGTTTTTACCTAAAAAATTTTTGGCCGTTTATTCCGATTTGAGTACAAAAAGTTGTAAGTAACACAACTTTATAGCAATAGATATGAGTAGGAATATATTTGGCGTTTCGGATGTTACAGATATTGATGGTGATTGTATCTGTAAACATTTAAAGATCAACCGTATAACTAAAGTTCTTTGCACACCGTGTTTTGTAAACGTGCCGACGTCAGCGTAATTTTCATTCCGAATAAATGTATTTTCTTTCTTTTTTTCTTTCTTTCTTTCAAATAGCTACATACTGACTCGCGTAAGGCATTTGCATCGATACAAGGGCGCGTCCACAGCGCGTCGACGGTGCGTTTAAAAAACGAGGTGTGCAAAGGCTGTCTCCCACGGTAAGACAGAGACCGCCAATGCGACAAGGCGGTTGACGGGTAGCCTTCCAATCTTTGTCGCCACGCCATAGGATGCGTTTCCACTGAAGCGAAGCGTAACAGATTTGTGTGAAATTAACCAATCAAATTCCGCAGATTCAATTCGCTCATGTTGGTTTCAATAGCGACGCGGCGCTTCAATGGAAACGCACTATTTGTTAAACGGTAACATGTGGTGATCGATACGCCGCAAAGCACGATAGTTAGAAATCCCATCAAAGAGTAAAGAGTTGTAATAGATAGTGCACTTGATAGATAACACGTTCGGAAAACAACAAAATAAGATAATTTGCCTTATCGATTGGTACTTTACTGTATACATTTTATTAACAGCATAAACAATGATATGATATAAGTAAGGTTTAACAATTTCATCAGCATTTTTTTTAAATTTATATTTATGTTCGCATATTTCTGGAAAATAACAACATTTGTCAACCTTGACCCTTGTGTTCCTGGAGGGACCAACAAACAAACACATTTTACCATCAAAAAATATATATAAGTATATTTATTTCGATTTAAGTACTTAAATTTTATGCGAAACACTTTCAGGTCAAATAAAGTTTTTTTAAAGATAAAAGTACTTAAACATTATACAGTGGTGTAACAAGTTATTAATTACTTAACCAGTCTAAGTCTCTTTAAATAAGATGTTATAGCGTAAAAAACCACCTAGCTTTATATTCCAGGAACCCTAACTATGGGCTGGAAAAAAACTGGTCAAGTATGAGTCGGACTCGCGCACCGAGGTTTCGAGAATTCGTAGGTATGTTAATAGTTGGTGGCTATAAACGGCCGTATCTATTAAAATCCAGTGTTAGCAGAGCCCTGCTATTGAGTAAAATGTACGCAGTGTGATGTCAGTTTATATTGGTTACTGACATAGACAGAGAAACAAAAACTTATGATTTTTACATTTTTATCTTTGATTAAACTATAAGACTTACCTTCATATCAAATTTCAAGTTTCTAGTACAATTTGAAGTATCCTAGAAGCATTCAGATCCCAGCAATTTATATGGAAACACCTTTTTAAATGACTGTATCTTTTGATTGCGTAGACTAAGAAGTTTAATTTTGTTACAGCTTTAAGGGAACGCGGAATTAAGTATTTAATATTAATTTCAGCTTGATGCTTCTACGCGTACCTAAAAAAAGCGTTTTAACAGACAGACAGACGGACAACAAAATTTAACGGTAGTTTTCAATGTTAGAACAAACCAAGGACCGATAACCTTGGCCGTACAATATGTACTTTCTTATATCTGAGTGATTTTCCTGTTGCCTCGTCAGTTGCTGCTTTGAAGCCCCGGGTCTGCTTTTCGGTAGTACAATTGTACTGTGTAAGAAAAAGCAAAAAAAGTTCACTAGCTCCGGTCGAAGCAGTAGACCAAAAAAATTTACTTCACGTCTCAGAGATGACATGTGTGTCAACTGTCTCCAGAAGGTCGTGAAAAGTGGAGGAGAAATAGTTGGAAAGTGGACTCCGGGCTCCTAAGTAGCATCTAAGGACTCTCACATAAAAGAGAATACATATTGTACGGCCAAGGTCATCGGTCCTTGGTTAGACCTAAAGTTGAGAACTACCGTAAAACTTTGGTATCGCGCTGATAAGAGAGAGGGACAATACATTATATTGTCCTTGTATTGGAAAGAAATACTTTACTATTATTATATTGTAAGGCCACAAACCACTTTTTTATTGATGATAGACGGGCATTTGACCGCAATCTCACCTGTTGTTGAGTGAAGATGCGGCCGAGGATGTATCATGCCCGTCTAGAAACAGCCTATTCACTCTTGTCTTGAACAGGCCTAAATTATAATGGTCGTGGAACACACTCGCAGGCAACGAGTTTCACTCTTTTGCGGTACGCATGTTTATGCACTTACTTACTTAGTGTTTATGAGTTACTTAGTGTTTATGAGTTTCTTAGTGTTTACTAAGAAACTCATAAACACTAAGTAACTCGCTTTGCACTTGGTGTTTCTTCTACAGCGCGAGCGAGAAGGCGGACTTAAGAGCTCGGCCGAATTTCACTTTCCCATACAAACGGAGTTTCGTTCTTTTTTTTAAACTGCGTGTTGGGTTGTAACGAAACTTTGCATATACAATGGCATGAGGTATATCTAGGCCTGTGATTAGTTTATATGGCTAGAGTTTATAAAACAAACGTAATACAGCAAAAACAACTTAAAATCGCTGAATTTTTTTTACGATGGTATTTGAAGCTACATAAACTATTTACAGGCCTGTATATACCTTAACTTATTTTAAGTACAAATTTTCAGAGTAAACAAGCTAGTTGTTTTAAAATGAGAGCGTAACTACGTTTTTATGGAGAACCAAGCTTACTGGGGACTCTTAATGTTTATCACTCTAATATAATTTGACGGAGTTAAAGTAAACCCAAAACGACATCCTGTATAGGTAAAAAACTCTGAAGAAGATACAATGTTTATTTTTCATTTCAAAGATGTATGTGTGAAAGAAGAACCTTACGTGGGTAATTTAACTTTCATATGTCACAAAATTTGGACAAAAGAGCTCAGGCGTTGCTCCTTTCTTTAATATCTTTAGAATGTCTTATTATAATTCCAGTTCATACATTCTGGACCGTATGAAATTAGATCGCAACGAAACAAATTTTACGTCCAAATTTATATGTAGAAGATAACATCAAAGGTGTGTTAATTACGTGTACATTTAAGGAATTATAAATAATATCTTGCCGTAAGAGAAGATTTTCGCAAAATTAATTTGTTTTATAGCAAGGTAAGGTTTGGTAAACAAATAAGAAAAAGAAAGATTTATTTTATGTTCTAAGAGGCAAACAAGCAGACGGATCGTCTGATAGTAAGCGATCAACGTCGCTCATAGACATCTGCAACACCAGAGCAGTCACAAGTGCAGTGTTGGCTTTTCAGGTGGGAGTACACTCTTTTCTTGAAGGGTTGAAGGTTCTTCATAAGATCACTAAAGGCATCCTTTCGTCTATCGAAATTAGATCCCTTTGTTAAGCATTGAAGGTCAAACGTTAGTAATTTAAAAATATCATAATTATGAATCTGGTAAATTTTCAGGATCTTTGAGAAGCCTGTAGAACCCATTAGGTTTGGTCAGGTTTGTTTTGTGACAATTATGAAAAGTTTACGGTTTCGTCGGAAAATACGATAATCATTGTGGCTTTATCACGCTAAAACGGCTAAACGGAATTCAACTATATTTTTATGATTATATTTCTCTTTATCTATGATTTTTTTTTCCTCCGCTGACAAAGCCGACCTTTTAGTTGTCATACAAATATGCATCTGAACATTATAACCATAATTAATTATTACTAGCAGCGACGCGTGACTTTGTCCATCTTAGATTCGTTTATCGCGGATAAAAGGTATTTTTCCGCGATAAAAGTAACTTATGTCTTTCCCCAAAACTCAATATTTTACTAAATTAAATGTGAAGCATATTACCAAGATTTTAAGTTCCTAGCGTAGAAAATATTTACTGTCCATACAAATTTTCATCCCCTTTTTCGTCCCTAAAAGGGGTTGAAATTTTACATACATTATAGCCTATGTCCTATTCTGATATATAAGGTACATAACTGGAAAGTTTCATAAAAAATCGTCCAGTAGTTTTTGAGATGAAGTGGAACGTACATACATACTTTCACGTTTATAATATAGTAAGGATAAGGATTACGATTTTAAGTATGTTATTTTAGTGCATGAGTAGGTATGTAACGTAACGTTTGTGCGTATTGCTTAACTTAAGGTTAAAGACTATCATGGTGCCATAAGTCAGATCCTGTAATTGGCTCGCTATTAGTTTTTAAGACACTACTAACATATTATTTTAAGCTTAAAAGAGCTTAAACGTTACAGAGCATTACAGTAAAAACCAAGGCACTGTAAATTACAAAAAAACATATAGAAAAACTTAAAAGCTTGTTCGATTTAGGCGACGTAACTCAGTGGCTCCGTTGCGTCGTCTGAATCTGATGTAGGATATAATAATCTAACCTGCCAATTTTTGAATCATGGTTACAAGAGTACCCTAATCAAAACGAAGAAAAACGCTGGGAAATGATTGTAGTGTGTAAGCCGGTTGTTTATAAAAGAAAACGTAACGTGCAAAATTAACTTTTTGTAATGATGGAGTGCCAAGATTTCTTGTACATCCGCTTGTGACTTCGGAATGTAATCAAATAACGCGGTAATGTGTTTTGGACTTCGTGGAACAATCTATATTGACTGTGTGACGAGTTCAGCGAATTTCCGTGAAATTACTGTTAAATTGTAATTTCCGCCTAAGATTTTGATGGTGTTTCACCAAATATTGGGAACTGAAAGGAATTGAAGGAAGAAAAGCTATTGAACACCATTATTTGTATACATACAAATAATGGTGTTCAATAGCTTCTCTATACAAATAGGCAGAACTAGATACAATAGCACATCTATACTGTAATAAAGTTGTAAAAATTAAACGACTGTAAGTATGTACCTACATTGAAGATATAAAAGAAATAAACCGAGTATTTGAAGATACAAAATTTTTTCGTCTTTTCGGTTTCGTCACTTCAAAACGACTAAACGGATTTTAACTATTATTGGTAAACGGACATCCTCAGATGCTTATAGGATACTTTTTAATGACTACGCTGAAGTAAAAAGAGGGTTATGTCACTTCCGCGAACGAAGTTGCGTGCACATTCTATTTAAGAGTCCCCGGTAAGCTCGGTTCGCCATAGAAACGTAGTTACGGTCTCATTTTAAAACGACTAGCGAGTTTGCTCTGAAACCCTAGTACCTAGAATAAATTAAGGTATATGCAGGCCTGTAATTAGTTTATGTAGCTTCAGATACCATAGTAAAAAATATACAGCGAATTTAAGTTTGTCATACAAAACTTGTTTTTACTGTATTTCGTTTGTTTTATGAACTGGAGCCATATAAACTAATTACAAGCCTAGATATACCTCATCTCATTGTACATGCAAAGTTACTTTACAATCCAACCAGTAATTTTAAAATGAGAACGAAACTCCGTTTGTATGGGAAGGTGAAATTCGGCGGAGCTTGCCGGGGACTCTTATATATACGTGTAATTATTACGTTACCCTTCTCATCACCTATGAAGTTGCAGAGTGCCAGTCGGACGGCTCAATATGCTATGCTCCAAGCCGCAAAGAGAATGGAATCTTTTTTTTTCTGAACTGAGACTTGGTCGTTCACAATGGGACTCATAATGCAGCTCAGAGTCACACAACGTGCAATAGAAAGGCTGCATCAGAAATGAGGATATCCGCAGAAGAACCAAAGTAACCGAAATAGCTCACAGGATTGCATCGTTGAAGTGGCAATGGGCGGACCATGTGGCCCGGAGAATGGGTGGCAGTTGTGGCAGTAAAGCCCTGGAGTGGCGACCACGCATAGGAAAGTGCAGCGTAGGACGGTCCTCATCTAGGCAGATGGATGACCTTTTAAAGTTCGCATTGGGTCGGTGGATGCGGTTTGCGTAGGATAGCACCCTATGGCAAACTATAGGGAAGGCCTATGTTCAGAAGTGGACGTCCGTGGCAGATAGATGCAAATAACTTTTCGATAAGTATTGCGTGAAAGAAGAACACATCGGGTAAGTAATAGAACGTATAACAACTTATTATATATCACTCACAATATATAAGCTCACTTTATATAAGTTTGTTGGATATAATAAACGAAATACATAATAAACGAAACGTATAAATTTAAATTCTCTAATTTCATCGGTTATACATTACACAGAATTATAATAGGTATAATGAATTATATATATAACATGTACATAATATAATGATGTAAACCTATAATGATCGATAACTCTAACTACATAGTGTATAAAGTACAGAACACATAAACGCCTGCATTATTTTATTAGCGTCAAACGTCACTAAAATGTAGATTAAACATAATAAATACGTTTTTCCAATGTAATATTAATCTTTTATTTCACTTCCATACAAAAAAACTGTATGCTTGTAAAAAATAGTCCCACATTTGTGCCTATAAAGTACCGCGCGGCTCGTTCGCTTCGCTCGCTCGTTAGGGTCACAACTGAACCTAACACTCCTCCTCGCTTCGCTCGTCGTCGTACCTAACCTCACCGAAGTCGGACTTGGTACCAGTCGGTGTTATGGTTTTATGGTTCGCAATACAAACCTAACCTAACCTACTTTTTTCGATATGACCTACTTTTCTAGGTAATTATATCAACAAAAGTAGTATGCCTAATGTATACTATTTGAAATGTTATTATATATTCCTAACAATATACCTGATGCATGTTATATAAATTGATTAGTTAGCCGTAGTGAACGTTAGACGTTATGTTAGTATGAATACCGTTTCTTATAGTTTATAAAAGGTATACGATATGAAATTACTGTTTTTGTTGTTATATCAAAAAATCATTATATATTATGAATGTTAATAAATTGAAATTATATCAAACGTTGTTATACATTATGGGACGCACACGAACACATCAACAATATACACTAGGTATCGCCTCTAATATATAAATAAGAATAAACGATCACAATAGTTAAATTTACATAACAAAGTGATACACTCATATTTTTGAACAGCCTATTATTTACTGGAAATACGCTTTTGAAAGTTTAAAAAGTTTCTAAAACTTACCTTTAAAAAGAAATCAAAACCCAAAAATTTTAACCATAGCGCGCATTGTTGCACTTAATTTGTTATGCAACAATTAATTTTGAGGCGCAATTTTGTTTCCCTTCTTATTCACCGTAACTTTACTAATGAAAAATAAAAGAAAAACTGACAACTCAGCGTAGAAAGCGTATTTTTGTCCAGTCATCTTCATGATTCATGAAATGTTAGTCCCTCACCAAAGTCTCAAGGCCGCCCCGGCCATTCAAACTTATCCTTCATCTGTTTACTGTTATTAAATTTAGCGCTTTTATTCTAATAGCGATAAATTGTAAACTTCGTTTTAGTGATCAAGATTAAACTATCGCTCACAGGAACGTAACAGAATGCGGTGAAACTCTGTGTAAAATTTTTCCCACTTTTGAACAAAATTCCTTGTCCGATTATATTAAGTGCTCAGTAATTAAATAATCTCACGGTGAATTAAACACAACTACATAGACAGTTGAGTCTCTGGTCTAAATTCGCTAAAACAATTCGTAACAAATTACTCAGATTCACTAGATGATTTGAAAATTTACATCACTACGAATTTCGGATATAATAGTGATCCTTAACTCGTCATAATGGCCTTCACAGTTTTATCTGCGAAGGGCCATGACTTTTTACCGGAGAGAGCTACATTTCAAGGTATAAACCCGTACTAATAACAGAAAGGAAAGTAGTTTTCTATGAATCACACTGACCGACCGAATTTGACGACCGGTTTAGCTCAGTGGGAGTAACGTTGCCTGCGAAGCTGAGGTCCTGGGTTCAAATCCCGGTAAGGGCAAATATTTGTGTGATGAACATAAATATTTGTTCCTGAGTCCTGGATGTTTTCTATGTATATATGTAATTTATATATTAAATATATCGTCGTCTGGTACCCATAACACAAGCCTTATTGAGCTTACCATGGGACTAGTTCGATCTGTGTAAAATTGTCCCGTAATATTTATTTATTTATTTTATCACAAATTTGCGTTTATGTGTATTTTTATATAGAGTATATTAAGCCCACATTTCTTTATATCTTTCCTTTATAATAAAAAAAAATATTGCGCACATACCAGGTCGATTACCCGTTTTGGTTTAACGTCTCGACTATTCGACCAGAGAGCACAGTGTTGTACACCTTAAATTTACCCCTGCACATACTTTGGTTTTTTTTTGTAACTTATTTAACCTTTTTGGAGTGAAAATGTGACGCAGAATCTTTAATAGTGAATTTTGTAGGCGCCCAAGCTACGCGGCCCATAAATTGCAGAGAAAACTTTTTAGTCACGAAGTTTCTAAAAGTTTCCATTTTCTTATACATTTAGTGGTCCCTAAACGGCTCTACCGGGACTAAACTTCGTGTTTCAAAGAAACTATTTTGGTCGTATATGAGCTATTGTGACTCAAATAAAAACATATTCCTTTTAACAGAACACCTCAAAGAAGCCCTGTAGCAATTTTAAAAACTACAAGAATTATTTTCAGCGATTGGTTTAATTTATCCTAATTTCCTCACACTATTTAGGTACTCTAAAAGTCAGAAATGATAGTAATCTTTAGTACGAACTTTAGTTAGGAATGCTGAAAAGATTGGTCTCGAGTGTAGTTCAAAAACAAATGGGTAGTTTTATGGTATATTTCAACCGCCATCAGTTTCCTGTCGCATATTTTCAGAAATGAACCACAATGAGCGTACATATTTGGTAAAACGATATACTGAACTTGCGATGTATAAATGTTAAGATAATTGTCGGCAATAAGTATAAAATTGTTAGTCATATAGCGAAGTAGCTCTTGTTTTTATTTTATTGTTTAATTGATTTATTTCTTACCATATTTATTGTATTATGTGTTATTTGATAAGTTGAATACCTTAATTGCATATTACCCCACTCGCAGTGATATGTAAGAGAGTGAGGGCATGAATGTTAAATAAAAATAAAGATATCATTTCGTCTGCTAATCTAACTCAGCGGGACATAGCACTAATAGCGCCCCCGTGCACTTGGCACAAATATCGCTCCCGGGCCGCCATTTTTCAATTCGCATTTAGACACCGAGGCAGCAACATATACCAGAGTTCCAGCAAGCTGAGTTGGCTTAGTTGCCTTTTAATTTATACACTGAAATATGTGTTTTCATTGATCTCCTGATAGTAACCAACGAATTCAATATACAGTCCACAAGTCGATTCCGTTAATAATTGACCAATTTTTTTTATATACGCTTAGGTCAGATGAGGTAAGAGAAAGGTTATATAAATGTGATACTGAAAACTGACATATGTGTCCATGGAAATATAGTTGGGCCATTGCATGGATTCGCCTTCCCCACGAAATAAATTATGTTTCCACCTGACCTTATAGGAAACTGATAGCGGTTGAAACGCCTGTAGAACTAGCCAAATGTGTTTTGTTTTTATTTAGCCGACTAACTGACCCAATTCGGTTCGACGATCTAGCCTGGAAAGCCATTAGTCGTTAGACGCGGTAAGTCTTCAATTTTTTAGCTGAAAACACTTCGACTAATCCACCTAGCTGTGGGCAGTTAGGTTGATTAGTCGAAGAAAGTACAAAAAAAGTATTGTGCTGTCTCACAGTTTCTATCTATAAATCACATGGAGTGATGTGAGACACGCATAATACGTTTTTGTACGAAAAAGACACGTTTACTTAAAGCATTAAAGTAATGCAGACACCATACGAATACCTACATTCCCCTCTGCCAAAATAATCGCGAAATTTTCGGTTAGTTTATACGGTAAATTGTGTCTGTTTGTGTGGTTTTTGTTTGTAAGTGATTTCTTTTATTTTCTGCGTTTATAGAGATAGGAATATTCCCCTTGTATGCTGTTTGTGTTTTTTTTTATGACATAGGAGGCAAACGAGGTCGCCTGATGGTCACTTATGGTAGGTTTTTTTTTTTTTGCTTTACTTCATGATGCATTGGTATTTCTAAAATTCAACACTAGGCTGTAAAATCACATGCGTCATCATTCATATTCGGGTATTAATATTATGTATAGGTTTTTAACACTAGTCGTCTGGGTTGGTGAGGAAATTCGATTAGCTTTTGCTTCTGTGCTTCTTGCTTCATCAGTGCGAATCTTCGAAATCGATCTCGTACAATTTTAAATAACGTATCTTTTCCACTTCTAAGTAAAAACTTTTCGTAGTTTTAAAAATAGTAACGAAGGGAGAGTTGACGAAAAAGTACAACTCACTTACTTATTGTGGGTTTTGGCCTTGAGAAATATTACGGCTTTTGTACTTTCTCTTGTTTTGTACTATAAAATTTAATTAAACAAGAAGTTCGGTAGCCTCTTCCTTACACGGCTTTCGTCGTGTCATCTGGTGATTCAGGGATGGTCAAATAAATTGAGGAGACTCGAAAAAAATATTCTGTTTTTTTTTCGCTAGTATTTTTAAGTCGCTTTAAAGCTAAAAGAGCTTTTTTCTTCATTTGCTAGCTATCGAATAGTAAAAAAAAGAAATAAATAAAATAAAAATTTTCAACATCGACATCAGCGATATCGTCATTCTGTTTGATATTGTTGCATTTTTTTCATCTACAAGCATCTATGTTCGGCCCCTGTCGTCTTTTGTCGCCATTTGTCAATAAAATAAAAGGCACATTATCTAAAATTATTTTTGTAATGATAAATACGATTGGTAAGTTACAGTCCACAAGATAATAAAATAAACTTTTTGGATGGAAATGGATATATAAAGCGATCACCGTCGCCCATAGACACTTGCATAACCGGAGGAGTCACAAGTGCGTTGCCAGCCTTTCAGGTGGGAGTGGGTGTTTACCTCAACCCCCCCCCCCCCCCCTCCCATTTTTAATGCATGAACAAATTGTTCGCTAATGACACGGCTTGCCATGTCCATTAGTTAAATGCTCTAAGTTTATTTACGTCATACAATAGTATACGCGTCTTAGACACGTACATTTATACTCCGATAAAAACCTCAAAACATCTTGAAAAAGGTCACACGAGTTATATTCAATCGGCCAACCATTTTTCTTGAACCGTACCACTCTTGGTTAAGTGGCACAAATAACTAAATTTAAGTTGGTCCATTCGTTCAAGAACTACGATGCCACAAATAGACAGATAAACACGTCACGCTTACAATACCCATCTTTTTTAGTCGGTTACAAATAGGTTTTTGTATTTTTTTAAATTTCAAGACAATATTGCAAAGCCAATTTTTAATTAAGATTGAGCTCGTCCGTGTTTAATTAGCTTTTATGGAAATGGGAGAAAATAAAATGTGCTAAAATTATGTAAATTTTCCTTTCTGATGTCGATGATAATAACGCTGACCAAGGCTCGCGTGTTTGTTGAGTGTGTCCTGAAATAACAGGTTTTAAAGACGAAATAAATCTCAGTCATTAGAATTTTACGGTTCAGGCCATAAACGAGCACACAGCTGTATGTTTTGCGTTTACCCTCTAATTTTCTGTTGCCATCCAACTAACATCTATTTCTCATCTCTATTTGCTTATTTCTTTTACCTCTTGTCATATTTATAAAATATTCCGTATTAGGTATCTCATCTATGATGTAAATGTAATCATTATTTTCTTGTTCGAAATAATATTATCTTTTCTATTATTCAGTTTCCTATCTCTCAAAATATCAATATAATGAGCACAAAATATATATAAAGGGTAAACTTAGAGCGGTAAAACGTCACCTTTAGTGAAGTACAATTGTTTGCTGCCCGAGCCAGCGGCAAGGCCCATAACCGATATGACGCTATTTTTATTACCGTTTACTTTGATGTGTAGAAACATGTTTAAGTCCTCTTAAAGGGAGAGATTTACTGTCCACATATAAGGTCATAAGTGCCACTTGATATCCTACAACCATATAGGAAAAATGCATAAACCCATAACCCTCATTTCACTTCAGTGATATCAGGCTAATAGTATTCTATAACCATTTCTAGCAAGCAGTTAGAAGCTTTCAACCGTTTAGGCGTGGGGAAGACGCGAAGACACATACGTACATACAAAAAAGCCTAAAAAAATCGAATACCGCGCTTCTAATACCTCGTCCGTACCACTTGTTTTTTTAAAATATCTTCCATGTACAGGATTTTTCATTTTTACTACTTTAAAGTAGTATTTATACATACAATATGTATCTTTGTCACATTTGTACCTATATCATAATAAGGCGTCGTCAAAGCGAACGAGCGCGGCATTTATATTTATGTAAATACCGCTGAATCCGTGTTTTCTATAAGTACCTTAATTACAGAGTTCAAAACGACGGCATGAATTGATTTCACTTTGAAAACTCATCCGTTACAATAATTTTCGTGTCAAATTAGACGCGATTAATACCCAGGATGACAGATTTTCAAAAGACCTTCGTGTAAAAGTTCAATATTGTAAAGAAAGTTTGAACGCCGATCGCCTAAATTTGATTCCTTGTTAAAATTCCTTGTTTTTGCTTAAATACCGATGCCTAGCAAAGTTAGCATGAGACCTTAAAAATGTTTTACGTTGTTTCAACGGCTAAAATTTAATAGCCCCATCACTCGTGCGGTACTGAGGGTTTTTAATATTCGGCTGTGCGCGTGCAGCTGAATATTAAGAGTCTCCGGTAAGCTCGGTTCTCTAATGTACTTAGAATAAGTTAAGGTATTTTTAGGCCTGTAATTAGTTTATGTAGCTTCAGATACCATACAAAAAAGAATACAAAAAACTTGTCTTTGCTGTATTTCGTTTGTTTTATAAACGCAGCCATATAAACTAATTTCAGGCCTAGATATACCTCATATCATTGTATATGAAAATTTTCGTTACAATCCAACACGTAGTTTTAAAATGAGAACGAAACTCCATTTGTATGGGAAGGTGAAATTCGCGAAATATATCGCGTATATTATCTCATTTTAGTTCCCAACGTTTCGGAAGCTTTTCGGCTTTCCATGATCACGGGTGGAGTCCATTTTGTTTTATTTCAGGAAGATTTTTTGTTTAATAAGTTTAAATTTTTCACAATGCCACAGACAAACAAACAGATTACACATCTCAAACTTAAAATCTCCGTATTTTTCGTCGGGGGTTAAAAACATGCAAAACACGAAATGTAAAGTTAGTATGGGATAATTTTTTTAGTAGATCATCATCATCATCATTTCAGCCATAGGACGTCCACTGCTGGAAATATGCCCCCTCAATAGATTTCCACATGGGCCAGATAGAGACGACCCGCATCCAGCGAGTCATCACAAACCTAACCAGGTCGTCCGACCACTTTGAGGGCCGCCTTGCCACGCTGCACTTAGCGGTACGCGGTTTCCTTGGCTTGCACATTGGCACCAATATAACGTCTGCAGTTCGAGAGTTTTGGTAGTATCCATAATTGATCAGGTGGCAAGTGCAACAGGTAATGAAATTGGCTACGGTGACGGACAGCGCCCCAATTTGCATATGTCAGAGCTAGTAAATTGGAATCAGCGTATTATTGTGACGTTGCCTAACCTTAATTAACCTTGTTCCTTAACTTTGATTATGCCCTTTTGTGCCTATGTTTATGTGCAACGGAACAGGTGTTTTTTTTTTTTGATAGGGCTAGTCTAATGTCCGAGGTGAGAACGCTTAAGCTGTCCATGGTACTTCTAACCTTTCCAAATCTGAACTGGGAATCAGTGTATCATTGTTATATGCCAACCTATTCCATATTTATGCCCTTTTGTGTCTGTGTTTGTGTGCAACCGAACAGGTGTTTTCTTTTTTGAAAGGGCTAGTCTAATGTCCGACGTGAGGACGCTTAAGCTGTCTATGGTACTTATGACTTTGACGACACGTTTGGCTCAGGGGGTTGCACAGCACCCTACGAAGCTATCGGTACCGGTTTCGAATCCCGGCCAGGGCAAGTGTTTGTGTGATGAGCGCGAATGTTTGTTCCTGGGTCTTGGATGTTCTCTATATATTATTGTATCATTGTTTATCTATTTATTATGTATGTCGTCGCCTGGTACCCATATGACAAGCTTTGCTTAGTTTGGGACTAAAGTCGTAAATTGTCCTCGATATTTATTTATTATTATGATTTATTTTATTACACCTCTTCTTTATCCGGACTGCGAATCAGTATATTATTGTTATGTGATATTGCCCAACCTATTACATATGCCCTTATGTGCCTGTATTTATGAGCTTCAATCTATTAATTGAAACACTTTTTTGCGTGACTGTACAAAATGACCTATTTCCGCCCAGACTGCAGGACTCACACTTTTATTGTCTCTCGTGGCGATACAGACGCTGCTTTTTTGTATCCTGAGTGTAAATATTCGAACGCAAGCGATTCAAAGTCAATGATGTTTTACAAGATATATTTGCTCAAATATAATGCTTACTTGGTTTATCTCATATTATAATAGTATCCATTATTGAAACAGTTACGTTTTTTTGTTCAGGATAAAATGACCCTATGTCACTCTCCGTGACTATTCTGTTTGTATGTATTAAATCGCGTTTATCCATGACAGTATTATTAGTCAAGAATATTAAAAATAAATTCAACATCACAAACGATGGTCTGTGAAAACAAACGTTTAGTGTGACGTCATCTTATTCTTCGCAGCAAACCATTTCATTTGATACACATAACATGAAGTTGCGTAAAAATATTAGGTCCGCCATCTTTGGACTTCACCTACCTGACCATGCATTGTCATCAAAACTCAACGTGCATGCAAAATTTCAGCCCAATTTGTTAGGGACAACTGTTTTAAAGTTCAGTTTCAAGATATGAGGCAAGGCAAGTTAAATAAGAGCCTGTAAAAAGGATATTTGAAACCTATTATTTATAATACCGTTGGTGCCAGAGATGACTAAGTTAATGTAAGCTAAGTAATAAGACTCGCTAACATTATTTATAAATATTTCAAGATAAATTTTACTAGGCAGTGAAGGCTTTTTACTTAATTTAGAATTGACACTTACAAATTGTCCAAATATTATGTTTCTGAGACGATTATCTTAAATAAATAGAGGCCAAATTTAATATCGCAAGTGACACATATCCGAAATATGTCCGAGATATCATAGGAAGAATGTTCCGTATGCCGGTGTTTCCGCGGTCGACTACCTGAAACCTCGAACTTGCGTAACACATCGCAATTAAAAATGTGTCCTAGTTGTTTATATATAAAACTAGAAGACGCCCGTAACTTCGTTCGTGGAGGAGAAAAAGTCATAACCCCTCTTTTTTCTTCAGCGTAGTTGGGTAAAAAGTATCCTATAACTATCTGGCGATACCCAGCTACCCTTGTACCAAAAATTTTTGAAATCCGTTTAGCCGATTTTGATGAAGCTTCAGTAACCTCCAAATAGTCCATAAAAATAGTTGTTTTTTTAATATTCTAATGTACAGGCATATCTTTTTTACAACTTTATAATAGAATAGATAGTCTAATTATGTATGGACATGTTTCCTGAACCATTTGATCCATTTATTCATTTAAAATTAGGGATGGCAAAGCATGTTGAGTATGACCCTATTAATTTTCAAGCGCTCACCCAAAATCGCACTGCACCTCTAGCACAACTGTGATACGCGACTCTTTGCAACGCGAAAAGATTGTGTGTCTCTTTCCTTTCAATACAATGCGAGAAAGACGGGTTATGCTATGTAGCGCGGCAGCGTAGTCGCGGAGAGTTGTGCTAGACCGGCTGATAACTGTTGACGTATCTGTGGGCACAGTAGTGCCCCCGCCAAGACGAGCCAAGGCACTACCTACCTTTTCTTGTAGCGCTTCGTCGTTTATTGAACCCTCATGGCTTGGATTTGGATTATACACAAACAAAATTCTCGGGATATGATTTCAATAGTGGATTTATTAAACATGCATAATTTCAATTGCGAAGCTTTTATGCTCTAGATAATATTTTGTGGTGGGTGAAAAAATTTGCCAAGACGAGATCAAATGGCTCACACTGTCAAAAATTTATGAAATATCATGTAGAGCCAAGCTTTTAACTCTACACGCCCTAACTTCACAAACTCTACACCTTAGTCCAAATACGTGACTTGGCCATTTTGCCAATGTCCACATGGGCGTAAGGTAAAAAAAATATTCATTGTTCATGACTTTTCTGTTATTCAATAATTATTGTAGTAAGGAAACGGCCAAGTCTCATATTTTGACTAAGGTGTAGAGAAGTAGTAATGAATGTCTTTATTTTAGTATTGGCGAAAATTTACAGTAGTAGAAAATTATAATTACTTCGTTTCGCAGATGGGACTCAATTCAAACTAAAAACAAAACAAATTACCAAGGTGACAGTAATTGTATGAAATAGACGGGCAGCACCATTAAAGTCACGGGAAATTTAATTTGAACAGAATTATTTCTTTATTCTTGCCAACTCCACGAATCTGATGTAAATGTAAAAAGTAAAAACTTATTTCTACAGGAAGCACTCGAGTGTTTAATTTATCTATATTATAATGAAATAAGGGGGTCAGATTTCAGCAACAATTTTAAATTTGTCTTATAAATTACAAAAAAAAAGTCATGACGTAAAATCTCAGGAGTAAGCAAACTTATTGAACTTTAAAAGCGTAAATTGGAGACGTAAGCGGACTTACAGCAAATTAAGTTTTTAATCCTAACGAATAAACGTTCTGTAACTGCAAAATAAGTAAATAGATTTTGACTTGGGTGACTCTGGCTTAAAACCAGGAATTAAACCACTATTATGAAATCACTCACATCTTATCATTTAATTATGTGTATGATTTAAGCATTTAATCTCCATCCCATAACGGTACGAAGAAGTTATTCGTGAGATGAATTATCTGAGCTTGTCCAACGCCGCTATACCGCGCCTTAGGTATGCGAACGGTGAGGCGGCGGCAGACGACGGCGGAATGACGATTCAGCGGCCGCTCTACCCCCCTTCTCGCCGCTCGCATACCTAAGACGCAGTATAGTGGTATTGGTCACACTATATATATAGTAACCGCCAATTCAATTTCGTCTATGTAAATGTAAAAAGAAAAGAAGTGTTTAAGGTGCAACAGCATTTTCCAGCACTGGTGTGCAAAGTGTGCAACAAAAAGTACAAAAACGTAAAGCCTAAGTGACGTGAAGTGACATAGATTACATTCGTGGTTATTCACGTCGAAAAGGCACTACTACTTGACATGTTTCGCTTCACCCCGAGGACCTTAGTCATGAGAGACGAGTGGGTTCCGATGCTGCCGCACGGAGTAGCCGAGCAGTACTCGGCTTTTACGACGCAAGTAACCACTAATGTAATCTAAGTATGTTTGAATCTTACGGTAGTTTTCCTATTCCATGCCATAATTAAAGGCAGTTCCCGAATTTCCTGTTACTGGTGTACTAAGGCTGTTTAACTGTTTGTAACCTGGCGATACGACGAATCACTGCGATATCTCGAATTGAGCAATATCTCGGCCATCCCGGGCATATCACGGCCATATAAAGGCTTTTTGCTATTAGAGCTCTATTTTGCCCATATGATTACTTAAGGGATGCTTAGAAATCGACATTTAAAATAAATATGCTTCAATACAGTGGTAGAGACATAAAGTGCTCGCGTCTATCATACCATTTTACCAAATGAATATGACTCGCAATTTTGAATTTTATACCACTCTAATTTTCTTATTAGAGTGGTATAAAATTCAAAATTGCAAGTAAAATCATCTCATTTAGAAAGAGATTTCACAATTCAGTAATAGAGCGCATATTGCTGGAAAGGTCATATATGTACACACACATATATGTGGAATATCTCAAACAAGTCTCGGCCAAATGCCATTTGCCACGTGGAATGTAGTCCCTGTATATATTTGGAGACAGAAAATTAACTAGTTATCTAATATTTTCTTCTGTTTCCGCGATTTGACGGGAGGACTCCCGTGACCATGGAAAGCTGGAAAGCTTCCGAAACGTCGGGAACTAAAATGAGATAATATACGCGATATAATCCGTTAAATTGTTTTATTTCAATAACTAGTTATCTACTTCTCTTACCTATCATCAAGTTAGTCAATTTCTGTAAAGGCATTCAATAAAGTTTCACCGACAATCAGTGTTAGTCGTCCTTTGTGTTTTGTTCTAGGTAAGTATAAAAGGTTGCAGGAATCCGAAATAACTTTATAATTGTTATAGTTTTATTTCTCTACAATTCGTTTACAAGAATGGGTATTAATAGCTGATTAATAGTCACTTTTTTGAAAATACACTGGAATTTTCTGTGTTCGATTTGAAATGATTTCCGTAGGTTAAGGACACGTTTGGCTCAGTTGGTTGCACAACGGCCTACGAAGCTGGCGGTCCCGGGTTCAAATTCCGGCCGGGGCAAGTATTTGTGAGATGCACGTGTGATGGGCTCAAAAAATTGGTCCTGGGTCTTAGATGTTTTCTTTGTTTCTTAATATTAAAATTTATCCATTAGTATATTATGTATATCACTTAGTTTGAGGCTGGATTGATTTGTGTAAGATTGTCTCTGATATTTATTTTTATTCATTTAGGTCTATGAAATAATTACATAATTCTTTCATTATTTCAGCCACAGGCGAAAATCGCAGAGTAAAGGTACTTTTCCACCGGCGAGGCGAGGCGAGAAGAAGAAGGACAAAAATTGAAATCGCACCGGCCCATTTCCACTAAAAATTGCCATCGCGAGCACATGTCAAGTACGAGCTCGCGAGTGATATTCTCCCACCGCGTGAATCGTGTCTTTATTGCAGATTTAAGTCTATATTCGTAGCAATATGCTTAATTATTACATTAATAAATATTTAAATTTTCGTTCGCCCATCCTCGCCAATTCATACCATTTCCACCGAAGATGCACCAGAGACTGAATTGAAGTATTGCCAAGACAAATTTCAATTTCCGTCTCGGCTCGTCTCACCTCACCTCACCGGTGGATAAGATCCTTCAAACGCCATAAACGTTGTTTTTAACAAAATTATGCAATGTTGCATACAATATTTTTTCTACTATAAAGCACATTTCAATGAAACACAAAAGGTAATGAAATGTAAGATGCGAAATGTCAAGATTATAAGGTAGCGGAAAAAATAAATACAAATTAATCCGTCCTCGCCGAATTCGCGTCCACTTGCTAGTGATGTTTTTTTAAACATGAGTACGAATATAAATTGGAATATCGAGGTCTAAAATAGGTGACAATTGTACACCGTGGCCCAAAATTACGTTGACAAAATTAAAAAGTAAAAAGATTGAAATTGGAACACCGCTCGAACCGAGCTCGTTTGTTTATTTATTATATTTTTACACATTTTGACAACAATTTCGAATAGAAAGCGTCTTTAAAGTATTTCATTATTATTGGTTTTATGATGTCTTCGCAACGGAAAGCAATCATTTTCTTGCACGAAGCGAGAAAACGGCAGTGTGAAACAGTTAGATCGCTCAGTGTCAGTCGTCAACTAGTGTCCAAGACTATTAAGCGCTATATAGAGCTCGGAAATACCGCAGACCGTCCAGGAAGAGGAAGAAAGAGTACTGTTAGAACTCCTAGGCTCCGAAACATTATAAAATAAGGGATTACTCGCAATCCACGGACCAAAGTTAGAAAAATAGCTCGAAAGCTAAGTGTAAGTCGTTCAACGGTGCAACGTATTGTGCCTAATGATCTCAAATTGAAAGCGTACAAACTGCGTAAGGCACAACTTCTTGAAGATAAAGATAAGAAAGTTCGCCTAGACAGATGCCGTTTACTTAAAAAATTGCCCGAACATCTTGTTTTCTTTTAAAAAACTTTTTTGCATTGAACAGGCCCCTAACCACCAAAATGACAGAAATTATTCTTCTAGTCGTCTTGTAGAGGCAACAGTCGTTCCTCACCGCCAAAAGCCAGAATCGGTTAAGTTTTGGGGTGGTAATTGCTCCACAGGTAAAACTCCCCTGATGTTTATAGAAAAAGGTGCTAGAATTAATCAAGATATATACAGAAGAGATATTCTTGAAGCTGTAGTTCCTTAGTCATTTTACCAATCAGCCGTGAATATTCCAGCAAGACTCAGCTCCATGCCAAATGGAGCATAGTGTGCAGCAGTGGCATAAGGACAATTTCTCCGGGTTCATAAGCTCAAAAGAGTGGCCACCCTATTCACCTGATCTAAATCCAATGGATTATAGTTTGTAGTCAATCTTAGAGAGGGCCTGTGCCACTAAACACATGAGTGTAGACGCTATGAAAGCGACACTAACCAAGGAGTGGGCAAAAATAACCACGGAGGAGCTGCGGCATATCGTGGACAACTTTTACAAACGTTTGCAGTTGTGTATCAAAGCCAAAGGCGGATATTTTGAAGACAATTAATAAAAACGATTAAACTCTTTGTTTCAAATTTCAAATGGTAAACAAATGTGTAACAAATAAAACATAAACGAAAAACACTTTGTCAACGAATTTTAAGGGCCACCCTGTATGTAGGTTTACCTGATTTTGTCACTATATATTATGTTGATATTTATTACATAATATAAAATGGATCTGCGCATTTTTTTGATATGTACAATGTATTCGATTTTATGTTCGTTTGGATCGCTAGCATAGACTACTAAACGGCTAAAACACTTAACGAAAGCCCTCTTGCACATAGTAGTATGCAAAATTGAGTCATTTTTCTAATAGGGAACGTCAAATTGTTCATATGAATACGATAACTGCAAAAAAGAGGTGCTTTACTTAAGTTTTTACCTATACCGGCAGTGGCGTGCGGTCCATATAGGCACAAAGGCACTGCCTACCCTCAACGACCATGGCTCCATACAGGCACAGAGAAACTGCCTACCCTGAAGCTCTGAACGTCCATGGCACCATAGAGGCACACAAAGACCGCCTACTTTGGCTAAAAACCCTGTGCACCGGCATATTACACATTGGTGAAAATGAAGACGGAGGCGACATACATTGCCGTTTTAGGGTTCCGTACCAAAAACGTAAAAAAGGTACCCTTATCGTATGACTCTGTCTGTCGGTCTGTCCTAGTATTAGAGCGCAATATCTCAAAAACTACTTTTGCTATATATATGAAACTGTAAACTAGTCTTGCGAAGGAAACATTATAAAATATATTTTTATTTTCTAAAAACAGACAATATGAGAGGGACCAAAAATTAAGATCAAGTAGGGTATCATATGAAAGGGCTTAATCTACACATTATCAAATAATTTTAATTATTGTGCTTAAATTTTGTTATATTAAGGAAAATGTGGGAAAAAATACCACTCCCACTTTATCTCCGAGGTTGACCAAACGACAAATCTGGAATTTTCTGGAAGTATGCAATTTAATATGAATATTACACGAAAATTATAATCATACATCTACCTGTCTTACTTTTTCTTGAATCACAACAAATCATTTTTGAATAAATCGGTTTGGTTAAGTTTGCCCCTCATTTGTATATGATGCCATAGATACCAGAGGCAAACTTAACTCAAGCGGCAAGTTAAGTCAGAATAAGTGAAAGTTTGTACGAAACCCTCGGTGCGCGAGTCAGACTCGCACTTGACCGGTTTTTTTTATACGAGAAGGACTGCAACATTTTCAGAAGGGCGTCAACGTATCTCGGCCTCGCCGCGAGTCGCGCCAATGTGTACAGTGTGTACTGCTAGCATAAAAAATAACTTTTGTATTCTGTCGCTACAAAAAAACCTTTTTTAGTAACATTTTAACATTGGTTAGCAGAGCTTTAGTGCGCAATAGACTATAGACTTTTACACGGCCTTAATAATGTCATCATCATCATCTCCTGCCCTTATCCCACTTTTGTAGGATCAGCACAACATGTTTTCTTCTTCCATTCATCCCTATTATTCCTCATTTCAGCGCTTACTCCTTTCGTTCTCATGTCTCACGCAATCAATCCTCATGTTTTTGGCCTACCGATCACTCTTCGTCCTTCGACATTCATCCCTAACATTTTTTTACCAATGTGACGTTCATCCCTTTCCATTACATGCCCATACCACGCTAACCTATTGCTCCTCCTTTTGTCCGTCACGTGTGCCACTTTCAAACTTCCCCTCATATATACTCATTTCTAATCCGATTTTTCCTCGTCACTCCACACATCCATCTCAACATTCTCAAACTCATGTTGTAAAGGATTTGACGACCGGCCGCCTGCCTGACATCAACCCTCCTTGGGAATTCTTGGCTAAGAAGAAGGATAGGTGGGAGATGGATGTACGGATCTGGGGTTAAGGATACTAGTGCGACGTAGTACAGGGAGGGGAGGGTGTGTGACACTAGCAGCTAGAGCAGTCCGGGGTCACGTACCCGTAGGGGTTCCAGCTAGATATCGGATTGATATCTAGTGGTACCACCCTCTGGACTTAAAACAATATATGTCTTTACATTAGTGTGGGTCTAACGCTTAACTGAGTCTGTTCCTTAGATATGGGAGAGTTCCGGGATGGGAGACAAGTGACGCCACATGACGTATCCTGTCTCGCTATATATTGACGCTCCGTAAACACACCCCTCCAGTACCGCGCCCATACCTCAGGAACAGACTTAGTTATGCGTTAGGCCTATAGATAAGTGGTAGAAAAAAGTACAGAAGAAAAAAATGGGACCGTTTACCTCGACCTATTCTATTTTTAACTGTCATTGTATGTCTTTCGATGCGATTTACGCTTATTTTGTAACGAGACCTCTACAAACAAACGATGTTCAACCCAACAGGAGAGTTTAAAACACGTATTAAATATTTGTTGGATGGGTATTACAGTTTTGAAACTTATTCATTCCTTGATTTAACCAGTGTTTTAAACGGTATATTTGTTCAGTAAATTAATAAAACGTAACTAACATATACGTATGTTTTAAGGCGAATCAATTTTGTAAACAGTTTTTTGGTGTAACGCTTTGATGATCTGACATTTTAAGATCGCCGTGAGAGCAAGTAATCAGTGGACAGACCAAAAACCCCGCGACAAATCTAGAAATAAACTGATCATTTAAAAAAACGCCTTAATCGATTTTCTTGTCCCATAGTTAAGTGACCTTGCAAAAACAAAAGTCTAAAGCATAATCGATACATACGTTAAAGAGTTCCGATGCTACAGAAGCACAGATAGACACATCATCTTCGTAGATCACTAATAGGGAATGTGTTCAGCCCATGAGCACATTCAAATTGTAGAATTTTTAGATATAAAAATACCATAAGCACTATCTTTAAATAATTGTTATACAAACCTGCGTACAAATAAACATATATACACACAAAATACACTGAATGCCGTTTAATCCTTTTATATTGAGTAAAACAGATCAATTTGCTTTAAAATTAATAATCAATTTATGCATTTTGTTTATTCAGTGTAGATCGAATATATCCACCATTTATCCTCAAGCAAGCGTAATTACACTAAAATTGTATAATCAAGGGCAGTTCAGTAAACATCACAAAGTCTCATAAAGATATCAGAACCTTATTATAATTCCAATAGAGTTGATGTGTACATAATTTTTGAAACATTTAGTATGTAATCCTTGCCCTTGACTGTACATTCATTGTTCCCTCCAAAAGATTCCAAGTATTTTATCTCCTCCACCACTTTTGCTAAACACTAATCCTTGACTGTACATTCATTGTTCCCACCAAAAAAAAACAAGCATTTTATCTCCTGCACCACTTTTGTTAAACACTAACCACGAATAATAAGTAAGCTTATACTTACAAAGTAGTCCAGTTAATGAGAGTTAAGCGATTTAGTTTGTGAAATGCACACAAACGACATCCAAGCGTAGTTAGGTTTACCAGTACTTACACAAGATAGTTCACAGTAATTTTCCACTTGACGAGTTTCTAAGCCAGCTTCGTTAAATTCTCGACCCTTTCGGTTAAATACTTATAAATAGTTAAACTGTTTAATAAAACGGGAGCTGTGAATGGCGCGTTTTTTTTTAATCTTGTGAAATATCGTGTTTGCGTTTATAGCGCGATACATAACACATTCACGAAAGACATATCCGTAGCACTACGCGCGTAGCCGATAACATGGGAAAATGCGTATGTAGCCAAAACTTCAGAGCGCCCACTTGGCTTCGCCGTGGTTGGGCGCGTTATTTTGATAATCCTGCGAACCTATTGTAGTGGCGTTTATAGCACGACACATAGGTAACACATTCATGAAAGAGATTTTCGTAGCGCTACACGCGTAGCCGATTACACCGGAAAATGCGTATGTAGCCAAAACTTACTACGAGCAGAGCGCCCACCTGGCTTCGCCTTGGTTGGGCGCGTTATTTTGTAAATCCTGCCTATCTATCGTGGTTTTGTTTATAGAAAATGCGTATGTAGCAAAAACTTACTATTAGCAGGATGCCCACCTGGCTTCGCCGTGGTTCAGGTTTTTTAGTTAATCCTGCGAACCTATGGTGGTTGTGTTTATAGAATTGTGTATGTAGCCAAAACTTACTACCAGCAGAATGCCCACCTGGTTTCGCCAGGGTTCACGTTTTTTTGTCAATCCTGCGAACCTATGATGGTTGTGTTTTTAGAAATTGCGTATGTAGCCAAAACTTTCTACCAGCAGAATGCCCACCTGGCTTCACCGTGGCTCACGTTTTTTTTTTTTTAATCCTGCAAACCTATGGTGGTTGTGTTTATAGAAATTACGTATGTAGCTAAAACTTACTATGAGCAGAATGCCCACCTAGCTTTGCCGTGGTTGGGCACGTTTTTTTTGATAATCCTGCAAACCTATAGTAGATGCGTTTATAGAAAATAAGTATATAGCGAAAACTTACTACAAGCGAAGCGCTCACCTGGCTTCACGGCTACCTAGGTTCCCGGTCGTGAAAGTGATAAATTACAAATTACAAAGCAGCCATCACTTTCTGACAACTATGTGAATGCGAGAACGGATGCTTTATCGCGTGGTTAACGTTACTATGAAGGGTCAGCGGGGATAGACTTTTTTACAGCAAAACATGAAAGCTATACTATTATAAAGATGTAATGTATGTAGGTTGAAGATATATTCCAAAAAAAATGTTACGGGCTATTTAGAGGTCAATGAATCGAAAAATATAGTTTTTGGATTTTTCGTGTCGTTGTGGTTTCATTACGCCAAATTGGCTAAACAGATTTTAACTGTTCTTGATCCACGGATAGATAGATGTCCACATGAATAATTTTACCTAACTACGCGGAAGAAATAAGAGGGGTTATGATTTTAATCCTCCGCGGACAAAGTTCACTCTCTAGTATTTTTTTTTTAATTTTTCATTTTACAACTTTATAATAGTATACCTAGATGTATCAGAACAGGTAACTATTCAAATAATCAATAAACGGAACCATAGAAGTCCTTTTTCGCCTACAAATTACTGACCCTCTGTTGGAAACCGAATTTATTATCTCAGCGAGCTGATTTAGGTTCCCGGGCTAACGAACCTCAGACAATTCCTATTAATTCTCACCTGTGTCTCATTTACGGTACAGGCGTAATCCGGACTTTAGATAACACGCTATTACCATGATATCAGCCTGTGTGAAGGACACTTTAGTTTTACTACGTAAAACTATATCGATACCTTTGGGCTCACCTGGACTTTGATACATTAAGTTTCCCAAAGGTGCATTTCGTGTTGTTTTTTACGATAGTTATTTGTGCTTGAATTAACAAATAGTTCAGTGTTGCGTTGCTTTTAAGATAATTTATATTAATAATATTTTCTTTCATTTTATTATGAATAATCTTTGAAGTAAATGGTACGCGTTATTGATAACTTTCAAATTATTACTCACACTTTAATATTACTTGGCAGAGAAATTTCCATGAAAATCATTTCTTTGATTCAAGTTGAACTATTTATCTTAATCATTATTGGACCGAAATAATCATTAACTGAAATACTTTACCAAATAATTTATTTTTCAGTTACCAGGGAAGAAATAAAATAATTTAACTAAGGTAACTATTAAATTTGTTACTAAAATTGTAGTAGGTAATATTAATTAAAAACACGAATAACATATTACGTACGAAGTGTTCCGTACCACGCACACCCTTTTGATTTCTTAATTTATTTCAATTAATATTTGTTACACCTTGTGAAGATTTGTAAAATATCAATAGACTATAGATATTACAATAATACAATAAAAAATAAATTTGAACAAAAACAGAAACAAATTATTTATTCATATCGAAGTCGTGCGTTTATTCATTCTCCAATGTAAAAAATCTTAGTACAGTACGATTATTTTTGAGTTTACCACTGACATATGCTTTTATTCCATTGGATATTCGACTTTAACACTAATAGAAATAAACGACGTTTAGACAATGTGTAAGTATTATAAACTCGATTACATTTAAATCGAAGATCCAATGGAATAAAAGCATATGTCAGTGGTAAACTCAAAGTAATCGTACTCGTACTGTACGCTTTCTCATATTTAGCTCTCGATTTGTCTGGCAACAAGTTATTTGTTGCAATTGCGGTTGCATTTACGATATCCGGCGGGATGTTCATATAGTCCTCGGAGTCACTACTACTCATATTTTCAACTTAAATGTAAATTACAAACAACTTTCACAATTCTACTTTCATAACAGCAAAAATGCAACAAAAAAATGACAACATTAATGGCGGCATTTCGATCCTCCGTCAAAACTAATCTTTTTTTTAAATCATAGATAAACGAATGAAATTTTTATTCTCATATCACTCGAGATCATATGTAGTACGGTTTATATTAAAAGAAACATACTGAATTGACGTTTCGTATCGATAACTGTTTTAATATATATGGATACTAGAATAGAGATCCACTTGAGTTTGGACATCTGTTCCTAATTTAAACTTAAACGTTCCAAAAATCGATACTGAAATAATATTAAAGTACAGATTTTACCTACTACCATAGATAAGAAAGTTCTCATTATAAAATTGGTTGTAATAATGCTGGTCATTTCTTACGGTTTCTGAACGCATTTTAGAGCACTAATAATAAATATGTACGAAGATAAAATAATTTTAGGGTTCAGATAATGAGTAAAACGGTACAACAATTAATATGAACGCGTAAATTTAAGTAGCTCCACAAAAAAATCGGTTCATGAAACCCCTTCGCCATCGTCTGTACATGGCTTGAAAGGAATGCTGTTCGAGGCAAAATTTTTACTGGTTTCATTTAATCGTCAATTACAGATTTCGTATTTCGTATGTCAATTACAGATTTCTACATAAAATATTCTCACAAACTCAATACTAAATTAACTTATAATATTGAAGACTTAATATAATAAAATACATTATAATAAACAAACAAACAAATACATTTATTGAACCAACATAATATACAGAGAGTTACGACTAAATTCTATAATACACAATTAAATTCAGATTTTATATATCCTGAACTAGGGTTTCCCCTGTGTTTCAGGCAAAAGAAAAGCCTAATAAATATATATAATAATAATATAATAATTATCGAGAAGATGGAATTGCATTTGTAGTAGTTGTACCGTTTGCAACAAAAGGAGAATAATTTTCTCTTAACTTAATAAAATGACATACCCAAGAAGTGGAATAAGTAGTAGTCCTCTGTTTTTTTCTTTTATTCGCTATCATGTTCTTCATCTGAGCTGTCACAAGTATTGATAATAAAATTGTCTGTTATTTGATCCATTTCTCCTTCCTGACATCGATATTTATTTTCTTCACTTTCGCCGTGGTGACAAATATTTTCCCAGTCCTCAGCAGTGATGGTATTCATTCGTTTAGTTGCTAAACTCATAATGCCTTGCATGTTTAATGAAACATTTCTTTTTGCTACATATCCTTTTACCATGGACCAAATATTTTCGATCGGATTGAATGTCGGGTGATACGGTGGCAATCGTAATACGGAGTGGCCATGTTCTTTTAAAATTGCATCTATGTGGTACTCGCGAAACCTCTCTTTATTTTGTTTAATTAATTCATACAAACTGGTTTTGTACATCAACCGGTTATACGAAATGTTGTGTTCTGTCAACCAATCCATCATTTCTTTTTTATTAGAATTTGACGTTGGAGCACGATTCAAAAGTTTGTTGTGATAGGACGCATTATCCACGATAAGTACGCTATTCGGTTTGAGGTTCGGTATTATTTTTTCTTTTAACCATTTTTCGTAGTTGACAAAGTTCATCTGGTCATGGTAATCTCCCGTTTTTTTGGTTTGCCTTAAACATTAACAAAGCGTTGGGAATAAAACCATCTTTTCCTCCTGCGTGCACTATTATTAACCGCTGGCCTGTACTGATTTGTTTTTTTACACCAAATTCTGTTCCATCGGTCCAAGCTTCTCCAGACACATGTGAAGTGTGGATGTAGGTTTCATCAGTATAAACTAGTGGTCTATCTTGAGATCGATATTCCGCAATTTTGATAAGGTAATTTATTCTTAGCAGTCGTATGTTGTGTTTTTCCATTAATATTTTTCGGTTGTCCTCGGTCTTTTTCCATTTAAATCCTAATTTTTGTATTTGTTTTTGTAAGGTGGAAATGCCAAATTTGTAATCTATATCGGATTTTAACACAGAGTGGAGTCCCTTTAAGGTTGGAAATTGCTTATGGGACAGATTAAAATTGTATATAGTTCTCCGGATGACTTCCTGATCAAAATCGTCTACTGCTGATGACGGACAAGGACGCAACTTTTTATTCTTCGGGGAGGTGAATTTCTTTGTTGTTGCGAATTTCTCGCTGTTGCTCTCAGTCACAATGTTATAAACAGTAGAGAGACAAACACCTGTAGCTTTTTCAGCTAACTGGGCAGCGGTGTAAGGGAAGTTTAAATTTTTCGTCAGTTCATTTTCAAAATATTTATAACAGTTGAAAATTATCTGCTTACTTTGACTCTCAACAGGACCAAAATTACTTACAGCCATATTTTTTTAAAATATAGAAATTATTCGTAGTCGTACGGGCGGACACAATAATTAATTGGGAATACAATCAAATCAGATGTAAAAATATACGCACAACGTAAATAATATTGACAATTTCACACTGACATTATTTTTGTTTTTAGTTCTTCGATATATATATAACAACCTCTTTGTATGCTGATAGTACAAAAAAATTGAAAATTCAAATATAGAATGCCTGTAAACAAACAATACTACTACATATGCAATTCCACGCTCTCGATGATTCAACTATACATTACATTATTTTCTATAAAATTAATATTCATCTATATTATAATAGAAACTATGGTAACTTACATACTAAAATTTACACAAAACGAATAATAAAGAAAAACTAAAATAAACATTATGTTATTTTAAAGAAAATAACTGAAATTGTTTGTTTCTGAAACATTTTTCAACATAAGGGCATACATATGTGCTTATACATAAAGAATAGTATTAAAAACAGAATCTCAGAAAGCAATGAAGCGATATGAAAAGAAAAGTACTAATGGCCATAATTTCTGTACTAAGGTTAGTTAGTTTTAGGGTACAGGTAATAAGTAAAATGGGACAAGAATGAATAGGAACGCGATAATTGCTCCGCAAAAACTTCGCGTCGTAAAGCGCTATCTGTTGGCTGAAGAGCAGAGGCAAAGTCTGCACTTGTGTTATTAAATTATAAATTGTATGTCAAATACATATTTCTATAGTGAATAGTCTTACATACTTAATAATAAATAATTATACTTATTTTTTTACTAAAATTGTACGTTTTCAAAAAAAAACCATAGCATAATCCACAGTTTATTTGTAACAATTCAGTCTATAACTATGTTCGTAATCCAGCATCCCCTTACTTAAATAAATGAATAAATATAACCCTTTACATGAAAAAAAGGAATGTTTAAAGATAGAAATTCTAAAACAAATAATGAAGCGAAATGAAAGTAAAAGTACATAATTGGCATAATTTCTGTATTTCTGCCACGTTTGCTAACTTTAGGGCAGATAATGAGCAAATCGGGACAAGAGTTAATAGGAACGCGTTAATTTAAGCTGCTCTTCCAAAAACTTCAGTTCATGAAAACCCTTTGGCTGTACACCGTCTGTTGCCCGAAGGGCAGACGAACTCTGGCCGAGGCAAAGTTTTCACTGGTTTTATTTAATTGGGTTTCGTATCAAGTCAAGTGCCTACAGATTTCTATGGCAACTCACAAACTTTAAAAAGTAAGATTAACTTATTATTATATAAATATTGAACCATGTGTTTATGAGTTTTCAGAAATTTGGATTTCCACTCAGAATTGCGAGTAAAATTAAGAAGAACTTGGTTCTTTATTTTTCGTCTTCACTTTTGTATTTACGTACGTGATGAAAAATCAAAAATACCATCTATGAAATTATTTGTTCACTTTTTAACTCTACGACAAGGTAGTCGTTGTTAGGAGGCAATCCTGAGCAGCAATATCCAAAATAAATCATAGTATCCAAAAAAAAAACGTTTTTACCCGACTGCGCGTCGCAAAGGAGGGTAATTGTAAGATTTGTACCTACACGCTGCCGACGCCAAAAAAACATTATTTCCATTTTTGTTCTTCTTATACTACTACTACTAATGCGAAATTAACTCTTTCAGTATGATAGGTACCTCTTCACACCTAAACCACTTAAATGAAATTTTGTTTGGAGATACCTACTTTGATACGTGAAAGGACATAGGATAGTTTTTATCCCGGAAAAAATTACGGTTCCCAAGGAATAAATAACGCAGTAGGCCACCGAGTCTAGTAGAGTCTAGAGGGCTAGTATTGTAAAAATTGGGTTGAAAAAAAGTTAATTTTAAGTAAAGTAAAGAAAGTCATTATAATCTTAATTTATAATATGAAAAAAATAAAAGCTACAAACTAGTTTATAATTACCACAAAGCCAAAAAATTAAAATGACTTTCGATAATCAATAAAAGTAAACGTAATAATTACAAACCTTGATGATACAAAAGGAAAGTTCGAACAAGTTTGAACATATATTGGTTACATTAATTCTTTAATTAGTGCTACAAACTATTTCCGATAGTAAAAAGTAAATATATTAATATATACTGCTCAAAACAATCTAGGGGCCACTACGAATTTTGATCGTAACGTCAAAATATATACAGGCTAATAAAATAATCGATTCATTAAATACTCAATTGTTTTATTTCTTAACATTGAGATAAAATTAGTTTAATATAACCACAAAAACTGAACAGAAACGCTCCGCGCAAAAGTGGCTCCTATTTTGTTTTGAGTAGTATATTAATATTATTTGCTCTATGTAAAGTATCAATCACAGAATGTAAATATTTGCAGTAAGTAAAAACAAAACATTTTAACGCTCGATCGCTAATTAAAAGTAATCTTAATAATTACAAAGCTTGATGAAAAGAAAGTTGTAATAAACTGACATTGATAATTGAATACTTGAAATAATACACAAACTGTTTCTTATTTAAAGTAGTAGTAGTAAATATTGAATACGAAGATTGAATTCAAATTGCTTCCACGAAGGCAAATAATAAAAAATCCAAGATAAAGCTCGCTTTAATTTCCGCAACAATTTTCTGAACCAAACATCATTAAAACAGTATCAAACTTACCCAAATCCGCGCATTAGCACTCACAAAAAAACACTTAACAGTTCACTTCCATAATACACACTTATACGTTGAGTCACGATTTTGTTAATGAATTGTTTTTCGGCGTGAAACTTTCGGTTTCAGGAGGCGGGCGGACCGCGCGGCAGAGTTCAGATTCTGCCCGTGCCGTGTAGCGACTAAAGGGCGCGCGCCGTTTTCATTCACGTGGAGTGAAATTGTGGGACGCGCTGCATTTAGTACCTGCGAGGCTTTATTAAACCATAGGCTATTGACATAGGGACTCTAATGCCACGATTTGTATAGACAGCTTTCTGTGCTAGGAGCGTTTTAATAACAACCTATTATAAAGTAAAAATTAAATGTACATTGAAGATTTTCTACAAAATAAGTGAAATTGGCTATTTGGGTTTTAACTAATTTTGGTAGTATCCACAGATCATTGAAGGATATATACTTTTTTCCGGACCGATGCGATCTTCAAACCTTCAAGAAAAGAGCGTACTCCCACCTGAAAGGCCGGCAACGCACTTGTGACTCCTCTGGTGATGCAAGTGTCTATGGGCGACGGTGATCGCTTACCATCAGGCGATCTGAAGTCTGCTCGTTTGCCCCCTATGCCATAAAAAAAAGTACCATTTTCCACCCTACTCGGACGAAATAAAAAATTACTACAACTAAATAAAAATTTGCCCTAATAACGTTTATCTTTTCTGTTCGAACTACCTACTGGCAAGTATATTATATGCCGGTTGATATATCTATTGGTTTGCTAAACCGCATTAAGAGTCCCCTTTAAGCTCGGTTCTCTATACTAACGTAGTTACGCTCTCATTTTCAAACGACTAGCTAGTTTGCTCTGAAACTTTGTACTTATAATAAGTTTAGGTATATGCAGGCCTGTACCTAATTATACCATAGTAAAAAAATACAGCGAATTTATGTTTCTCATACAAGAGTTGTTTTTGCTTTATTTCGTTTTTTTTTATAAACTGCAGGCATATAAACTAGTTTCCGGCCTAGATATACCTCATGTTATGGTATATGCAAAGTTTCGTCCTAATCCAACGCTAATTTAAAATAAGAACGAAACACCGTTTGTATGGGAAGGTGAAATTCGGCCGAGCTTACTGGGGACTCTTAACGTGGCAACCGGTCGATATGATTTCTTTTCATAGAGATCGAATATGAGCTGAAGAGTGATCATCATTATCATATCAGCCTGTACTAGCCCGTAGACGTCCCATGCTGAACAAAGACCTTCCCTAAAGATCTCCACAACGAAGCATCATAATGCGCCCTCATCCATCGGTTTCCCGCGTACTAGTAGTCAAGAAATGATAAAACAAGTTGTCTTTGCGAGATCGTTTCATCAACTCATTGGCGTTTTTCAGGGATTTTATCAAATCACTAAATAAATCTGGTGAAATGAAAAAACGAGTTGCCTTTTTTGGCTGATTTCATTATTTCAATAAAGGGATTCAGAGATTTGATCAAACGACAGACTTTTTCTAGGCAAATGATAAAATGGATTCGCTATTTTAATATCGTGCGGGATTTGGTCATATTCCTTAGAAATTTGTTAAGATTTCTGTTTTGGCCATTTCCCTGCGACACATACAATATCGAATTTGAGCGGAAGAGTGACGCAGGTCACTTTTATCGTGGAAAAATTCACATGTCCCAAAGGATATCAATTACCTATGTGACTTGGTTTATAAAAAAGTAATACAATCGGTTTAAAAACAGACACGCCGCGTAATTAGAGATTTTACGTTAAACCAGTAAGGTTAATTGGTTAAATATATTTTATGAAGTTAGTTCAAAAGTATTGCGACTAGAGGATCCTAAAATTCTGTTGGATCATTTTTATCATCAGCCATAATACGTCCATTGTTGAAGGTAGACCGTTCCTTGGGGGACCAAAGAACGGTGGTAGTCCACAATCAGCCCTGCGCCACCCGCATCCAGCGATCTCGTGCAACCTACACCAGATCTTCAGCCCACGCTGTGTCTTCCGGTGCATGATCGCCATTCAAGAACACGTTGACCCCAGCGAGCCATTTGTTAGATCGAACTTTCTAAACTACAGAAACAGTATCATTCGGAATTGAACTTAGTAGATACATACGCGGAAAACACTGCCTTAAAATATCTAAGAAAAATAATCTTATTAAATAGTAAAAATAAACAAATAAATATTAAGGGACTTTTTTTACACAAATCGAACTAGTCTCATGGTAAGCTGAAGGCATGTGTTATAGTTAATAGATATATTTACTTATACACGTAGAAAAAATACAAAACCTAGGAACTAATATTTACGCTCATCACTAAAATATAATATTTATGTATGGAACATAAATATGACGGTATAAGATATTTTTATTTACCTGAATTATCCAAAGTTATAACACAGTTCTATAAAGGACAATAAATTGTTACACTGATTTTTTTTGTAGAAATGCTGAATTATCCGCGTATTTTGCTTCAATGATACGCTTAATCATAAGCAATCACCTTAAAAGCTCCGGTGCATTTCAATAAAATTTCACTCTTCGCTTTTGCGAGTAATTCGTTAGAAGCTCTGCGGTCACGAGCGAACAGACTGGAATAAATCAAGGAGACACTCGTCTAATATTCAGAAAAGATGCGAGACGACATTTAGAGTACCCACTAGATACTGGCACAAATAGAAAAATATACAAATTCCCTCCAGTTTTACGTAAAAAGATACAACAACAGTGTGAAGCCAGCTTAACAGGTTTATGACTCATATAGCAATGGACAGCCCTCAAACCAACAGCTATCATCATATGTGAGTAATGTCTGCCGTCACAAGCATTTGCTTTTACCCGATGTGTCCTACAAAAGTTGTATGAAACCTTCATTGTTTCTACTAGATACAGTCACAAGCAAATAGATATACAAGTTTCAAGACTGACATGATATCACAAATAAATATACTACACGGGGCAATACGGTCGCTCAGCGACAAAGCCCTTTAAATAAATTAAAATATATATATATATATATATATATTCATTTATATATATATATATATATTTGACAAAAGAGTTACATCAACAGTGTGACGCCAGCAGAACAGTTCCATGAAAAGCAAGCAAAGCAATGGATAGTCCTCGAAGCTCGAAATATTATCATTTGTGAGTAATGTCTGCGGTCACAAGTAAAGAGACTGCAGAAATAAATCACAGAGACACTCGTTTAATATTCAAAAAAGATTCGAGACGACTTTTGGATCACCTACTAGATACAGTCAGCAACCGATAAATGTAACAAGGGTTCTATTCCACGTGGTAAATAACATTTTCGTCTGAGATGTTACTAGTATATTATGTCGAAATGTCATTTTAGGGTTCCGTACCCAAAGGATAAAACGGGAACCTAATAACTAAGCCTCCGCTGTCCGTCTGTCTGTCTGTCTGTCCATCCGTCTGTCACCAGGCTGTATATCATGGACCGTGATAGCTAGACAGACAGTTAAAATTTTCACAGATGATGTATTTCTGTTATGGCTATAACAGAAAATACTAAAAACAGTATAATTTTATGTCTGTCTGTCTTTGTCAGTAACCAATATATAATGATCGAACACCGCGTACATTTTGCTTAGGAGTAGGACTCTGCTAACACAGATACGTCCGTTTGTAGCGTATATTTTGCACGGAACCCTCGGTGCGCGAGACCGACTCGCACTGGGCCGGTTTTTTCTTATTCAGATGATTGATATGATCATATTTCAGTGAGGGTAAAATTCAAGAAGGCGAGTCATGTCGCTAAAGTCGAAATGACAAAGCAAAATGCGAGCAATATACTTATTTCGCTTATATTACGCCATATTTCCTTTAAATTTGAACTTATCAATATCACTATAATGCACTTCGAACAGAAAAATAAATAAAGTCTGTTCTATAACTCGCCGAATTCAGGCCCTGCAATCAGAAGCGCAATCTTGACGGATCACTTTTGAATCGCATTTGTTTTTTTTAATGACAGTTCGAAATTGGATTGCGCTTACAACAGTTTGACAATTCGCTTTTGTATAGAATTTGACAGTTAAACGCAATACTCAATATGATAATAATTTTTGTTTAATAAAAAAAGAACCGACTTCAAAATAAACTAAAAAGCCATAAATAATCTTTTAAGTACGGTACGGATCACATTTGAATCACCTTTTGAAGTCGTCGGGACCACCTCGGGAGTATATCCTTTCAAATAAAAAAATAATGTTTAAAATTGGTCCACAATTGGCGGAGTAAAAAAAAAATGAATGATATAACGGTTGAGATATAAAGTAGCAACTAACCCTTATATCGCAAAGAGGATCCTTTTTTTGGTCAGACTATTATTCACAAAAACGCTTCTCTCCAAAAACGACAAAAATCTAGATTTTTTTAAAACTGTTGGGTTTAGGTTCAGACCTATCCTAACCTAAGCGTTAGGTTTGTTTTATAAAACTTCTAACATATTACCGTTTACTGAATAAAACTACGGTTGGGAAATGACAAATTTGTGAAATGAAACAATTGGTACATAACTAGTTTATTTATAATTATAAGTAACCCAGCCTAAGGCCAAGTTGTTTTCAACCGTTTGTAATCATAAGGCACAGACGTTTAATCCGGAGTAAAAGAGCCTTTTATGTTTCTGTATGACATAACAGCTTACGTCACCTTTACCAGTTGCCCTTTTTAATAGAAGAAAGAAAAGATTTCTCTCTCCCACGACTCTAGTTGTGTTGAAACGGTTCAACCGCCTCCGCAGTCCTTATGCCTTGCGCACTACGTCCCGCCCGAAATCTAAGTGGCCGCATTTGGCATTGCTGTTTGTGAGTTTACGCTCTCCTCTCAAAGACCGATTTCTGGTAACTAGGCCAAGCCAAACTTAGCCAGTTCATAGTCAGGTGCTGAAAAAAATTGTGTCATAGTAATGGGTCCACTACTTAAACGATTTAAGGTTTAATTTCACCATGATATGTTAGTTCGTAAAGACTGAAACCTGTCAAATAGTTGACATTGATAAACCTTAATTAACTAACAGAGCATGGTGGAATCGGGCCTAACTCGCCCTAAAGCAGTATAGATAGAAGAAGGAAGGATAAGAGCATGATATTTGGAACTTCCTAACAAGTGAAAATGAGACAAAAATTGATATGAAAAAATGGACCGCGTAGAAAATCACGATGTACAATATAATATTTTTATAGCAGAGGTTACTTTTCTCTGAAGCTGACTATACCATGTGTGGGAACTCTGAACGTGACTCATTTCTTTAGTAGATTCTTAAAGTGTAGGACATTTACGAAAAGCTATTCCTAAGCTTAATCTTATTTATTTAACTTATAATTTTATGAAATATAGGTTTACAATTACATAAAATAAAACTACTTGAAAGATACATCAACCTTCATAAATATACTTCCTAAAAAAATCCAAATCTAAAAATGGAAATAGGATTAGGCAATTTTAGGCATATCAAATATGATGAATATGCTGCTGTTTTCTGTCAGCTACTGTAAACTATTACTTTAAACTAAGGAAAGAATGAAGATTCTTACACAATTAGGTATATGCATACTACAAAGTGACCGTAACATCTTTCGCGGACGAGAAAAAATCATTACCTAACCGTATTTTTTTTCTTCAGCCTCGCGTAGCATTCTGGGAATAGTTATTTGTGCAACAAGAGAGCAAAGTTCTTTTTTGTTTCGAGTGCTGATTTTGAGTCCCGAGCAAGCGAAGGATTCTATGATTGATTCACGAGCGTAGCCAGTTATTCAGAGTTAGAATCCAGAGCGTAGAGAGGGACTCAACAGCACGAGATGCAAAAAAATTTGCTCTCGTGTAGTACACATAACTTTACACCTCAGCAGTGAGAACACATATTACTTAGGAGACATAGAAATGAACAGGAATAGATTGAAATAACGTTTATTATTTAAATTGAATCAAATTCATGCTAAACATTTTAAAAGTTACAATTATTAAAGGTACAATTATTAAAAGTAACAGTTTACTTTATTACAAATATCTTTAAATTTTAGGGTATTACGCGTTTCCGAACGTGTTTTCTTTGAGGTCGAATTCCAAAATCGAATTTCGAAGAGGTTTTTTTTTCACTCGCAAAGAGACAGAGCACAGTAAAATTCGAATGTTTCAAATTTATGGCTGAACATTCTCAATTCGTGGCACTGAAGATTGAAAAATTAAAAAGCTACTTTGACCCACGCTCGAATCAAAATCGCGTTTTGTTCACTGTTGTCTCGCAGCAAAAGCGGCATGTTTGAGCTGCTGAGATGAAAAATATCTTTTCTCTTTGCCAAGGATAGAAGGATTATCAAACTTAATTGAATGGTTTGGTTTGGTAATGACAGGTTCACAGACTTCAAACCTATTACATCGACGGTGTTTGACTTTGCTATGAATATATTTTTTCTCAGTTAACCCGTGACCATAGAAAGCTTCCGAAACGTCTGGAACTCAAATGAGATAATATACGCGAAGTAATCCGTTAAATTGTTTTATCAAAATGAGTAATAATCGCGGAAACAGAAGAAAAAATTAAAAATCTTGTACCAAAAATATTTGAAATCTGTTTAATCCGTGGAAAATCCAAAATTATTTCAGGGAAATATTGTATTTCCTTCGACCATTCCCACACATAACTTTATTTGGCTCTAAATATAGTCCGTTCTGTTACAATATTTATACTATTATATTGTTGTAAAAATGAAATGTCTGTACCTACATTGAAGATATTTTCAAGAAAATAATTGTTTCGGACTATTTGGAGGTCACTAAACGAAAAATATTTTATTTTTATTTTTCGTACCGTTGTATGTGTCGTTGTGGCTTCATCATGCAAAATCGGCTAAACAGATTTACTTAATTTTTGGTACACGGGTAGTTGGGTGTATCTAGATGGTTATAGGATACTTTTTACCCAACTACGCTGAAGAAAAAACGACGGGTTATGACTTTTTCTTCTCCGCGAACGAAGTTGCGGGCATCTTCTTGTTGTATATAAAATGAGAAGTCGTTCGCTGTAAACCTCTTTGACGCTGAATGCATGCTGTTGGCATTTGAATAACAAGTCTCAACTTGTACGCATTGTCAATCAAAAGTATGTTGAATAATATTCAAGAATTTCCCCCTGAGAGACATTCAGGAAGGGGTGGAATATGATATTTCATTGACAAAAACGTTAATTAAAACAGCCTTATCTGGGTTTGCCTTTCGTATTGCCCTTTCCTGAAACCAAAAAAACAACTCGTGAATTAAAATCTTGTTAAGTTATAAGTATAAGTCAGTATAAATATATATTTATAAATATATATGATATATGATGATGATATATATGCAACTTCGTACGCGGAGGAGAAAAAGTCACAAACCTTCTTTTTTCGTGAGCATAGTCGGGTAAAAAGTAGCCTATACAACTAACAGATTTCAAAAATGTTTGGTACACACGAAACATTGTTGAAATCTGTTTAGCCGATTTTGCGTGATGAAGCCACAACGACACATACAAACACACAAACATACAAAAAATCCAAAATAAATATTTTTCGTTTTAGTGTCCTCCAAATAGTCCGTTACAATCATTTTTTTGAAAATATCTTCAATGTACAGACATTTCATTTTTACAACTTTATAATAGTATAAACATTGTAACAGAACTGACTATATGTAGAGCCGAATAAAGTTATGTGTGGGAATGGTCGAAGGAAATACAACATACATTTCATTTTTACAACCTTATAATGTATAGATATTTATAATTATAAAATATTTATTTATTTATTTGTGCCTATTATTTTCTCTTCTAATATATCGATTGCCACGATCCTGCACCAACTGAACGTTTCTGTTTGACCCGATGGTTGACTTGTAGAGAATGCCTTAAGGCATGAAGTCCGCCAGTTGTTCCTTTATTTGTTGTGCAATAAAGATTAAATAAATAAATAAAAAACATTATGTTTACGTAACACAAATAGTTGTTGTCATTAAGACTATTGCCAGTTTATTCGTTTCGGTTATATTTACGTATATCGGTTTATTGGTTTGTCAATTTGAGTATCTAAATCAATGCTCTAAATAATTGCTCTAAAGGAATGTTGAACCGAAACTAATTCGGGTTTACTGCGAATACACTGTGAGCTGTCGTTCCTGGTTATAATAAAAGGACCGTGGATTACGCTTGACAGCTCTTAGATAATTGAGTGATTCGAGGGTTTGTAAGCGAAATTCCATGTTGATTTACTAATGTATACCTGCGTAAATTTACTGCGTAAAAGTCTACTCAACCGAGCAGGAGAGGTAGGGAGTACTGAGCAGTAAGATGGTTTGGGCACCACTTTGTAATCTGAGACGTCTAGGTAGTAGATATTTAATTTATACTGTGGTAGTTTAGTAAGTGGCAACACCGTTCAGGCAAATTACATCTAAAACACAGTAATACAATAGTATTTTATGCAATCGTTATATAATGTATGCTTTTTCAATCGATTGCCGAGTAATTAAGGTACGAGACTTAAAAAGCTACTTATATAACTATTCTATACAATATTTTTTCTACGAGTAACCCATAAACTACAGTAAATAAATAAATGAAACATAGATAAAAAACACTGCGTTCTTTTCTGAAATTCATTATAGTTCTGTGCGGAGTTGTATAATATAGTTATTATACTTCAATGTGATGGTCCAAACTAAAATGTATGTTATTTTAGTATGATTCACGGAGTTCTTATTTACAGATTTTCACGAGTAGAAAAATATTTTCCACATATCGAGCCATCCCCTACGTAGAACGTATGGTCAAAGTTACGTATTTGAAACGATAATTATTATGATGACGTATCTTTTACAATATAATACAATCGGTATGTGGAATTGGATAAGTGAAAACTCACTAATGACAGGTGAAAGTGCGCGACCCTTACTCCTTACAGATAACCGTGGCTAGATAACTAGTGAACTGTGAAGATTTTTTTTCCTAAGAGATAACTAGTTATCTCCGAGGATTTTATATTCTTCGCAGATAACTATTATTTTTTTAAGTTTTCTTTTAGGAAATTGTATTCCTCGTAGATAACTAGCTATCTTCAAGGAATTTAAAATCTTCTCAGATAACTATTTCTTTTTATAGTTTTCTTTGAGGAGAATGTATTCCTCGGAGATAACTAGCTATCTCCAAGGAATTTAAAATCTTCGCAAATAACTGTCTTTTCCGTGTTTAGTTATCCGTGAGGAAATTTTAATTTCCCTACTTAGCATAGTGTTTTGTAAACTCCATTTTTGTGGCATGCTGTTTATTATAGGTGGAAGAGTATATATAGAATATGAAGCATAAAGATCTCGATCTAATACGGCGGAAATAAATAATTGTATGGACCCTAAATCCGACCAAATTTAGACTTCATTTCCTAAAAAATGATTTTAGAGTTTTAATCTTATGCTTAAAATATTTTTTGACGTGTTTAAAGGAAGACAATTTTAATTTTGGTATTTTTAAGTTTAAAATAAAATTCATTTATTTGTAAATTTGGTTTTTTTTTTTAAACGTTTTAAAAATAGTAAGTTGTTAGTATTTTTTAATCTTTGTTTTTCTTTGTGACAATTACTTGCAGATAACTGTTAGAAAAGACAGTTATTTGCGAAGATTTTAAATTCCTTGGAGATAGCTAGTTATCTACGAGGAATACAATTTCCTCAAAGAAAACTTAAAAAAATAATAGTTATCTGCGAAGAATATAAAATCCTCGGAGATAACTAGTTATCTCCTAGGAAAAAAAATCTTCACTGTTCACTAGTTATCTCGCCACGGTCATCTGTAAGGAGTAAGGGGTGCGCGAGACTTCCGGGGTCCGGTGATAAAACAAATAAATGTATGTATTTGATTTTCTATGTTTGAAGTTTCGTTACCTACTTGACATTGACACTATTTTAAAAAATCGTATGGAAACAACGCCAAAAATCCGAAAATGATCATAATGCAATAAATTAAGGATAATTTTTGCATTGACGTTTAACTTTAACTTAACTTTTAAAATAGTTTTAAAGCAGAGTCGCAGAGCAGGACGGTGCTATTGCTTTCGCGAGCTTCCGACAATAACCGAACCCTTCTATATGGCCCGAGTCCTATTCTAAGTGCTCATCACAGACTATAACTCTTTATTACCTCACAAAACAGCGTACAAAAGAAAATAATACATTCAAGGAGACGTAAACTTACAGGGATTTATGATGGTGATGGCATATACTTCCTGTATTTCAGAAGGTTTATTTATTTATTTATTGAAACTTTATTGCACAAAACAAAAGTAAGTACAAATGGCGAACTTAATGCCAAAAGGCATTCTCTACCAGTCAACCATAGGGCCAAACAGAGAAGCATGAAAATGGTGCAGTGGGGAAAAACATTCAGTACTGAGAGCGTTAGGACACACAAGTAAATAATGCATACATAATTGCTTATACCTATACTATATATGGTATACAATATATATATGTATATATATATTACATATAAATAATAAATCCATACTAACATTATAAATGCGAAAGTGTGTCCGTCTGTCTGTCTGTCTGTCTGTCTGTCTGTCTGCTACTTCTTCACGCTTAAACCGCTGAACCGATTTGGATGAAATTTGGTGTGGAGATAGTCTGAGTCCAGAGGAAGGACATAGGCTACTTTTTATCCCAGAAAAATACCCGTATCCACGATAAACGAATTTAAGGCGGACGAAGTCGCGGGCAGGTATAATTGCTTATACCTATACTATATATGGTATACAATATATATATGTATATATATATTACATATAAATAATAAATCCATACTAATATTATAAATGCGAAAGTGTGTCCGTCTGTCTGTCTGTCTGTCTGTCTGTCTGTCTGTCTGCTACCTCTTCACGCTTAAACCGCTGAACCGATTTGGATGAAATTTGGTGTGGAGATAGTCTGAGTCCAGAGGAAGGACATAGGCTACTTTTTATCCCAGAAAAATACCCGTATCCACGATAAACGAATTTAAGGCGGACGAAGTCGCGGGCAGGTATGAGTTTCATTCGCGAAAAACGTCGTAATTACTGTGTTTTGCTTCCGTAGTTGGGTAAAAAAATCTCGGATGTCCTTATTATACCAGAACGGTTGAAATTGAAATCAGTTCAGGCGTTATGATGAGACCGCACAGACACATTCGTACAGTCACCAGTAAATATCTGCCACAGCAAAGCGCGCATGTATATATCTGACACGATCTTTTCTAGGGCGTTAGGACGTGTCAGGTAAAGGTGCGTCCACATTTGTATCATTTGCCCATATCAGATCATCGTCGCGTGGCATGATCGCGTGTCACGATCACGCGGACGTTGCGCCGATCGGATCGCTCGAAATCCATTTTGCTACGCGTATCACACAGTTATATCGCACGAGTACGGCATGATAGGCGCGCCGACAGTAAGCGTCCGAGCAGCGCGATACGCAGTCATGCCACGGCACGGTAATCGGATACGAGCAAATGATACAAGTGTGGACGCACCTTTATATTTAAACAGCTATCATTATAGCACCTAAATTAGTGAGAATGGTAGTTACAATGAATAGGAGGGATCAATGGGCGCTTTAATAAAAAAAAATTAAGCACCGCTAGTATAGCCTGGTTAGGATCGTTAGTTACCTCGCGTCCCTCAGAGCAGAACGAGTCGAGTAGAATGTAGTCTTCTCGGCGGGCCGTAGGCTCTTAAATAAAACATACCAAAGTTAGGTAACAGTGAATAGATAAACTTTTTTTGATACAATATGAATATTGTATGTCTACAACGCAAAATTCTGGGATCGTATGACCTACACCGACTTTGAAAAAGGAGACGGACGCTTAAAATAAATTCATGGAAACGGAAAAATAACATCTAGGTGTCGCATTATTTGAATTCAAAATAAGCCCGGCGACGATCGAAAATTCAAGTTCACGCGCAGTATTCAGGCGATAAGGCGATTCCATCTCATTCGGACCGCAATTTGAAAGGTGAAGCTTGCCCACGTGACTGGCGTAGTTTAGTTCGGTTGGGTAAGATTCAAAAAACTCACATTGGTATAAGGAGCCTAAAATAGATATCCGCGGACATCGATGGATCATCGATCACTTTGATATCATTTTCGATTTGTATTAATACATACGTGCGTCGATGGCGCGTTTAAAAAAGGCGGTGTGTATAGGCCCTAATCGAACATTTTGGTTGAAATTTACAGTACCATGATGCCTGCACCGGAAATGGTTCCAAATTTCGATGTCTGTACTTTTTATCCGACAGTGTAAAAAAAAACTAGTCAAGTGCGAGTCGGACTCGCGCATGAAGGGTTCTGTGTCACATCCTTTACTTTTAGCTTAATTTTATATTAATTATTCGTTGTTGTAGTTACTACAGTAATACCCACTAGTGGCGTGGCGTCCATAAAAGCCGATTCCCACTGGGTTGCCATAGAAAAGGCTTATAAATCCCTTTCTCCTTAAATATGAACAAACGAATACGCTTTGGCATCCCTTGGCATTTTCCTGACGCTACGTCTCTGATACCCACTTTATGGAAATTTCAAGGGTCTAATTGTTACAATGCAAAACATTACGTTAAAAAGCGTCTTATAATAACTTGTTTTGTATAGTCCCCTTACATATCCTTTTAATTATTTATTTCATTTTATTTTTATTATTTATTGTTATAGTGGTTACTTGTAACTTTTACGGCTTAAGATTTAGAGCCCTATGAAAGAGAGCCAGACGGACAGACAGATAGCGGAGGCTTAACAAGTGAGGGTTTTGTAGGTACTAGATACCTACCTTGAAACCCAAGACGACGCCTGGTTTCAAGATGTCGTCACCGAAATGCGTGCCAAAAGACACAACCGCAACATTGCCGTTAATGTCGCTCCCGAATAGGGTTATATAGTCATGAGAGGCGTTGCCTGCCTCACGCAATCAGACGCTGTTTAAGTCTTTTTTTTAGCTTATATTTCGAAAAAACTGTACATAACTGCATGCAACTTAAATAACTCGCCAAACAGCCATACCAGTTTGTTGGCGATATCGCACTTATATGGACTAACTTAACTATGATCCCAGTTGGTCGAAATAAACGTTGTATTATTACTATTTGTACGAGTATCTCGGCTTGAGTCACAGGCTCGTACGTACGTCCCGGATTTTTGAGAGGCTTGCGGGGGGATATGGATCCAGCACGTAGAGGCCCTTTCGAGAAGTTTGCTGTGTCTGTACTTCTGTAGGGACTCGCTCCTGATCATATTAATAAGAGAATACGTCCATGAGCTGGTCTCAGCAGATGTTGGCACTATTGCATTAAAAAATATATATATGTATATACCTATAAATGGGGCTATGAGATTGTAGTTCGGATGGTTTTTTTTTTGTCTATTATTATTATCTCCCTTTATATATATTAATCACCGTTATTATAATTATATCAACAACCTTAAAATTATATCAACAAGTAAATTTTACTACTAACAAACAATCATGGGTAGGTAATAAAGATACATTTGGAAAGTCTGTCCTAGAGCATAGGGGATTTGTCAAGATGTATTGGTATAAGGCCTTATGATGATGACCTACGCTTTGGATTTCTCTCTATCATTCAAATTCTACGCTCTAGTCGGGTATCCTTTGGGTACGGAACTCTAAAAACAGGGTTTTGACTTTTTCTCCTCCGCGGACGAAGTAGTTCCAGTCTGCACTAAATACGAGCTCCACCTAAGATGTTGACATACTTGCAAACATTTGCCTATTAAACGCCCCATCTCACCCTCTCTCATTATTCAGACTTAAGCTCGCAGACTATACAATAACATAATGTTCCTACATGACGGACCCTTATCTTACATAATTACTTTAGGCTAAAGCTCGGGCAGATATTTAATTATAGGACCTTAAATAGGCATTGTGTACCTACTTTTTGAAGTCAATCGATCCTATTTTTTATGCGGATCAAATGTAAATCAAATTAAAGTTCGGCTAAAATTATAATACTACTAACTTCTGCCCGCGACTTCGTCCGCCTTAAATTCATTTATCGCGGATAAGGGTATTTCTCCGAGATAAAAAGTAGCCTATGTCCTTCCCTGGGACTCAAACAATATCCATACCAAATTTCATCCAAATCAGTTCAGCTGTTTAAGCGTGAAGAGGTAACAGACAGACAGACACACTTTCGCATTTATAATATTAGTATGGATACAAGTCAGTACCGAATTTCAAAAGTTCAAATTGAAGGTTTGTCAGTGAGCCATGGAGCGCAGTATACTCGGTGTGAAAAGGATCGACCGTATCACAACGCTCCGCTCAAAAACACGCATTGCCGATGTTGGTGTAAAGACCGCCAGGCTTAAATGGGAGTGGGCAGGCGTATGCAGTATGCATCCACAGAGGTCGGCTAACACTGCAACGGAGTGGATGCCTCAGGACAGGCACCGGGGTCGCGGTCGTCCTAAGAGGAGATGGCGGGATGACTTGGATGCATATCTCAGCGACTGGCCAGATGTTGCTTTGGATCGGGACGACTGGAAATCTAGGGGGAAGGCCTTTGCCCTGCAGTGAGACACTAGATAGGCTATTTAAAAAAAATATAAGTCAGAGACGACAGTCAAATAAATAAATAAAAATATCAGGAGCAATTTAACACAAATGAACCTAGTCCTAAACTACTCCTAAGCAAAACTTATACTATGGGTACTAGGCGGCGCTATACGTAATAAGGATCTATATCGGAATCCCTAACGTCGTTTGTCTTAATGTATCGTTTGTCCTAACGCATTTTTTTATGAGACTGTAAACTTTTCATGATTGTTATAAAACAATCCTAACCTGAACTAATTTATACGAAGATTATGTAAAAAAAATTAAAGAAAAAATTCGTTATGACAAAGGATACCTTAGGACAAACGACATTAGGGATTTCGAAGGAGATCCACATAATAAACAAATTATAATATTGAAATAAAACAATTTTACGGATTATATCGTGTATGTTATCTCATTTTAGTTCCAGTATATTATCGCGTATATTATCTCATTTTAGTCGGTGTAATAGGTCTGCAGTCTGTGAACATGTCATTGACAAACCAAACCACTCAATTAAGTTTGATAAACCTTCTATCCTTGCCAAAGAAAAAAGATATTTTCCCATAATGCTACGCGAGGCTATTGAGATTAAAAAGCATCCTAATTTCAATAGAGAAGATGAATTGTCACTACCACCAGCTTGGGATCCTGTAATACATCTCATCAAGGAACAAGCGAGACACAGGACTGCAAAACCTTAATTTCCGAACGGTGTAAAATATCTAATCTGTTTAAAAAGTAGTTAACAGTCTCTGTTTTAAAAAAAATATAATTAGTAATGAGGTAGCCTGGGAGTTTTTCTTTGCAGCGTTTCTTTTCTCCTCAGTACGCCTCATTTGTGAAATGCTGCTTGGTAAATTATTAAAATAAAATAATTAAGCCCTTCTGGCACATGTGTTTTTATAGCTTAGGCCCATCTGGCATGTATGTAAACCTTTATTTGTTTTTTCAAAAATGGGTAGTTTGCATAAATTGTAACTTTGACGGAGGAAAATACATCTTTTCTCAGTCCACCCGTGACCATGGAAAGCCGGAAAGCTTCCGAAACTTCGGTAACTAAAATGAGATAATATAGACGATATAATCCGTTAAATTGTTTTATTTCAATGAGTAATAATCGCGGAAACAGAAGAAAATATTAAATTATAATACTTAAATACATAGAAAACGTCAAAGACCCAGGACAAACATTCGTGCTCATCACACAAATACCTGCTCTGGCCGAAATTCAAACCCGGGACCGCCAGCTTCGTAGGCCGTTGTTCCATCAACTGAGCTAAACGAGTCGTGGTCAAAGTTCGTCATTCCTGCTAAGCGCCAAAAATGTTTAAAGGTGTACCAAACTATTTCTAGCTCAAAAATAAAGTTTAGTGAATGGGCTACTGTCGAGAGAAAGAAGTGAACTAGAAGGCTGATTTCCTAGACTACGTTAAAAAATATTCATAACTCTTTAAAAAACGTATGCATTGATGCTGACACAAATTATATCTCTTAGTACTAAACTGTATGGCATATTACTCGTATTAATAGAGAAACTGGTAAATCGAAAACTCGCAACTGTTGAGTTAACATTGTGACGTTGCCTCGGCATTCGAGGATTATTTTTCCAACATTTCAAATTAATACCACAAACTTTTTTCAACCATATTTAAGCCCATTCCTTACATAATGTTTAATGTTAGCAAATGTAATGTAAGCTTTTAATTTGGTCATGTAAATTAAATAGAAGCTATTAAAATATTTAAGTTACTGAATTTAAAGAAAACAAAAGATTTATGGGGAACTTCAGTAAAAATTGTTCATTATATTTCACCCTCTTTAGCCTTGATTTACAATAATTGCATATCCGAGGGTGTTTCTAGATCTTATAAATTTTGTAAAGACATAGCTACCTTATTTTAAATCAGGTGACTAAAAAACGTAATTTCCGTCCAATATCTATACTACCTGTAAAGTTTTGGTAAAGTTAACATTAAAAGACATAGTAAACAGTTTGATTTCACAAGAGGTCGTTCCACGGCTGATGCAACATCTGTACTCATTAAATATATTTACAACATCTGGGAGGAATTTTGTAATGCAATTGGAGTTCTTTTGTGAGTTTTCTAAGGTTTTTGATTGCGGTGATCATGGAACACTTATTTTCAAATTAGAACCTTACGGGCTGGCTATACATGCCTTGAGCCTTATGTCTTCATATCTCAGCAAAAAAAACATAAACAGATGTTTTAATCCAATCCAGTAAAGCTGGAGTTAAGCTAGGAGTGCCACAGTGCTCTCTATCTTAGGTCCATTTGTATTTTTGGTATACATAAAGATTTGATGACTATTAGTCCGTTCAAATAGTATTTAAATTCTCATTTTGTCTGACTCATGTATAGTTCAACATGCATTACGTCGAACATCTATTTGTACAACACGTATTTGGTCCAATATGCATTTCGTCCAACAGGCGTTTCGTCTAACAGACATTTCGCCCAACGTGTATTACTTCAACACGTATTTGGTGCAACACCCTTAAGACCGACACTACTACACGTGTACTCGTTTAAAAAGAAAAATACCAATGAGTCAGAAACGAACACGTGGAACATTTATTTTAACCCACTTTTGAGTTCTTCGGAAAGTTATTCGAGCAAAAGTTTTGTAATAGATATACTCGTACGAGTAAATACGAATATGATAATTAAGATTTAGCTCAATGATAAATCTGTTTTTGCTTGGCTTTGTTCAGTTTATTTAAATAATTATTCTGATAAAAATGTATTTGTTTTTGTTATTTCTGAGAGCCTTGTTCTTAATTAACCAACATGATTTAACGTAACCCAATACTCGTACATATACCAGTATCCACAAAGAAAAACCGACGCTACTTAATTGATTGCCATCTCATTATAACTCTAAACCTCTTCAGACCTTCAATTTGCAATTTGTTTTAAACCGTCAACTTTCCGTGCTAGGTAGGTACGTAATTTCCTTTTTTGCCGAAATCCGAGGCTTTCATTCATTTACTTTAAGTAGATAGCTCTGAAAGAGCCTTTCGACTTAAAATTAGTTATGTGTCGTTTGGTCGCTGAATATGAGTATCACAACAAGATTTAATCGCTTATATTGATTTATTTAATTATCTTACCATAGACATCGATGGTCATTCTCCTCGACATAGCTCAGAGAGTTGCTAGACTTAAGTGGCAGTGGGCGCGGCGCATTGCTCGTATGTAGAACCTGCTGGGTTAGCTTAGTTTTTCGAGTGGTGACCGCGTACAGGAGGACGCAGCGCAGGATCCACCAAGATAGACAGACAATTTGGTCATGATCGCAATAAACAGACGGATGAGGGCGGCATACCCTAATTCATATAGGTAGTTATTTAAATTAAGTAGTATTACTGAATTGTCATGTGAACCTTGGTAGTAATGTCATTTTTTAATATAAAATTATATTTGACACCAGAGAATTTAATTGAATTGTATAATATTGAGCATTTGTAAAATATAGTTGTGTATCACATTCAATGATTATTGCTTGAATTTTGTTAAATTGACATAATTTAAGTAAACACATTCTATTTGTATTTAATTTTTTAATTTTATTGTAAGTTATTGTTATAGTTTCACATGTTGTCATAGTTTCGTATTATAATAGCAATATTGTATTGTAATAATAATTGTAATTATATTTGACATCTGATTTGAATTAATTATTATACATATAGGGTTAATGTAACATTCTAATTGACATTAATTGTAATTACATTATGCTCGTAATGGGATCTACCGAATTTCATAAATTATTATCACACTAAAAACATGATTTATTTGCGTATAAATAAGTATGCCTTACCTTACGTTGAAGTTTCTCCCAAAATAGACTGTAGCGTTGCTATACTTATCTCGTGCGCATACATGTATATATTTTGTGGGTGAATACGTGACCATTACATAGATCATGGACGTAACGTGACCTTTAAAAGCTGGAAAATTTTAGGTCGTTTACATTTTAACTTTTGTCGTTCATTTAATCCTTTCAGACAAAAATCCCTTATGTAATGATAATATCACTAAAAAGTAGACAACTACGAGTAATTTAAATGGAAAATGGGTAACGATGATACATATAGTTTGTGACAAGTCCCCGTTCGGGTGTACCTATATAGATTGCGATAAGTGCTTAAGGAGTTGCAATAAAAGAAATAATTAACTAAGAACTAAGTTTTATTGCAGAAATAAGCAGTCAATTTGAAATATACGACGGGACATAAGATGTCAGTCACATAAATTTAGGTCCTGGGTAGAAGCCCGTCTGGTTCCTCAATTTAAAAAAAAAAACCGTTATAACGTAACGGTAAAAAAAACTGAAAGCTGTAAATTGCAATTTCGCCGGTAGCGAACTCCCCTGGCGGTAAGGCGGAGTGAGACGTGATATAATCACGTATATTATCTCATTTACGAAACAGAAGACAATATTAAAATTTTATTTTACCACTTTGTTGGCGTGACCAATAATGTACATCCATGCCAAATTACAGCTTTCCAGTAAGTACTAAGAGTCTGAGCTATATAAGCTGCGGAGAAACGGACGGACATGGCGAAACTATAATGGTCCCTTAAGGACTAAAGACCTACCTAACGATTATTATCACAAGCTCGGACTTTTCTTGCAGATTCATATTAGAAATGCCAAAATACAGCCAACCAAAATAACTAGCAGTCAAAAGCATCACCAAGTTGAACACGAGGCGGGACATTAATCGTTAAAAAAAGCGACGGCTGATAAAGTACTCTTGAGTGGCGACAGTAAATCAAAGACGCAGCGTAATCTGACCTTCTACACTGTTAGCATAAAATAATCAAATTTCTCTGTCAAACCCGCGCTTAGAACCAGGGATCGCGCTAAAAATACATGCAATTTGGAATGTTTTAAGACTGTATTTAGGAGAAGAGAAATTAATCACAAAACACCTGATTCAAGTTCTAGAATTTTGAAAACAACTTCGACAAACTTCGTCAGCGGAGGAGAAAATAATCATAACTCTCGTGTTTTCTTCAGCGTAGTCGATTAAAAAATATTCTATAACCATCTGGAGATATCTCGCTACCCCTGTACCAAAAATATTTGAAATCTGTTCAACCGATTTGGCGTGATGAAGCCACAACGACACTTACGAAAATAGTTTTTTGGATTTTTTGTGCGTTTCAAAAAATCCAAAAAAATATTTTCTGTATAGTGACCTCCAAATAGTCCGTAACAATATTTTTTTTGAAAATATCTTCAATGTACAGATATTGCATTTTTACAACTTTATAATATTGAAATAAAACAATTTAACGGATTATATCGCGTATATTATCTCATTTTAGTTAACGACGTTTCGGAAGCTTTCCAGCTTTCCATGGTCACGGGAGGACTGAGAAAAGATGTATTTTCCTCTGTCAAAGTTACAATTTGTGCAAACTACCCATTTTTTGAAAAAAACACAAATAAAGGTGTACATACATGCCAGATGGGCCTAAGCTGTAAAGACAGTTACACATGTGCCAGAAGGGCTTAATTATTTTATTCTAATAATTTACCAAGCAGCATTTCACAAATGAGGCGTACTGAGGAGAAAAGAAACGCTGCAAAGAAAAACTCCCAGGCTACCTCATTACTACTCGTAATTATAATATTTAAAAAACAGAGACTATTAAACTACTTTTAAACAGATAAGATATTTTACACCGTTCGGAAATTAAGGTTTTGCAGTCCTGTGTCTCGCTTGTTCCTTGATGAGATGTATTACAGGATCCCAAGCTGGTGGTAGTGACAATACATCTTCTCTATTGAAATTAGGATGCTTTTTAATCTCAATAGCCTCGCGTAGCATCCTGGGAAAATATCTTTTTTGTTTAGCAAGGATAGAAGGTTTATCAAACTTAATTGAGTGGTTTGGTTTATCAATGACATGTTCACAGACTGCAGACCTATTACACCGACGGTGCTTGACATCTGCTATGTGCTCCTTCACCCGGGTTGATACACTTCGTTTCGTTTGACCAATGTATGAAAGACCACACTCGCAGTCCAGCTTATAAATGCCTGCACTCTGCAAAGGGGTGCTACTCTTCACGGGTCTAAGGTATTGAGACACCTTCTTCAACGGCTTGAAATATGTTTTTATAGAAGCACGCTTCAAGATGTTTCCGATCTTGTCTGTGACCCCTTTCACATATGGTAATACGGCAAGTTTACGCTCGACTGTTGGTTTCTTCATACTGGGATTCTGCTTGGAACGTGGTATCTGGAGCACGTTGGCTCGAAGCGCACGTTTGACATTCTGTAACTCAGCAGTCAGATGTTGATTGTCGCAGATACCCCTGGAACAACAAAGATTTACCCACTGTAGCAAGTTGACAGGGATGGTGGTGAGATTTGCCATTCAAATACCTATCTGTATGCGTAGGTTTCCTATATACAGTATGACCTATGTCATTTTTAGGACCTCTAATTACAAGCACATGTAAGAATGCAAGTGAATTTTGATTTTCCAACTCCATAGTGAATTTAATTTTACTATGCATGGAGTTCAGATGGTCTAAGAAAGCTGAAACACTAGATCTAGGTAAAATAGTAAAGGTATCATCTACGTATCTTTTAAAGATCCTCGGCTTGACAGGTGCCAATGAAAGCGCTCTCTCCTCGAAGTCTTCCATGAAAATATCGGCGACGACAGGAGACACCGGAGACCCCATTGCCACACCATCAACTTGCCCGTAGAATTCACCATTCCATAGCATATAGCCAGATGAAAGGCAGTGTTGTAATAACTCAGCATATTCTATTGCCATCTGTTGTTCACCTAATCTTTTTTTCACAATTTCGATACATTCTTGAACTGGTAGGCATGTGAAGAGAGACTGGACATCAAAACTGACCATAACTTCATCATCAGTTAGTCTCAAATCCTTAATCTCACTGACAAAATGGTATGAGTCCCTTGTGTATGCTTCCGTCTTCCCTCGCAATAAACTTTATAATAGTATATAGACGAAAATCTCGTAATTGAACGAAAAAAACGAATCATTATTTCGGATATTTTGTATGAAAAAAATACCGGTTCCGATCCCTGCTTAGAACACACAAAAATCGAACACTTGTTTTTATCTCGCATAAATGCCGTTCGTGAGCACTTAGAATAAGATTCACGGAATAAAATGCACGGAAAGAAGGCGGGATTAGCACTTGGGGGTCTCGAGCTACCCCCCTATTCGAACTTTGTCTTAGCACACGTCGACTCTTGATCGTTTAAAGGTGCGTCCACACTTGTATCATTTGCTCATATCCGATCACCGTGCCGTGACATGACTGCGTATCGCGCTGCTTGGACGCTTACAGACGGCGCGCCGATCATGCCGTACTCGTCCGATATAACTGTGTGATACGCGTAGCAAAATGGATTTCGAGCGATCCGATCGGCGCAACGTCCAAACGCGTGATCGTGACACGTGATCATGCCACGCGACGATGATCTGATACGGGGAAATGATACAAATGTGGACGCACCTTTAATGAAACATAATAATAGCGCAGTACATACTTATCTAGAAGTGGTACTGCAGTACGGCGGGCCGGTATAGAACGTTTCCAGCGTCGAACATTGTCCCAATTATAAGTTCTCATACAAAATCATCATCATCATTTCAGCCATAGGACCTCCACTGCTGGACACAGGCCTCCACAATAGATTTCTACATGGGCCGGATAGAGGCGATCCTCATCTAGCGAGTCTCTGCAACCCTAATCAGGTCATCCGACCCCCTTGCAGGCGGCCTGCCCAGGCTGCGCTTGCCGGTACGCGGTCTCCACTCGAGAACCTTTCTGCCCCAACGGCGATCGGTTCTTCGAACTATATGCCCTGCCCAATTGCCACTTCAGTGTGCTTTCCCTGTTTGCTATGTCGATGACCTTGGTTCGTCTACAAATCTCCTCATTTCTGATTCGATCTCGTAGAGAGATCCCGCGCATAGCCCTTTCCATAGCTCGCTGAGTGACTATGCTTCCTTAAGAGGCGCATAGTTACAGACCACGTCTCGGGTCCGTAGGTCATCACTGGTAATACGCACTGATTGAAGACTTTCGTTTTCAAGCACTGAGGTATCCTGGACGAAAAGACACTTCGCAGTGTCCCAAACGCTGCCAAGTTGGATCCGTCGATCGATCTCTTTCTCGAAGATAAGTTCTGTTATTATTAAACTATATTAGAATTAATTTTATTTTTTACTAGAAGCTAACTACCCGCAACCGCGTTAGCAGAAGAGAATCAGGTCATAATCCTCTTTTGTACTTCAGTGTAGTCGGCTAAAACGTATCCTATAACCATGTGTGGATATCCAGCTACCAGTGTACCGAACATAGTTAAAACTTTGACTAAACAGCCACAACGACACATATAAACATACAAAAAATACAAAAAGAATATTTTTCAGTTCAGTGACTTTCATATAATCTGTATCACTTTTTTTATATCTTCATTGTACAGACATTTCATTTTTGAACAATATAATAGTATAACACATCATTTCAAATTGACTATAACATAACAGACAATACAGTGCAAACGAGACAGGTACACACGAAATTATCTTCACTCAGCAATGCCATTGGCTTGGCTTGGAATTTAAATGCCAAAGGCGCTGGTTTCTTCTGCATCCAGATGGTCGGTAGAGTTAATAATATTACACTCGGCGCTGGTAGCCAGTTCCTTTGCTTGAACTTGGCTTGACACGCTGCCGCGTGCGATATACTAGAATAGAGTAGACATTGGCGATGTCAATGGTATTACGGTGTCAAATATTCGGATGTTTATCTTAATGTGATTTTACCTAAAGAAGGTATCAGCCTGCCAGCTGATATCAGTTTCAACCAGATATAATGACGTCCGAATAAATATAAAAATAAGAATGATTTATTATAAACTTTTTAAGCATAAAACAATTTAACGGATTATATCGCATATATTATCTCATTTTAGTTGTACATGTGTAACTGTCTTTGAAGTTTAGGCCCATTTGGCATATATGTAAACCTTTATTTGTTTTTTCAAAAATAGTTTGCACAAATTGTAACTTTGACAGAGGAAAATACATCTTTTCTCAGTCCACCCGTGACCATGGAAAGCTGGACAGCTTCCGAAACGTCGGGAACTAAATTAAGATAATATACGTGATATAATCCGTTAAATTGTTTTATTTCAATGAGTAATAATCGCGGAAACAGAAGAAAATATTATTTTTAAGTATAGTTCCAACAGTTGCCTGATACAGTGAGTGTGTACTCACTTAACTTGCACTCGATGATATTTTATTTTTTGTTCTTGGTAATTTTTAAACCACCAAACTCGCAAAATAAGAGCATGACGTTTTTCGTCTATTTCCAGATGCATCATTTAATGGTTATCGTCAAATAGTTTATATTGACTACAGGTATACCCTATTGAATTTTTTTGATATACTTCCTTAGAGCCAACCACAATTACAGGTAGCTATCCTTTCTACGTAAAATGTTGACAAAATGGCAATCTTTGATATTATATTTAAGTTGCAAAAGTTATTTTCGTCCAAGCGAGCTCGAAAGCTTTCAAAAGTGCACGGTACGCCGAGATTTAGAATTGGATTATTTTCAACTGGATACCAATAAAACGACCAGAACCTCTATTACCTCTGACGTACGTTTAGAAGTTAACAGCACCCTTGTATCACTCTGTTGTCCGTCTGTCTGTCCGTCCGTCGGTCTGTCTGTCAATCAAGATCCTTTTTGTCAGGAACGCGTGGAGGTATCAGATTGAATTTAACATCACATACTTATGTTTGCGGTCCCTTGAAGCTGGAATAAAATCAAGCTTCTGAGTAAACACAACCCAAAGATGCAGTCATTAAAAAGAAAAAGTCCATTCAAAGTGCCGTCCATGAAAAATTTACAGGATACTTCAACCACCCGTGACCATGGAAAGCTGAAAAGCTTCCAAAACGTCGGGAACTAAAAATGAGATAATATACGCAATATAGTCCGTTAAATTGTTTTATTTCAATGATACTTCAAGTTGTCCTAAAAACTTCAAATCTGTAGTAGCTTTTATAACACAACCCACGAAATAAATCTGAAAATCCTAATGTTTTATGTGTGTCTGTTTATGTCAGTAACCAATATAAAACGACCCCGCACGGCGTATATTTTGCTAAGGAGTTGGGCTCTGTTATACGGCTGATTTTAGCGTATATTTTGTACGGAGCCCGCGGTGCGCGAGTCCGAGTCGTACTGGCCAGTTTTTCTTCAAGGGCAGTACAATAATGTGCCTAAAATAAAGTCGATCGTTGCATTCAATGTTCACTTCAACACCAAATTAATCAAGCAAGTTTGAAGTATATCCACTAAAAATGCCTTTCACGTGAAATTATGTATTCTTTATAATAGTAAAATCCTTGCTTGAAATAGATAATTCTAGTTGCAATATTTATTTTCGTCTAAGCTAGCTTGAAAGCTTTCCAAACTGTCACACACGGTACGCTGAGATTTGGAATTGGATTTCAAGCGAATACCAATAAAACGAACTGAACTTCTGTTCGCTGTGACGTGTGGCTTGTTACCGCTACTTGCGTCTCTTTCTTTGAAAATATATATGAGGGAGTGAGAGCACAGTGAGAGCGAAGCGACATCAATCTTTCCATACGTGTATTTAATGGAAACATTATATAGGACCTTATCGTACATTACAGTACTGCTTTCGTTATTTTTAATACCTCTGACAAAAAAAGGGGTGTTATAAGTTTGATGTGTGTATGTGTCTGTTTTTGGCATCATTACACCTAAACTGATGAACCGATTTGAATTAGATTTTTATCTAAAACGTAACTTCAGAGTAGTCCTGATGCTGTTTAGCTACGCTTAAAAAATTGGTTCAACCGTTTGACTATTATGAACATGCTTCTACACATATCTGGGGTTATTCATCGGTTCACCGAGTACTTGTGGCAGATAGGCGTAGGAATTGCCTTTTTAAGGGTTCCGTAGCCAAAATGGCAAAAACGGAACGTCGACGTCCGTCCGTATGTCACAGGCATTTTACTCAAAAACTATAAGATGTATATTGATGAAATTTGGAACATGGGTGTCTTGTGTAAACCGCTACTTAGTTTGATAGTTAAATAAAATATATATATATTTTTATGGGAAGCATACATTTAACCGAAACTGAAAAAAAAAATCAGCAAATATCAATGTGTAGCACATCATTTGACGGATCTTCTAAAAAAACTGATCTTTTTACTAAAAAAAATATTCGCTCCGTAAGTAGCAAAAATTGTGCCCCCCTCCCCCCTCTCTATTTTCTAAACGGTATATTCAAGAAATATGAAATAATTTACAAATATAAAGATTTATAAATACTTTCAACGAAAATTGTTTTCAATATGGTCGGACATACCGTTTTTAAGTTATTGCCAAACAACTGCGATTCTCAGCAAAAGAACTTAAGTGCCGGGGAGTTACGCTCTTTTGGTAGTGTTTTTTTCTCATATCGCATTTTTTTCATCTGTAGTGCATTTTTTTGTATAAACGGCTGCGGAATCGTACATTGAGCATGGTCCGACATGCTCCAGGTCGGTTTTTTTTTTACGATAGACGGGCATTTGAACGCAATCTCACCGCGTTAAGTGAAGATGCGGCCGAGGATGTATCATGCCCGCCTAGAAACAGCCTATTCACTCGTATCTTGGACGTGCCCAAATTATAATGGTAGGAATACACTCGCAGACAAGGAGTTCCACTCCTTTGAGGTATGCATGATAAAAGTGGCACCGAAGCGCTTCGTGCGGATACGCGGAATGTCGACCACATGTGAATTCTTCAGCTCCAGAAGCATTTGCGTGTTGTTGATCGTTAAGGTCCTGATTCTTCCTACTTGAAGACCTTCAATACTCTAGTGAGCTTCATAATGGAGCGAAATTCAGAATAAGAAATTATGAGATCCGCAGGAGAACCAAGGTCGTGGACATAGCTTAAAGAGACTTAAGTGGCAGTGGGCGGACAACCTTGCTCTTAGAACTGATAGCCGCTTTTGCAAAAAGGTAGTGAGGGTAGAAGTAGGATGACTCAGCGTGGAAAAGCCCTCAAGTAGAATCGACGATCTGTTCAATATCCAGGAAAACCGATAAAGGGTGAGGGCGGCGCAAGATCATTTGTGGAGATTATTTGGTCCTTACCAGCAACTTTTTCCTTTTTTCGGGAACTAAAATGAGATAATATACGCGATATAATCCGTTAAATTGTTTTATTTCAATAGATTTTTTCATTAATTAAAGTGTCTCTTAAAGTGTTAATAACATTAAAATAATTATTCATTTTATTTATTTATATTATAATTACTGACATGACATTTTATATCACAACACCATAACATTAAATATTAAATCAATAGTAATTCAAATAAACTACTGTATAATTTTTCGGCTAGCATATAAAGGTAAATAACATGTAATTTAATTCACTTTATAATTAATTATATTTATATAAAAGAACGAATCAAAACGGAATGCCGCCCACATACATCAAGCACCGTCGGTGTAATAGGTCTGCAGTCTGTGAACATGTCATTGACAAACCAAACCACTCAATTAAGTTTGATAAACCTTCTATCCTCGCCAAAGAAAAAAGATATTTTCCCAGAATGCTACGCGAGGCTATTGAGATTAAAAAAGCATCCTAATTTCAATACAGAAGATAGATTGTCACTACCACCAGCTTGGGATCCTGTAATACATCTCATCAATGAACAAGCGAGACACAGGACTGCAAAACCTTAATTTTCGAACGGTGTAAAATATCTTATCTGTTTAAAAAGTAGTTAATAGTCTCTGTTTTTAAAATAATATAATTAGTAATGAGGTAGCCTAGGAGTTTTTCTTTGCAGCGTTTCTTTTCTCCTCAGTACGCCTCATTTGTGAAATGCTGCTTGGAAAATTATTAAAATAAAATAATTTAGCCCTTCTGGCACATGTGTAACTAACTGTCTTTATAGCTTAGGCCCATCTGGCATGTATGTCAACCTTTATTTGTTTTTTTCAAAAATGGGTAGTTTGCACAAATTGTAACTTTGACAGAGGAAAATACATCTTTTCTCAGTCCACCCGTGACCATGGAAAGCTCGAAAGCTTCCGAAACGTCGGGAACTAAAATGAGATAATATACGCGATATAATCCGTTAAATTGTTTTATGTCAATGAGTAATAATCGCAGAAACAGAAGAAAATATTACTATTAATATTAATATAGTTATAAGATACTTTTTACTCGACGAAGTTGAAGAAAAAAAGAGGGTTATCATTTTTTCTACTCCGCTGTCAAAGTTGCCGCCACGTTTGAGATAAACGCAGAGAAAAATGAAAGTAACATGTTTCTTTTACTAGTCCTAGTTGTGGATACGTGACTAGCGGGCAAAAAGTGTGTAAGGCTGTCTGTTATAATATAAAGGCTTTGTTGAAACTGCTCATTAAAAAACTAATAACTGCACCGAAAATCACTTTGGTGAAATCACATGGAAGATCAGAACTTTATTCGCAAGTTTTCATACATATAACGATTTATATTCTGTTCTAAAAGCATTTCTAACAATAAAAGACTGAATAGACAGTCTATAGCTGATTGCGAACTACCTCGAAGCATTTTTCTCGTTTGTTAGATACCATATGATGTGATTTTCTCGGAAACTTTATGCCATTTTGTTTTCACTCGCATTTTCAATCAAAGAACTTATTTTCAACACACTTGCTCGTAAAGTGGCTCTTATTACACCGTTTTTATCGCTGTTATCTACCCCCTTAAATAAGCGTGCTTTTGTACATTACATAATCGCACTATTGCTTTTTCATTGCGGTTTTATTTTATTATTAAGCGCTGCAAAGAGTTTATATGTACAAAAAGTAAAGTTTTTGAATCGGTATACAAAATTTCAAAAAATATGTAATTTTTATTCAGTTTATTTTGTAATTAATATTTGGTTGTTTGGCGACTTAGCCTTTGCCTCACTCTTCCGTCCGCATGGATAATCATTATGTGCACATACGCAGCACAAGACGGCTCGAGGGTTAAATTTGAACTGTCATATTTTGTAATTATAGTTTTTCTGTTGTACTTAATTTTCCCAAATGTTAACCACGCGCTACGAAATTTAAAATCATTTTCTCTGTGGTCAGAAACTAAAAAAAAATCAGCCAACTGCGAGACTGAGTCGTGCACCATGAGTTTCGTGCAACCTTTAACGTATCCTAACTTAACGAGACGATTGTTTTATTTCAATGAGCCTGTTAAGTTTGGAGTTTGGCGTTGCATACAAATAAAGTGCAAAGTTAACCAAATTGGGTTTTGAAAAAAGATTTTGTACTGAAAAAAAATTACCCAGAATCCATATTATTATTCTTTTTTTGTATTTTTTATGGTAGTTTATCATAATTCGAGAAAATTTCTAAATTTTCGTTTGGTAAGGTAGGTAAACTTCTGAGATACTTAAGGCGGAAAATGGTATTTTTTTCCACATCTTGCTTCATAAACCAAAACTTAGGCACAGTAAAAAAAAAAAACAACTATTTGAGAATGTGCAAATCAAGTTCTTTCATATGTCACCCCGTTAACTAGTGGCTATTTTGATTTTTCGACTCCTTCATATCGGTAATTCTTTATAGAAAAGAAATATATACTTTTTATTTATATTTAGAAATGCACGTGGCCTAGTCATGTGTACAACTATTCAAAATTCCAAATGGATAGCAGAAGTAGTTCCTATAACAGTCACACAGACAGACAAAAAACAGACAGACGGACATATAGACGCAAAATTATCTACCTTTTTAGTACGGAATCCTAAAACGTTTACTTTCTGAAACACTGGTTCCACAGTACAAATAGCAAGTGATTTAGTTTTTAACACTTCATTTGTTATATGAGATATAAACGATGTAAATTAGATTTATCAAAGAAAACGACCTTAGAATAGAGATTTAAATATTTCGATGGTTTTAATGTTGAGAACATCTATGCGTTTAAAAATAGTTTTTCGCCATTAAAAAGATTTCTGGCAGCTGACGGCAACAAGATTAGTTTTATAGCATTCGTATCATACCGGAATATTTCCGATGTTGAAGCTATTTACCTACTTATAGTGTCTTATAAAGTTGATTGGTATGCCAACTAATATTTACTTTTTTTCCGCGGGCCTAAGGTACCTATTCTGCTTTCATTTTCCGGGATAAAACGAAATATCTAAGGTTATTTTTTTTGTATAGAAATCTGCTCCGCAGGAATGATACGTATGTAAATGTTAATGAAAACTGCTTCAAAATTAGTTAAGTAAGTGACGATAGAGAAGGGCAGATATAATTGGCTACTTAATTTGTAAAATAATACTTAATGTTTTAGTGAGAAAAAAAATGTTGTCTTTACAAGTCGGATTGCGGATTACGGACGATAATTTTTAAATTAATTAAATGATAACGTCATGATGAAAACATTGATGAAGAATTGCATACTTTTATGAATTCACAAGCCGAACGCTTACGCCGATCGTGCCTCTCTATCGTTTTCGTTCCGCGCTCTCACTTGCACGCTCGGGTCAGGAGGCACGTGACAGTGGAACGAGACAATGAGGCATGCTTTTTCGTTTAAACAGCTGGCGTTCATCGATTTATAAGACGTTACCACGTCAAAAATAAGGCTTCAACTCTTGCCGGCTTTATTTAAATTTCGAACGAAAACCGAACACATTAATAATTTTTATTCCAAGAACTTTCGTTTTCGGTCCCTATTTCAGGCCGCTTTAAAATAAAAATGGTGGAAACGGATTGATTTGTTTTTTATTTGATCCCTTTACGAAAGGATATTGCAATTGGATATTTTTATTCCTTTTTGTCTGCGGCCATCGGCTCACATTCGCACAATCCTCCCGGGTAAGCCATCGAAAAGCCTCCTCTCTTTGCATCAAATTGTCTTTTTCACTTATCCTGCTCAAAAAGTACGTCATATTACCTTCACGAAGCGAGACTAAAATAGTACATTTAGCCCCTAGGGTTTAAAAGAAAGCCATATAATCCCATACAAATTTCTATGACACTGAAGAAAAAACTTGCGGCCAGCTACATACTTCTTACGAATAATTAAAAACAAACAAACCAACCTGATCAGATTGGCCGAACTTTCTGATAGAATTGCTCAAACTGTACTTTTAGCTTTCCATAAATTATACAATTTTATTGTTAAGTCTTTTTTATTTTCTCGCAGTCGAAGTGAAAAGCAGAGTGTTTAACACGTGGCTAAAAGCCATTATGACACTCAGACATATTTGTCCTCGCTCACTTCGTGAGCACGTCCAAATAATCACTTCGTGTCATAATGGCTTATTTTAGCCCCTTGTCAAACAATCTACTATTATCTCTATTTAACGTCCTAAGAAAAATGGGGGGTTTCATTAGTTTGTCGTGTCACTGTGTGTATCTGTCTGTGGCCATCATAAACACAATTAAATATTAAGTGAATATTAGGGGACAATAATATTTTCTTCTGTTTCCGCGACTATGGCTCATTTAATTAAAACAATTTTAACGGATTATGGGAACTCAAATGATATAATCCGTTATTTTTTTAAATTTAAATGAGGAGACAATTTTAGACAAATTGAAGTAAAATCTCCAGAAGGCTTGTGTTAATAGCCACAAGTAGTAAGGCTTATGTTATACTAGACGACGACATATTTAGTAGATATATTTACTTATAAAAATATAAGATATCCAAGACTCAGGAACAACTATTTATGCTCATCACACAAATATTTGTCTTTACCGGGATTTGAACCCAGGACCCTCAGCTTTGAAGGCAGCGTCACTCCCGCTGAGCTAAACCCGTCATCTTGATCGATGATTCCGGATGTGTAATGAGTGTTTTGTGTTCGAAAGGGGTTTAATCGAGAGCGTTCTTAACTATGATTCAATGAAATATGTTCAGACGGTTGAAAATTATCACCTTTTTTAATAATCTTTACAATTAATTGTTATGTTGTGGGTTTTTTCTGTGTTTTTGCCCACTTCCCCGCATGTATTCTATTCATCCTTCTTTAGAATTAAAAAAAAAATGATACTTTATATAAATGTCAAATTTACGACGTTTTGAAGTGAAAGTAGAATAAACCAACAAACATACATAATCATTTGTATTGCTAGTATTGCTAATAAAAAGTATTTTTTGAAAAATATATAAACATTTTCATGCAACCCGAATAGACTAATAACTGACAAGTCCTTGAAGGTAACGTGTATCGATAATACAAGCTGGATAAAAGTTGGTGGAAAACAAGTAAACGACTCAAAGTTATGCCATATTCGTAAAAGTTATTGACTACGAGTAGTTATAGATAGTTACGTCCATTTTTCTTAGCAATGTCTCCCATAATTTTTCTGTTTTTCTTAGTTTATCACGTATCAAACTTAGGGGCTTGGAAGTTTGAGGATTGTGTGTGGGGTTGAAAATGAATGAATGGCGTGATTTGTGTAACCTGTCTGTAAGAGGCGGCCCACATCACCTCATAGCGACGTCGTCACCGTGAAACGGCGTGGCACCTTAGTAATGCACGGTGCCGCATTGTGCAGACACACGCCGTATTGAGCAGTCGCTTGGCACGGTGTCGTGGTGCCTAAATGCACGGCCGTGCAATTCTAAGGCGCCGCGCCGTTTAGCATTAATCATTTGTATTGATTAACGTATAGAGAACGCAGACAACGCAACATTACCTCGCCATGCATTGAAACGAAGTTTTGTTCCATACTTTTTACTCGTAGCATGAATTACGAGAGCTGTTAGATAAGTCCCCTTTTATGGAAAAAAATATACATTTATGTTTACATTTATGCATTTATCTTTCTGGATTTAACTATATACATTTGTTGCATCGATATTCAAGCTTTAACAAGCCATCCAAAAAGTATGATTTCTGAAAGTGATTAAAATAGGCCTCTGTGGCAGAAATGAGCCATTTTTTCAGGGGAAACACTTTTTTATATTTTAAATGGTCTCGTATGCCATGTTGCAACACAGCGTTAAATATATCCAATAAATTAGCATACGGCTGCCCTGTTATCGTGTTCCCTTTTTCTAAGTAGTCAGTATAATATAAAACCCTGCGAATCCCAAAAACGGTCTCCATGACCTTGCTGGACGATTGGGCGGTTTTTGCTTTCTTTGGAGCAAGTTCGCCCGGTAAAATCCACAGTTTCGTCTGTTTTTTCATTTCCTGGGTGTGGTGGTGAACTCACGTTTAGTCGGCGGAAATAATGTAACCTAGCTGTTTTTGGGCTTATCGAAGTCGCTAAGATATGAAATTACATAACGATTCACTAAAAGCTGAGAAATAAACATTTTTTAACAAAAAAATAAACCAACTCATAAAAAAGTAGAAAATTAAGTAATTTTCACTCTCAATTTAGTCTCAATTAACCTTTTTTCAAATCAATATATACAAGTATGTCATTTTGTAGTTGGTGACACCTGTGTAATAATTAAAATTATTAATTAACATACAAAATTTTTACAAATACCAAAAAAGGTTAATTTAAACTAACTTGAAGGAAGTAAATTACTTGATTATTACTTTTTTGTAATTTTTTCGGAGTCGGATTTTAAGTTTTGGTACAATAATTGTATTACTTGACCAAAAGAAAATAAAACGTTAAGTATCTTCTGATTTTTTATGGTTCAATGCAGGGAAAATGTATAACAACCATACACTTCAATGCACGGCCATATTGACGACTAAAATAAGAACTGCTCGTAGACTCAACGACTCAGTCGGAGCCATTCTGAGACCGCTTTTTCAAGGCCCCCTTTTGAACGCATTGTAAAATAGTTTCGCGTTTTGTTTTTATCTAAACTTTTTAGACCCAAAATCAACAAACTAATGTCTAGTAACGTTGACTTTTTAACAGACGTAATCAAACTTAAACTTCCGATAATTACGGTGAAAAGGCTTCTTCGAAATTCTAACATCGTTCATCGAGCTCGTTGAAGCAAATATCAAATATGGCTCAAAAATAGACTTGGTATACGTGTAACGCTCGTCCATTGACGTCTGTTGACACGTAACCTTTGACGTATAGCTACAAACTCGGAGGAGTGCCTCAGATAGAGACCGCTTTCGTTAAATAATGCTCGTCTGGAACTATTTAAACTTGCCCTCTCTGAGATGAATGTAGTATGGAGCTGACTATATACCGGGTAAAAAAAACTGCTACTTGCGGATCGCTTACGAACGTTATGTTGGTGTTTTTAGACCCTACGCTTAAATAGTATGAAGGAAATTGTATTTTACCTCAGCTACTCAAACAGCATTGTCACAAGTCACAATAGGCTTTTGCAGCCTGTAACATTGTTTCTGATTTAATTAGAATCCTTCGTTTTTTGCTTACCGTACTTGGGTTAAAAATCTGATCAGTAGTCGTGGTAAAACAATTTTGAACTATTACCCAAGTAATTATTTCTGGCATGATTGAAAATAAAAATCGCGTAAAACTATTTTATCAACTTGTATATTTTGTTATTATTTTTTGCAATTTGAGCTGTATTAAGTGACATCGACTAGTAGTCCTAGCATGCACATGGATAAATAGGTATGGCTCAATTCAATTAGGGTAAGTCTGAGGTACTTGGCCATAGTTTTTTTTAATGTCGTTTAAAATAAACCTGACAATATTATTAGTTATAGTTGACTTTGTATATATTTATCAAAAAAATTACAAATTCTAATGATAACCTCAACAAATTTTTTTTCTCATTATACAAAGGGTCTGGCCGGAGTGCTATAGTAAAATCGCCCCTGGCTGAATATGAAAGCTGAATATGCACGTTCATTTGCCTTATGCCAAAAATAATTTTACTGAATATTGTGTTTTCTGCCGATTTCTGATTATTAATGCCGTTCATGGGTGTTCTTTTTTTCCACCCTTTCACACAAATAGCTTATTTTCACTTTGTTGGTCCGAACTAATATTTTTGCAAAAAATATATGTAATAGAATATTAAATTGTGTATATTATATCAAAATAAGGTAGGTGTCGCTAACTTGCAAGTAAAAAAATGAAAAACTTTAACAGACAAAAATGTTAACTTTAAAAAAAGCTAGGACTTCATTTTTTTTGTTAAATGTGTCTTATATACATATATAAAATATCCGAAGGACGTGCCAATCGGTAAAGTAGTTTGGCCAATAAAATATAAAAACTGAATTTAATTTTTTTTAATTATTTTGCTAATCGTAAGTATTTAAGGCTTAATATTCAGTAAAATTATATTTGGCAATAAGGCAAATAAACGTGCATATTCAGTTTTCATATTGAGCAAGGGGCGATTTTACTATAGCAGTCCGGCCAGACCCTTTGGTCATCTCCTTCGAAGTATACGGGTGTGATGGCCAGAACGAACATCTATACTAAAAAAAAATGAACAATGAAATGTCTGTACATTGGAGATATTTAAAAATTGTATATTGTAACGGACTATATTTGGAGGTCACTAAATCGAAAATCATCTAAACGGATTTCAACTATTTTTGATACCTATATACAGATCTATAGATGGTTATAGAATACTTTTTACCCGACTACGCTGAAGCAAAAAAGAGAATTACGATTGTTTATCCTCCGCTGACGAAGTTGTGGGCACCTTATAGTTTTGTTTTATTTCTTGCAAAATGTTTGGCCGTACCCATCCATGGTCGACAAAAAGCTAACTGAACAATAACTAGTGACACCTAGTGTACTGTTCCATGAATTATTTAGATGTGCCATAGCTCCCTTATAGCCAACTTCCCCGGAATTACCCTGCAATATTGAGTGTAATACAGTTTGAAATTTAGCTTGCGCCGCATACTCATTTATTTATATGGTTTTTGCAACTTTACATGCCAGATTTTAAAAATTACATCATCAATTTCATTCCAATTAAATGAACATTTGAATATCACAATAACATTCAAAGGCACATTATAAACAATTATACACTAAAATAATCAAACAATCCGGAATATTAAAATAATTAAATACAATAATCAAGAAAATTGTCAATAAATTATTTCCACTTTAGCGATATAACTCGCAATCTTGAATTTTTCACCTCATCTTAATAATAAAGAAATGTCATAAAGATTAATGATAGACGGCGGTGCTAAAATTTGGCAAATAATAATATGTATATCTGACAAATGTCATCAGCCTCATGGAATTTACGGTATCTGCAAATAATGGCAAAATCACTCAATTTATAAAGTCGAGGGATTCTTACGTCTCATTTTACTTGCAAAGCATGTCGTTTCAAAATAAATATTATATTCAATAGCCCGCCGTTTGATTATTAAGTTCGCATCTCAATATACGATACGTTTTAATGGAAATAAAATTTGAATAAAAAGGAAAACACGAAAACATTCTCGTTAAATTTATTTTTAAGGGCATTGAAAAGTATCGGTGACACAATTCCGATAGAGAAAATTGAAGCGTAAGGGAAAAAAGACTCTTAAATAATTTCCTTATTCAAATGTCTGAAAATAGACACATTTTTCCTTATGACAGAGAAAAACTAAAACGAATTTTAGATTGAATAAATGTAGGTACCTTTGCACAGTGTAAGATTATCGATCAGTTTTGATCATTGCCGTTTTTCTTAGCATTCGCCTCTTCAAATTATTGCCTACAATAAAGTTCCCGTACATACATAAAATCACGCCTTTTTCCCATAACGGGGTAGGCAGAGACTACCTCCTTCCACTTGCTACGATCCTGGCATACAACTGCCGGCTTCATCAACATTCATTAATCTCTCTATTTCTCGCATCCATCATCTGACATACTTCATCTATTTTATCGTTCATAGCGGAGTTATTGCTACGTTAAATGTAAGAGGAGGACCCCTTACATTTAACGTAGCAAAGCGGCTCTCCATAGCCCACTCTTCGCTCTCGCTGGGACCGAGACGTGATGGGTTGCGAACCACATCGCCGCCTGTATGGTTTTTGAAATTATTGAAACTCATTGCGTTCCCACGAGCTCCTAGGGATAAAATATTCGAACCCAGCAGAGCCCCGCATACCAGGTAAGGGTGTAGCCTTATTCTGGGGTCACCAGTCCCAGGGCAATTCGGCACGCTAAACAACTAGACTCGCCTCTAACCACGCATCCATCGGCACGGCATACCTTGGATTGGCAGCATAGGAGGAAGGATAACAGGGCAGAGAAAGGAATTGTACGAATTTAGACAGGAGAAAGGGTCAAAGGGTACTACTGTCCCGGAAGACTATGTATGACCCAGTAGCAGCTCGGGGAGCCGGGGTCGCATACCCGTATACCATAACAAAAATGCCGGAAAGGCAACTTCGTATGAGTAATCCCTGACTTAAACTCCCGTAGTCTTTTCTATCATACTTTTCAGCCTTAGAAATTCATAGAAACCATAAAGACGTAATTTATCGCGTAATGACTCGGAACTATATTTCCACTGCCTAACATCTCGTGTTAGATCGGGGATAAATTATATTGCAATATGCATATGCCACATTACATTTTACTGGATATTAAGTACTCACCATTACCCATTTCTTCCTCACTCGAGTAAAATACTCTGGAAGACTTCCTTTTTAATTTAGTTTCGTATTTTTTTATTTTCTTTTTCCATCGTTCTTCTTGCGAAGTTGATTTTCTTTTCGGCATAACTGAACTAGCTTGCACTAAATACAAAAAGTATGACGAATTATATGTACAATTTTACACTAGGACTGCTCAGTCTTGACCAGGTGCGATCGCCGCGCGCGCACGGACAGGAATGAGGCTGGCAGGCGGCTTGTATCGTAGAGGAACGGAGATACGTTTTTTCTCTTTCTACGATACCTAACTAGGTGCAAATAAGTCCGAACGTTGCAGGGCAACTATCTTTGTCTAATTATTTAAATCTTGAGGCGAAGACATGACAATTATAATTTAACAAATTTAAAAAATAACATGTGTAGTCGACGCTACAAGTTGGTTTTTCAAAATTAAAAAAAAAAACGATATTATTCGGACGTCGCATTAAACCGTTTTCACATTAACCGATCCGATATCGGTATCGGACGCCGAACACACGGGTAAGAGAGAAATGCAAGATCGTTCAACTCTTTCTTAAACATTCGTTGGGCCTATGATACCGATATCGGATCGGTTAATGTGAAAACGCTCTTAAACACATACTCTCGAAAGAACTGAAGATGCGGGTATCACCATCTTCTAGCCGCGGAAGTATTTGCGAGTTACCCGCGCTTGGTCTTAATCATTAGTTGGTATACTAAGATTACCACTACACCGACACACTTAAATAGGTAAGCACTAGGGATTGCAATCCAGTCCAGCGGATCCGATACTTTTTGGTGGCCACCGGATCCGGTACGCCCAAAGAGACTGAAGAAAAGCTGATTCTAATTTGGTGAAAGGTTGAGTTAGGAAAAACATGGTCAAGAGTCAATATGATCTAGATCTAGTTAATCTTCAAACGATGCCATTCTTAATGATTCTCTGAAATGTTAATTTTGTTTTATAGTTAATTATGTTTCTTTGGCGCAAGTAGTTTTTTTTTTTTTTTTTTTTAATTAAAGTTATTATATTTATAACATCTATCTTACCTATTACTAAAAGTGCAATGTGATGTGATACTGATTAGCTTTCTTTAAGTATGTTTAATATTACGGGTATTAAGAAAGTATAGTATTTTATTATTGTTGATGTTATACCTCTTATAGTATTAATAGAGTTGATTAAATATTACATAGTAGTAGAGAAGAAAAGTGAGGTTAAAGTTGAATGAACGATCATGAATCATGATCTCCAATACACCAAATTAGTGGTGAAGTTTTTGATTTGGCAATTAAAACTATAAAAAGTTCCTTTAATTAAAGTGTTATTTTTATTTTTTTATAAAGAAGATTTCATTTTGTTATATTTATTATGAGACAAGGTTACCATGTATTCATGTGTGGCTGTTAATAGGTTAATAATGTTATTAAGTTAACACGTTCACTGCGGAAGAAGGCACAAAAAGCACCATGCGTGGCCGAAACCCTGTGCGGCAGCGAAAATAGTGAACTTTCGCCCGGTGCGGGGAGCGTATCTTAGCTAATCGTTGGAGTAGGACACAGACAAATATTGTTTTCTGTATAGCTCTTAAATTTTGATAATATGGCATACATAGGTTACGTGAGAGGCACATGGACCTCTCCCGCACTGAATGACTTTTTTTACGTTTCAGTGCGGGAAGGGGTCCAATAGACCTTCGAACCTTCACACGCCCCATCCGCACTGAGTGTGCACCAATGTCAACGGCCAGTGATGTGCCGGACATGAAAAACGATAGACAATTGTTTTATTACCTAGGTATTGTTTATGATGGTTTCGAAGAATTTCTAAAGAAAAATGAGCGCACCATCAGGAAGGACCAAAAAGAAGCTGGATTTTTTATTCGACTCGGATAAAGAAAATGATTCTGAGGGATTAAGGTACCAAAAAGTGTACTCAAGTAAGTCAAAATATAAGTAATGCGAATGTGACCCGCGTGGACATAGCAAATACGTTTTTTGATTTCGATAGTGATGATAGCATTTTTAACTTAAAATGTCGTAAGGCGAAAAACATGATGAAAGAATGTTTACATCAAACTCAGATTGATTAGACGGCTTTTATTTTTCTAATGTGGTCGAGTAAAAATACGTTTGTGCGATGTCCGTACAACCTTCTTTTGGCAAACGTATTTTGACCCGACAAAAAGTAATCGTTTCCCATCCCTAATTTAGTTTAAGTCGGTCAATTCAGTGCGGACAAAGGTCCGATACACCCCATTTATCTATATCGTTTTTTTATAGTTCTAAAAGTCCAAGACCGGGGCGAAGCCAGGTCCATGTTTCTTAACAGATGTAGATTGCTTAGGCATAAATCTATATGCAGTACAATAAACCTCCTTGGAAAAAAAAACCGTTTTTGTTTTCTTGGGTGATGGGGCACAATGGACCTAGTGCCGAACTGAAGTTTAAGTACGGTAGGGGCTCTTTGGACCTATTAATGCAGCAGAATAAGAAACATGTAAAACAGTCTCTCAGTCAACGTGTTAAGGCTAAATATTATTGAAGCAGATGCATAAATGTTCATATTACTGTGAAAGAAGTGGCTAGTGAGATTGATTTTTGAAGGATGGTTTTAGCACTAAACCATTTTTTTATTAGTTTATTTGCAAAAACAGCTCCGCATGTCTACTTTAAGGCCAATAAACTGAAAAAAAGCATAATGTTGGACAGACGCAATAGCAAAACTTCAATCCGGCCGGATTGAGAATTGGACCGGATTGCAATCCTTAGTAAAAACGCATCAAAATAAAAATGAATGTTCCTTTTGTACCGTCTGTTTGCCCTTTATAATTATTAAAGCGCGAATACGAATCAAACAAACAAAAACAATCATTTAACATGACACGTTTTAATTCCAAAGTTGTTCATCTGTCCTAACTTTTTAATAAGCATACTTAATTAACGTATTAGCTCTCAACGTGACAACCCTAGACTTTCACGAGTGCAAATTAATTTATCGTACCGAATGTAGTAGCTTTTATTTCGAATTTCACATTACTTTTCATTTCAAAGAAGTAAAGGATCCATTTAAACTTGGTAATTATGAAAGTTTAGTGGAATTCGTATAATATTCATTTAAAATTATCTTTAATCAATCTTAAATTATTTTAACACCTTTGACTCTGGGCCATTATTGAGCCATTTGTCGTAGGTACAAAATAAATTTGAGCTTATGCATACGTTTTCAAATGGACAGACAGCATGAGTAGGACGACATATAGGTTCTATCAGGATTCATAGTACTGAGAAGATAGAATCTCGAAAACTCAAGCATCCTTGGTAAGCACACTGCTATGTCTATGATTTTATTTTTATTTATGTCGCCTCCTACATAAAAAATTGAGGGTATGTATGTCAGAAGATGGACGCAATTATGACTGCTATAGATGGATGGACATAAAAGCAACATAGATAGATTTGCCGGGTAATAAGTAGTCCCACAGTCCCTAGTGTACAATAGTAGTTTTTTAAGTAGTCTCAACTTTGTTTGTCGTGCGACACAGCGTCACCCTTCTTTCTCAGTAAACAAATAACTGTTCTGTTCTCTTTCTCACATATATAAATAGGTAAGTAAAGCAGCGCCAAAGATGATTGTTTCTGCAATAAAATAATCGGGCGAGTTTTAATATCGAAGCGTTGAATGTTTTTGGTGGTAATGCCAGACTCGCCCACAAAGTTTCAAAGTGTGTTTTTTGTGTTCGACGTCATTTATTGCACCGATAAAAATAAAATATGGGATAATGAGTGACGTAGGCTGAGTTATGTCCCGATAACATGCCAGGTTGTCGAAAAATAGGCAAAATACATTTGCCGTGTGCGATCGAGTACTATAAATAACAGTAACAACAATAAATACATATAAATTACATTTCAATGCTTTTCAGCAGTATTTTATCATAGTTAAGGAAGAAAAAATAAACAGATCGACATTAATACGGTCGTGAACTGTTTACGTAGTTACGAAGATAAATTATTACCTTGTTATAATTACTTTTATTGGGGTTCTGTGGTAAAACTACAAATGCCAATAGTTTTACCGTATGTGTATTTTGTATCATATTTTATCTTATAATAAAATCACTTTATTACAGCAGTAATAGCTTACGAATATAATTTTGAAGACGTACGAAATTATTTTCTGCACGTTATCGTACTCGTATTGAGTATATGTGTATATATATATATATATAAACCTACACTATTTTTAACCTACATATTAAATTTCATAAAATACCTTTTTGTTTGTTTTATAATTTGTGTCTGCTTTAATATCACAATAGAAAAAAAATGGTCTTAATTTATCGACATAAAAAAACATGTAGAAACACAAAATAGTGTTTGATACAAAAAACGTGAAAAATATCCAATATTATGACTTACATCAAAGAGAATATAACCACTACGTATTAGCTTACATAATGGAGTTAAAAGAAAACTATTATTACGAGTAAGTCATTTCATTCGTTTATTGAATTACAGACAATAAATAAAATATTCACACCTACTGAAATTCATCACCCAAGTAGGTTGCATAATTTCTATTTTTAATTCTGCTTCTGGTTTTCTAATCACTTTGATGTCAACTGTATCATAATTTTCTTTCTTACTTTGTATATATATTTATAGTAGTATGTTTAGTATATGTATATGTATAATATGTATGTTTGTTTTTATTTCTTTTTGTATTATATGTAATCTTATCTCACCACCTACTCATTTCTAGCTATTTTATGTCATTTCCGCTACACAAAGGTTGCCTGGAAGAGATCGCTCTTCAGCGATAAGACCGCCTATTGTTTACCTATTTTATGTTAAGGCACTATTGTACTGTTTCTGTTGTTGGTGTGCAATAAAGAATTGTTGTTGTTGTTGTTGCATACTAGCGAATATTTTAGAAGGAGTGGCTACGGAACCCTACACAGGTAGGCATAACCCGACATTGCTCTTGGCCGTTTTGTATTTTTAATCTAATTGCGCGATTGTGTAAGCAAAATAAACAGTTCGTCGTTAAAATGCTGTTAAATACGATTAAACACGGCGCCGGCAGATGCCATAAACTACAATATTTAATTCCAGTTTATTTTTTTTATTTAATAATGATCATGATTTTATATCAACGGAAAACGTCAGTTGATTTTAAACCAGGATTTAGGGCAACACTTCACACAACTAATTGACACACCTGGAAAAAACTGATCTTTAAATGGTTGAACAAATTATTTTAAATATTATACCTAAGAACACCTTCCCAACAGAAAAAATAAATAATATCGGTCCATCCGTTAAAGAGCTATGCCACAGACAGATAGGTACACAAACATATAAGATCTCTCTTTTCGTCAGGAACAAATCAAAACTTTCCTTTTCTTATTCTGCAAATAGGCCACCCTAAGCAGACCTGGCGGCGGACGATCAATGCAGAAAGTTAACCGCGAAGCTTAAGACCGTTTGGGATGGCGAGCTACCGTGGACGCCCTCTGTTCAGAGAACAGAAGACATACTTGCATCAGCTTCAATAAGCAAGGCTAGCGACCTAGATGCAATTAATTAATATTAAGATAATTATGCAAAAAAAAATCTAGTTTACGCATTGTCTGCAGTTTACACGTACAGTACACAAGAAGAATGTATAGTAGTGTGCTGTAGGTGTTGTTTGTATACTCGTATAATTATAGCGTAAACAACAGAAATAAATCAGATACCAATTGTCCGTTGGTGTTTCACTACCTTCCTATACCCGAATCTATGCGTGATCAGAGCTACTCTCTGAGCGTATAGTTCCAACCAACCTTTAGACTAAGTTCCTCTCACTGTGGCGAAGATACCGTCAACGCCTTAATCGATCAACAGAGTCTGGAAGATCGGCAATGAGAAAATCACCATTCCACACACCGTATTACTCCCCGTAGTAATCCATCTGTTACCTTAGGTCTCCTGGTAACAGATATCCTGGTTAAAGTCGTAAGTTAATGTTAGGTTAGGGACTTAGGGCAGTAGGTGCCCTTGGCATAATCAACCCTTAATCTACGCAGTCTGTGCAGACCCACGCTGGACAATTTACTTACTAACTTACCTAATTTACCAATACCAATACAAATAACCTAATTTACCAATACCAATCACCAGATTTGTATTTTGTCCCCATCAGGGGACCCTTATTCAGCGTGTGCTTGTACACCCTCTGCCCCGACCCAGGGACATAGGACGTTATGTCGAGTAAGTCAAATGGGCTACACAAATTATATTTTACCTTAATAGATTTTACCTTGTAAAAGTGGCAGCTTTTACAAGGCAAAATGTACCAGTACCTCGGAAGTTATGATATGACATCTTGAGAGAAGAAACGGCGCCAAAGACTCTCCAAATAGTAACTTATCGCGACGAGATGAAATACAATATTTACGACACAGTTAAGTAATGACATATATATTTGATACATAAGGTAGCTAATTCTCTAAATCAAAAATATATTCCGTGGCGAATTTGAAAGTCCCGACGGGTAATTAATTTTTTTTGTGTCCTCCATGTTTCCACTATTTGATATTTGAAAGGAAATTACATGAAAATATTATTTCTGACGTAGTTAATTGTTCTTGCATGCCTTATTGAATTAATTAGAGCGTGAAACTACATAACAACAGTATTACGAAGTATTCATTTACCTTCAATTTCACTGTTTACCAAGCAGACGTCAATGTCACCCAACTTTGTATGAAAATAGTGGTGTGTCCCCTAGAAAACCATGTTCTGTGTTAAAATACCTTTTTATGCGAGACGCAAACATATATGTTCAAATAGATTGTTTACCTGGAGAACTTTTCGATTTTATCAAATACACAAATATATACCGAAGAAAAAACTAACGGGCAAGAAAAAGTCGATAAACTCTATGTTAGTGTCCCTGTCCATTTATTCATCATATATAAAGTACAGAATATATATTTTTTAAAACAGTGTATTTATGCAAAGGCGAATTATCCCTGTAACACATATATGACCAAGATTTTTGTAGCGTGCTGATAACAAGGGCAATGTGTATGTAGCGATGACTTGATTCAAGCTGAGGGCCCATCTATACTCTGATTTTTAATTGAAGACCATATAACGTCAACGGGCGCACTTTCGCTGTGATCACTGGTTTAAGTGTCAGTATTTTTATCAATAAAACTAACCCTAACATTATACTGGTTGCACGATATCTCATTCATGTTTTTATGAAATAATGTTTTCACTTTTCCTGCTCAAAAAGTACGTCATATTAGCTACGCGAAGCGAGACTAAAATAGTACATCCAGCCCCTAGGGTTTAAAAGAAAGCCATACAACCCCATACAAATTTCTATGAAACTGAAAAAAAACTTCCGGGCAGCTACATATACTTACGAATAATTAAAAACAAACAATCCAACGTTATCAGATTGGCCAAAATTTTTTATCGAATTACTGAAACTGTACTTTTAATTTTTCAACTATTTTAATGTTAACTCTTTTTTATTTACTCGCAGTCGAAGTGAAAAGCAGAGTGTTTAACACGTGGCTAAAAGCCATTATGACTCTCAGACATATTTGTCCTCGCTCACTTCGTGAGCTCGTCCAAATAATCACTATCTGTCATACTGGCTTATTTTAGCCCCTTGTCAAACAATCTACTATTAAATAATAGTAGATTGATTGACAAGTTTCAATAATAAAGATAAGAACTGTCAGATTTTGGTCTTGAATTAAAAATCAGAGTTTAGCGGGTTCCATCTACGAGTAAGTGTTAGGGGACCTAATGCAGTTAACCTATATCAATGCGTTGCATCAATTTCATTACATATTTTAACTCTAACAAACTTTCTGTCTACACGACACATGTCGTGTGTATGTAATTGTTAGTGTGAGACTATTTTTTAATTTTAATATTTTTAGTATCTAAGCGACTGGTGGTTTGTTTTGATGGGTGTGTATGAAGCACATAAAGGTTACAGGTTTAGTGGTACGAGTATGAGACGATAAATACAATAAATAGAAAACATTCAATGCAAGACCCAGGGACAAATATTCGTGCTTATCACCCAAACACTTGCCCTCGCCGGGATTCGAACCCGCAATCAGCAGCAGCCCAAGTAGCACACAAGCTGTATAAGGGCTTATACAGGTATTATACAGCCAGTTTGAATGTTATAAGGAGAAGGGGGGAAGGAAGGAGAGGGGGGGGGGTGGACGAAAAGAGGGTTTGACTGCTACTGAGTAAAAGGCCGAATGAAATTACTGTGGAACTCAAATTGGCTTGTAATTAGTAATTATCAATAAAGTTATGATTATGATTAAAATTAAAATGGCGCCTTAGAACTAATAATTGAACAAAGAAACAACACAAATGAAAGTAACAATTATTTCGTACACAGCTTTCAAAAGTTACAATAGTTAAGTAGTGTCACCCCAAAAAAGTAGAATGGTTGCATATAGTAGTTCTTATGCATGGATTGCGCTGTACAGTCAACTCGAAATAGTCTGTAGCGTACGAAATACCAAATAGTTATCTCTATTCCTATATGATATATTTGTCACAGTCTATTTGATGCTAACTGTACATCAATTTCGGGGAACAATTTTCTCTATAGCGATTGACTGTCCTCTTGCTTTATGCGTATGTCGTCGTCTTGCATGCTAAGATTCAAATTCGCATTACCTACCCGCTTGAGGTAGAACCTTCTAAAATATTAATGCTACACATTCCGGACTCAAAGCATTATAATTCCTTAGTAAGCAGCTCAGCGAGGCAGATCCGTCGAAGTAAGTTGTCCTTTGGTAATTCATGGACCACTAAACCCTCGATTTGAACATTAGTAATAGATAGGAGTTCATTAATTACAGGCTTTTAACGGTATTGTAAATCGCTGGTTGATTTAACTGTCAAAATAGGAAGGCGTGCTCAGATTGGCACAGGATTCATCTGAACACAGTGATTGTTAAAGAATTTTGAATGGTGATGAGAGACGAAATTGATTTTCTTGGGTATTTTCATTTTGTTCTACGGTTTGTCAATAGTTTTTTGTCGTAATCGTTCCATAATAGAACTGGCGATACACTTTATTACACTTACTACGTTATTACATTTTGAAAGTATTTTTTGATGATGTATAAATAATATTTTTAAAAAATGCATACGTGCTGCATGCATAAATCGATTATTCCTATTATGCATATCTCAAATATTATAATTAGAGTTTACATGTGTTTCTAATTTAATCTAAATTAATTTAATCTAATATATAATTAATTGTGGTAATGTTACTAATACATTTATGTTCTAATCTCTCATGTTCTATTGAAATTATAACTAAGTACTGTATGTTGCTACGCACTATCAGGGCCCATGAGAAACTGTTTTCAAGTAAGATCTTATGTACCATGGATGCAATTATTTAATAAATGAATACAAACATCGTCCTACTCGTATTTGCTCTAATAACTAGAAGGAACTGCTGTTTTCCATAAATTTGCGCGTTTACCAAGAGATAATATTTTTCCTTAGAGTTCTACCTTGAAACTATAAATGGAACAGTTTAGAACAAATCGGAAGTAACAATTTTCACAACCGCATTGCATATCGACTGAAGTCAGATAAATATACCCAAATTAACCAAGAACATTTAAGTTAAGGTTTATGGAATGTATTTTGTTGGTCTTAGAGTGGCATATTCGCATTAGCTAAAAAGCTCCTTAAATAAAGAGAGAAAAAAGTCACCATGCCCTGTTAGTGGCTTATTACGCCTGTCAAATAAATAGTTCAACATTGATCACTAAGTCCCGAAATCAACACTAACAGAGCCACTAAAATTAAACCCAAAGAGACTAAGTATAGGTACACAAAAAAAGCTAAATACGTCGATACGAGTCAGGCAGCTGGTAATCTTCGTATAACAAAACGCATACGTTAGCGACATGTTGTTTTTAATGTTGACGGACGTTTTTCTCTGCTGTGATTAGCTGTTGCTTTGTCAATTCACTCGTCTTGTCATCTATACACCGTGACCGTTAATAACCCGAAAGATTTAAGCTAACGATACTAGAGCCTAATCGGAGTATATAAAGTTATGTAACATATAGTCCAAAAACTCATAATTAAGGAGATATTAATTATTTACAACAAATCAAAAGTTAAAAAATCTCCAGTGTAACACACCTTAAGGGCGTGAGCATGACGTAGCCACCTACTTCTTTTACACGTAGATGCACTAACTGTATGGTTGTTAGCCAGTTTCATAAAGAAGTTTGGTATCTATCTACAAAAAGTTACCGAAAATATTTTCATCACGAGATAAAAGGATATAACATGCAACTAAAATACAATGAAGTGTATTAATCCGAATAATTATAATATCTTATCTCACACACTTGAATCTCAAGTAGCTTTTTGTTATCACTGAGAATAGAGATAATTAGGTTTGTTCTGTTCTAAGTCGCGCGAGTGGTTCTTCTTATAACTGGCTAGTTTGAATTTGATTGTCACTAAAATGACACATTACAAATGATAACTAATTGTCACGCAAGATAAAATAACACTGAACATTTTATTGACTGTGATAAATAATATTCGCTATGCCGCATTATCCTTCGGCTCATTTAGCAGATATTCACTTTGTGTACGGATTTTGTGATGGGAACTCGCTCCAGGCAGTTGCCGAATACCGAAGACGATACCCAAACCGTCGTATACCTCACCATTCGACTTTTGCAGATGTCCATCGACAGTTTCGCGAAAAAGGGCTTGGAAAAGTTCACAGAGAAAGGGCTATAAATCTAGATGAACGGGCAGAGAACAGAATAATGAACATCATAACAGAAGACCCAACTTTGTCATCAAGAGCTGTAGCAAGAATGGTCAATGTTAACTATAAGCTCGTATTAAGGCTATGGAAAAGGTACGGCCTGCATTCTTTTCACTACAGGAAAGTACACAGATTAATTAACAATGACGGGCTAGCTAGAGTTGCCTTTTGCCAAAGGATGAATCAGAAATTAGTGGACGATCCTGGATTTCTAAATAAGATATTATGGACAGATGAATCGATGTTCACGAGAGAGGGAGTTTTAAATTCCCATAATCAGCATATGTGGTTAGAAGAAAATCCCCATGCGAAAAGGGAAAATTCATACCAGCACAAATTTTCCGTAAACTTGTGGGCTGGCATTATTGGGAATAAAATAATAGGTCCCGTCATATTTCCAAATAGACTGAATTCTCACAATTATTTATTATTTCTAAATAATGAATTAAACGACCTGCTAGACGATTTGGAAACCCGACGAACTATGTGGTTCTAGCACGACGGATGCCCGGCCCACTTCGGCTTGGATGTTCGTAATTGGCTGAACCAACAATACCCCGAGAGATGGATCGGCCGTGGGAGCGAAGTTTTAGTCTGGCCTGCCAGGTCACCGGATTTAACTCCGCTAGATTTCTTTCTATGGGGAACTCTGAAAGATAAGGTTTACTCAACACCTGTGAACTCCAGAGAAGAGTTGTTAGTAAGAATTCAAACGGTTTTAGAGGAAATCAAGAACGAAAAAGGTAAGTATGATGTAAAAAAATAAGTAGTATGATTTCCTTCGAATATTATCATGCCTAACAATTTATTGTTGTGATTGTTAGTCAAAAAAAAGATACCTAAGACACAAAGTTTCAATAATAATGTAAGAGCACTTTAATGTCGTAGCACCTAATAAAGTTTGGATACATAAGTATTTGTGGTATTTAGTGGTGCCAATAAATAAAAATAATTTCAACACAAACATCGTGCTAGACATAACTTGACACTTCTTGTCATTCATGGAATACAAGTCACGCCATTCGCCTTTCATCGTATGATTTCGGAGCGATTCGTGAAGTGTCATGCTCGCTCTCTGTTCTTCAACTTGAAATTCCCACCTAAAGGCTTGTTCACAAAGAAGCGGGCAATTAATAAGATTTAATTCGTACTGAAATAGTAATTTAATTAAGACACATAATTAGACCCATGTTGATATAACATTATTTACTCGTACAGTCGTCAAAAATATGTGGTTTAAATCTTTCGAGTTATTAACGGTCACGGTGTATATTATTTGTCGAAATTCATTTTGTCACTGTCACAGTAAAATGTTATCGAGTGATGTCCTTGTGTTTATCCTGTCTTGCTTTTTGCAAAATGTTTTAAGAGTGCTGTGTTTGTAGAACTTTGTGAAAGGACGCTATTTTACACCATTTCTCGTGCTCTGAGAAAATACTTATTACCTACTTAAGTGGCTGAAGTGTTTAAATCGTGATGATCTTGCAAAATAATCGCCCGCAGAACTAGTAAACATTATGTCCAAGAATTCGTTTTGTTTCTTTGACTGCGCCGAGCACAAAACTATTCTCAGTCATTACATTGCTCTGACTATCCCATTTACAATTATGAATTGGTGCAACACAACCAACAAAATATTAAAGGGGACAGATGTAGTCCGATTAAAAAACCGCGTATTACTTGCAATACAGAAGAAAGCTTGCGACAAATTTAAAAAGAGATTGAATATTAAATTTTAACAAATAATATGTTTTTTTATTTTTTTGCCACTGAGGTATTATTCTCAGCATATAATTTGATCACGTAAATACAATTACTGAAGTTACGTGATCAAATTTACGTGCCGGGAACTATTCATTCTAAATATTAGACCTCATTCAATGAACCTAGACCGCTTTGGCTGAATACGTGACGATCCCTTGCCATATAGCAATCTCGAATAGAATAAAAAATTAACGTCAGTCAACACTAATCGTACAGATTAAATAAAGTTGCCTAGTGTAGATAATATTTGTTTCCGAGTTGGCAGTCTGATACGTAGTATCTCTTGTTAGTCTGTGGGCAGTCTACTTTTTTGTCCCTTATGACAACCGAAATAACACAGAATAAACAGCTCTATTGGTGGCACGTAACCTGCTATTTCCAAAGCTGTACCAAAAGTCTGTTAAAAAATATTAAGAAAATGTCAATAAATTAATAGATTACTTTCAGAAGAAGCAAACCAAAAATAATCGACGAAGATTTTTCTTCATTATCTTGTAATAATAGCTGCCCGTTACGTCCGTTTCTTACGCCATGAAATGTGCGTGAAGGTACGAGACAAAAATATTCGTCAACGAATTCACAAACCTCAGCTTACTGAGTAGCTGAGACCGACCCTCGTCAATCGAGCAGTGTGGAACCCATAAATCTTCAGGTGTCAGATCAAATTTCTAGCCTTCGCGCCTCACGAATTCACATATTACTTATGGAAAAACCTATAGAGATGGTGCAACTTTCGAGTTTTACACAAACTTTGTTGATATTACTTATGTGGCTTCGCCGCACCAATATTATTTAATTTCTTCGCAAACCATTTTTATGACGTCAAAATATCATATGTCACTCGCAGTACCATATTTTATTTCTTGCCATAAATCACGTCGATCTGTTGCTCCATTTGCTGGGTTATGTTACCAGCTAAACCAATAAACAGAAAAACCATGAAACAAACTTTCACATTTATTAATGCAAAGACGGGCAACGGAGGGCAAATACGAGATATACAGTCGACAGCAGAACTAGAGCCAAGCACACTCGCTCAAAATGATTTGCTCTTATTGCTAAGAGAATATCTTGTGCAGATTATTTTGAGCATCTTATTTTGAGTATCTACTCTCCTGATATAGGGTATTCATGGCGAAGAATTTTGTGTAAAGTTCAGTTACGCTGGAGTTGTAGGTACGACAGTGGCTACGCGTGCTGTTACAACGCTTAGGTACAATAAAGTCAGCTCAGAAAAGACCGACTAATTTTATTGAAAAATATTTTCAAATTTATAAAACGGATCTTTGGTAAGTTCTAGGCCGATCTTTATCATCCATGTGATGAAACACACTTATCAATAACAATTTTGTTATATATGAATTGCATTATCTTAGAACATCTTTCAAATACAGATTTCATACCCGGATTGTAGACGGTCTTTCCGTCCTATTGGAGTGTTAGAGAGATAGAGACTGCCTACTGACATTTAGTTAACACGTTATTTAGTGAGTCATAAGTATATATACAATTTATAAAGAAATATTTGACTTTCAAATATGCACTTTGAAAGTACAGCAATCAAGCTCAAATTTGAAGAAAAATATCGTTATTATATTTAAAGGGTAAGACCGTCATATCTTCATGAAAGGGGTTTTTTCGTGAAGTGGGCTCACTCAGCTGTGAGATCACGATATTTGTTTACATTTTCCTTCATGTATACCTTCGAGGATGTTATTGAAAACCATTAATTAGCTGCATAGCCTTCCTTCGGACCTGACACCTTTTTTACCCTGTAGGTAGGTATAATATAATTGTTTTTTTCCGTGAGTAGAACTTAAAAACTGGTCATGTGCGAGTCTGACTCGAGCTTCGAGGGTTCCGTACAAACTTTCATTATTCCTATTTAACTTGTCGGTTTGTTTTTTATTATATCCTTACCAGTATATGGCTAGGCTACAAAACCGATACACAGACACACACGAAACAATTGTAACACCACTTGTTAGCGTAAGTTAACAACGTTTTCTATGGGCGATGTACTGACCGTCACCCAATAAATAAAGCTTATATAAGGCTCTTATTGCATTAACGAAGACGACATTTCCTCGCTTCATTGCAGCGCTAATACGCTGAACGAGCTATCTTTGGGTTTGACAGCTCATTTTAAAGAAGCCGAGCACCTTTTGTTCTGACTTATTTTCTGAGATGTCTATTAACTGTGTGCCTGATTGAATTTCCTTGCAAACTTTCGTCCCTTGTTGTACCCACTTCGGAAATGAATAAAAAATGCGGATCTACAATTTATACAAGGTGTAACAAAAATAAATGAAACCTCTTATGTGTTCGCTCAGCCCATGATACTGGACAATTTTCCCCAAGAGACATGGGTTGAATTCTCAACACTACTCAGGCTAAAACGGCTAAGAAGCCATCTGCGTACATAAGTGACATCAGCTTATAATGATTATTTTCACGCCGTTATATTTATATTATGACGAGATAATGGAAGAAGCTTGTATGTACGTCGATCGACATTAGCTTCCCCGTCTTTAGATATGAGTGACAATAATTTACTGAAATCATATATTTTTAGAGGTCAATACCAAAGCTTTAACCAAGTTTAACACCGGCACAGAATCAGAGAACATCACCGGTGGGATAAGTATATTTGTATGGGGCGTTGAGAGCACGACTTTAGGTGAAGTATGGTGGGCAGCCAACGTGTTAATAAGTAATCCAAGCAATGGGGAATGGATGATTTTTTTTAAATCACATGATTTTTTCATGAATAGGAATAACCTTCAAAAGATAAAAGTATTTTTACTGTCAGCGTTCGAGCCTGGGACAGTTAGCTGGACGCTTTCCTTAGTCACTCAATCAGTACATATAAAATAGAAAAATATAATCTATGCTTAATGTCAGATTGACTTTGTCAAGTTGTCATAAACGCACCGTTATTTTTAAAGTTTTCGTAATATAATGAGATTTTCTTTAAATTTGACCACTGTTTGCTAACTACCGGAATTTTGATTACCTGCTGTGATGACTACCTTCGCTTTGGACCCTGGACTTGATAGCTTTTACGACGATCATAGGAACGTAAACTGGAATACTGTTATTTTGTCGTTTTATTAATATTCTTTGCCATGGATGGTCCCGCATATCAACGATTTAAGGAACCAACCAACTCCAATGATGTAAAAAAAACCCAGGTTTAAAGTTCTTTCTTTCGAAAGAAAAATGGTGTCAAATGGTTAATAGAAACTGCCCGAAGCGTCGGCTTTATATTTGCGAAGAATACATAAAAGTAAGTGATCGTGAACTATAAGCAATGGCAGTTCCTTGAAAAAAATTGAGAACATTATGAATGAAGGCTTGGTGACACAGCTTTGAGTGGATGTTTTCTAGAATCTGTTGTCGAGCGAAACATAATACATAGGAACATATTTTACAGTGAAATAATTTAATACTTCCAATATTTTTGTTACATATGAAATATTATCATCTGAAATAATAAAAGAATATTTATTTAATACGGGTGTTTTTTTACGAAGACTATACCTGCGTTGAAATCCTTTAAAGGCTTTTTAGTAGGAGTTTCCATATGTTTTACTTCCCTTTTCATTAGCACGGTAGTGTGTCACTGAGCGGTTGGAGGCCGGCGGCCGGGAACGAGTGGGATCGCGGTTATCATTGTTATACAATTATTGATTTTGATTGTTTTTATTTGTAATTAAACTCACTTACTTATATAAATAAATATAGTTATAACTTGACTACGCCAAGATAGGTGGGAGACGGGTGCTGGCGCATAGTCTATATAACAACATCATATAAACCTATATCGATTTGATGATCATTGTCCCAATACTTGTTTCGGTAAAGGGTCTTGAGATAGAATACAGACGCATTATCAGGATATACGCATTGTCAGGAGGTTCCTCTGTGCTACTTGCTGCTGGCAGCACCCTAGATTAGGTTACTTATAATGTAACCTGTTTACATCCTGTATTTTACTTTGATATACTTATTGTAAAAAAACCGAGGTTCTCTTGTTGGTGTGCAATAAATAATGATTGTATTGTCAGGACAGTCGCAACTATAATGCCAAGATAGGTGCATCCTCTACAAATGTTTCCATTGGTAATTCTATTGGTAAAAATTTAAAAAAAACGATTTAACGAGGCTTTATTTCAACCCTTATTTAAGTTGTGGCATTATTCAAAATTACAAGAAACACATTTTTTTCCAGATCGCAAGGTATATCCGTAATAGTGTTATTTGTGTCGTCAAGATGGGCTGTCACAATGTAATATTTCTTTGATATTTTATGTTCAGGTACAATTTTTGCTCGGACATCACATAGGCATCCGGCCCTTTTCACTTCAAGATATCCAACTGCATTTTCCACGTATGATTCCCGCAGAAGACCTTAAAATAAGTGAAGGTTAGAATAACGAATTGTTATAAAATCAAAGCAGATCTTAATATAATTACAATATACAGAGCATTTCTCAAATAAATACAATGGGGCATTCTTTCTTCTAAATACTACATAAGCATAAATAAATAAAGTGGCTTGGTTGGTAATAAACAATAGAATGCTTTCAGACGTGTCTTAGGTGTAAGGCTTTATCTTATACAACATCCATATGCAATGTCACACACTTGCATTGTACTTACATCAACGCTTTGACGCCTCTTATTTCAGCGATGTTGTGTTTGTCACTATACTTCATGAATTCCATAAGCATAAAAGTGTCTACTTTTGGTAGATTGGAAGAATCCGCTTTAACAAAAACAATATTATCCATAGTCGTGGTTTCAAAATCAAATTTCAGTTGCTCGTCGTAAAAGCTATCATGGTCACATCCGGGGTTGAAAACGAAGGTAGTCATCGAAGCAGGCAATCAAAAGTCCGGTGGTGAGTAGACTGTGGTCAAATTTAAAGAAAATCCCATTATATTACGAAAACTTTAAAAATAACGGTGTGTTTATGATGAGTTGACAAGGTCAATCTGACATATAGCATAGATTATTTTTTTATATTTTTATGTACTAATTGAGGGACTAAGGAGAGCGTCCAGCTGACCGTCCCAGGCCCGAACGGGGACAGTAAAAATACTTTTATTTTTTATAATTATTTTAAGCTACGGAAAAATCTGTAACTTTTTTCCAGGAATGAGGGAGGTTATTCCTATTAATAAAAAAAATCAAGCAATTTAAATTTTTTCATCCATTCCCCCTTTGGGGAATAATTCCTAATCAAAATTAATGGATAATAGTTTCTTTGCCATTTCGCAAAATAGCGGTTTGGTCAGCTGTAACAGTAAGGTACGTGATGAGGTTTATACTGTTTGGTGGCGGTTTGTTGTTTTTACTTTCGCATTACCTTGTGAACAGGGAGAGTGGGCACATCTACACTATTATACATTTGTAAAAATGAAATGTTGTACATTGCAGATATTTCCAAAAAAAATGTGATACGGACTATTTGAAGGTCACTGAATTTTGTATGGGTCGGTGAGGCTTCATCGCGCCAAAATAGCTAAACAGGTTTCAACTACTGTTGGTACACGGGTACCTGGACATTCACATATGGATATAGGATACTTTTTACTCAACTGTACAGAAGAAAAAAGAGGGTAGTGTTTTTTCGCCTTCGCTGACGAAGATAAAGTAAAAATTACTAAACTTTACTATTATTATTAAACGAGGCAATAAACCGTTATTATTGTTTCCTGTTAAAATAATATATGAAAATTCAGTTTCATTGCCGTGACAGGTTATTCGGGTCGGTACTTTTTTTTTCAATTTAATCAATATTTTATTTAACACGAAATTATGTAACACGTTGTATATAGCATCCATCACTCCCGCACTCATACACGTGTTAGAAAGTGACGGATGTTTGCTAACGTAATCATAACATAATCAAATCATAGAACCGGGCGATGCGAACGGCGACCGAACGTGTCCTCGGAATGAACTCAAAAGATGTCGAGAAGTATCCGACTTGTAAGACGTAAGTAACAGTGGTAAAAATTTTGTAATTTAAATATGTTTGATGCTTAGATCACGGTTTTGAACCCCGGCGTGATATGGACGACAGGTTTGACTCAGTTGGTTGCACAACGGCCTACGAAGCTGGAGGTCCCGGATTTGAATCCCGGCCAGGGCAAGTGTTTGTGTGATGAGCACAAATGTTGTCCCTGGGTGTTGGATGAATTCTATGTATTTAAATATTAAATTTATCTACATAATATTATTTATATCGTCACCTAGCACAAGCTTTGCTTAGTTAGGCACCAGATCGATTTGTATACGATTGTCCCTAATATTTATTTATTCATATGTGTGTCTGTCTGGCTTCGTAGCTCCTAAACAGAGGGATCGATTTGGTCTTTTTTTATCTGAAAGATGACTTCATCAAGAGCGTTCTTAGATATGCTTTAAGAAAATTGGTTAAACCATTTGAGCATTATCAGGTTTTTTTAGAATTGACGGGGGTTTTTCGTCAGTTCTCCGATTACTAGTTGACCGAGCGAACGAAGCTTCTCCGTTTCATCTTGGGCAAAAATCCTTTCGTATGTCCTCACGAAAGCATTTTTGCTCAGGATCAAAGACCATTAAAACAATCGTGTTCCGATCACAAGGAGATAATCTGACAAAAACTAGATAGCGCTTTAAAACTAAACCTTTAAAGATTATAATTGAATAAAGAAGCATAGTATTGTAACAATTAGTTCGCAAATAGCTAATAATAAATAAATCGTAACATTTAATTACTGTGTCATGCTCGTAAACTTGAATAATTGTAAAAAATAATTCTTATACATAGATGGCGTTGTACATATCTGCGAACGGCTTTTTGTATGGAGATGATCAGTCCTCTTCTTTTATTGGTTCTCGCCCAAAATGAAACAGTGGGTGTCCGGCTACTTTTCTCTAAATGTCGCATTTCTCGAACGATTCTTGTGGAATATTGTGAGCAGGTTCGATAGCTGTGTTTTTTTTTATTACATCCAGCTTTTGGATTTTTTTCAAAATAGCATTGATATGCGGGTTGAAAGACTCGTGAGGTCTACAGCTCACAGAGCCACTAATCTAATTATTATTATTAACCTGAACTGTCCCACTGCTGGGCAAAAGCCCTTCCTACTTTCTTTCAGTCATCCCTATTTAAGGCAGCAACGGAACAATACCTTCGGAACGTGTCCACATGTGTTACTAATAGGATGCATACCGGAATCCCTAATGTTATTTGTCCTAATGTATCGTTTGTCATAACGCATTTTTTTACGAAACTGTAATCATTTCAGGATTGTTATAAAACAAACCTAACCTAACCTAATCTAATAGATACGAGGATATTTTAAAAAATAATGTGTTACAAACAAAATATTCTGCGTCTGCGACTGTAAATGTTTCATTAAATAACGTTGTAATGCAAAGGAAACTATTTGAATAATGCGTAGTATGACAACTTTCTCCTGAACGAAATGCACCAAACTAGTTCGCATAGTTTCGCCAGAATGTTCATTGTAAAGTCATTACAGTAAGAACAATGAGGTATCCCTAAAAGTATTTCTCACAGTGGCTTTCTAAAACTATGCGAAATTCCATTACTGGTGATTTTAATTGAAACTATGATACTGCAAAACCAACTTGATTGAATCAATCCAATTCGGATAATTGATCGAGCGAGCGAAGCGTCTCCGTTTCAGCTTGGCCAAGAAATCTTTTAAATGTCCGCATGTCTGGATGTTCGGCTGTTCTAGACTAAAACTTGATTTTTTTAACTCTCAATATCACAAAATAATGGATCCCGTAAGCGGCGTATAATCGATTTTGAAGTATGAAAAAATGTATAATCATTATACAACCTACCTACTACAACTACCAACCTAGCATTTGGTCTTGCTACTTAGACATTGTTATATATTTGACGAAATAAATACAAAGTCTTTATATAAGTACAATAAAGACAGTTCTCCTTCATTGGTCGTTATGTCATCTGGGCCATATGCCTATTGGAACGTCATAACATTAGGTTGTTTTACAAACAAATCTTTACGTAAACTATGGTATTTTGCATCCACTCACTTGCTTTCGGTAACTGTCTTATATTAACTGTGATCTGTCTTATTTCACGTACAAATAGAGTTAAATCCTAAATCTGAAGCAAGTGAGTGGTTAAGGCGTTCTGCACATCAAGACGTTTTGCTACCTAGACAATATACAATTAAGACGTTTTGCTTGCCGTGTCAAAATACAACTTAGACCTCCTAAACCGAACCCTAAAATGTATGTATGAATGCACCCAGTCGCGATGGTTCCGACATATTCACTAACTAAGCTAATATAAATTACTAATCTATGCGCCGTCTTCTTACTAGGCGCTTGAGGCATAACACGTGTTTGCAACCGTACCGAACACAAGCTACGTAATAGTACATCCAAACTGTCTGTCTGTAACATTTTCACACTGAAACCACTTAACCGATTCAAATGTGGTCAAAGAATGGTTATTACCCCGGAAATCAATAATTAAGGAGATGAAAAGGGGGATGGACGATTGTAGGAGGAATCAAACATTAAAACATAAGCAGGATAATCAGTTTTGATTCTCCTTGTAAAGGTGATTGATGTGTGTCAAAAGGCCTCATGTCTCCTAGATCTAGTCAAATTGGTTTCCTCTAGCTCCTGCCAGTAATTGAAGCCTGTACCTAGTTCAGAATACCATTAGCCATCTGCGCACGTAACTTATTAATCACCTCTTCAATAAATCTCAAGATTGATTGTCTTTGTGATGTTTTGCAGATGCAGGGGTGCATCGTTGTAATTGTATTGTATTTATCTATTTGTACTGTAATGTAATAAGTGTGCATATATACATATAAATATGTATATACCCCAATATTGACTTGCTATTGATTTGTGTCTCTTTTCTTTGCTTTTTTGTTTGTATTTTTACATCAATGATCCTGCACTAACTGCTAGTTTCTGTTTGTCCCTATGGTTGACTGGTAGAGAATGCCTTAAGTCCTTAATTAATTCTGCAATTTGTACCAGTTTGTATTGTGTAATAAAGTTTAAATTATTAAAAGTAAATAAAACTTATTACCTGACTTCAACTTTTAATGATTATTTTCGCGACGTTAAAGTGAAAGTCAAAATTTTCTTTATTCAAGAAGGCCTTTCTAAAAGCACTTTTGAATCGTTAATTACAAAAGAATTTTAGAGCAATTTATTGATAAAAATTGGACAACATAAAAAAAATACATTAGGAAGTTAAAAAATAAATACTAAATAAATAAAGTTATATTTTTTTATTATTGGTTTTTTTGTTAATGGTTAAGTTTTTATATACACATTAATTTTCCCATCCTAAGCCATCAATGAAAATATTCCGCCAATTCTACCTGTATTTGTTGTGTAATAAGTATTAAATAAATAAAATTATTTAAGCCTACTAGCGAATGGATAAAAGGATCCATGTCGGTTAGTATATATAATAGACTAAACAAAGATATCAAAGAATTGCCACTGAGCAAGTTTAAAGGTGCTCAAACAGTGGCTGATTCAGCAATGTTTCTATTCTGTTGAGGAGTTCTTTAACTATTATAACAACACATAATATAATCTTGCATCTTAAATATTATGTCTAATAATTAGTTGTTGCATCACAGAATCCTTAGTGTAATTTGCTTGCCTGCCTGATTGTGTATTTCGTTATGTATCTCTTTTTATAATATAAATAACATTATAAGTTGTAAACTACTGTAAATAATTTGTTTGCATGCCAGTTTCTGGTAAAGTGTGTGAAACATATACATTGACGCCATCTTTTGTACCACATTTTAGGCACAAATAAAGATATTCTATTCTATTTGCTATTCCGTGAAGTAGTGTCATGGTCAGTTGTGTTCACTTGGGAATGAATACTTTCATGGTGAGGCTTATACTGTTTTGTGGTGGTTTGATGCCTCGCCTATTTCTATGTAAAAATGGAGGGTGTGCACATTGTTATTGTATCTGCAAGAATATACGCAAGTGAAAACAACTGATTGTCATAAATTTAATGACTAAATCGCAATATCGCAGAATAGCAAAGGAACTAATCTAATATGGAATTTCGCAAAGTACCGCGGGTAATGTATCAATTAATTGAGTTATTTTCAAGGCAAGATTGATTAGCGTCACTATTTTGAAAGAAAAATCGTATTTTTTTTCTATTTTTTTTGTTAATACATCGCGTATGCTCAAGAAACTTTGATATCAATAAATCCACGGTATAGTACTCGTAATTAATCGTTAGTGCAAAAATATAGTATCTAAGCACATGTTTTTTACGAGTATAGATTAATTATCTCGTATGTCAGATGCAAAGAGGTAGGTGGTCTATGTGTGGTAATTAATTTAAGGGGACTATATAATATACCTTACAGTCTGATTGAGTTTAAACTTAACTTTAATGAGATCTTGACTATTCTACTTCAAAGGCGCAAAGTTAGTTCAGTACACCACCGATTCTTCAATTAAATTCTAGTTCTGTCCATATTAAATAAATTATTAGTTTAAAAAAGACTAGAAAAATACGCTTTACAAGACTTTTCTAACAAATACAAACACAGCTATGATACGATATTCCATCATGAAGTTCCAGTTCATATCTTCCGGCTCCATCATCAGATCAGTTCGACAGTACCGTATTATTGTATTGTCATCAGAACTACATACAGCTGCCAATTTTCATGACGATCCTTGGAAGATGAAATAAAACAATTTAACGGATTTTATCGCGTATATTATCTCATTTTAGTTCCCGACGTTTCGGAAGCTTTCCAGCTTTCCATGGTCACGGGTGGACTGAGAAAAGATGTATTTTCATCTGTCAAAGTTACAATTTGTGCAAAATACCCATTTTTGAAAAAACAAATAAAGGTGTACATACATGCCAGATGGGCCTAAGCTGTAAAGACAGTTACACATGTGCCAGAAGGGCTTAATTATTTTATTTTAATAATTTACCAAGCAGCTTTCACAAATGAGGCGTACTGAGGAGAAAAGAAACGCTGCAAAGAAAAACTCCCAGGCTACCTCATTACTAATTATAATATTAAAAAAACAGAGACTATTAAACTACTTTTAAACAGATTAGATATTTTACACCGTTCGGAAATTAAGGTTTTGCAGTCCTGTGTCTCGCTTGTTCCTTGATGAGATGTATTACAGGATCCCAAGCTGGTGGTAGTGACAATCCATCTTCTCTATTGAAATTAGGATGCTTTTTAATCTCAATAGCCTCGCGTAGCATTCTGGGAAAATATATTTTTTCTTTGGCAAGGATAGAAGGTTTATATAACTTAATTGAGTGGTTTCGTTTGTCAATGACATGTTCACAGACTGCAGACCTATTACACCGACGGTGCTTGACATCGGCTATGTGCTTCTTCACCCGGGTTGATACACTGCGTTTCGTTTGACCAATGTATGAAAGACCACACTCACAGTCCAGCTTATAAATGCCTGCACTCTGCAAAGGGGATGCTACTCTTCACGGGTCTAAGGTATTGAGACACCTTCTTCAGCGGCTTGAAATATGTTTTTATAGAAGCACGCTTCAAGATGTTTCCGATCTTGTCTGTGACCCTTTTCACATATTTTGAGATAATATACGCGATAAAATCCGTTAAATTGTTTTATTTCAATGAGTAATAATCGCGGAAACAGAAGAAAATATTGGATCCTTGGAAGATGGTCAAATTAGTTACCTTAGATTCCATTACATAGTTAGTTACATACAAGGCGACGTAATAAAAGCGTGTTAAATAATAAAAGCGTGTTAAAAAAACCGGCCAAGGGTCAAACTTATTTGATCAGTCACAGTTACTTACAAGATGTTTTTTATTTCTCCTATAAACTTAACGATTTTTCAGATAGGTACGGATTTTTTTTACGTGGCGACAGGTTGTTACTGGATCAATACATTTTAGATCCACCAGCTATTTATCGTAAGGTGCCACTGAGGTCAATAGCTAGTCAGTTCCTGGATAAAACTGATATTTGATGACCCGAGGAAGGGTGGGTGGTGATTAGAATTGAGGAGATCCGTGAAAGAACTAAAGTCCTAGATGTAAGTCGTTGCCTGATTTCAATGGCAGTGGACGAGACACTAGAACCGATGACACTTGAAAACGCGAAGCTTCTAAAGCACTTAAATTATTTCAATAACAATATACATTGTGTTTGAATACATACTTAATAACTAAGAGACATATTATAGTTAAGTATATCAGGAACGAATTAAATAATGCTACTTAACTACTAACAATTGTATATTTTTATATCTATTTATTATTATCATATAATGTAATTCTACACTATTAAAATAATTTTGCAAATGAAAATGTCTAATTTTACTAGTTACATATTTAAGGTCAGTTGGCAATTTGTTAAAAACTTTTACAGCTTGGAAGTCTGCACAGTGTTCTGCAAACCTAAGTTTAGGACAGAACGGGAAGTTAAGATTTTTTGTCCTTGTAGCAAGTCGAGTATTTCTTGCAGTCCCTGTTTCATTACGTGCCAGACATTTGGTACGGTAAGAATTTTAAGGTTGGTAAAATGATATTTGCATGACTTCCACTGTGGGATACGTACCATTATCTTAATATCTCGCTTTATTGTACTTGTTAGTAGCTCACCAATATTTTATCCAAATACTCATAAAAACTGGACAGTAAAATTATGGATCGTCCCCGTAGCATCAATTTTTTTATTTATTATTTGTTGCTATAGTGCAGTATAGTCAACATTCTGTGAAAAATTTCAAGTGCTCTGCAAGTCCGTTTTATAAGTAAGAGCCCTGTGACAAACAGACAGCAGAAGCATAGTAATAGGGCTCTTCGTTGGTACCCTTTGGTCAAAAAATCCCTAGAATAACTGTAAATACACTCGAGAGCAATAATATCGGGAAAAGTATTTAGTGCAGGTGTGTTTAAGCCTTTTTAATCCTGCCATGATATTTATGCAATTTTACATCTATACAGCAAAAATAACAGTTTTGAGGTTTAAATCGGACTATTACATATCCATAAAAAGACGTTAACGGAGCGAGATTTCGCAAAATTTCAAATGTTTAGATATTGATAGGATAGCGGAAATTACGAAATACAGTTGAGTATTGCGAAGAATTGTATATTATGTAAATAAACCAGTGTCAATAAATAAAAAACCTATCGCTCTTGTTTAAATTACCTAGACCCAAAATTTTTGCCTGTAAAGTCAGATGAGTTTCAGGTTAACCCTTTGAACAATTTCCTCAACACAATTGGAGGGAATTCCTTCGTCGTTTGCATAATGCCTTCATACATTTTAGCTTCAACGAAACAGCTGGCAGACGTTAATATGACGCTAGGCTTCTTTCGCAGGTAATATTAAGATTACTTTATAAATAACATTTGCCCGCGGCTTTGGCCTCGTTACTGAGAAGTAAGAGGCTCCGTACCAAAAGAGTAAAAAGAACCCTTAAGGTGTGACTCTGCCTGTCTGTCTGACTGTTAAAGCGCCATATTCTTTCGAAATTTATATAAGTTATAAAGATGGTTAGCCCAAGTATATTTCAAATAAAAAAAATATTGAAAGATGCTTATTTTCTATAAAAACCGACCAATTTGAGGGGGGGGGGGGTAAAAAAATCGAGCTACTAGGGTAGGATATCATATGACAGAGCTTGATTTGTACGTTCTTATACATTTTTTTACTGTGGATATCTCGGAAGTTTACCAAGCGAAAATTTCGAAATTTCTCAATTTGTACAAATAAACATAAATATTACACGAAAATTATAACTATGTCTCTAACTAGCTCTATTTTTTTTTTCATAAAACCTATTTGTAAAACCCGGTTGCGTTAAGTTTTGCACTTCATTTGTATCCAACACTATATACACCAGGTACAAACTTATACAGAGCCGAGTAATAATGTTAGGGTAAGCGAAACTTTGTACGGAATCCTCTGTGCAAGGTTTTTTTAAAAGATTTATTGACAAACTCCCACCTTAAGAGATGATTTCCGGGATAAAAACCATCCTTCCTTGGATAGAAACTATCGTTCAGCTACTTCAGCCTTAAAAAGTAACAGACACACAGAGTTATTTTCGCATTTGTAATATTACAATACATATTTAGTACTAGTAATAATAGTACAGATATTCTTATAGAATGGAGTATGGATACACCTAACCAGCGTCGTCTTAGTGTCGTTGCTCAATTTAGTTTTTATTACTCTCCATTTTTATTATTACTGTTAATTCTTTAACACCTTTTGTTTTGTTTTATGATTGTGTGTATGCAAATAAATTATTTCTATTTCTCTCCAAATCAAAAGAATATAAGAAAGCCTCATTTGCCCATAAACATGACGTTCATTTATACTATTATAAAGTTGTATAAATGAAATATCTTCGTTTAAAATATTTTAAATGTAAATATAGCAAGAAAGGTTTGGAAACAACTAATAAAAGTGTACATTTGGAGTATTGCAATATACGGCAGTGAAACATGGACATTGACACAAAAAGATAAAGAAAAGCTGGAAGCATTTGAGATGTGGTGCTGGAGGAGAATGGAAAGAATCAGCTGGACAGAAAAAAAATCAAATGAAGAAGTATTAAGAACGGTAGAGGAGAAAAGATGGTTGTTAAGAACCATTGAAACCCGAAGAGGGAAGATGATAGGGCACTTGATACGACATGACGGGTTCTTTAAAAACATCATAGAACGTAAAGTTGAAGGGCAGAGAGGAAGAGGAAGACCCAGGCGCACCGACTTTGCACAAGTAAAGGAAACAGTAAACGTCAGGTCGTACCAAGAAGTCAAGTCTCTGGCTGAAGACAGAGAGAAGTGGCAGTTACTCCACCGACAAGAGCGTAGCTCTTATATGAAATGATGATGATGAAGATGTTTTAAAAAAAGTAAGTGATACGTAGTATTTACTTTAGATTTTTTGTATGTTTGTATGTGTCGTTGTGGCGTCATCACGCCAAAACTGCTAAACGGATTTCAACTATTTTTGACCAAAGTAATAACATCATCTCGAATATTTTTTATTAATCTACATGACGGACGAATATTTATTATCATAATTTAGTCATCATCCCAAATATCCAGATAATCTAGATCACAAATATCCAGAGAGCAATGGACTTCTGTATTGTGAGGGTGATCAGATTACTATGCTCGGATTTTCTCAGGGAGATCGAATCAGAATGAACATATCCGTAGAAGAAACAGAGTAACCGACATACCTCGAAGTATTGCAAAAGTTAAGTACCAATGGGCAAGGCACGTTGCTCGTACATACATTTTACAGGTTCTTGAGTGGCAACCACAGATCAGAAGATGCAACGAGTGTAAGCTAAGCCCCCACAAGGTGGACTGATGACGTCGTGAGGGTTGCTGCAGTTTGCTAGATGCGGGCGGCGCAGAACAGTCGCAGTGGCTTTTTTTTTAGGGAAGGCCTATGTCAAACTGTAGACATCATTGGGCGGTATATATATCAGGATCGCAAAATGTGGTGTGAACTTAAAGCCGATCCCTGCTGCGAGCCTACCGTCACACTGAGCTTGTCAATGGAGCCATTTAAATAAAACAGTTTGAATGAATCCCATTGCCTATTTTGTTTCATTTTCGCTCAGAGGATTTAAGGCCGTCCCAGCCTCCCCCTGTCTTGCTACGACCATTATATTCAAATAATGGCTATGAAATCAATTATTAGGTAATTTCATGTAAATTAAGAACTTAAATGCCTACTAAATAAATGCGTGAGCATGTTTGACTCTTTATTAATATAATATAATCTACACATGCTGTCTTTATTAATAGATTACTTATTGAATAGATCTTCAAGTTCGTTTTATACATACGAGAAGTTTTAGTTTAGGTCAATCAGGTGACGCGTTGAATACCAAGCGGCCCAACGGTGGGTGAAAAGAGAACTACCGTTAGGGACATGGCAGAAACACAAATCTTATGAAAATTCGCGCTATCGGATTGTTTTACTAAGCAACGATAAATATAATATTTACTCCCAATTAAGAAATCTGGGTTTTTTACGCCAGGAACAGATAAATCCGTGTAAAATTGGAACACGAGTGGGCCGCGCGGCCTTCGCAGAAGGAAACACGCAATTCCTTCCGCGAGGGCCGCGCGGAACACCCACACAGGCACAGCCCACTTAACCCGCTTCCGCAAAAAAAAAAAAATTGGCAAATTTCATCTATACATATTGTGATTGTGAGTGCTTGGTCCGTCTAACTCATACCCGTCCAGTATGACTTAATCTACTGGTCTCTGTCGTAAAGTACTATTTGAAACGAAAGCCGCTGGTGGCTCACCGGTGATGCCCATGGCCTGAACGATTCAACACAAGATCGCTATCCTATGTCCCCTGTGTGCCCCAACGGAACATACTCATTTGTTGTGAGGTGTTTAACGAGTTAATGGTGTGTCGCGAATCACGCTCAAGATTCGCGATGACATACATTTCATGTCTAGCAACCTTGACGGAAGTAGGGGTGTCTATGGTGAGTGAACCAACTATATTATCTATGCAAACCTCGACCATCCCTTGATGTCACAGCTCAGTCAAATTTGGCGCTTGCCACGTGATGGAACTTAAAGTTAGTGAAGTGGTGGTTCATGAAGTGTGGCTATGGAGCGACATTGCCTAAATATTCAGAACTAATTGCCCAATTTCTGTTTCAATCTACTGAAATAAATTCATAGTAACTTGATGATACTTGTCTTATCTATTGTGTTTAATTAACGTCTAGAATCCGAAGTCCTTGCTAGATTTCAAAGCACGATTGCCCATGTTATAATCTATTGTTATCTTTTGATTTATGAAGGATAATGTGGAAAAAAGTTACCACCTCATTTTATGCAACGCCATATTACAACATATCTACATATTGCACTTTGCTCGTAGAACTTTTTTTGTGTCTTCGTTCACCTAGCTAAAGGGCGCCCTACACTACATTTGCCAAGACGCAGTCTCCACTCCAGAACACGTTTGCCTCAACGGTTGCCAGTACAATATGTATACTAAACAAAATACAACACCTTTCTTTCAGCGCCAAAGGTTAAAAGTTTGCCCAGAAGTGCCATATATGATTTTGCTGTTAAAATATCATGTTCACTCAACACCCAGTCAACCCAAGTCAGAAGGCTACTGAAAGTGTCTATATACAGCGTAAGCAGAGCAATCCAAATGGGTCAGTGTGTAAAAGTCCGAAATTAAAAGAGATATATCATATGTCAATTTTGTGTGAAGAACCATGGCAATGATTTTGGATTTAAGATAAACTGCACTCACATTAAACATGGTCTTTATTTTCTTTGGTAAAGGAATTTTGTCAAAGATGTGTTTCATTTTTCATTCATACTATTATAAAATGTCCGTACATTGAAGATGTTTATAAAAATGTCAGTATGAGAAAGTGCGAAACTAAATGATGTCAATTTGGTCTGAAAAGTCATGGCAGTAATATTAGATTTACGATAAACTGCACTCACAGATTTTTATAAAATGCATGTTTTTATACATCGTTCTTCTTATTTGATGAAGGAAATTGTCAAAGATGCGTTTCGCTTTTCTTCTATACTATAATAAAGTTGTAAAAATATAACGTCTGTTCAATGAAGTTATTAAAAAGATGATTGTAAGGGACTATGTAGAGGTCACTAAAACTTTTTTTTTTGTATGTTGTATGTGTTATTCTGACTTTATCACGCCAAATCGGTTGAACGAATTTCAACAATTTTCGGTACACGCGTAGCTGGGTATGGTTTTATAATACTTTTTATACGCTACGCGAAAGAAAACAAGAGTGTTATTTTTTATGGCCTCCGCTGACGAAGTTGCGTTGATTTTTCGGGTAACATGTGTTGTGGACACATTTTTTCTATAAATTGATCCGCATGTATAAAAAAAATGTTTTCGTTTTCGCACACAAAAACAAATAAATAACATCATTGCTGCGTTTCTTCTGTCAAAAGTACGTAAGTAAGTTAGTGGCTTTGCATACACGAATATACAGAGGTGTCACTCTTGCACTCTACCGCCTTCAGTTCGCCTCTAATTAACTAAAATAGGTTTTGTTTTCAGTTATAGGATACCCACTCAGGAAAAATCATTCCTGAGCGTGGACGCCCAGACTGCCCTTCGAGTGCGTTACCGGTTTTCAGGTTTTGCCCCCCTCAAAATACTGAAAGGCCGGTAACCCACTTTTGATTCCCCTGGTGTTGTAGGTGCCTATGGGCTACGGTGATCACTTACCATCAGGCGAAACGACTGCTCGTTTGCCCCCCATAACATGAAAAAACAGTCGGTGCCTCACATAAATATCCAAGCATACATAGACTTAAGAGTAATTTTACAGGCCTGGATGCTTAACTCAAGGCACTGACTGTGCATATTTGACTGTAGTAAAATTCTGCAGTCAGTAGGAAATACATCGGCTGACTGTATGCAGGCAGGCAGGTAGGTACTTAAATACATGTGATGACTTAATTGACACAGTTGAGTACGACACCCTAAAAACACTATAACCCGTATGGTTTACATTAAAAGCCGTGAGTGGTCTGGCTTTCCCATTATGAGTCCAAACCCATTAACTGTTTCGGTGAGTAGTTATTTACGGAAGCAAACATACCTATATGGTTTGATGGCACGTTAAGCTCAGTTGGTTGCACAAAGGCCTACGAAGCTGGCTTATGCTGGCTTCGAATTCCGGCCAGAGCAAATGTGTGTGAGTACTTTTCTATATCGTTGCCTAGCTTCCATATTAAGAGCTTGGCTTAGTTTGGGACTAGGTCGATGTGTGTACTAAAAATTCTACAGAAAAGATTTTCGCACAAAATAATAATGTAGATATCATTTAAGAAACGGTTTTTCGAAATTCATCTCCTAAGGGGGTTAAAAGCTCGTATTCAGAATACTTTCTTTTAGTGCATGAGATCTGTAACTTTGCAAATCGAGTATATTAAAAGCTGAGAAAAATCTAACATAGTTTTTTTAAATTCATCTCCCAATGGGGCTACATTGGGGTTGAAAGTTAGCAGGGGTAACATACCTATGTTTTTAAAAGTAAGAGATATAAAACTTTTCGAATGAAATCTTCATTAAAAGCTAAGAAATGTTTGTTTTGCCTCAAGATTTCTTCACATTCTTAAAACTTACATAACGTTTTAACAAAAAATTAAACTGACTTCGAAAAGAAAATACTAAAAAGTGAAAACTAACTGCATAATTCAGTTTCTTCAATTTACTTCAAGTAGCCTTTATTCCTCTCAATCTATACTTAATTTTATTTTGGCTTCGGACAACTAAAGAAGGTGTAAAATGTTGAAAATTTACGATGTTAGTTTAGTAAGTTTTGACACGATGGTACCGACTCCAAAATAACATTAATTGTATATGTATACTGTGATTGAGTAGACAACGGTAAGTAAATACAATTGACCTTTTTAAACTTTTTAGTGTTTTATTATAAGCTTTTCAGCTATCACGGGGGGAGTCCACCCGTGACCATGGAAAGCTGAAAAGCTTCAGAAACGTCGAGAACTGAAATGAGATAATATACGCGATATAATCCTATTTTAATTATTATCCTACGCACTACTCAAATTCGGATATAAATCGTATGCCATGCAATATTTTAGGATTGGTATGTTATGCAATAGGATACATTTGCAAAAAATCATTTTGGTAAAATAAAACATGACCATGTAATTATTTGCTAAACAGTCACTTGCCAAAAAAGAGGTTTGCTGACTGTATAATTGCGATAAGTTGTTTTGACAATTGCGTTTTTACCAAATAAAGGGAAAGAAAAGTTTGCGATGCGATACTTTGGGGAACGTTTTTTGCCAAACATTAGTAATCCCAGAACACTATTTCATCATCATCATCAAACCCAATTTCGCATTTATAATATTAGTAAGGATGTTATACAACAACCGTTAATTTTGCCTGATTGTAGTGAAATAGGTGAAATTGACCACTAGTCCTCCCAGTTTCCTCTTATTCATGAGCGGCCTATTTCCGAAAGGGGTGTTTCTAGACCGGATTATTATAATTACGGTACACCTCTACATCAAGGAACCCCTCCATTAAAGCTTAATAGAAATGTTACTAGATTGTTTCCATTACAATCTAGAATGAGATATTAGTATCGTGTTTGGTTTGTAATTATATTGTGAACCCATACATCAGGATAGTAGATGGAGATTAATAAAACTATTTACTTACGTTTCAACTGTTTGTTTCCAAATTCCGACGCTAAGATTTATCATTGAAATAATGAATATAATAATCAATTTGCTACTTAATTTACAATAAAGCTTACAATATGTACCGGTTCGTGCATGAAAGCTTATATTTTAGGGTTCCGTAGTCAAAATGGCAAAAACGAAACCCTTACAGTTTTGTCCTGTCCGTCCGTCCGTCCGTATGTGACAGGCTTGTTACTCAAAAACTACAAGATTCATATTAATAAAATTTGGAGTATAGGTGTCTTGTATACAAGCCGCTATTTAATTTGATAATTAAATAACAAAAAAATATGTGGGGGGTTACTCCATACATGTAACCGAAACTGATTTTTTTTCAGCAAACATCAATGTGTGTCACATATTTTGATAGATCTTTTAAAAACATTTTGAGGTTCCTAAAAATGTTTTTGATTTAGTGAATATTTTTGGATATAATCCATCGAAGTTAAAGCTTAATATATACTTTCAACGAAACTTGCTTTCAACATGATCGGATGTTTTTGAGTTATTTTCGAAAAACTGCAGTTCTCAGCAAAATAACGTAAGTGCCACGAATACGCTCTTCTGCTGGTGATCTTTTTTACATCGTTTTTTTATCATGTGTTTTGCATTTCTTTGTTGTAACGGCTACGGAACCCTACATTGAGCATGGTCTGACATGCTCTTGGTCGGTTTTTTAAATATGTTTCTTAACGTGTGATGGCGAACTGCATGACGTAGCAACTTATTTTTTCGGGCACCGCGCCGTGGTAATGAGGGCAGGCTCTAACAGCGGCCCGACAATAAAGTCGATGCCTCTCTGCGACCGCTTCTGTTAAATTTCGCACTCAACAAAATAATTTAAGTGTTCCGAAGATACGCTCTTTTGTTAGTGCACTTTTTCACATCGTATTTTTGTCATCTGTAGTTAATTTCTTCTTAGTACCGGTACGGAAGCCTACAAGGAGCATGGTCCAAAATGCTCTTGGCCAGTTTTCACCTTATGCCCTTCTATGGGTCGATTGTTTCAAACCATTTGCAATAGAGAAGATGCATTATTTTTTTCAATAATAGGTACTAATCGATCCTCCCCCCCCCCCATTTTTTAACGCGTTTGACGTTCGGAATCAGTATCAAGTGTTATGATTTTGAATGGTCTATGACAGTTGATGAACCCCGCCGGTTTCTTATGACTACGAAATGTATATATTATGGTACCCACTGAAAATTAAATACTAGAAACGTTATAAGATCGAAAAGGTCAGGCATAGTGGGTTGGCGTTAACAACGCCCCATACTAATAAAGCGGCACGGGTGACGTCACACAAGTCACCAGTGTATGGAGGAGTAAGGAGTGTTCGAACAATTTTTTTTATATTGGCCGTTAAAATGTGCGTTTAGGTGTAAAGTTGTCACACATTTTTTCCTTTATTGAGCCGTAAAAAATCACAAGCATAAATTTTCTTTTGTATAAGAAAAAATACCTTAATTTTGCATCGCAATATTTAAAAAAAGATGAGTGATTGAGCCCCAATCTAAGCAAAGTTTACCCCTCTTAGTTTCGACAGCGTATTCCGGTAAAATGTATCCTATAACCATCTGGGGATGAACATACCCGTATACCAAAATCAGTTGAAATACGTTTAGCCGATTTGGCGCGATGAAGCCACAACGACACTTACGAACATAGAAATATACAAAAAATCCAAAAAAAAAATTTTTCGATTCTTCCAAATAGTCGTTACAATTCGTTATTTTGAAAATATCTTCAATGTACAGACATCTCATTTTTACAACTTGGTAAAAGTATAGATAATACTTTAATACATCGAACATATCCAAGACCTAGGAACAAAAATTCGTACTCATCAAACTCAAAAAACTTGCCCTGGCCGGAATTCGAACCCGGGACCGCCAGCTTCATAGTCCAGTGTACGACCAACTGAGCAAAACGTAATATTCTCTTCTGTTTCAGCGATGAACATCTGCGGGTTAACACATTCGCGACCGGGCGCCCGCTCGGCGGGCGCTCTGCTGCTCGTAGCAAGTTTTGGCTTCATACGGTGTTTCCCATGTTATTGGCTACGATCGTAGCGCTACGAAAATGTCGGTTGCGAAAGTGTTAAATGAGGACGATGTCCGAAATAGAGCGAAGAGGAAGCAAAAATGCAGGAAATCGGACCCTGTCTCCGGACGGGACAAACGCTAGGAGGATGATGAGTCTGCCTCGGGAACACGGAAGCTGTAAAGCTTGAGAAACGTGGGGAACTCGTCAGGAATATGCGAGATATAATGTTGAAATTATTTTATTTTATTTTATTTTATTTTATTTATTAAGGTCTACCAACAGTTAATACATCTATTGAAAGTACAAAATATATACAAGAGTTACATAAAGTGATGCTTAACTAATTACAGGTAAACACAACATATAATCAATATAATACGCGATATAATCCGTTAAATTGTTTTATTTCAATGAGTAATCGCGGAAACAGAAGAAAATATTAAACACAACATGTTATATAACAAGTATTAATCGAAGTGCTTACTTAGTGCTTAAAACTAGAAACACAGGCATACAAGTTCTATGCTAATAATTGAAAGATAATTCTATTAATTACTAATATCTATTGATTTACGAAACCTAGGCAGCGAATCAAAATGAATATCACAGGAGTGACTGTGCTTATTCAGAAGTCTACATAGCCGAGGAATGGGGAAATTGGCGCCAAGAACGGTTCTCCGGAATACAGGGGCAAGGGGTCTATTATTTTGCGAGGGTATCTAAATAGAACTCTAAAACGAATATTGCGTAAAAGTTGCGGACAGTTTATATGGTTGTTCAAGAGTTTATACAGAAACACAAGATCGAGCGAGTCTCTTCGCTTAGTGAGCGAGCTAATTCCAAAATGCTCAAGTCTCTGTCCATAGGATGTGGACTTATAAGCAAGTCTGGTGTTGGCAGATAGATGCCAAAGAAATCTTTTCTGCACTCGTTCGATCCTTAGACAATGCGTGGAATAATGTGGCCGCCATACAGTGCTACAGTATTCTAAGATATTGCGAACAAAACAGTAGAATAACATAATTTTTGTTTTGTGATTTTGAAATATTTTGCCATCTATTTATCCAAATAAGCCAAAAGTCACAGCAGAAGAGCCAAACGTGTTGTCAAAATCTACTTTCCTTAATAATTACTGAACATTACAGAACTCATGACAAACTTATGATTGAGTTACAATATATGCATTAAGGGTCGCCCTCGGTGATCTCATTTAATGTGGCTAATTAATACGTCGACGGCAAAGTTAGCGCAATTAATTTCACGTTTGTACATACATACTCGTTTATTAGGTTTCTCAATGTTTAATGTGGAAGCACCACAAACAAAAGTTTGTCGGTGGAATTTGACGAATCGGTAATTCGCGGTGGCTCAGTTGGATCCACGCCCATTTTAGGCCCAATTTCTTCTTTCATCGGTCTTGTTAGTTTTAAAAGCTGATTGAGTAACCACGCAACTTATACAGCACTTATAATGCTCAAACTGGCTGTATAATCCATACTATTATAAAGTTGTAAAAATGAAATGTCTGTACATTGAAGATATTAAAAAAAAATGATTGTTACGAATTATTTGGAGGAAACTGAGACGAAAAATATATTTTTTGAATTTTTTGTACGTTTATATGTGTCGTTGTGGCCTCATCACGCTAAATCAGCTAAACGGATTTCAACTATTTTTAGTACACGGGTAGCTGGGACTGCGCTGAAGAAAAAATAAGGGGTTATGACTTTTTCTCCTCCGCGAACGCAGTCGCGGGCGCATTCTAGTAACTATATAAGCCCTTATACAGCTTGTGTGCTACTTGGGCACTAATGTAATCTAAATATGTTTGAATCTCACGCTAGTTTTCCTATTCCGTGCAATAATCATTTTTAGGGTTCCGTATCAAAACGGTAAAAAAAAACCCTTATGGTGCGACTCTGTCTGTCTGTCTGTTAGATAGACAGACAGACCGACTATTAGAGCGCCATATATCAAAAACTACTTATGCTATGAATTTTAAATTTGGAATATTTATAAACATGGTCAGCCCACATACATGGGATAGGAAATAATTTTATAATATATTTTTATTTAGTAAAATAAACTACTAATATGAGGGGGGCAAAAATTAAAAGTAGCTAGACTGGGTCAAATAGGGTATCATATGAAAGGGCATGATCTGCACATTTTTTAACAACTTTATTTAATTTGTTTATTGTGATCACATTACCATTTATTTATTCCAAAATACACAAAATGTCAACAACCAAGTACAAAATAATAATTCCTTAACTAATAATAATACACACAAATCAATATTGATTTAGTCAAATAACCCGCCCAGAGTCATTCCGGGTGCAAAGGTGCCCATCACGCTCGCTGCGTTACCACGTTGAATCGCGATTGGCAACCTTTGCAAAAGGAAGGTTATTGTGATTAGATTTTGTTTTATTAAGGAAGATGTGAAAAAAAACACGAATCAGAATCAAGTGTCATGATTTTGTATGGGCTGACAGTTGATCCGGATACCAATTGTCAAAATTTCGTTAGGCAATAACCCCCCTGATACGGGTAACATTGTTAGGGTAAGTGAAAGTATATACGGAACCCTCGGTGCGCGAGTCCGACTCACAGTTGTTGTTATTAATTTAAAATACAACGACGAACGCATAGCAGAAACAGATAATATCTCATTCCTAGGTATGTTGTTAGACAAAAACTGTAACTGGAAACCACAAATAGACAGAATATGTACAAAAATTAATCGTTTTGTCTATGTTCTCAGAAGACTGGCGACATTGGTAAAAAAAAACAGCTCTTACTGCCTACCGCGGTTACGTAGCCTCAGTCCTAAGGTATGGTCTGTTACTTTGGGGTAACTCATGCGACATAAATAGAGTGTTCGTCAGTAAAAAAAAATGCGTCCGAGCTATCTTCAGGTTACCACCACGAACCTCATGCAGACCTCTATTCAAAGATCTTGAAATACTGACCCTTCCTTCGCTCTATATTTTTGAGGCCTGCAAATTTACTAGATTACATCCTAACCTATTTATTAAACTAAGCAGTGTTTGTAAGTTTAATGTCAGAGACTCAGAAAAACTTGTATTGCCAGTCACTTATAAAACTAAGCTCTGCAGTAAAAATAGTTACGCCATGGCAATCAATTTGTACAATAATTTACCAATTGAAATAAGACGGCTTCCCTTAAAACAATTCACATCTGCATTACACAAATGGCTAGTCGACAAATGTTTTTACACGATACAAGAATTTTTAATGAATAATAATAGAATAAATCAATGAAAATTAAATTAGATAGCAATTGTAAATAAATAAGTAATAACAATAATTAGTCATAAGTTTGTAAAGTTTGCATGTCCAAATGTTGGCGAGATGTGCTGATCATAACAAAATGTTGTGCCACCTTATTGTTAACCATATCTCAGGCAAATAAATTTCATTTCATTTCATTTCACTTGGCCGGTTTTTTATGTGATTACTAGTATTAATTTTTTAGGTTTCGATGCAAATCTATCTAAAGAATATCATTTCAAAATTAGAAGCAAATCGCTTGAAAACACCCTGAAAAACAATACATGAAAAAAATCATAAGTCAAAAACTATGAGAAGTATAGAATATTCATATTCGACAAAAATATTATTTACTATAAAAGGTACTGGCACAAAAAACCCTGGCGCATATTTGATGTAAGGGCCGACTTACTATGGAAACCCGACTATGGCCTTTCATCCAAATCGGTTCAGCTTTTTAAGCGTGAAGAGGTTACAGACAGACTCACTTTCGCATTTTTATGTTAGTAGAGTATGGATTAATATTTTCATACTTTAAAAATTTCTAATTTCTCTTTCTGTCTAAGATGTGGCAAGGCAAGGCAAGGCTCAAAAAAAAACTACACGTATGTAACGAACAACCAATTTTAACGTCGTTCCTTAATTTGTCGTTTGATCATGATCTTATATAATTTTTACAAATTTTGAGATTAGGCATCATCGCTATTGGCAGATTGCTATCCTTTTTTTACCATTGTGTTGGTTGGTAATGGCCGAAATACTCGGCATATACAGACTTAATCAAGCGCTAAAACATGGAGAAATGGCAATCCATAGTAATGTTATAAATGCGAAATTGTGTCTGTCTGTCTGTTACCTCTTCACGCTTAAACCGCTGAACCGATTTGGTATGGAGATACTTTGAGTCCCGGGGAAGGACATAGGCTACTTTTATCCCGGAAAAATACCCTTATCCGCGATAAACGAATTTAAGGCGGACGAAGTCGCGGGCAGAAGCTAGTACATAATAAATATTAGAGGTCATTTTTACACCAATTGAATTAGTGCAATGGTGAGCTCAATAAGGCTTGTGATATAAGCATTTTATTTGACACGATGAGGACTTGATACATAATTATCACATAAATATTTGCCGTTACCGGGATTTAAACCCAAGGCTGTAAGCTTCGAGGGCAGCGTCATTGCCGCTGAGCTTAGCTGGCCATCCCTTTTGACTACGCCTTTCAATAAACTAGCCGTTAATATTAACAGATCATGATGAAATTAGGCCGTAGCCGAGGTAAACATAAATACGCAGGTTCAAGCTTGGCCAAAATTAGAATGTTCGCTTTTAATAAAAATGTACCATCAGAGTCTACGCTAGGAACAGAATAATAATGTTTGGCGATTCAGACTGAAATTGAAAAAATCTCTCTTTTTACCCGAATTCATCAAAGACAAAAGGAAGGGCTATTTAAAATTACATTGGACCAACGGACAGCTATAAACTTGTATCTGAAAACAATGTAAGTTAATAAATAACGTCCATAAAAGCTAGTGGAGATACAGACGGTAACATGGCGATAACATATATTTATTTTAATGTTCATAATATATCTAATACCCTGCTAATACCCACAATCCTTAGCCCTTGTAATTACATACCTAATACGGACATCTATTATTTAATATCAAAGGCGCAATTTACTTAAAGTTGTAATAACTTAACATCGTCCCAAAACTTTATTACGTGCTTACGTTTATCCCTTCATCTTAAACGGGCAATCTAAATGCTAAATGCCTTTGAATTATAGCCTTTCTGTTGATCGCGATGTTTAAATATTTATAATGTTTTTATGCCACTATTTAATCATCACCAAAGCTAGAAATTTGTCAAATGCGTTCCCTCTATGTTGCATACTTTTCTTTGTCCGAAACTGTTTTAGCCAAATGACTTGGCATATTCAGTTTTCGACGAATGGTAATGTGGCAGAAACCTCATTTGGCATAAGTTCTAACTTACCAAAAATGTATTTGTCCGAAATTGTATTCGCATACTATTGTTTAGGCCGATTATATTTACGAATAATTTGGTTTAGCATAATGGTACTTGGCATATTATCTATTGTCCGAATCTATCTTGGCATACTTAAATTGCTACAAAAGCAAGTTAGGTTACCCCCAACCTAACTTAGGTTAAAACTGCATCCCTCGCAAAGAGGAACTGCTAGCAGAAAAGTAGGTTAGGTTAGCTTCGGTTAGAATTACGTCCTTCGCAAAAACGATCTGCTAGCAGAAAAGCGGAGCGTCAAAATGCGTCAAAAACCGAAAACTGTAGGTTAGGTTAGGTTTGTATTTTGACCATGATTAGCGGAGCGAGCGAAGCGAACGGAGCGTCAAAATGGGTCAAAAACCGAAAACTGTAAGTTAGGTTAGGTTTGTATCATGACCATGTATAGGGGAGCGAGCGAAGCGAGCGGAGCGGCGAAATGCTAACATTACCTACCTATTTCACAAGAAAATGAAACATATGAAGATATAAATAAAATGGTTTTATTTTTAACATTAAGTATATTTAACAAAAAAATAAGTTGCAAAATTATTACATACTACTAAATTATGATTATTAAAGCGTAGCGTCAATCGACATCTGCAGAACTGTAATATTATGTTATGTTTTATCTCCCTCTGAGTTGAGTGATCGACGGTAGCTATGAATGAATCAAACAAAACACTCTACTAGGTAGCTATGAATGAATCAAACAAAACACACTACGTCAAGTTCGTCCCACTGGAATCTCTATTTATATAATACCTAATATCGTTTTTTTTTTGTTATTTCCCACAAAAAATACTGAAGCCGTATAAAGAAAGTAAACGGCACAGAATAAATAATAGTAAGTACGAGTATAAGTTAGTCAAAAGTAAGAAATAACGGTATGTTATTTACTTGACTGAATTTTGACTGACTTAGCGAGATAAAGACCAGTTAAATCTTAAAACATTTTTAGATAGTATGTAATGCCGCAATGCCATCAAATGTTGTTTAAAATAAGAATTTGTAGTATTATATTCTGTCTCCGCGATTATCACTCATTTAAATAAAACACACCTTCTGGCACATGCCTGTCTGTCTTTACACTTTAGGCCGATATCTGGCATATCGTAAGGAACCAGTTATGTACATGGATCCAGTAATGTACAAAATTGTATTCAAAAGCGAAAATTAAGAAAAAGGAGACAAATTAAGCAGTAACAACATTTGGACCATAAAGTATAGACTTTCCATAGACAATAGAAAAATATGGCATGCGAGTTGACCATTTTGTTCATAAAAAATAATATAAACAAAATTGTGCTGCGGTGTTTTTTGTAATTATGCAATTTTCTTAACAAAATCGTTAAGAAGATTGGGTTACGGTTTTGTGTATATTTTCTAATTTCTTTACATAAAATTATTATTTAATTATTTCGTAAGAAACGAGACATTAAAAAAATATTATTCGAAGGTTATGTATGGCGCGCTAGAATATAAATAGAATTATTTAGAGACATTGTTTATTACTGGAACATATTTTTTGTAGATAGGACCATTGTACATAATTGATTCTTGGCAATTTTTTATGGCTATCCAGTGATGTACAATTTGTTAAAAGGAACTAGAAAATTTCTCATCAAATTAGAAACCAAAATAATCGAAGCTATCGAGAAAAAGAGGGTCGAAAAGAAACTTGTTTTTGAGGGCACGAATTTCAAAAAGCGTCCAGTTTGAAATTCAACATGGCGGACTTCACTTTTAGTAAAATAAATATCATGGTAGTCGTTTTCTAGGTTTTGGGGGGTGCGGATTTCGAAAATAGCGTCAATTTTGGAATTCAAGATGGCGGACATCACTTTTGACGAAGAAATCATCATAGGAGTCGTTTTCAAGTTTTTTAGGGGCGCGAATATAAAAAATGGCGTCCATTTTGTAATTCAAGATGGCGGACATTACTTTTGTGAAAAAGTCGTCATGGGAGTCATTTCCAAGTGCAGATTTCGAAAATGGGGTACATTTTAGAATTCAAGATGGCGGACATGACTTTTAACGAAAATGTCATCATGGATGTCGTTTTCTAGATTTTTAGGGGTTTCGAAAATAGCGACCATTTTGGAATTCAAGATGGCGGACATTCCTTTTTATGAAAAAGTCATCATGGGAGTCATTTTGTAGGATTTTACGGTAGCACATTTCGAAAATGGAGTACATTTTAAAATCCAAGATGGCGAACATTACTTTTAGTGAAATAGTCATCATAGGTGTCGTTTTTTAGGTTTTCGGGGGCGTGGATTTCAAAAGTGGCGTCTATTTTCGAATTCAAAATGGCAGCGATCACTTTTAATGAAAAATACATTATAGGTGATGTTTTCTAGGTTTATGCAGGTGAAGATTTGGCCCTCTATAGTGGTATCTATTTTAAAATTATGTCCACCGTCTTGAATTTTCGAATTCTGGACCCCCAAAAAACCAATAAATAATAATTAAAAGTGATTTCGGCCATCTTCGATTCTCAAATAGACGCCACTCGAAATTTGCGTCCCCAAAAATCTACAAAACGACACCTATGATCAATATTTTTACTAAAAGCAAAGGCCGCCATCTGGGATTTCAAAATGGACGCCATTGTCGAAATCCGCTCCATCTAAAACCATGAAAACGATACCTATGATGATTTTTTCACTAAAAGTGATGTTCGCCATTTCTAATTTTAAAATGGACGCCATTTTCGAAATCAGCACCCCCAAAAACCGTGAAAACGATACCTATGATGTTTTTTTCATTAAAACTGATGTCTGCCATGTTGAATTCCAAAATGGATGTCGATTTGGAATTCCGCACCCCCAAAAACCTGGAAAACGACTCCTATGATGTCTTTTTCTTTAAAAATGATGTCCGCCATCCTAAATTCCAAACTGGAGGCCATTTTCGAAATCCGCACCCCCAAAAGCCTTTAAAACGACTCCCATGATGACTTTTTCGTTAAAAGTGATATCCGCCATCTTGACTTCCAAACTGGACGCCATTTTCGAAATCCGCTCTTCCAAAAACTTAGAAAACGAGACCTACAAAGTTATGTCCGCCATCTTGAATTCCAAATAGACGACATTTTCGAGATAAATAAATGCTTCCTTGATAAAAGTGTCCATTATTGGGGTGTCCATTCCAGGATCTCCACTGTCCATTCAAGGATTTTACAAGGAAAAAAGGCTCGTAAAATTTTTAGTCATTTTCTCAAAAAAAAATACTTTTTATTCCGTTGTCTTAAAGAATGTTCATTCATCCCTGAATGAACATTCTTTTTAAATTTTAATGTATTCATTAACCGTTAAACTTGAAAAGTGAACGAAATGTAACCAAAAGAAACCCAAAAGATCCTTGACCCGTCCATTACTGGAGCCGTTGTTATATGTATTGTACCTACACCTTTATTTGTTTTCTCAGAGTTAGTTTGCACTAATTGTAACTTTGACGAGAGATTTTTTTCTTAATTCTTTTTTAAAAGTATAGTTAATACAAGTATGAATGATGATATGGGTTTCAAAATTTCTGCCCAAGATGCGGTTTTACGGTCAGTTTTGCATAAAGTTGAGTCCAATACTAAGTGACCCGGCTTAACAATAAAGGAACGCATTCTGGCTACATTCTGTTATTTTCTACTGGTCTTTTCTATAATTGTAACATTACTTTTTATACCAGAATAATAATTTACACAATGTTATTCATTCAAATTCCCAAAAAAATGGATTTCAAAAATCAGGCTTCAGAAAAATTGAATAATTGGATGATGTCAACAATCACGATTATCGAGCAAAAACTGCTCGGCTTTGGTGAAATTAATTGTTAATTAATTCATTTTAAATTTCGTCTTGATGCTAATTAGTGGGGCAGAATTCAATTAACTTCTTTGGAATAACGTTATTACGTCAATAATTATAATAGGGATGATGACTGACCTAAAAATTTGTAAAAATTATATAGATCCTGATAAAACAAGCAAAATAAGAAGGAACTACAATAAGATTTTTTAATGTCGATACCTTGATACGTGTAGCTTGTTATATGCCTATTTAAAGTTAAGTGGTAAACTATGCATGGGTGTCTGAACATATTAATTACTAATAATACCATTGAATACCCCAAAAAATGTATGGTTACTTTTGTTATAAAACCGTTTCGATAAATGCGAGTAGAACTTAGCCGTAGAACAAAGTTCTAAATTTCCCCTTATAAGCCTACGAAATTTTGAAGTCACAATTTTGTAGGCTTCAGTGTCAAGCGTTTTTGGGAACGTCGAAAATGTGATTTATGGGAGTATTTCGGGGAGTTTTCAAGACATTGAAGTAGTTTTTTAACCAATATTTCTCTTATTGAAAGGTCGTTCAATAAAGTACCTTAGAAAAAAGTTGTCATCATCCCTATGGAAAAAAATCATAACCCTTTTTAGGGTTTTGTAGCCAAAATGGAAAAAAACGGAACCCTTGTAGTTTCGTCATGTCCATCCGTCCGTCCGTATGTCACAGGCATTTTACTCAAAAACTAAAAAATGTATATGGATAAAATTTGGAGACACCTATACCTATACCCATGTAGGTGTCTTGTGTAAGCCGCTACTTACTTTGATAATTAAATCATTTAAAAGAAACTAGGGGGCAGTCCATACAAACCTATACCTAACCGAAACGGTTTTTTTTTTGTCATTAATTATCAATAATAAACAAAAGAAAACAAGCTAACCAGCGTGTCTACACGCTCGTAAGCTTTTATAATAGCCAGGCGGCCCTAACATACCGGGGCGTGCAGCTGTACCCAGTGCCTCAGCCATGGGGAGTCCCAGCGTTCCGCTAGCGTGGAAAAGATAGCGTTCGAGCTTGCGCGCCATCGATTTAGTAGCGAGCAGCATCGCTTTCTAATAATTAAGTAGAAGCCGTCTATTCGCCCCTCCGCGAACATACCTGAAGCGCTGCAGTATCGCGGTAGTCAGAACACCAGCCTGTACGCGTTATTATATTGAACGCGCAGTGCACTGTATGCTCGCTGCGTGTATCTGGGCCATAGGCTGCACGTGTAGAAGGACTGGCAATACACTTTAAAAAGCGTCACCTTCACCTGTTCGCTACATCGAGCAAACCTACGAGCCAGCATGTTGCAGCGCACAGCCAGTGCCCTGCGCTCCCTCTCGATGTCCATGTTGTCACACATGCCCTCGGTTATCCAGTGACCCAAATATTTATTAAATATTATAAATATTTGGGTCACTGGATAACCGAGAACTTGCTTTGAGGTTCCCTTACTACGTTACCGCAGAGAGTTACAGGTGGTACAGAGTAAGTCTTTTTACTTGCCTTAAAAAGTATGATCTCACTATTCCTTGCATTATATTTGAGCCCATGGGCCTCCGCGTAAGATTCACATTTATGTCAGGATCTACAAACATTTAACGATGTTAATAGTGTTTTTTTTAGAATTCTGAGCCCAAATTGTGTCAATCGGGACCCTATTACTAAGCCTCCGTTATTTGTCTGTCCATCTTTCATAGGGCTCTAAGTCGTTATACTTGAAATTTTCACGGAACGTGTAAGTAGCCTCTATAACAATAAATAATAGAAACCAAATAAAAATTAAAGAGGTGTGCCCATACGAGAAACGTATGGTGTAACGGAACCCTTCGCGTGCGAGTCTGACTTGCACTTGGCCAGTTTTTATTCGACTATTGCTAAGCAAAAATTACTAAGTCATAGACAAGGATCGCTAAAAGGCAGTTGTTGATTTTTCTTACTAAAGAACATCTGAAACGTAAATAGACACCGAGGACTTTGGGAATGCTAAATAGTATAAATTATTCAGAAACCTATCTCACCCTCAAAGCGTGTCGTTATGGAAAAGAAATTCAGAGCTTCAAATCAAAATACAACACAGGTATTTCACAGTTTCTAGTACCTAGGCGTAAAATCAATTACAAGACCGAGTAGGTATTTCTCGAAAGGAAACTACGAACGTACGAACGAAAGAAAGCAAAGATCCACATCAACAATCTCTAACTTTGTTGACACGACGTATTTTTTGCGAACATTGGACCCTGATCAAGTGATCACATTCACTCGTCAACAAAATCGTCAGAATCAAATGGACTTAGAAAATGTTTGCTAATAATAGGCTATATATCTATGCTATTATAAAAATATAAACTCCAGTTGCTCTACGGGAGTCTTATCACATTCACTGCCAATAACCCGCCTAGCAGGCGCTCTGCTTGTAGACTCGTCGCTATGAAAAGCTTGACAGTGAAAGTGCAACGAAAATCTTAACAGCGACTACGCGATCTACCAATGACTTAAATAGTATGCGCACTAATAAACAGATCTTTGTGCGTGCTAAACGAAAATTAATATTTTTTTAGAAAGAAGTACCTGATACGGTTCGGCCGCGCCGACGCGGGAGTAGAGACGCGGTGAGAGAATTATCTCTTCATTGCGCGCTCGAGACGTTCACCGAATAGCAGTTAGTTGCCATCACACGCAATATATTAGGAATTCGCTTGCCGTGCCGCCAGTCGCAGCCGGGCGCTTAGGACATCTAAATATGCTTATAGAATACTTTATACCTAACTACGCTGACGCTGAACCAAAATAAAATGCGCAAATACTGAAATTTAGGTCTAAGCCAATTGATTGAAATTTCGATTTAATTGTTGCAAGGTCAGACAGTACGGTGTACAAGTCGCCTCCTAGGGTTCCGTCGTCGAGATACCAAGCATTAAATTTTGATTTTAAATTTTGTATGACCGAATTAATGGCTAAGCTGAAAATTGATGGCCCGAGAGGATCGCCCTGCTGGCAGCCTACTTTCGAAGAAAGAACATTATCGCGGTAAATTGAAGGCTCTGCATAACAATGGAGGAGGTAATTGTAAAGTTCGGGAATATTATTCTTAATTTCTGCCAGCAGAGCGTCTCTGTTTATGGAATTGAAGGCATTTTTTACATCAATTTTGACCAAAACATCGCAAGGTTCGTGGGAGAGGTATGAACGCAAGTCATGGACGGCTGCCTCGCACCCTCCTTTTGTGCCAAATCCGAGTTGAATTGGTTTGTAAAGTGTTTGTAAACTGGAGACTATATATCTAACTGCAATTTTGGAAGCGAGACGTCTGAGTGTTGATCCAACGGCAATGGGCCTCACCCCTCCGTCCTTTTTAGTAAGGGCGATGAGGTTTGCGCCGTATAAAATTGGAACTATCGATGGGTTGACGTTACCTAGATACATTTCATTTACCAATTTTGTAAGGGACTCAACTAGGCGCTCGCCAGCATCGCCCACGGAGTGAGACGTTAAGTCCTTCAAATGCTGGGGTGAGAGCCCATCCAGGCCTGCGGTGGAACCGGTTTTGAATGAAACAATTGCTTTGATGATGTCTCTGTTTCTAATTTGTAGGCAGGCCTGGTTTGCCGCTGGTGGGTCGAAAAAATATGGTATTGAAGGACCTGGGACCTGGGACCTGGGGTGTTTCGATTGTAGCGCCGAAAGTGTGTCGGGGGTATAGGGTGACAGCACGTCGCTAGAGAATAAAAGACGGGCGGCCCGTTTTAGGTCACCGTCACTGATTTTTGATTCAACGGATTTGCGGCGGTTGAAAGATGAAATGGGTGTTTTATTAACTATGGGAGGTGGGGAATGGCGGTTACAGTTATTTTTAATTTTTTGAGTGAGTGATGTTGATGTATGATCATCGTGAGCATGGAGAATGTTGAACGAGAAAAGAAAAAGATTGTGCCAGTCTTCTACGCCGTTCACCTCTGTACACTTATCTTTTAGATGTGATAGATGTGTCGCGACAGTGGTTCTGGCACCTCGTGGAACTCTTTTTACCACCGAGGTGTTGTTTTTAAGGTGGCTGAGGTGAATATGAAAAGGTGTGGTTGGTTGGGTGGCGGCAGGAAAGGCGGGAGGAAGAGTGAGTGGGTTGTCACTTGCAGGTACAGCATTTTGGCTGTGACATCGACGGTGAGTTTTAGTGAAATGAATGTTTAGGCCTTTGGCCGATTGAAACGATTTATGGCATGTTTTCCATATATGGCAGGACGACGTGCTGTCAAGCGGTTGAGACGTAGATTGCATCCAGACGTAAGGAAAACAAAGAAAAATAAACTTACAGTAAAGTTATCTAGAAACACAAATAATAAAGGATATAAAAAGGCATTGCAATGACATTGATGAACAAAGACTGTTATTTCACTGGAGCACAGGGAATATTATATCTATTATCACTCAACTGATGCACTGGTATAATTACACCGTGAAAACTTTCTCAGACTGCAAAAAATCTTCATGAAAACAGGAAAAAATTATTTGTTTATACAAATAGTGACTTGACATCTGTCAGGTGTAAAGGGCCGCTGCGGCACAGTACGCAGCGCAGGCCTTTGGTGCCGTCTCCTTGTAGAAAAATGATGTGTACAGGTTGTCTATATCCGTATATTTATTTATGTAACGCTTAGAACATCGAAAATTTATAAATATTTAATTTCATTTGAAAATGTAATTTCGTTGTTGATCCGTTGCCAAACAAATACTCTTATCTCTTTTATTAACTATGTTGAATTTTGACATTGTGTCGTATTGGTCACAATTTCATTTCATTTTCATTTCATTTCATTTCACTGACCCAGCATGAGCCAACATGCTGGCTCTCATATCGTTATGATTATGAATTCAAAACTTTCTAAAATATTAGATAATTTCATAACATATTTTGTTAAATTTTAAAAGACTAAATAGGTAGTACATATACATACTATCAGTAAACAATCGCTAGATTGAACTTTCTACGTATTTTGTGATAATTATCTAAAACAAATTCGGTGACCAAATTGACAGGGAATATGGTTTGTAAATGGCCAACGTTTGCACAAAGTGAACATTCAATCTTTATCATTCTTCGTCTCATTTTGGTAAAACAAGCCCCACGGACGATTAAATATTGACTTCCTCGTCCCAACCAATCTTTAATCGCTATCAGCTTTGATTTCCTCTCACGTAACCGAGGTTTAATGTTTCAGGGCTGCGAATGGCGAGGGGATAAAATGTAAAGCGATACTCCAATTATCTGGCGACTGGGCCTCCGCGCGAGTCAAGTGCGACCAGCGATAACCAAGAAATAAAAATAGTGGCTCTGTCAGCTGTAGACCTCGCTAGTCTTTCAACCCTTATATCTTCGCCCATTTTGAAAAAAAAAACATAACTGAATTGACAAATATACCATATAATTATCGAACCTGCTAATACAAATTCACGAGAATCGGTTCAGAAATGCGACCTGTAGAGGAGAACAGCCTATTGACTGTGGATGCACCACGTGCATCGTAGGGCCGGCAATGACGTCAAATTTTTTCATAAAGGCAAATATAATGCGCACCGATGTCGTCACATGAAGTTCCCATCAGTGAAGGCACAGTCTCGCACTGAGTTCGCTCCTCCGGATACAATAGATGCAAAAAGAAAATTACTTCATATGATTTACCTACGGATTGACTCATTAACAGTCGGTTTAGACCCTTGGACTTAGAAAAATGAAATTTTGCACCCATTATCTATATCTATACATATAATAAAGTTGAAGAGGGTCGAAAGTCTGTGCATGGAAGATATTCGAAAAAAATTGGCCGGGGATACTTAAAATCGATAACAGAACACGTTCCAACAGTTTTTAGAATTTTTGTCTGTTTGTCTGTTTATCTGTTTATCTGTTTGTCTGTTTATTTGTGCGCGCATCACGTGAAAACGGCTGAACAAATTTTGATGCAAACTTTACTAATCGGTCGAAAAAATCCCCGGCCAGGTTATAGGCTATAAAATTCAACCCTTAAAAGGGAGGGTAGCCACTACATTTGATTGAGTTAAGTTTGCACCTGCATCTTATCGCGCTACTTAGGAAGGAGGTGCAAACTCCTCTCAAACATGTGTTCCGAGCCCACGAGTATCGAGTACCCTGCTAAACTAACAGGTGGCGCTAAAATTAATACCATTTTGCCAAATCCATACTCATATTATAAATGCGAAAGTGTGTCTGTCTGTTACCTCTTCGCGCTTAAACTTGGTATGGAGATAGTTTGAGTCCCTGGTCTAAGGCTACTTTTTATCCCGGAAAAATACCCTTATCCGCGATAAACGAATTTAAGGCGGACGAAGTCGCGAGCAGAAGCTAGTAATCTATAAAACCATTGAAAAGTAATTCAAACGTTTTAAGCCTAGTTCGCCGCTCCATTGTTGCAGCTCTATGTCTCACGCTCCCACTTATGACTTGGGCCACATCGGGCTTTTACTTCAGACTCATGCTACGTAATGCTGGCAGTAAATCGCACTTCCGAGAAATGCGGAGTAACGCAGACAGCAAAGGAATTAGGAATCGGCGTAAGAATGCACGAGGGTAGGATTGTCCCTTAGTAGGCCGAATAGTTTCCTAGATTCACTCTCCGTGACCGAGTTTAAAACCTTTGTGTTCTAGAATCGAAACAATGCTATTGTGTCACTGTCCGAGATCAAAACGCTTCATGAAAAGCGCTAAGTAAAAATTTATTGGAGTGTAATTGTTAGAAAATGTACGCCTATTTTTCATTTAAAAGTAAGGCCTTGGTGGACTAGGTTAGGATTATAAAAATAGAATTTTTATTTATATTAGATACTAATATTCGGTAAGTTTCCAGCTACATAGCATATTATACATGTGTGCTAAGTATGCGGCTTTACTTTTACTAAGCCAATTTGATGGCGCGGGGACGAAGGACCACCCGAAAACTCGGGTTATATGGACCGTAGGGACAAAGGTCCCTATGGGTCCTGGCGAAAATGAACACGTAGAATGAGGCACGCCTTACCTTCTACCAAGACTTCGAGGATTAGGCGGCCGCCTTCGGTGGTTCACGTTCTTCTTCCACTTAACTCACAGTCTATTATTTTGTTAATTAAATTTTAATTGCGGTTTTTTCTTCCTTATCCATCTCTTCCATATGTCAGTTCAGACAGATACTTCTTTTCTCTTTCAAACCTATTATTTTTATTTTGGCAGGCGTGCGGGTGATATAATGTATATGAAAAGGAGGTTTTATGAATGACGGTGGGAGCGAGATGAATGAAAGGACGGCGATAACACAATTATTATGTCAAAATTCTGGATTTGGTATCTTACTGTATATACGTTTTATCAAATCACATTATGTTCGAGATTAAGTAACCAACATAGGTACATCTTTAAAATGTTCACAAGTTATATATATATACTCGTGTATATTAATATAATCATTATCAAAATATTTCTCTCGCGAACACCTCTCGTGTAAGCAGTCATTAAGAAACAAAACAGGTATGTCGTTATACCGCCTCAGCCTAACCCAGTTTATAAGCAAGGCAAACTCACTTTAATTACTTAAAATTTTTTTGCTGCTAAATTTTGAGTCTAATAATCATGATTCTACATACATTAACATACGATAGGTATGTATATGTATTACTATAACAACTATTTCTACTCCCAAAGAACGTCTATTAGCGATGTTTCATGTTACTTACAAAATAAAAATAGTGTTCCCCATAAAGAATGTTCACCTCGTTTTAACCCCCTACAGGGATGAATTTTGAAATAATTTATAGCCGATGTATTACTCTGATATAACTTTACCGGAAAGTTGCGTTTATATGCGTTCAATAGTTGTAAAAATTAAGAAGAACGTACATAAAAACATACATCGGTAACTTTTGACGCTTATATTTTTTTTTTATTGGGATTAGAGTTTAGCGCGATTCAACCGATTCCGCTGAACCGATTGGAATGGAATTTGGTATGGAGATTGTTTGAGTCTAGGGGAACGACATAGGCTACTTTTTATTCTGGAAAAATACCCTTATCCGCGATAAATTAATTTAAGGCGGACGAAGTCGCGGGCAGAAGCTAGTATTCTAATAAACAAACATTCGTTTTACAGTTATTCGTTGATGATTAATTCGCGAATAAATCAAATTTATTCATCATTCGCGAACTATATTGTAATTTTCAATCGTTATTCGTCATTTGAATAAATATTGCCCAATTCGGCTCCGCGATGAGCTACCAGGAGGCCTATGTTACGACAGTGAAGTAAGCAATAAATGAATTATGAATTATGAATTATGAATTATGAATTATGAAAGTAGAATTTTTGGGTTGAAAATAATATCGCATCAACCTTTCGTGCAAATTAGGCGCACTGTGAGATTACGTGTTGTGGAAAAAATGCCTGCGTAATCCTAATTGCAATTACTCGCGGTTTTGGAAGCATTACCTGGAATTTCGTATCCTATTATCCTATATTGTTATCCGCTCTGGGTGCCGTTTCCTGTATATTAATAGAGAAGCTTCAGACATGCAACACGCGAATATACAGAAAACGCACCCGAAGCGGATGCGTGCTCAACGCAACGGACGCCCGAAATTGTTCGACGATTCACTCTTATTGAGTAAAAATTATGCAAACTTCCAAAATTTTCAAAAACTTTTACATTTACCAAAGTGGTATAAGCTCTTTGCTGAAAACAAATGTATCAACCAACGAGAATTTTCTTTTTCTTTACTTAATAGGTACTTCAAGTCTATTGTTGTTCCTCCGTTTAATGGATAATATATAAAAGCTTCATCGTCCGGTAAAGGTACGGCAGGTACCAAACATGAGATAAAATCACTTGTAACAATTTCCTGACAGCCTTCAGTAAATTGGCTATTATTTTATCTGATATGGAATAAAGTCGGAAGAATAAAGACTTCGTTTTACTTTTACAAACCGAGTTAGTTCTAAATAAGTACACAGACATAAAGTTTAACTTGATGGGCGATTTGAGCTCCCAACGAAAAAATGGTGTGTTTAGTTTAACGGGTGTGCCTGTGACGTAATTGGGCAGTTTCAATTTTTGTAACCAGTGTAAAAGTGTTTAGGTTTGACTTTAAAGATTGTTTGATTTTTGTCGTCCAGAATTAGGTATCTGAAGAGAAAATGTATCGTGTTCGGATATATATTCAAAATCAAAATGATTAAATATATATCCGAAAACGATACTTAAACCAGCCGTGGCGTCACTTCACTACATGTGTAATTTTTGCATAACGCACACATGAATCGCAAGGTTGCTGCTGTTGCTGTTAATTATACAAATGTTGATTATCTTATCTTCGCGTAGGTACTCATTTGCACAGAATTTACATTTGTGTAGTGGTAACACTATACTATTGGATGTCAACTTACAACAGCATCACCTGTCGCCAGTCACCAGCAGCAAGATGCACCCACACAGTCAGCCTCGTGAAATGTCGTCAGCTGCTATTCAAGGGCGTTTAAACTTTGGTCACGTGACACGCGCAAAAAAATGTTTCACGTTGTTTTCTGTTAACAAAAAACAACAAGAGGCATGATTCCGGATTCTCGTACAGCCGTTTTGCGATTAGCCTATTTCAAGGAGCGAAAACGCTACAGGGTTTTTAATCTGTTCAGCGATTCAAGAAAATGATAATAAAAAGAATATTCTAAACGATTAATTTTTCATTATTTTACAGGGGACAGTAGTAAATGGAATAAGATAAAAAAAGACGAAACATACTTTTATTTATTTTGATATAGATACTAATATTCAAGCGTAATAAAACCACGATTGCTCTTGTACGTGGTCACGGTTTGGATTACGCGTCCATCCTGTCAAACCATACCACAAGCGAGCACTGCTATAAGCCTCGAATTTATCGATTCGCTTTAACCCCTGTACCTGCTTCGGTTTAATGAAAGATACTCATATTTACCTTAAGCAATCGTGTTTTCTTTGTCCTTTGATCATGGTATCTATATCACAATAGACAATAATAATGTGGTGTTCATTTATTTTAAATACACCACAAACAATCCACATTAAAAACACAGAAACACAAAATTGGTTTCATATGTATTTACATAAAACACTTTTATTTACAATTTCTCCGAACTGTTCTTTATTCATGTGAGATAAACGAAATGTATGATAGCCGTGATGGACTAACGAGATGTTTTATTTACCATTAATAATAATATGTGTTTACCCTGTATAGTGATACAGGGTGTGTATTTTATACTGGCATATATTTTAACAAACGATAGCTTTAAGTAATGTTAACAGTTTTATCAAAAAAAATTAACAATTAGTCTTTATATGAGAGCATAATTTTTGGAGCAGTAATACAGTAGGTACTACGTAGGTCACTCGATAAATTTTGAGATAAAAAAAAAATATTGAAGATATTAGTATTATTTATTTTACATTTTTTCAAAATACTCTCCATTACTCTCTATACAAAGTTCCATTCGTCTGTACTAACTTTGGAAGCACTTTTGCCAGTCTTCATCAGATAGGTCCGAAATTGCTTCTTCATATGCAGTCACGGCTTCTTGGGCTCTTCAGCACTCAAAAAAAACTTCCCTTTTATTTTTTCTTTCACCACCGGGATCAAAAAGAAATTGCAAGGAGCTAAGTCAGGACTGTAGGGTGGATGTAGTAAGGTTTCTATCCCAGCTTTCTTAATAAACGCCTTTGTTCTGAGGGTCGTATGTGAAGAGGCGTTATCGTGATGCAGCAAGATTCCTCGAAGTCCAGTCTTTGGTCTCCTCTCGCACTACTTTGAAAACTTGCGGTAATGCTACTGTAGTATACCAATCAGAGTTGACTGACCTATAATTTTCCAGCATTGATGTCGATAAATGTCCGCCCCGTGAAAAGAAACTAGCTACCATTTTATTGCCGACGTTACGAGGTCTTTGTGGTTTTGTTGGTAACTTTCCCTGTGAGAAGACCCATACTGACGATTGCCGCTTGTTTTCCGGGTCATATTGGTAAATCCATGTTTCGTCACCTGTAATTATTTCCGATACACGCCGCGATGTCCCGTTGTCGAATCGTAGACGCATCTCACGACACCAATCTACACCGGCCTGTTTCTCAGTATCGGAGAGCAAACGTGGTATCCAACGACAACAGAGCTTCCTTACTCCAAGATGTTAATGTAGAATGATGCTAACGCTCCCCGAACTGACGCCTAAGATATTCTCTATGTCTTTGTATGTTATTCGTGGATCTTCTCGCACCAACATTTCAGTAGTCCACACGTTTTCTGCAGTTACTGCTGTTTGCGGGCGACCACTTCGGTAGTCAACTTCGAGGCTGGTTTTACCACTTTTAAATTCGTTGAACCATCTAAAAACTGTTGCGCATGAAGGAGCAGAATCTCCTAACGCTGACTGCAATCGTTGAAAACACAATTGTTCCGATAAACTAAATTTAAAATCATAAAATATCATAGCGCGCAAATGTTCGCGGTTAAGCTCCATCGTTACAAAACGCGGGAACCGTTTTAGAAAAATGACTGTAACATATTCATTTTTTAAATTGGAGCGAATCTGCAACTTGTGTTCTATTTTGAAATAAATTTTCTTTTTAAAAACATAAAATTCAGATGCGTTCCATTTTCGAATTTCGAGCATCTCAAAACTTATCGAGTGACCTACGTATTATAAATTTGTAAAATCCATACTAATATTATAAATGCGAAAGTGTGTCCGTCTGTCTATCTGTCTGTTACCTCTTCACACTTAAATCGCTGAACTGATTTGGATGAAATTTGATATGGAGATAGTTTGAGTCCCGAGGAAGGACATAGGCTACTTTTTATCCCGGAAAAATACCCATATCCGCGATAAACGAATTTAAGGCGGACGAAGTCGCGGTCAGAAGCTAGAGTATTATAAATGTGTAACGGACTATTTGGAGGTCACTAGCTGAATAGAAAATTTATTTTTTTAGATTTTTTGTATGTTTGTATGTGGGTTATGTATTTTTGTCTTTCGCGAAAGAAGTTGCGGACGCTTCTAGTGTATTATAAATACGTCGTACTTGACAAGTACTTCTATCAAATGTCGGTGATGTCGATGATAGGTTTCACCGTTACATTGCGCGCTGAATTAATTTGGATGAAGCAAAATGTTTTTAATTTTATACAAAAGATGTCAAATTATGTACTTATAATTTCTGCCCTTAAAATTTACCCATTTTGTTCGTATGGAATCATATGACATCAAAAAGATAGCGGGCCCCAGATGGCTGGCAGTGCGAAGATAGGACCAGCCAAGAGCATGTTGGAGCATGCTCAGTGGAAAAAACCGGTGGAAAAAATACGATGTGAAAAAGTCAACAACAAAAGAGCGTATCTTGATAGCACTTATCCTTTTGTTGAGAAACGCAGTTTTGGCTATAACTCAAAAACGGTATATCTGATCATGTCGAAAACAATTTTCGTTCAAAGTATTAATTAAGTTTAATCTGTGTAATTTTTTCATATTTTTCGGACGTACCGTTTAGAAAATAGACAAGAATGGTGACACACAATTTATGCTACTTTCGGAGCGATTATTTCAGAATATGAAATTGTTAGAAACCTCCAAACTACTTTAAAAGAACTGTCGAAATATGTGCCATATATTAATTAATACTTGCTGATTTTTTTTTTTCAGTTTCGGTTACATGTAAACAGAAATATATATTTTTATATTTAACTATGTAACTAAGTAGCGGCTTACACAAGACACCTAATATGCTCCTAGCTTCATTAATATAAATCTTATAATTTTTGAGTAAACTGCCTGTGATATACGGACGGACGAACATGCGAAATTATAAGGGTTGCGTTTTTGGCATGTTGGCTACGAAACCCTAAAAAGACATTGGGACGAGAAATAATTTAATAATTTTTGTTATATTTTATTTCAATATGGAATAGACACGCTGTATATAACTACCAAGACATCAGAAACTCCCAGAAGGTATCTCACATTTTATCAACCGTTTCCGCAAACTGTGTACGTAAGTGAGATTGATCCTCCTGCCGCCATCTGCCCCATAATGTAATTAGAAATCGATTCCTCGAACACACGGCACACCATACGTATAAAAAATACACGTAGAATATTATAACATACTACAAGCAGTAGATGCTTTTAAGACATGTCGCAACAAGGTACCCTGACTACTAAACTTTATGGATGGAGAAAGATACTAAAAAAAGCATAATTTTACTGGTAAGATGTGTTCCTTATTAGACATTATATTAGAGATTGAAAGAGCCAACCGCAGTAAAAGACAGGGATTTTCTGGGTATCATAATTAAACTGCTAGCTGTAAAACAGAAAAAGAGAAACTACTGTGTCGTCACAGTCATCTACGTCATATCCGCCAGCCAGAAGCCACCACTATCTTCTATATATATATAGGTACAAGACATCGCACGCTATCATTCGCCTTCTGTCTGGGTTTGGTCGTGATGATGACAGGTTCTATACGTATAGATTATATTTAACTGAGATGTACAGTCAGTCAGCATCAAAAGTAAGTGAAAATTTTAGTAAGCAATGCTACTAGCGAAATTGTCAGCTATTCTTGATGCTGACTGTACCTATAAATATTTTCCATTATTTTTTTATCTTTAAAACCATTGATTACTGAAATACTCCTGAAATAAGACCACCTGTTGTTTACCTCTCCTTGAACGTATTTTTTCCTGTACTGTTTTGTGAGATGTGCAATAAAGAGTTATTGCAATCGTATACCTACTCCTTTCCCTTATGTTTCCTAATAATATTTTATCTCTTACTAATACTGATATAAGTTTTAGTAACTGTTTAAGTAAGGAACTGATTCCTTGCTAAAACCAATAGAATATCTTTATCGCATTACAGTTCGTATTTCAAATTTGGGCGTCTTGCTATAAAGATTCTTAAGTAGACACCGATACGGTATATAAGCGTACAAAATTGGCGCTGCGTGTGTACCGATAACTGGGGATATATTTATCCCTTTTATATCATTGGCGTTAAATTACTTACCTGTTTATGCTATGGTGGTAACTATCGGTGCCCGATCGGAGATGATCGAAGATTACGTTAATTTATGCGATTGCCTAATGAAACTTTGTAAGCTTTTACATTTTATGTTAAACAGCTCGACAGTGGATGCCATAAAATGTACGGTAATAAATGGAATAGAGGCTTTTTAAACTTTTAACCCCCAATAGATATACATGGAAAAGTCTTCCTACATATTTGACTTATAACTATTATTAGAGATATTTATGGCAAAAAAAAAGTAGTATGCGCAGAAATTTTATGCCAAATATTTTATGACTATCGAAAATATGAGTAAAGTTTGTAAGCCAAAAGTGGGGCTCGTTACTGTTCACAAAGCTAACTATTGATGCAGTGTCGACGATTGCGATATTTATTTTATATCTAAGCTTATAGATTCTGAAGAACGCCATTGCCACTCCTCATTTCATTTTGGCCAATAAAAGAAAGGTCCTACATTATTAAAATTGTGTATTATAACAAATCGGTGGACTGATGGAAAACTCCCGACACGTCTAGAAACATGCTGATAATTTTCAAACGTCTGAACTTTTTTGAACCATAGCCAGAACACTCTCGATGAAGTCTCCTTTCAAATAGAACAAACTAAATCAATATTGATTCATACATAGGCACACAGAATCACACGTGAAACTTATAATTTCTACTTTTTTCCTTAGGGGTTTAAATCTCATTGTGGTGAACGACATCACGCGCGTTTCTTTGTTAATTATTGTTAATCATCATTATCATCATCATTTCAGCCATAGGACGTCCACTGCTGGACACAGGCTTTCTCAATAGATTTCCACATGGGCCTGATAGAGGTGACCCGCATGCAGCGAGTCCCCGGAACCCTAACCAAGTCGTCCGACCACCTCGCGGGTGGGCTACCCACGCAGCGCTTTCCGATACGCGGTCTCCACTCGAAAACTTTTCTGTCCCGACGGCCATCGGTTCTTCGAACTATGTGCCCTGCCCATGGCCACTTCAGTTTGCTTACCCTGTTTGCTATGTCGGTGAGCTTGGTTCATCTACGAATCTCCTAATATCTGATTCGATCTCGTAGAGAGATCCCGATTTATTGTTGATATATTGATATTAAATGTTTTATATTGTTAATTAAAATATATGGAAAAATAAGCAGTTTAGGTAGTGGCTCGTAAAGTATGTTCACTGCCATAGAATTGAAACTCATTAAGTATGTTTTTTGTCCGAATTTTCGTTAGTCATAATTGAAAACATTAATTTGCTCAGAGATGTGTATTTTGTTATTTTTGCTGATAGTATACGTTACGTGAACTCAGACAAATAAATATTTAATTAGTTTATTTTTACATCGATCGAGAAAAGAATTATGACAATTGGTTTTATATTTTTTTATGATCATGGGTAACAAAGGGATCCGGATCCGTGAAACCATTGTGTTAAAAAAATAGGTACCTACTAATGCCTTTTACTTGTACATTTGTTTTTTCGCTTATGGGTAAAGAATTAGATTGATCAGATTTTTTTCATCAATTCATTCATTAACACGATATATTTTTGAACTGTAAGCCATATCGCCACATTATTGAACTTTAAGAAGCAGTTTCTTGAAATCTTAAGTATTTTTGTATTCTTTCTAGATGTTTATTTTTGAGGCTCGGCAACCAAAGAATGCCAACAGAAACCTATTATGAAGCTTTCGCTTTCTATCTGTCATTTCAGTAGCTCTTAGAGTCGGCTCTAAATCTTGGACTGTAATAAGTGGACTCTTGAAATTTTCACAATAGCCGTTATATCAAGTAATAAAAAATAACAAGTAATAAATTTATTCTCCCTACCCTTTAAATCTCCCTACCCTTGGATTTAACAAGTAATAAATCCAAGGGTAGGGAGATCATACAAGTAACCTGTTAAGATGGTAGGTAAGGAAGTCTTCCGGTGCGTTTAGAAGCTATGATGCCACAGATAAACACACAGATATGACATTGAAAGGCGATGTGCTAGAATTTGAAGACAAAACAGTATTCCTGGGTGTTACTTTGGACTCTAAACTGCAATGGAATGCGCATATAGCCACTCTTGCAGGTAAACTAAGCTCCGCAGCCTATGCAGTGAGGCGAATCAGACAGTTAACAAACGTCGAGACGGCAAAGCTCGTGTACTTCAGTTATTTTCATAGTGTAATGTCATATGTAATTCTGTTGTGGGGCACGGCGGCGGACATACAAACCATCTTCGTACTACAAAAACGGGCAGTACGCTCAATCTATGCACTGGGAGCTCGTGCATCACTGAGAGAAAAATTCAGGGAAACCAATATTCTCACCGTAGCATCTCAGTACATTCTCGAGAATATTATGTATGTTCGGAAAAATCAACATGATTTCAAACACAACAGTGACATTCACCACTACAATACAAGAAATAAGAACAAGCTTGCCATGCCTGCTCATCGTCTCCGCAAGGTCGGAACTTCGTTCGTGGGGAACTGTGTACGCTTCTATAACAAAATACCTACCGATGTAGTGAATTTACCTTGCAGCAAATTTAAGTCCCACATAAAACGTCACCTACTAAACAAGGCGTATTATACTGTAAATGACTTTTTAGACGATAAAGATGTCTTTAAGCCAGTAGTTTAGTCTTGTGTATGTAAAGTAAGCATTATTTTAAGAGGTAATAATAGTTCGCATTTAATGTAACATGAGAGCACATTTGTTGTTTCTCACCGGGCAATACTATTAGTGTTTAATGCCCGGCAGTGTGAGCATGTCATGCTCGCTTAAAGGTCTTTGCTTACGGTGGCGTCGTTGATCGGGTCGCAACCTTCCCTAAAATATGGTTGAGGGAGGCGATGGCTGAGATATGCGTCATGCTCGTGAACGGGTGCCGTTTGTGGGGTCCGGTCTGTTCATGCTAGCAAGGGCCAAATTAATTGTATACCTAGTAACTGCCTACCAGTGTTTAATGAACTGATGACGTGAGAGACTTCATCCTGTACTCGATTGAAGTTATTCTTTTTTTATTTGATTTAGAGACTGTATACATCTCTAAGAGTTTTGTTTTATTTATAGAGGTATATCCTTAAACATTTCTGAGGATTTTAATTAACTAATTTTATCTTTTTGCATGTTATGACGCCTAGAGACCATATACATCTCTAAGAAATTTAGATTTAATAATAATTATGGTTAATGTATTATGCACTTTGACCCCTAAGAGACCTTAAACATCTCAGTAGAATTCAGTCAAATTATTATATTTAATTTTATCGCATGTCGTGACGTCTAGAGACCTTATACATATCTAAAAAAAAAAAAAAAAGATTATATTTTATATTAACATTGATCTGGAGAATTTGTACATCTCCTCTGCGTGTATCAATTATAAATTAGTTATAACACAATTGTAAAAGTTTTAAGTATAATTAAGACAATATTGTAATAGTTAATTGGTACACGCATATTAATTTATTTATATACTCTGACATTTAGAATTTTATTCTAGACACATTCTAGATTTACTAATTATTTTAATTTTTAAAATGATTATTTTATCAATAATAAGTAAGTATTATACTTAAGTTAAATGATCTGATTAGGCTTTTCTGGGTTTCCCTAATCCTTGCAACAAATGTTGGATCATATTGTATGTTTCCCAGCAAAGACTTCTCTCATTGTAACTGACAATTCGAAAGTGCTTGTATCTAACCCTACTTGAATAAAGGATATTTTGATTTGATTTGATTTGATTTGATACATATGTCAAACTTATACCACCCCTTTTTTCATCGGGATGAAAAAAAAAACAATTGAAATTGATACAATCATATCTCCTATAAAAAAAACAAGTTCTTTCCATTCGATTCATTCAAACATCACTCAACATATTTTATTTAAAATAAGACATGTCTCAGTCCCCTGAGACCAACATGCTACGTCTCCCCGAGCTTGTTCATCGGATAGAAAGGTAATATTCTGAAAACTCTAGACATCTTTAGACTATCGAGAACACGATGCAAATGCAAATCAAAGGGTACTCGTACGTCAAGCCGTTATCACGTATCAAGATGTAAACTGAACGAGCAACATAGAATTTACAATGAGAAAACTACGTAGCAAGCTATACGTGGATATTTTGTTAACTCCAAAACGTATATCGAATTGCAGCAAAAGTTGTATTCCATGTAACAATAAATGCAAGATCTCGCTGCTCAGCTGACATTTTTTTACGAGTGGTCATGCGCTGAATGACGTTTGACGTCTACATTTCAACGAGTGCGCGACCATATCAGTGACCTTAACATACCGATTATCAGTAAGTATGCTATCGTCGACTTCATCACCAACAGTGAGATTGGATTAATATATTTAATGTTAATTTATAAATAAATATGAACGACTGTCAATTTATAAGCCATACGAATAAATAATAAGTGAGATTGTAGTCAAATACGTCTATTTCACATAAAAAATACGGCCCTGCCAATGACTTCCACAATCAACTCCTCAAAGAGTGAATTAGTTGAAAACTTCGGTGTTTGAGATTGAGCTTTCGTTGAACCTATTAGTAGGCGCCGCCCGTGTTCACCCGGAGAGTAGTTGGACCATATAATCGTGGAAACTTATGAGATATATTTAAAGCTCATCATTTTCTTTGTCATAACAATAACATCTCATAATAGTTGTAATTAAAGTTTTTGTTTTTGTTAAGGTTAAAAAAAATCTGCCATTCTTCTCTATAGATTGCCTCTTCCCTTGCAAAATCCGGTTGGACACGTGGGTTCGAATCCAGCTCAAAGTATAAAATTTTTCGAATGTTCACTTTAACATTACATAACATTTGTTTAATTATATTTATTGTGTGATTGAGAATGCTTCTGTTTAACCCAATGGTTGCCTGGTAGAGAATGCCTTTATGCATCAAGTCCGCCATTTGTACATAATATATATTGATTGGGCAATAATAAATGAACATTGATTTATACTTACACGATTTATACTCACACAGCAAATGAAATGTTTATACTCGATTAAACCCCTTTAATATTACATTCCACGATCAACTGCCATAAGTTTTCTGTAGGTATCGGCTTATAGCAACCTTAAGCTGATAGTCATTTCATCTTGGGAGGCCGAAATCCCAGTCTTAAGACAAGTCTTTGAAACGTGTGTGTTGCCAGTGATGATGACGTACGGAGCAAAAACATGATTTTTCATCAAGGGGTAACTTAGAAAGCTATACTCGGAATTTCTTTACGTGATCGAGGATGAAATAATAAAATGTAAAAAAAAAAAACTTGTTTATACGGGTTACGTTACAACCTTATTTCCAACTAGAAGGTGCCGGCAACATCGTTTGCGGAGGAGAAAAAGTCATAACCCCTCTTTTTCCCTTCAGCGTAGTCGGTTAAAAAGCATCCTAAAACCATTTGGGGATACCCATCTACCTACCCGTGTACCATAAAAAGTTGAATTCTGTTGAGCCGATTTGGCGTTATGAAGACACAACGACAAATACAAACATACAAAACATATAATTTAATTTTCGTTTTAGTGACCTCTAAATAGTCCGTAACAATCATTTTTTTGAAAATTTCTTCAATGTACAGACATTAAATTTTCACAACTTTATAATACTATAGATGTGCAGTAGGAAGAAAGGAGACACTAGGAGTGTGTTAATTTGTCCTATTATTTCCAACTAGATATTACTAGTTCCACTCGGCATAGTCACATACAATTAAACTGAACTGTTGATCCTTATTCATTCATATTTGTTAGCATAAAATAAAATTTATACTTCTCCAGGCAGTGGCGACTACTTTTTATCTCCTAAAATATTTAGATTTCCCTAAGGATAAGCTAAGTGCTTCTTTCACGCAGACAAGGGCCTGTTGTCTAATACGAGTAAGACTGATGGCGGTTTTTCTGCAGAAACTAAGAGCTTAAACCGACAAAAGAAAACCTCAAAGTAAATTTAACGCTACGTTAAATAGTGTAGCATTGTATTTTATATTTTCGTATGAATTTTCATTCCTTTGATATGAAATATACTTAGATCATGAAACCACTGGAGGTGGCATACGAACGCTGTGGCATCTACCAAATTATATAAACAAGGTCCCTTCATTCGCGGAGGAGAAAAAGTTTAAACCTCCTTTTTGTCTTCAGCGTAGTCGAGTAAAATGTATCTTATTATCTATGTATACCCAGCTACCCGTATTACAAAAATAGTTGAAATCTGTTTAGCTGAGTTAGCGAGCGTGATGAAGCCACAACGCAAAGCCACAATACAAACATACAAAAAATCAAAAATATATATATTTCAATTTAATGACCTCCAAATAGTCTGCTACAATTTTTAAATGCAATGCACCTACAGACATTTCATTTTTGCAAATTTTCATTTCATTTTTATGACATGTCAGTTTATTATGGTAAATTGCCTGTGTATGTGTGTGTGTGTGTGTGTGTGTGTGTGTTTAAGCTTGAAGCATTTATGTGTGCGTTTGTAGAAATAGTAATACTTCCGTAGTGTGCTGTACGCGTTTACCTCGCCTCCCACTAAAAGTCCATGAAAAATAGTTCGGTACTGACAGAGCCGAATTTAGCCTCCGCCAATAAGCATGATGACGGGGTACGAAAAATCAAAATTCTAATAAGACCGATAGTTAGATTGGACACGTATTTTTTGCTTTTTCAAATTAATAAAAAAACACTAAGATAAAATCCATTAAAGTTTAGGAGTGACGTCATAACTAGGTACAAACTGTACTTACTAGTGACGTCACACGAAATTTTGATTCAATGTATCACCTTTTGGCTTCGTAAAAAAAGAAAAAATGCGTGTCCAAAATTTTTTTTAGAATCTACATGTCGGAGTTTTTTTTTATACAACTTCCCTATTTTTGATAACGAAAAAAACCTTACATTTGGCCGACCTTACAAAATTTGTCGCCAAATGAAACCTGGGCTGTGTACTGATATGGCTTATCATTTCCAGTAGTTTAATTCTCTAAGGAAATGTACGGTAAAAGTGCGCAGAAATGTACGCAAGAGAAATGGGCCGTGCCATGCAGTCAGCATAACATAAGTATGTCATTTTGCTTATTGAGCGTGCTCGCTCGTGTGCAAGCGTGTGGAATAAGATGATTGTTCGGTTTGGTTTGTACTCCATTGGTACACGTTACTGGAGTACGCGGTCGAATGCTTGAATTTTATGCCATACTAAAAGATGCCCGCAACTTTGTCAGCGGAAGGGAAAATAATTATAAACCTCCTTTTTTAGCATAGTCGGAATAAAAAGTATCCTATAACCGTCTGTGGATGCCCAGCTACCCAAATACTAATTAAATCTTAACAAAAAATTAAACTGACTCCAAAAAACCAAAAAGTAAAAAAAATATTGTAATAGTATTTTTAGTTTCTTTAATTTACTTAAAAGTAACCTTATTTAACCTTTTTTTAATGTCATTTAAAAACAAATCCAATCCGTTTGGCTTTTTTTGCGTGATGAAGCTGCACGAACATACAAAAAATGAAAATAAAATATTTTTCGATCCAGTCACCTTCAAATAGTCCGTAGCACTTCTTTTGAGGGTCCCGTAGCCAAATGTCAAAAAACGGAACCCTTATGGAATCGTCATGTCTGTCTGTCTGTCTGCCTGTCTGTCCGTCCTTATGTCACAGGCATTTTACTCAAAAACTAAAAGTTGAATATTGATGTTAGGAGCATAGGTGTCTTGTGTAAGCCGCTACTTAGTTAGATAGTTAAATAAAAGATATATATATTTGGGGGGGCACACCATAAATGTAACGGAAACTGAAAGAAAAAATCAGCTAATATCAATATGTGGCACATATTTCGACAGTTCTCCTAAAAACACTTTAGGTATCTAAAAAAAATAATAATTTAGTATATATTTTCGGAAATATTCGATCCGAAAGTAGCAAAAATTGTATTACAAATATAAAACTTAATAAATACTTCAAATGAAAATTGTTTTCAACATAATCGGAGACACCGTTTTTAAGTTATTGCCAAAAAACTGCGCTTTTCAGCAAAAGGACGTGAGTGCCAGGGAGATACGCTCTTCTGTTAGTGTTTTTTTTCGTATCGTATTTTTTTGCATCTGTAGTGGTTTTTTTTGTTTGACTGACTGCGGAACCCTACATTGAGCATGGTCCGATGCTCTTGGCCGGTTTTTTTTTATTGGTGATATTTTTCCTTCTTTTACGCAAGAACAAAGGAATAAATCGACGTCGAGCCAACGAGCCTCAAAAATTAGAATGCAATCTATATACGGTATTAGTCTTACAAGTTTTTTTTGTGACCCTAAAATTGTTTTATGCAATATATTTATCTGCATCATTTATGTACGAATATCACAATATACTTCCCCCGTTTTGTTCCTGTAACAACAGTGCTACGAAGACATGTACTATTCTGAAATTTCTATATAAAGATAATATACGAATATGATCAAAGAAAACTCGTAAAAAAAATACTATAAGATCCCCGGTTATTATCGCAGCAAAAGTATTATACGCAGTATTTAAACATTATGATAACAACTCCAATTGTCAATGACACAAATTAAATACAACTGTTAGGAAAATTATAATGTAACTACTGCTTGTATATGTTTATTTAATTATTCAATTATGTGCAGGACGAATGCATAATGTTTGTACAACACGCAGTAGAGTAATCCTTATCCTTACTATATTATAAACGTGAAAGTATGTATGTACGTTCCACTTAATCTCAAAAACCTCTGGACGATTTTTTCATGAAACTTTCCAATTATGTACCTTATTTACCAGAATAGGACAAAGGCTATAATTTATGTCAAATTTCATCCCTTTTAGGGACGAAAAAGGGGGTGAAACTTTGTCAGCTATAAATTGCATCTCTACGCGGACGAAGTTGCGGACAACAGCAAGTATAATCTATACTATTATAAAGTTGTAAAAATGTCTGTAGGTACATTTAAGATATTTTCAAAAAAAATATTGAAACGGACTTTTGGAGGTCACTGAATGTTCTAAGTATATATTTTTGGATTTTTGTATGTTTTATGTGTCATTGTGGCTTCATCACGCCAAATCGGCTATTTCAACTATTTTTGGTACACGGGTAGCTGGATATTTCCAGATGGTTATAGGATACTTTTTTACCCGACTGCGCTGAAGAAAAAAAGCCGTTATGACTTTTTCTCCTCCGCGAATGAAGTTGCGAGTTATCTTCTAGTGTATAATAAAACCTTAACTTCTAATTAACTCTGCCTCCGTTACTCCTTTCATAAAATACTGACAGACTAACTTTTAATTTTCCTCTACAACATGTAAATGCCACATTTACGATGGAATTAAATAGGAGTTATTAAATCATGAGATGTACGAAAAAATATTGGGAAATACAAAAAAAATATATAAACAAATCACTCCTAAACCATATTATTTAGATTATGTTTGCACTTATTTACTCCTGCAGTTGATCCTATACGGTTTCATTTATAGCCCGATAAATAAATGATAAAGCAGCCGTCAATTTCTGACAAGTATGTGAGTGCGTAAGTGACGGACATTTATTTATAACGTGATAAACGCGACCGAGTGAACAAAACTCAAGTTGATTACTCACTGTACCAAAATACAGTGCCAGCGCACGGTGGTCCCGCCGTAGGTCATAAGTCCCAAAAACTCATTAGCTCCCACACGATAACCAATGATAGCCCTCGTTAGACTGATAAATAGCCTATTCAATAGGAGTCAAGTTTTTGTTTTGAATATCACGTAGTGTTTGACCCAGAAAGTGAACGCATCGTAATTAGTGCAACCGTTCTTATCAGAGACTCACCCGACAGGTAGTTTTTGAGTGTGGTTTTTCAATATTTGCATTGTTGGTTATTTTTGTGATATGAATATCTAAGAAAATGGTAAGTTAAATGCTTTTTCATATATTTTGTAATATGTAGGTTTTTTTTTTTAATTGAAGGCCCTGTACGCCATTGCTTTTAATTTTCATCGTTTTGCTGTTTCATGTTTTTAAATTAGACCTATAAATTTGTATGCAATTGTAAGGCATTCTGTCTTACTTTATAAAAAAGATTTGACTATATACTTTTGATTACATATTGAGTTTACTGCGTTTAGCTGCGTTTGTACCTTCCATGAGGACTCTACGCCATAGTACTCGAGCTTAGTGGGTCTACGAAATATTCTAACTTAGGATGTATGCTCTTTTCAGGTTCTTTAATTGAATGCTCCTTTTCAAGGATGCATTGATTTGAAATTTGGTCCTTGGCGAAAGGCACTTTCAAAGAAAAAAAGGCCATGTGCCCAAGTTTTCATGTCTTGCCTCGATAATTCTTGAAACATCGACTTCAATTCTGTAGAAAAGCGAAAATCGAATGCATACCCACAAGGCCTAGGCACAATACGTGACACAGGAAGGGTCAGATCTTTTTTTCAAGAGCTTTAGAAGCCCCATAACAGCCTATCAGTTAAGACACTGGCTACTTTACCTGTGCTGTTGTTATAGCGGGATAAAGTGGTGCGAATAAAGTTGCCTTTGGGCGATTTGTTTGTCCGGGAATATTGTTTCTGACCAATCACCTAGGTTACGACTGTCACCATCGAGATTGCGATCCCTTTATCAAAATGGCCGATGTCAATATAAGTGCTACAATTTATCCGAAATGTGAAAAAATATCTGGAATTAGGCGAATCAGCTGAAATAATTGGGAAGTTGTCAAAACTAATTTCGATGAAGTGCGATCGATTTTTGTATTTATTTATTGATTTGAATAGCGCGTTATTCAGATTTTTGTTCATAGTTAGCGTACCCCCACCTGGAAGACCGGCAACGCAGTTGTGACTCCTCTGGCATTGCAGGTCTCTACGAGTATGGCGACGGTTACCTCTTACCATCAGGCGATCCGTCGGTCCATTTGCCCCCTATGACATAAAAAAATACTTTCTTCATAATTTTGGTACTCAAAATTTACTTCAAATCAACATACATCACATGTCAACTTGTTCTATCGCGTCAGAGATGTTTGCAGAGAGGCGCGCGTCAAATGTTTTTATGCGACCATGCGCGGGCGTGCCGCATCCCTGGAGGGTTACTCCGAAACTCAAAAATCGAAGTTCGTAACGTGCTGTCTATTCCGCTCTCATGTTATGCTGTATTTGAGTGAGCGAGATGGCGCCATACGAACTTCGTTTTTCTGATTTCGGAGTAGCCCCTCTCGTGCGCCGGGTGCGGGACAGTCCCAATACCATTCTGAGAATGATACCCAATAAGCCCGATTGTGCTATTATATCACACTGCGAGAACACATTTTCCCATTCTTTATGTGGTATTGTTTATAAAAGTAAATGTATTGAAATAGTTACAAGTACAAGTAGGTAATCATCGGTATAAAGATAAAAAAACCCGACACATTTTCTTGTACCATAGCTATCAACACTCTCGGATGAAGTGCACTTCAGACAAAAATAATCTGATTAGGTGCTATAATACCAAAGACAGACGGACAGACTCACGATTACACAGACACACACGTTAAACTTATAATACCCCTGTTTTTTCGTAGTATGTTATTACCGAGAATTCCTATTAACGCACTGACTGACTCATGAATTGAATATCCTATAACATCTCTATTGCTATGGATTAAAGTTGATAGTGCCAAGTAATGCGACTGTGTCGGGCACTGGGAAATTTTCCTTATCGTCCTAGAAGCTTTGTTTTGCTTGAACATTTCTCAAAATATATTTTTCACTTCTCCTGCCTAAAAAGTACGTCATACTAGCTTCGCGAAGCGAGACTAAAATAGTAAATCTAGCCCCCTAGGCTTTAAAAGAAAGCCATATAATCCCATACAAATAAATATCTATGAAACTGAAAAAAAACTTGCGGCTAGCTACTTACTATACTTACGAATAATTAAAAACAAACAAACCAAGCTGATCAGATTGGCCAAAATTTTTGATAGTGTTGCAGCCCTTTACATAAAAAGCTAAAAATTGTCCATGCCCATTATTAGTTAAAAAAAATATAAAGCCCCAAACGTACAAAATTTTCTGTGAGTATTTGCGCATGGTGATATAATTATTATTCTAATTAATTAAATAAGTTTTTTTTTACTCTCTCGTTGCAGTCGAAGTGAAAAGCAGAGTGTTTAACACGTGGCTAAAAGCCATTATGACATTCAGACATATTTGTCCTGGCGCATTTCGTGAACTCGTCCAAATAATCACGTCGTATAATGGCTTATTTTAGCCCCTTGTCAAACAATCTACTATTATGGTATAGACCAAGAATAAGGCCAGATTTTGAAAACACCTTTAATAAAATTCACTTTTATATTAAAATGATAATGTATGTTATAATAAGATATAATAAATAATTGTTAAATTGATATGGCACGTATTGCTACAATAGTTTATCTGCCAAGTAAACAATAAGAAATTACGGCTCTAGTGCCTGAAAAGTAGGATAGAAAATGTATGAAAAGCTCCCGGCTCGAGTGATCAAATAGCTACCTACTTCCACTAAGTGGGCGAAACTAGTTTATTTCAAAGAGCCTGTGATTTATTGGATGTTTTCGGAAGATTGCCGGCGCTATCCTTATTATTTTTACCTGTTTTCAGACGCGACCCTTGTGTAAGTGCTGAAGTGTTTTGCGTAAACATTGAAGTTTTTAAGAGCTTTATTTATAACGCGGGTTGGCTAAGGGTAAAAGTTGAATAGTATTGTATATCCAATTTCACCCATTCCCAGTAGTCAGATTGACTTTCAATTTGACACTACAAAGTAAAACTTAACATATGACAATAGCTATCTAAGACTGTTCTCTCCAGTAGAAAACAAACATTTAAAAATCTAAAGTAACCGCTTTTAAGAAGCAAAGCTAAAATAATATTCTCTTTTTTTTCCGCGATTATCACTTCTATACTATAATAAAGTTGTAAAAATAAAATGTTTGTATGTCGGCTAAACGCTAATTTCAACTATTTTTGGTACACTGGTAGCTGGGTCTTTTTCTCCTCCGCGAACGAAGTTGCAGGCGCCTTCTAATATTTAAATAAAACAATAGGGTACTTGACTAACAGATCAAATCAGTTCCAGTTTTGTCAGCAAAATGGTCAGAAAGTATGAAGTTTGAAAGGAAAAAGGTTTTGACGTTATAATTCTATACGGTCAATTGCCTCCTTATTTTTAGTTTTTGATCATTTTAAAATCGCCAAAAGCTTAAATATAAGTATTCATGAATGCTTTCTACATATCAAGCGTGACATCATTTATGTTAACTACATAAAAGTACCCAATTGTCATTATAATCTGTTTAAATTGTTTTATTAAAAAGCTAAAATAGTTTACATCAAGCTGAATTCATACTCGTACATGTACGCCGATATGAAAATGTTTCTCAGAAATAAATAAGAACTTAATAAGTAAGAAATACATCTGTATTGAGTTCTTGCAATAAGTACCTATCGTATTTGAATTACATTTCGTTTCTTATTTAAATCAGGCAATACTCTTGTACCAATACATTTATGAAAATATCAGTTAAATGGATAGATAAACAAAAGCAAACAATTAATTATATGACTCAACACAACAACAAGTTTCAATTGATTCTACGATATGATGTAATTGGTACTTTGGCAGAAAAGCTCCTCAAACTTGAAGAAGGCACTCACACTTCAACTTGGCTATCAAAATATAATAAACAAACAAATCGGAGTATTTTTGTAGAGTTTTTACATTCGTTTTTAGCAAAATAGTTCAGTGAAGTCTGGCAACTCTTTTTAGTCTTCAATAAAACTTAATTTAATCTGCTACCTCGACATCGGAATTTCCTGAAGCATCTTTAATACTGAGACTACTTCGGTCTTCCTTTTCCAGTTTTGTAGTTGATTACTCTACACAAGAGAAGCTGTGAGTACTTGAAAAAATAATATCAGGGCAACGTGTCTGGAGGGATAAAATGTCGAAAGACTAAAAGAAGGAACGGAAAAGATAAGTTTCGTTTCGTGGCAAAGTAAAGACGAACGTCGGTAAACTAGACGCACAGTCGCGATACAGGTTGTAAACAGTACAATACCTTGATTACTATAACCACCAAGAAAACGATTCCAAGATCTTTTGTATCTCCTTTTGTATCAAGATAAAAGTGACCCAAGGGTCTCTTATATCTCGTACAGTGATTATGATATTCGACAGTGTTATTGGTAACAAGTTCTTGATTAATTTACCTGTCAGTATCTACAAAACAACATATCATAAATGTCAGTGTTTCGTTCAGCTAAATATAAGGTCCGATCATACTACCACTCTTTGATATAATATTTGTGTTTTAAATTTTTCATATTCACCTAATATATTTCACTAGGTAGTTTTTTAAAATGTATTAATGCAAGTATATCGCACCCGCTTACAGGCCGATGGTGTTCCGGAACTTTAGGAGGCGTAGGCGGAGCCGAAGACAACGCGTAGAGGCGCTTTCGACAATTAAATGAAATATCAGGGGTACACCCCACGGGTGTTGTTCCTGCCCGTTCATTATAAGTTATTATTATTATGTCGAAGTTGAAGTAAATCAACAGAACACGAAACATAAAAGATATGATGTAACGATACTGCTTAGTTTCACTGTACTTAGTAGTAAAGTTGAGGTCGACAAAGTGAAGTTAACGCGAAGAGAAAACCTCGCGCGCGGCTCGCGAGTGTGAACTTGAGTGCATATTAAATGTAAAGTTCATATCCCTAAGCACTTGAAAAGTAAGTGTTGCCTGTTGTAGATAGATAACCAGCGTATGAAACTGTTTAAGGGCCTGCATCGACACTTGTAAACCACGCCCCAACGCGCAGCTGGCCAATGATCGTAATTTGTAATAAGCGACGCATTTATTGCTTGCGCGCATCAAAGAAAGAGAAGCTAATACACTACATGCTTGGGATTTTTGGGATTTTTAATCGCCAGATATAAAAGTACAATGAAATCGAAGATATTATTATGTTTTGTTAACATTTAAGTTAGTGATGTAAAAAATAAAGGCAATAATTATATTTTACATAATTTAGCCGTTTATTAATCTGTCGTTTGTACAAAGTAGACAAAAAACGGAAAATGAAGACGCGTTTTCGGATAACTTTTCTATCGACGAAATTTTAAGCAAACATGTTTCCTGGCGTCGGTTATATGTGACTGTTCTTGGGAAAAGGTCCCACTTTGTCGATATGGAGTTATGAGTAGTCCCTAATACTACAGATCATACGCTATCTTTTGGTCAAAGATATATGTCTCTAAGTGCTATAGTTTTTATTTTTTAATTCTTCAATTTTGCAAAAGTGAAAAAGCGACAATTGAGAAAACTTTGGTTAAAGTTTGGGATGGCAAAAAACACACTTGTACTATGAAGTTATGGAGTGGTTAGTATCAAATGAATTGGCATACTTTAAGGATTTCAAATTAGTCTAAATCATATATGTAACCTTAGTAGTTTGTATGTTACAGAGGCTTGAACATAAAAAGAGAACGAAAATATGTCAATCCTGTATATGGGTTTATTTTCTATATTTATAATATTACACGCAGATTTATAGTTTATATATATAGATATATAGTATATAGTTTAGTAAATCGACAAAGTGGTACGCTACCTATAGAAAATCACTAAACTTTATAATGCATGAAAAAGTACTTAGAATTTGATATTAATACTTTTTATGCGTGTTAAGTGTTTTTTTTTTAAGTAATCTTATGTTATATATTAAAATACACTTGTCATTTGTATTTTTTTGTGCTGTTACTTTTCAATTCAGTTTTTCTTAACTTTTTGAGATAATAACTAACTAAAGGGATCCATAGAATTATTTCTGTCTTTTTTAGCATGAGAATACATTTATAAATACAACTTTAGTGATAAATCTGCGTGTCATGTTATAAATATAGAAAATAAACCCATATTCAGGATTGCCATATCTTCGTTCTCTTTTTATGTTCAAGCCTCCGTAACATACAAACTACTAAGGTTACATACATGATTTTGACTAATTTGAAATCCTTAAAGTATGCCAATTCATTTGATACTAACCACTCCATAACTTCAAAGTAGAAGTGTGTTTTTTGCCGTCCCAAACTTTAAGCAACGTTTTCTCAATTGTCGCTTTTTCACTTTTGCAAATTTGAAGAATTAAAAAAAAAAACTATAACACTTAGAGACATATATCTTTAACCAAAAGATAGCGTATGATCTGTAGTATTAGGGACTACTCATAACTCTATATCGACAAAGTAGAAATGTTTCCCTATGACAGGCACAAATATGATATTCGACAAAGTGGGACGCTGGGCACTATTGAGGCCTTAAAAAGGTGCTTAAATTGGTCATTTATGGGTCGACATCAAAATCATAGGTTTATTACAGTATGTTCTATCAGTTTTCATTGAAAGTCGATTTTCGGTAGGTTTTGCCATATTTCACTAAACTGCCCGTAACTCCGAAACTAGAATCGACAAAGTGGGACGTTTTACTAAACTCCCTCACATATATAATATTTTCTTCTGTTTCCGCGATTATTACTCATTGAAATAAAACAATTTAACGGATTATATCGCGTATATTATCTCATTTTAGTTCCCGACGTTTCGGAAGCTTTCCAGCTTTCCATGGTCACGGGAGGACCATGACCATGGAAAGCTGGAAAGCTTCCGAAACGTCGGGAACTAAAATGAGATAATATACGCGATATAATCCGTTAAATTGTTTTATCCCTCACATATAGTCAAATAACACATATCTGAAAACCAGCCTGTTTCACATACTAGATTTGACAAAAATCTCACTAATAATAACTTAAATTTTCGATGCACCCCCTTAAGATCGCCTTTCCACAATTGTGTTGTGTGTGTACAAACTTGAATGTAAATATTAGAAAAGGTGTTACAGATTGCCATTATAGAAATTTGCCTTTATATATTTACAAGAGTGATTCGGTGTTCGTTTAGGTATATAAACATATAGTAATACTGGCTGAATGACCTGAATCATATGTTATTTTTGTTAATCTCCGTTTCAGCTTAGGTACAAATGCTTTCGTATGTCCAGGGGTTGTCCGGCTGGCCTGTTCTCCAAGTCACATTTCTCAACCGATTACTTGTGAAATTTTGTAAGCAGGTTCGATAATTATTATGATTTTCTTGTCGATTCAGTTTTTGTTTTTTTTTTTCTAAATGGCGGAGAAAGGCTCACGAGGTCTACAGCCGACAAAGCCACTAATATTATATTATGAATTTACTTAGGTACTTGAAGTGTACCTATGAAGATTTTTTTTCGGTTACTGTAGTTGTAAATATTATAATATTATAAATCTGACCAAGGCTAAATAAATTAAATAAAAAATAGTTTAGTAAATAGTGTGTAAATTATTAAACTGATTATATGTATCGTAGAAGTAATGTTGAGGTCGACAAAGTGAAGTTAACAACCAACAACGCCAAGAGAAAATCTTGCGCGCGGCACACAGCAAGTGTGAACTTGAGTGCAAACTTAAATGTAAGTTCATATCACTTGAGCACTTGAAAAGTAAGGGTGGCCTGGTGCAGACAGATAACCAGCTTATGAAACCGGTCTCGACATTATTATAAAGGTGTTTAACATTGCCATTGCATAAATTTGCATTTATGCGAGTATATTTAAGAGTGAAGATACTGTACTGTTGTTCAGGTCGACAAAGTGAATTTAACGCCAAGAAATCCTTGCGCAGTTAAATGTACCTACAGTTCATCTTTCAGATAACCTTTTTAAGGCATTTTATTAAATACATTGAATACATATATCTATAGTATTATAAAGTTATAAAAATTAAATGTCTGTATATATTGAAGATATTAAACTACTACTATTGTAGGGGTTATTTGGAGGTCACTGAAGCGAAAAATTATGGTTTTTTTTGTATGTTTGTATGTGTCGTTGCGGCTTCATCACGCAAAATCGGTTAAACTATTTTTGGTTCACGGGCAGCTGGGAATCTCCAAATGGTTATAGGATACTCTTTTTACCCGACTTCGCTGAAGAAACGAAAGAGGGGTTATGACTTTTTCTCTTCTACGAACAAAGTAAATGTATCTATTACTAGAAGACGGGCGTCTTCTAGCTTAGGCTTTTACGTGGCTAACAGTTAAACACTCTGCTTTTCACTTCGACTGCGAGAAAATAAAAACACTAAAATTGTATATTTCATGAAAAATAAAAAGTACAGTTTGAGCAATTCTTTATAGTTAAATTGACAGCTTATATATTTTTTTAAACTAATAATGGCCATAGACAATTTTTACTTTTTAATGTGAAGGGCTGCTATAAGATCAGAAAGTTTGGCCATTCTGATGAGGTTGGTTTGATTGTTTTTAATTATTCGTAAGTAGTATGTAGCTGGCCGCAAGTTCTTTTTCAGTTTCATAGAAATTTGTATGGGATTATATGGCTTTCTTTTAAACCCTAGGGGCTAAATGTACTATTTTAGTCTCGCTTCGCGAAGCTAATATGACCTGCTTTTTGAGCAAGATAAGTGAAAAAAATTGTATAGACTATTTGAGGGTCACAAAATAGAATTTTTTTTTGTATGTGTCTTTGTAGCGTCATCACGCCAAAACGCCTACACGGAACTATTTTTAGCCGGGCACCCAATACTATGATAGACATAGAATACTTTTTACTGGACTAAGCTAAAGAAAAAAAAGGGTTATTTTTTCTCCTCCGCTCAGGAAGTTACCTTCTAGTATACTAATATACCTTCAGATAAATTATTTGGTTATAGGGGATAACCATTGATTACGTGAGGTCTTCTCCTACCTAGTAAGATTTGGAAAGATTTCAAAGGAATCCACTCTCTTACCCACATCTCATGTGTATTAGAAACAAGTGAAATGAGAACATACATAGATTTGTTGTTAACCTGTGTAAGATAATGTAATTGTGTTACCTTCTCGTATCTACATGTCTACTTGTATATTCTATGTAGGTACATATATTATGTCTACTGCAGTAAAACATATTGCTACTGCATTTAAAACGTCAAGAAAAAGCGGCCAAGTGCGAGTCGGACTCGCCCATGAAGGGTTCCGTAGCCGTTTATACAAAAAATGCAGTACAGATGAAAAAACATACGATATGAAAAAAAAACACTAACAAAACAGCGTATCTCCCCGGCACTTACGTCCTTTTGCCGAGAAGCACAGGTTTTTGGCAATAACTTAAAAACGGTATGTCTGATCATGTTGAAAACATTTTTTTTTTAAGTATTTATTAAGCTTTATATTTGTAATTTTTTTCATATTTTTTGAACTTACCGTTTAGAAATTAGAGGACGGAATTTTTACTACTTTCGTAGCGAATATTTCGGAAAATATACACTAAATCATTTTTTTTATTTCTTGAAGCCTCAAAGTGTTTTTAGAAGTACTGTCGAAATATGTGCTACACCTTGATATTTGGTAAAAAAAAAATTTTTTCACTTTGGTTACATGTATCGATTCTAGGGGGGGCACCCCCTAGAAATATATATATATATTATTTAACTATTAAACTAAGTAGCGGTTTACACACGACACCTATGCTCTAAATTTCATCAATGTCTATCTTATAGTTTTTGAGTAAAATGCCTGCGGACGGACAGACAGACATGTCGAATCTATAAGGGTTCCGTTTTTGCCAATTTGGCTACGGAACCCTAAAAACCGGGGACCGCGTTGCACGGAACTATTTTGTCCAAATCAAGCAATAATTGAAGGTATAAAAAAATGGTATACATAATTATATTTATTATAGTCATGTATATCATCGTCGTCATATCGGCGGAATAACGATTACTGATGAACGTAGTTGGTGTCGTTTCAGTCAAAGACAACTACTTATACAAATAACTATTTGTAACTGACTTTATTCTCTTATTTCTTTTAGGGAAATAATTCTGCCAATCTCCCATCCAGCAAGGATGAAAATAAGCTATTTTAATTGAAATATGAAACGAAACGAATCCAATCAACGCAATAATATTACGTTTCATCTGTTCTCGTTAATTGCGAATGTTTTGACAGCGGGAATCATCTTAACAAATAGTACAAGATCCAGTCAAACATCAACCTCCCTTCATTATAACGTGTAAATCCGCACCACTGCGGTATCGTAGCCATGGAACGGATGGATTCTTTAAATACGTTGTTTTTATTGGAGTAACGCCTTTTAAGAGTCCCCGGCAAGCTCGGCCAAATTTCACCTTCCCATACAAACGGAGTTTCGTGCTCATATTAAAACTACGTGTTGTATTGTAACGAAACTTTGCATATACAATGACATATAAGCTCCAGCTTAGAAAACAAACGAAATACGTTTCGGAAGCTTTTCAGCCTCAAACGTCGGGAATTCAAATGAGATAATATACGCGATATAATCTGTTAAATTGTTTTATTTAAATGAGTAATAATCGCGGAAACAGATGAAAATATTATAAACGAAATACAGCCAAAACAAGTTTTGTAAGAAAAACTTAAATTCTAAATCAAACCATCCAAATATGTTCACTGACTTACACATTTACGATATTAAATTATACCTGCTAAAAACTAAGGGTAATCAATAAACCAGTGAGGAAGGTCAATGTTCGGTGGGATCTTACACTACTATTTTGATCCGAGGCAATTCTATTCCAAAGTGAATGCGACTCGTTTAGCTTTCTTCACTAAGCCCAAATAATCTATATGTAGATTGTATATACTACAGGCAATATAAAGCTAAAGAAAAGATAATTGCACTGGAATAAAAGGACTTGGAGTTACTCGTCCTTCAATTATTTAATGTTTTTCGCCTTTACGGTAAGTTATTGCCATCCTTAGGGATTCGAGCGTTTGGAAGATAAAATAGAAGTGTATGTGATTTTCGGAGCCATATTGATATAGGAGCCGTTAACCACTGTGATGACCGTAACGTAACAAAACTGGCCAAGAACTCAGTGCAGGCTCAGTGTAGGGTATCGCAACCGTTCATTCAAAAAAATGCTCTAGAACTTAGCGGCTTATACAAGACACCCATACTAAAAATTTCATCAATATACATCTTGTAGTTTTTGAGTAAAATGCCTGTGACATACAGACGGACGGGCGGAAGGACATGACGGAACTATAATGGTTCCGTTTTTGCCATTTTGGCTGTTCCATAGCCTAGCTAAGCTAGCCTAATAAAAATCAGCAAATATTCCTTAGTGCGGTTCTACTGCACATGAACCATCGTTCTCCACACATGTGATAAACTACGCTACGTAACACCATGCGAAAGCGAAAGAAAGAACATTAGCTACACTGTTCAAAATTATGTAATTATACATGCACAAAAAAACACATAAACCTGTAAAATCCCCGAGGAAGCTGTAAAATTTACGAAAAGTTATGAAATACACAATTTTTATTTATTGAAAACAAATACAATTTAAAATTATGTAAATGTACATAATTTTTCGTAAATTTCCTTGCTGTTCCAGGACTAATCAACAAGTCTAGGGGCAGCTTGCTGACCAATCATTGAATTTGATGCCCAAATAATTAAAATACAATCCACTTCATTTATTTTTTTTAAATATTAGAAGCCTATAGTTGAACATGGAGCGTCTGGTAGTGCAGGGTCAGGTTGAAGGCCTTCTCAACGGCGGTTTCCAACCGATGAACAGATATTATAAAAACTGTGACAGACCAGCATCTCTGAATGTTCTCGAAATGCTGCCAACTGAATGAGTGGAGACAAATTGCAAAGGCTGCCACCCAAAAAGACCGAGGACGAAGATCAGCGTTGTACGACTGACTACATCATCACCGAGATCACGACCAGTCTAACAAGAGTGACGAGAGTATGAATAGAAAAAATAATAGATGACCAGGCAGAGGCACTGCCCACGTATTCATAAGAATGTAATATCTAAGTAGAGTTCTGGATAGTAAGTATTTACATTATGATTTTTGTATAAACCCAATGTAAGTTTCTTTTTCTATTAGCATATACATGAGAGCTCTAATAAACCATGTACCAATTGTTGAACAGTTACATATAAAAATCTATGAAATGAGGTTGTCTGTCTTTGTCATACGGTCAACTAGTGGCTTCCGTAGGTTGTTACTGCTAGACTCACCCGACTTATTCGTTTTATCGTGGCTTCGCGGTGCCTAAAGGTTAGGTAATTATCCTTCGCGAACCAAACATTTTGGGGTAAAAAATAACCTAAGTCACTCTCTGGTCCTTTATTTCTGTAACGAAAACCGCGCTAATTTGTTTCTGCTTTGCGCTGTTGTATAACAAGAATATAAGTAATCGTTAGAACGATAGAAACCTCAGCTATTTTAACTAGAAAACTACAGTGAGAATCAGACATTTAGATTAGATTAGCGGTTACTCACATCGTAAAAGCCGAGTAGGTACTCTTGACATGTTTCGTTCGGTCTATTCCGAGGACATTAGTCATGAGAGAGAAATCGAGTAGTATTCGGTTTTTAAGATATGAGTAACCTCTAATGTAATGTAAATAAGCCTTGACACACTAAGCGAAAGGCCGAGGGTCTGCAAATGGCTGAATCAATGTACATAGCTCATAGCTAAAACACCCCTGATACATCGAAGTGTAAGAACCAAGATTATCCATATTATGAATGTTTCTGTTTCCCTATATTTAGATAATTAAACAAAAATCCAACAAAAACACAACAACTTTTGTCTTTGGACAAGGAATTAGAAACACGGGAACTACATGGAAAATTTATTTAGAATGTTAACTAGAAATGTACCTTGAGACACAGCAGCAAATCCAGGTTACCAAGATCATTATTCTTCTGCCCTTATCCCATTCAATTGGGGTGGGTGGAAAATTCCTTCCATACTCTCCTATTACCCATCATTTTATCGCTTAATTCCATTTTATTCATGCCATATTTTCTTTGGTCTTCCCTTTTTTCTACTACCAGGTTACCAAAATCATAACCCAATAATTTAGTTTTTGGACGTGGGTAGTTTTTGGTAAAAAAAAGCTACGTAAAAATAAGGCAAAGAAAGAAAAAAAAAATTACCATACACATGCACAACGTTTTATCAAGAAGGTTGGATAAGGGCAGCTGTGTGGATACAAGGTCTTATCTGCATGTGATACAATTAATTAGCCTGCAAGCCGCAAGGCTGATTTTCAGCCCAAACTTTGGTTGGTAACTAAACACAGACAATATTAGCTAAAGACAAAGATCATGAAGATAGACATACCGCAGGGAGTGGCCAAGCATGTGCTCTAGGTTTATTAACACAAATAATGTTACCTAAGTACTTATATCCAATCGGAATTCCAGCATATTACGTAAGCCCCCGTATAAAATCTGTTCAATGGAATACAAATGAAACGGGTGATATGAATGTAAGATGATATTTATCTTTCCCTATACATTTGTCCAATAATTGAAAGGCAAAATGGCACGTACACGTAAAAGCGTCCTTTGAATATCTGACGAAGTCTTCTTATTACTTTTGGGAAATTTGACATATATTTAAATGGCTGATAAAATTTTTGACTCCGCGTAGACTGATTCTCAAGGGGATGTTAATCACTTAGAAAAAACCTAATGATTGATGAACTTTATAGCTAAAACTCACTCTATCGAGTCCCTTTTTATATCAAAAAAACTAAATCTGAATCGGTTCATCCGTTTAAAAATTACAAATTCAAAGACAGATAGGTATATGTACAGTTAAACTTGTAATATCCTTTGTTTTTCGTCAGAGGTTAAAAATGAACTAGGTATAATAACTGATATATGAATCATAGCTAAGAACACACTCTATAAAGTCCCCTTAAAACACAAAAAAAAACCGATCAAATTCGATCCAACCATTCAAGAGCAACAGACACACAGACTCACACACGTAAACCTTACACCCTTCTTTTTTTGTTGGGGATTAAAATTACAGTAGTAGTTACAAGTATTTGTATCCAGGAATACTTTTGAATCGACGACAGTGAGACAAAAACGGTAACGGTTTTTTCATTCTTGCGATTGAAGTTCCGACCTTATAATTACGAACAAAAATAACCTACTAACTCTTTAACAACAGAACTACTTCGGCAAGTCTTACCTAATTTACATTACAAACACCAACAGCCGTAATTACAATGCAAATAAATATCAAAATATTTCTAATTTCGCAAAGCCGGCCATTTCGGCGGCGCCATGACGTCATAAATATATTAAAAATGGCGGCACAGAGCCGAAAAAGTGGTGCCTTCCCCTTGGCGGTTTTATTGACCCGGCATAAATTATACTGTCTCTAGCAGAATTGAGACAAACGAGTATCAGTGAGCGATTACAGAGAACCGGTCGCGGCGATGAATGGAATGGAAGGAAGTTGTGCGGAAAAACGCCAGGCCCGGCCGGCTGAAAACAAAAACACGTTTTTCATCACTGAATATAGTGAATATACTATTACAAAGCTATATAAAAATAAATGCCTGTACATTCAAGACGTTTTACTAATAAATTAGTAGTTTAAAAAACACTAGAAAAACACGCTTTACAAGACTTTTCTAACAAATCCAAACACAGCTATGATACGATGTTCCATCATGAAGTTCCAGTTCATATCAGCCGGCACCATCATCAGATCACTTCGGCAGTACCAAATTATTGTATTGTCATCAGAACTACATACAGCTGCCAATTTTCACGACGCTACGATCCTTGGAAGATGGTTAAATTAGTTACCTTAGATAATTAGTTACAATAAAAGCGTGTTAAAAATAAGCGATACAAGTTATATTAAGGCCACTGAATAGAAAAATATATTCCGTACCTCAAAAGAAAAAAAGGTACCCTTATAGGATCACTTTGTTGTAAGTCTACATCTGAAGGACTTAGTGAACTAAACTGATGTTTGAAAGGGAATTATGTCTATTGTTTAATGTCCAAATTTAAACGGTAGGTACGCTCGCAGCATGCTCCAATAATTACTTAGGTTAAATATCAAAGTTCAATTTTTTTTAGGCCCCTAACGAAAATTGAGATACAGGCGTTGTCATTGTTACATCTTCTAAATCACTCTTCAAAATTACGATATAAAGACACTTTTTTTTTTCAATATACTCATAGGTCCATTTTTCAAGGGCCCATCTTGTCCATATACCAAAAGCCTATAGATTATTAGCATTTTTTTCAAGTAACTCTGCCACTATATGATACATCCTCGGCTGCATCGTCACTTGTCAACCGGTGAGATTGCGGTCAAATGCCCGTCTATCATCAATCAAAGAATAAAAAAATCGGCCAAGAGCATGACGGACCATGCTCAGTGTAGGGTTCCGCAGCCCTTCATACAAAAAAATGCACTATAGATGAAAAAAATACGATATGAAAAAGAGCACTAGCAAAAGAGCGTATCTCCACGGCACTTACGTCCTTTTGCTGAGAAGCGCAGTTTTTCGGCAATAACTCAAAAACGGTATATTGATCACGTTGAAAACAATTTTCGTAGAAAGCATTTATTAGGTTTTATCTTTGTCTTTTTTTTCATATTTTTTGGACTTTCGGTTTAGAAAATAGAGGGACAAAATTTATGCAACTTTCGGAGTGATTAGGTATTTCTGAAAATATTCAGTATATGCAAATTTTTGTAGAAGCATCAAAATGTTTTTAAAGGATCTGCGTGATCTGATCTCTCGAAATATGTGCCATACATTTATATTATTTGCTAAAAAAAAGGTGAGTTACGGTACATGTATGGATTGACCCAATAAATAATTTATTTTTATTATTTAATTTGTCTCGCAACAGGTACATCAAACTTATGGATTACACAAATTTTAAAATGTAGCCGTTTTTCCTATGAACAAATACAGTACATACTCGTACACTTAAATTATGTTTAACTATGTTGTATACCTTCGTCACCCGCTACCCAATTATCTGGAAGAGATCGCTGCTTAGCGATAAGACCATCCCAACTCAAAGTGGCCACGGATGGCGTTCCCGTTTATGGGCTTGTGCTCCCCCCACTAAATCCAATTACTGGTAAGAAGGAAAAACACTTGAAATGGACAACATTTCATTTTTTGAAAGTGACTACAATTGAAATATCATGGATAGATTTGGGCTCTGAACACATTAACACGTTCACTACGGCAAAGAATTTTTGTGACTTTACCTGGGTACGACATGGGGTCTTTTGGATCCGACGTATAACTGTAATCTGGTGCGTTAACGGGTCTAAAAGATCCGTTGGGTATACTCTTCTTTAATTGTGATTATCTACGTAGTTATAGCCATTCATGCAAATATATTTATATCAACATATTCTTACATAGACAACCTAACCAAAATTCAAAACGTAGGTAGATTCACTTAAGTGGTTTGATTGCAAAACAAAGAACAATCTGTCGGATCTTTTAGACCCGATATCCGCACTAAATGTAAACATTGCCGATATTTTTTTAGTGTTGGGGTAGAAATAAAATATCGATATCGATAGTTATTAATTTCAACAGACTAACTAAGACTAAGAATAAAGACAGATACATAACATTTTGAATTACTTTTAATATTATTTATGCCAACTTGTTGAATTATCTTATCAAATCTTATACTCATCATCACTGCTTGTAGAAGAATGATTCGTATTGACTGGAGTTGCAGCAACTGCGGGTTTAATATTTTACTTTTCTAATATTTGCACACATGGTTATTGGTTGACGGCGTGGGAGGGGCTGCATTTTACAGTATTTGGAGTGTCTGGCCAGTCGATGGGCTAGTATAAATATTATTTGTGGCAATATTTCGCTTACCAATTATAATATTTCTGGCACGTATATCCTCTTTTTTCTTTTTCACAGTTTCGTTAATTTTACTTTTGTCACAATTAAAAACATTATCCGCGATCGATAAATCACCTTATCTCGTATTACTCATAAATCACTGCAGTTAACAACCACCGAGACACTGGACGTCACTGGCTCTACTAGACTTTCATCCAGTACGGCTATCGGGTCACCGGGCATCGGGTCCTTAAGACCCGGTAGCCGTACTAGGTAAACAACAAAAAACAGTTTCTCTCTGATCGTCAGGGGTCGAAAAGATCCGATGAGTTTTTATTACGTAAACCGCCTATGTTTAAATAAACATTGATAAAACACTAACTTTCCCTTTTTTACTCCTGCAAAATTCTGAGATATCTGTCCCGCACAAGCGGTAGGAACAGCAATTTCTCCCCCGCATCGGAGGAAAGTTCTTCATCGGATATATTCGACCCGATGCCGTAGTGAACGTGTTAACATTATTTTTGGTATTTTCGGATCACTAATTATTGAAAAATGGATATTATTAGCAAATGGTGATCTGTTAGGCGGTACAAAGTTAATTCCTTTGCTTTCTTTTTTTTTGCAATTATAAAAAAGTGTTACCGTGTCATATTGGCGGTTTACATTTGTGTCGTAACTAGTGGCGGGTAATAATAACGACACGATAGAAAATCACTGTGACTACAAAAGTATAACTGTGACATGTCAAGACGGCACGTTACGAAATCACGTAGGTTATGTGAGCAACAAATGTGATAAAATCACGGTAAAATTGTTAAAATGATCTGAATACATTACTGTAAGTAACTTTAACGTGGCAAGTCAGGGTTAGTCGTGTGTAACAAAATCACAGTGTTTTTTTTACAACTGGGACGAGAGTCACGGTGATTTAAATTTCATTATAACGCTTTTCACCATCTCTAGTTATGACACTTGTCACAATGAGCCCACAGATGCAAAATAGTTTTTACTTTTTAAATTTATTCTACCTCAAATTGCGCTTAGGCTCTTATAGAATACTACCTCGGTTTGTTTTATTAAAATCAGTGGCTAAAATTAAAAATAATTGAAAAATACAAAATATGTTCCTTGTAATTTTGTAAATATGATTACATAGTTCGATAAAATTAGGGGGTAAAGAAAATTAAATGTTGTCCATTGTCACAGAATGTTTATTAAATGGGCCGCTATGGGCGGTATGGTAAAGAACTCTCCGTGCGCGAGTCCGAATCGCACTTGGCCGAGTTTTTGCTCAATATTTTGAATCGTTATATCTCCTGGACTGTAACAGGTTACACTTGATTTTTTTATAAAGCGTTTACTTATTGCTATAACCGCTGTAACCATACCATAGAGTATAGGAAAGGTAAGGAGAAAAATCCCATTTAGAAAAACAGATGAAAAAGTGTCCAGCAGAAAGAAGTAAATAATAATTCAAAATCCATTCAGAATGGCGCTACAGTACCTACCTATTACTTTTTTCTCGTTACATTGTACGTTTGATTGCGAGTGTCTTGAACTACGCCTGATCCATAAAAACATTAATCATGCCAGCGTTGGTAAGGCCACTATGTAATGGCCTTTACCCGGACTGATAACAATAAACTCGCTTAATCGAATCTGGCGAAACACAAAAACGTGACACTCACAATGGCCGCGATAATCAAGCTTTTCGATCTGAGCAAGATGAAATACATCCGACGCACAATAAATCTATTGGATGAAACAGTATAACAAGTACAGTCGTGTTAATAAATATACTAGCTTCTGCCCGCAACTTCGTCCACCTTCAATTCGTTTATCGCGGATAAGGGTATTTTTCCGGGATAAAAATTAGCCTATGTCCTTCCCCGGGACTCACTATCTGCATACCAAATTCCATCCAAATCGGTTCAGCGGTTTAAGCGTGAAGAGGTTCGGGCCCCAGAGGAGATGCGTAAAGCATTTCCACTCCGTCAAAAAAAAAAGATCCGATTTGGGTTAGCTTAGGTACGGCGATGAGTGAAGCAAGGAGGAGTGTAAGGTTGAACTGCGACCCGAAAGGTGCGTCCACATTTGTATCATTTGCCCGATCAGATCTTCGTTCCGTGGCATGATCACGTGTCACGATCACGCCTTTGGACGTTGCGCCGATCCGCTCGCTCGAAATCCGTGTTGCTACGCGTATCACACACTTATATCGGACGAGTGCGGCATGATCTCCGCGCCGGCAGTGAGCGTCCAAGCAGCGCGATACGCAGTCGTGCCACGGCACGGTGATCGGATACGAGCAAATGATACAAGTGTGGACGCACCTTATCGAGCGAGCGAAGCGAGCGAGCCGCGGAGGTCTACATCGAGTCTTGCCTTTTGTACATTACAATTTCTTACTCAGTATTTAACGTTAATTTTGCTCACTATTTAATGTTTTGTTTCACCTTAAGGCAGGTCCGACTTGGGTTAGGTTAGGTACGGTACGACGACAAGCGAAGCGAGGGGTAAGAGCCCTTTACCCACATAAGCTATATAATAGGTACTAGGTTTCTAAATAAAACGTTGTTAGATAAACATTTGGTTAACGATACACCGTGAAATGTATATTATTACAAGTGGACTATTTGGCTATATGAAAAATGACATTTTAATAAGTGGTCATATAAAAAAAATCCAAACGTTGAGTTGGTAACCGTAACGTTTGGGAAATGAAACTAATCATTTTAACAAGTTGTCATATGATGATACGGCCAAATGAAATTCGGCCAAACGTTGGTTGGGAAGTGAAATTCGGCAATAGAATTTTCGGCAAAACAATAGAGAACCTTTGCAGTGTTTTAGTAAAACGCCTGTGGCGTACTGACAAAACGTATGTGACAAAAGTATAATAGTTACATCTTTGCATTTCTGGCTAAGGAACCCTAAAAATGCACAAGAAAAAACTGCAAGAAAAATCTTGTCTATAATTTTAACCAGACGAAATACTCAGAAGAAATCTCAAAACTCATGCTGACTTAAATTTACGTAAGTACCTTTACTTGGGTATCTTGTATAATTTCGTCCGTTCATTTAATGCAAATGGAATCACCACTGAAATAAGCTTTACAGATACAAACTTGATTAGTTTATCTATACTTTAGAGAAAAGCACATCTCAGGATACCTCTCTAAGTCAAAACAAATGTGACGTGGATTTACAGACGTTGTTTAAAATTACGAGTAAAGTCATGTTTATTAATACTGTCACTGCACATAAACATTGGCCCGAGTGGAGGCAAAGACGAGACACATTGCGGTTTTGAAGTGCATGAAGGATGCGCGTCACTTTCAGAATAACTTCAATTTATGCCGCATTCACGTGCATATCTAAGAACTTTAAACTTTCACAATTATGTATCTAGTAAGTCAATTTATTTTTAAGAAGTAGGAAACTATATTCGTTTCAATGTTTATCCGTATAATAAATTCAAAGTTGTGTTTCTTGGCTTATTCTTCTACAAGAGCCGAAAACAGCCACGGATCGATTTTTTGGCATTGGCGAAAAATTCGTTCCGAAAGATAATCTAACTCTTCGAAGGATATAATCTAACCGAGTTCGCTAAGCGGGCCATATACCACGCCAAAAAAAGTATTGTTAAAAACTGATATCCATACATTGCACAAAAAGGGGCGCCAAGCGGGCACCCCAGTACTAAGGGATGAAATGAAAGTCGACGACTGTACTTTTTTCTAACAACAGAGGACATACGAGTATACGCGTGTGTAATGTAAACTTATGTCGCAACATACATTTTATATGCCTATTTCAATTATAACATAATTGCAAAAAATACTAATAATAATATATGGGCAAATGATGTTTCCCGAACTGTTTCATTTCTCAAATATTTCATAATTTCAACCTTTATAATTTCGGAAACAGTCCTAACAGTCGGTTAGTATCAGTATCAGTCGGACTATAAAACAAACATAACCCAAGCTAGGTTATACACAACGGTTTGATAAATCAATTTTTTCCCCCTTCAGGTAAGAAGCGTGAGTTTGGAAATAAAGCAATTAGGAACTACGGCAGTAGATAAATATTTTGGCGAAAAGAAAAAGGATCCCATATTTTAAATCGGAATTGTTTAGGCTGGCTGCACCGAGGTCCGAATCATGTTATTTTTTGCTATTCAGTTAAAATGTTAAATACTGATTTATTGGCATTCCACACAACTTAAATACAATATGTTAACGTTCGGAAAGCCAAATTAAGCAATACCTACAATATTCCCAATTTATGCTGCACACCCTACAACATCGTTAGTTGTAATGAACATCCGGTTCGTTAGTTGATTTTTATTCGCCGTTTAAATGGAAGTCAGGATTTTATGACAACATTTCATCTCCTTTTAGAAATAAGTCGTTACTTAAATTCAGTTCTATGAAACATCATCATTCTCAGTATCACAACACAACACAACTTTCAACGTCAAACGTCGAAGAATTACTAACGAAAGGTAATTAAATCCATACTTAATATTATAAATGCGAAAGTGTGTCTGTCTGTCTGTCTGTCTGTCTGTTACCTCTTCACGCTTAAACCGCTGAACCGATTTGCATGAAATTTGGTATGGAGATAGTTTGAATCCCGGGGAAGGACATAGGCTACTGTTTTACCCGGAAGAAATACCCTTATCCGCGATAAACGAATTTAAGGCGGACGAAGTCGCGGGCAGAATCTAGTAAATCATATTTTCACTTGTCCTGCTTAAAAAGTACGTCATATTAGCTTCGCGGAGCGAGACTAAAATAGGACATTTAGCCCCTAGGGTTTAAAAGAAAGCCATATAATCCCATACAAATTTCTATGACACTGAAAAAAAAAACTTGCGGCCAACTACATACTCTTTTCGAATTATTAAAAATAAACAAGTCAACCTGATCAGATTTGCTAAATTTTCGGAAAGAATTGCTCAAACTGTACTTTTAGTTAAGTATTTTCTTTATTTTCTCGCAGTCGAAGTGAAAAGCAGAGTGTTTAACACTCAGACATATTTGTCCTCGCTCACTTCGTGAGCTCGTCCAAATAATCACTTCGTGTCATGATGGCTTATTTTAGCCCCTTGTCAAACAATCTACTATTATACGCGATTAAGCCCCGTTTTGTTGTGTTGTGATAATGAGTGAAGATCGTGTTTAAATCAATATCATCATTCTCATCACGGAATAATATAGATTAGCGCTGAAGAACCGATTTCACTCAAAGAGTACATATACTTACAAAATATGTTGCTTCAGTTTTACTTGTGGCTTATGCCTAATCTGTAATTGTGATTTGTCTTTGCAAAAATATTAACTACTATTTTATTAGTCACTTAAGTCACTCAAAGGGCAATGGAGTAAGCCATTATCGAATTTTTGCGTGATCGAAACAAAAATGAGTAGTAGATCCGCAGGTCATCGACATAGCTCAAAGAGTTGCAGACTTAAGTGCTAGTGGGCGGGGCACATTGTTTGTAGAACAGTTTAAAAGATATCAATTTTAGTTTTAGTTAAAATTTTAGTTAACTAAAATTGTTGTCTTTTAAACACTCCGCTACCCAAAGGCTGTCCGGAAGGGATCGCTATTTAGCGATAAGACCGCCTGTTGTTTACCTCTGCTAAAAGTGCAATAAAGAGTATTTTTATTCCTTCTCGAGCGGCGACCGCGTACAGGACAACGTAGCGTGGAAAGGCCCCCAACAAGAAACAAAGGCCAACAACAATTGAACCAATGATCTGGTGAGGATCGCGGGAAACCGTTAGATGAGGGCAGCGCACGACCGGTCGCTATGGGGATCATTGGGGGAGGTCTTTGTCCAGCGGTGGGCTTTCTTGGGCTGATGGGTATAATGATTCTCGGACTAATAGGTTTAACCCACCTCCGCAGTTCTTGTGCCTTGCGTAGTGCGTTCCACCTTAACTATATGTGGCTGCGGATGGCATTCCTGTTTGTGGGTTTGCGCTCCCCTCGCTGAATCCGATTACTGGTAAGGAGGTTTAGCCAGACCTACCCAGTTCCAAGGTACTGAAAAAAATAGGATCAAGCAACTTTTTTCTGTATCTTCTTTCCATATTTATAGTTCACCGCTGCATGTCTGTTCACACTGCCGGCGAGGCCAATTATATATCTCTCTCTTTTATTTACACGGGAGCGATTATCTTTCATTCGTTTCTTGGACGAGAAAATCGCCGATAGCTCATCGCGTATCGCCGGTGGGGGGACCAGTGCCTCAAGGGCCCATCGTCCATCAGCCCACGTCACATTGTTAATTAATAGCCAAGATTATTACCATTTTTGTAAGTTATTCTGTCACTATTGTCTTCTGATGTACGGGACAGAAATAACAATAAGAAAAGTTTGATCCACACAATAACAACCTTTTTGAAAAAAATCTTCTCATTTTTTCAATAAATGGATGGCATTTTTAAGAAAAAGAAAAAAGTAAAATTGAAACTTGGCTTTTATTTATAAAATTCGCACAAGGCAGCCACGCGAAAGATTTATCTAACCGCGAACAGTGTTCAGTGGCATGCCATAAATAAGATTAAGGAATTGTGTAGCCATGCCAAGGGAGATGCGGAAAATATTCACTTTCAATTTGTTTTTTTTTCTCGGTAGTGATACGGGATCTACAGGAACTGAATTATTCAAGCATCTCATTCATAGCTTTGCGGGCAAATTACGTTACAACACACCCTTACCGCTATTCAGTTCCTTTAACGGCTGCCTTGGAAAAACCTCTAAGATTTTTTGTACGATCAAGGGATAGTCAGTATTTTATACCTACTACAGTTATATCAATATACTATTATAATGTTTTAAAAATGAAATGTCTGTACATTGAAGATATTGTCTTTTAAAAATGAAATAAGGGTTGTTCAAAAGTAACTAAATTGAAAAATACTTATGTATGTTTAATGTATGTGTTTTTGAGACCTCATCCCGTCAAAACGACAAGTTGGATTGCAACATTATTTGGTATTTTGATACAGGGATAGCTGGACATCCCTGGATAGTAATGGGATACATTTGTTTACCCGACTACACTAAAACAAAAAAGAGGGTTATGTTTTTTTTTTCTTCTTCTTAAACGGAGTTTAGCTTTCTTTTTGAGGATAGTAAAGTGCTCGCAACATGTGACATTACTTTATTTTGTACCAAAATTACTTTCGGTTACCTATATTACAAAACATAACAGTGAGATTATTATCACAAAAATATTTACTCTACATGTACTCAAAGACGAATCACAATAACATTTTTTACCGAGTTCTTTTTTGTTTTGTAGTTTCAAATCGTTAATAATTTCTTTAATTAGTGCATCTTGATTAATATCATACAAAATTAGTTTTTGCTTTTTATTTTCTGGGTAGTATTCATTATCATCGTAAGGCTTTCTTTCTTTGCTATAACTGTCCTCATAATACATATAGTCGTCTTCAGGACCTACTGTGGGCTTACGATGTTTGTGCTTATGTTTCGAAGGACGATTTGTTTGCCGATGGCCTTTGCTAGGAATATACGGAGGCTCCGTAGCGAAATATGAATAGGGTACATAAACAGTGTAAAAACTGTATGGAAACGATGGTAGGTTCTGGAACAATTGGTCCTGAAACTGTGGGCCCTGGAATTGTGGGTTCTGAAACTGCTGACCCTGGAACTGTTGTTGTGGTGTTTGGTCCTGAAACTGTTGATTCGGCAACGGCTGTTTCTGGAATTGATGGCCATGAGTGCACGAGTGGTTCGATCCGTATGGAGTCACGCCATACCGCGAGCACGCGTGGGTTTTCAAGTTCGGGGTTGGATGGGTGCACCTTTTTTTGTTATGACTGCTTGCCGTACATGACTTACTTGGAACTGTTGAGTTTGTCATCTTACGAGTACAGTTATTTTGGTCTCCAGGCTCTGTTAAAGTTCTCAGTTCAACCATATTGCTGACTGGGATTATTCCTGAAGGTTTGCGGACCTTTAATTTTAACCCTGGCAATTTATCCCCTTTTTGTGTTTGTAGCACCTCATATGGCTTATTAGCTTTTAATCCTGTGCTTGATATTATTTTAAATTTTCGTAAGGGGTCTAAATAGTCATCCTCGTCTTTATTACGATTTCGTATGAGCATCGCTTTGTTACCAATGTTTTTGTTCTGATCTTTCCGTACAATTTCCTCTACATTATTTATGTACTTGAACATAGGCCATTTTTGTTTTAATTCTAGTGTTGGTGTTACCAAATTATGCTTAGTTGGAAGAGATACCGGAATTTCAGAAGTGTCTTCTAGGATATGCTTTTGCTCCACAGATAGCATTTCATTGGTAAGTATTCTGTCGAAAACATTTGATTTTAAATCAGCGTTTGGTTTATTTGTACTATAAATCACTTCTTTAAATTGAGCAGCACCTGGAACAAAAACGCATTTTAGAGATTTTGTAACGCTTGAATAATGTGGAACAGGGGCCATCTCTCTGAGAAAATTTGCATGAAGTTCACCTTTTAAGTTGGAAATTTCTTCGCGTTCTCTCACATAATTCTTGGCCCTTATGGTTCCCTGGGTAAAACAATGTATCTCGGAACGCGTTAAATATGCAAATACTAAAAAATTGAATACAAAAAACATAACAGAAAATGGACATTTTAGCTGACACTATTTGAAAGATACATTGTTATGAACGAAATCTATTAGGCCGTGTTTGTCAGTAATTTCTTTTGAATAGGGTATTTTCTGTTTAGGATATTTTATTATTATGATAAATGTAAAATTGCTCGTGTTGTTTGTTTGTATCGGCAACATTCGTGAGTGCTACTGTGATTACTGCAAGATATGTCCAAGCCACACGCTCTGCTTGTATAAGGTGGGTTAATTAATTAATCAATTTGTTAGTGTGCTCGTAATAAGCACGCCGCTCCCTACGCTTCGTATATTGCTCCTAAGAGAATAACGTCACAACATGTGCATATAAACTATAGTCAGATATGACTTTATTCCTACACGGTTACTGTTTATCATGTAAATGACAAAGAATGCTAGGGACTGGTTTAATAATCCTCCGATACAAATCTCTACTATAATAATAATTACTTAATCTGGCTACAAGTAATTTAGACACGCACGCTACTGCGAAAGTTCCACATAGGATTCATGAAACTTTAGTACTAAAGTGCAAAGTGCTAGTTTTTTAGTTGTTTATAATTGCATTTTGTTATCTAGTCTAAAGTACCTACCAACTTTCTTTAACCATACCATTTAACTAGTACTTATCATTTGGTAAGGTGAATTTATTATACTCGTAAATGTTGATACCTATTTATTGATTATGGTGAAATACTTTTCCAACTTATAGTTACTTCAGTAAGGTTTTAGAAATGTTACAAACTTTTGGATCAAAAATAATCCATAATTCTACATCTACTAGTACATACATTCTTATTTTGAATTTTAGCTCACTGGAACATTTTCATTGCCCTGGCCTTTCAGAATACTCATGTAGCACGAATTCCAGACTCGTGTTTTATAAGACAAAACCATGAGAAGTATATGAGAAGTTTCTATTCAAATCCAAACAAAAGAACAGTTTTCTTCATTTATTTTTAATCAACATGCAGTACATTATACACCGTGACCGTTAATAACCCAAAAGATTTAAACCACATATTTTTGACGACTGTACGAGTAAATAATGTTATATCAACATGGGTCTAATTATGTGTCTTAATTAAATTACTATTTCAATACGAATTAAATCTTATTAATTGCCCACTTCTTTGTGAACAAGCCTTTAGGTGGGAATCTCAAGTTGAAGAACAGAGAGCGAGCATGACACTTCACTAAACTAGCCAGTTATAAGAAGAACCACTCTCGCGACTTAGAACAGAACAAACCTAATTATCTCTATTCTCAGTGATAACAAAAAAGCTACTTGAGATTGAAGTATGTAAGATAAGATATTATAATTATTCGGATTAATACACTACACTGTATTTTAGTTGCATGTTATATCCTTTTATCTCGTGATGAAAATATTTTCGGTAGTAAAAACTTTTTGTAGATAGATACCAAACTTCTTTATGAAACTGGCTAACAACCATACAGTTAGTGCATCTACTTGTAAAAGAAGTAGGTGGCTACGTCAAGCTCACGACCTTAAGGTGTGTTACACTGGAGATTTTTTAACTTTTGATTTGTTGTAAATAATTAATATCTCCTTAATTATGAGTTTTTGGACTATATGTTACATAACTTTATATACTCTAATTATGCTCTAGTATCGTTAGCTTAAATCTTTCGGGTTATTAACGGTCACGGTGTATAGATACAATGCAAATATGAGCAAAGTGATTGCGTGCAGAATAGTACCTAGGTGCCTAGTCGCAGAAAAATACTGTTAAAATTATTATCATAAATTATTTTTTACTAAACCATCATTATAGGTTAAATTGCCTATTACTGGCCACAGCTGTATAGCGAGGGTCAAGATCAAAGATATACAGTATTATTATTCGACTATTTTGTTGTATACAACGACAGAAGCTTTAGAAAATTATTAAATAATCCAGGCATTAGCTATTTATTCTAGCTTTTAACTCAAGTTTTTAGAGCACGTAACTGGTCGTACCTACGAGTATATGACCCAATTAGGAAAGCCGGTCAGATATGTTTGAGCAATGTTACGATGTATGTATTTTTGACGTTCGTGAAGGATCTTAAATCAATAAAAAAAATATGTAGTTAAATCCTTAATATATATTTTATTATTTTTAAAGTTTAAATAATTAATTAATGAACCTATAGGTAGGCGGTAGGGGCTTGGGGGACGCTATGGACCAGACCCAAAAGGTGAACTGGAAATATAATTGGAAATGAATACACGTGTGCAATATTAATACATATTCATACTCGTATAATAGGGATTCTTAATTTGTAATTTATACAGATTCCCAATTCTATAAATAGTTATATCTCGAATAAAAAATATAATATAAGACGTTCATCATCTATCAGCTTAGAGGAGGCACTGACAAAAGCCTACCCCAGATACTTCCACAACGACTGGTCATGCGCTGCCCCCGTCCAACGGTTCCCCACGATCTTGATCAGATTATCTGTCATCTTATTGGTGGCCTTCTACGGTGCGTCGTCCAGTAGGTACGCGGTCGCCACTCTAAAATATATTTACTGAGTTTTTAAATTTGCAGAACCCCGGTCCAGGACCTGCTTGCAAGGCGTACGACAGGACGGCTGCAATAACAAAGGACGATGTTGAAAGTATCGTCAATAAGATCAACCAGAGGAGGAACTTTGTCGCTCTCGGCTTGGCTAGGAATCTTCCCAGTTCCGCCAACATGAATGAAATGGTAATTCGACTAATATAATAAACTAAAAGGTGCCACTTCCTTCGGGGAGGAGGGTTCCTTTTTTAGGGTTCCGTAGCCAAAGTGGCAAAAACGGAACCCTTATAGTTTCGTCATGTCCGTCCGTATCTCACAGGCATTGTACTCAAAAACTACAAGATGTACATTGATGAAATTTGGAATATGGGTGTCATGTATGAGCCGCTACTTAGTTTCTTAGTTAAATAATAAAATAAAAAAATCTAGGGGGGCACTCCATACATTTAACAGGAACTGAAAATTTTGGCAAATATCAATGTATGGCACGGCACATATTTCGACAGGTCGTTTAAAAATATTTTGAGGTTCCTAAAACAGTTATTTGATTTGGTGAATATTTTCGGAAATCTACGCTCCGAAAGTAGCAAAAATTGTGACCTCTCTATTTTCAAAACCTTATGAAATATAAAGCTTTACAAATACTTCCAACGAAAATTATTTTAAACATGATCAGACTACTGTTTTTAAGTTATTGCCAAAAAACTGCGCTTAAAGTGTTCTTATTTCATATCGTATTTTTTTTCATCTGTAGTACTTTTTTTGTATAAACGGCTGGGGAACCCTACATTGAGCATGATCCTACATGCTCTTGGCCAGTTTCTTGTTTGAATGAGAAGAGAAGAAATACATATACCCAAATTTTATCTTGATCGGAAACCGGGAGGCCAGGGGGTCGTATTTACTTTAAATTAAATAAATATTACAGGACAATTTTACACCAATCGAACTAGTCCCATGGTAAGCTCAATAAGGCTGCTGTTATACTAAACGACTCTCTGACTCTCTCTCAGATAATTAACTTGCTAGTTCCAAATTAACATTTAACACGAATAGAGATAAATACAAGCGTGTTAAAAAGCCTTAAGATTGATTGCGCCTTTTATTAAAATTCTATTGAATTGTAAGGTTCAGAAAATTATAAGTAATTGTTTATAAATAATTAAAGTAGGCTCTGAGTTCGCAAAGATTTATGAAGGAGCCCTATTTATTCTACCTAAACGTCTTGTAATTGGGTTGCACGATATAGAAACAGCGCAAGTCACTCGTACATTCTTGTATTAAACGTTGTTTTTAAAATTAGCCATTTAATTAGCGGCAATAATTTAGCAATTACACCTACCATCTAACCCTCGAGTCAGCGGTAACAGGGTATTAGGGTTATAATTTTAAGCGTTTCAATCGTCTCAATTTCATAGACACATTTCTGTTGAAGTGACAGTAGATTGTTCTTGCATTTTGAGCTATTTGGTAGAAATCCGGACTTCTTATCATCATCATATCAGCCCAAGGACAAAGGCCTCCATTAAGAATCTCCATACGACGGATCGTACGCCGCCCTCATCCAACGGTTACCCGCGATCTTCTGGCGGCCTTCCCACGCTGCGTCGTGTAGTCGGTCGCTACTCGAAAACCTTTCTGCCCCAGTAGCCATCGATTCTACGAGAAATGTGCCCACTGCCACTTAAGTCTAGCAACTCTCTGAGTTATGCCGAACGACCTTGGTTCTGCGGATCTCCTCATTAGTGATTCGATCTCGCAAGGAGAGTCCGAGCATAGCTCGTTCCATTGCTCTTTGAGTGACTATGAGTCTTCATTATCAGACCCATTGTTGACCAGTAATAGTGCAGTATGTCATCACTTGCGACACGCACTGGTAAAATAAAAATCTTCGTCTTAAGACTCTGCGGTGTTTGGGACGAGAAGATATTACGTAGCTTGCCGAACGCTGTCCATCCGAATTGGATTCAACGAGTGACCTTTTGTGACTTCTTATAAATAGTTGGAAATCTAACTAAAATGTAAAGGCATTTCGATACGCAAGTAATGCGATATAAACGCTTTTGACCACAGAATAAATAAATACTAAAAGTACATAACGCTCACTCTCTCAATCTTAACGAAAGTCGCGTACGAGTGTGAGGGACAACAATTATTATATTATACCTACTGATTTAAACTTACACGATCTTCACTCATTATCACAACACCACCCAAATGGGGCTTAATCGGGAATTAATAATCAACACCAAGCGCGGGTAGATCGAAAAACTTGCGTGGCTAGATGACATTGATTCGCCACTCCGGTTCCTTCGAGACCATGGACGTAACACGACGTCCGAAACGTCGAAGAATTACCAACGAAAGGTAAATGAATCAATCATATTTATACGCGATTAAGCCCCGTTTTGTTGTGTTGCGGTAATGAACAATCATAGCATCGATCAAAAAGTGAAAAACTTCATGGGAGCATGGTGCGTCAATGAATTCCAAAAGGCTTCATGACTAAAAAGGGCTGCGGGTAGGTGGGTATTTTCAGCGCCACGGTTAATCATGGACGTTTGTAAAAAAAAAACTCTTTTTAAGTACGTAAGTGTTTTTGTTTTATATTTAATATGTATGTTAGTTGGTAAGAACCTTTGATAACTGCAATGAATGAATTTGAATTAAGTATTTTTTTTTAGCTGAGCGTTACGACACTTAATAAATAAAAAGATGTTAATGGCTACTAAACGATTGATTACGCCGGTCAAATGGTCGACGCCGATATGCGTAATCAGCCTTTAAAACGAACACAGCATTATAAGATTGGGTCTCAAAATCCGAGGCAAGTAAATAACTCAATCGCAACAAAATAAAACGGGGCTTAATCGCGTTCCGTCTAAGTAGAAAGAAGGAAGCAACTTCCCTCGAGACTATTGACGTAACGCGCCGTGCGAAACGTCGGAAGATTAACCAACGCAAGGTACGAGTAATTAAATAAATAATATACCTATTATGTATTTTAAACCCCGTTTTATTTTGTTCTCATGATGTGTCTAAGTTTCAATCAATGTTAAGTAAATACATACCTTGTTGATCTAGCGCTTATAATTATTCCTTACTAGGTATTTCAACGGCTTCGACGGGCAAGGGTATTTTGCTTCTCTTTCGGGAACTGTGCATATTTTGGGATAAAGATAATTTATTTTACATTTTTTGTTTGCTTACTTAAAAGTATCTCGTGACAGTTCGAACAAACCAAACACGACTAGAGGATATATGATTTTATCAAGGTAATCTGGTGCCTATCTTCTGGCTCCATCATCAAATCGATTCGATGCTACAATTCTCAATAGATTTATTTCAATTTGCGACTATGATGTAGGCTAGTTATTTTGATCGAGATATATCTTGTCGCCACCTGCTAATCACCTATCGTTAAAGAGTTGCAGTAACCTTCAGTGGTCTTCTTCGTCAGTTCCACTGCACCAATGTACACGTTTTGAATGCAAATGCTTAATTTGTTTCTTAAAATATCAAAATCGCATTATATGCACCTCCTTTTAAAAAAATATCTAAATCGATTTATAAATGACGGAGTTCTGAGGTAACTAACATTAAAAACTTGCCGCTTGAGTTAAGTTTGCCTCTTGTATCGATGGCGTCACATACAAATGAGGTTACCTTAATTAAACTAAATGCAACCAGGTTATACAAAAAATGATTTTTGGCGATTAAAAAATAAGTAAGAGAAGAGATAGATGTATGGTCATAATTGTCGTGTAATATTCATATAAAATTACATAATACCAGAAATCTCCAGATTTTTCGTTCGGTAAACTTCAGGGATAGAGGGGGTGGGGGGAGGATGGTGTTTTTTTTTACATTTTCCTTAATAAAACAAAATCTACTCACAATAAAAAAAAAAAAAAAAATATATACAGATCCAGCCTCTTCATATGATACCCTATTTGACGTAGGAGCTAGCGTTCCTTGGTGTCACGCTGGACGAGCGACTTAATTGGAAGGCACACGTTGAAAGCGTATGTTCAAGATTGGACAGATTCGTGTTTGCGTTGCGACGCCTAAGGTCTGTGGCTTCACGAGAGGCTGCATTGTCAGCATTTCATGGATACGTTTCCTCGCTTCTGCGATATGGACTCGTTGCTTGGGGTAACTGTACCGATGCCCAAAGAGCATTTATAATACAAAAGAAATGTATTAGAGCTGTGTATGGTGCGGAATATCTTGCTCATTGTAGACCAATATTTCAAGAACATAATATCCTACCGTTGCCGTGTCTTTACATTTTGGAAATAACCAAATTTGTTAAAAAATACCCTAATCTCTTTCCATTACATGACGCGATCATTGGAAAAACAAATAGGCCTAGTAGAAATCCACTCAAACTGTATCAACCGAGGCAAAAATTGAAGATGTTTGGGTCAAATGGATACTGTATGGCTATAAAGTTATATAATAAAGTACCAGAGCAGTTCAAAGCGTTACACACACGTGAATTCGAGAGAAAGATGTTTAAATTTCTACTTAATCAATGCTTTTACTCTGTAACTGATTTTTTAAACTATGACAACTCTAAGTCTGACTATGGCAAGTGAATTTAATATATATATACATGTTTTATAAAAGTGCATGTTGTTTTATAAGGTATTTTTTTTTTTATTAATTGACATTTTTATTACAATGATTCTTAGTTAATAGTAATGGAACTGTTTATCATAATAAATCCTTAGTCAATAGTAATTGACATGTTAATTGACAATAAGTACATTTAATTTTAATTTAATATCATTTTGACATGTTTTGTTAGCAATATATAATATAATATAACATTTCTACGCCAATACTGGCCGAATATGTCGCACTAAGATACTTGATACCAACCAAATGTACCATATTCTTGGAAATAAAATGATTTGATTTGATTTGATTTAGACTTTGAATTATTGCCCCCCCCCCCACCCCCCCCTCCCCTCATATACGTCGTTTTTTTATAAAATAAAAATATATTTTAAAATGTTTCCTTTGCAATACATGTGGGCTGACCATGTTTATAAACGTTCCAAATTTCAAATAGATAGCAAAAGTGGTTTTTGAGATATGACGCTTTAATAGTCGGACAGACAGACAGACAGACAAAGTCGCACCATAAGGTTCCTTTTTTACCATTTTTGGTACGGAACCCTAAAAAAACCAACCGAATTGAAAGCCACCTCCTTTTTTGGGAATCAATTAAAATAAATAATAGAATGAAACAGTGATAGATCTGATCATTAAAGTAAATTAAAAATAGCGTCAAATCCACCTGTAAATAAGTTTATAAACTAAAAGGTAATCCGATCGAAGGAAGAAAAAGGAAAATAAATCAATCGCGAATGCTTGGTTAGGTTAGTTGCCTAATCAAATGTAAACAGACCTAAACAAACTGCTTCTAAAACAAGACTGGTCCTATATTTTTTATTGTCTTTGTGCTGCCTACTAGTCAACTTGGCATTCAACTGTATACTGATCCAAATAAACATTAAAATAAAATAACTTAAACCGAATATACCGCGTATATTAATCTTATTTGAGTTTGGGAAGTTTCACAACTCGCTCCAGTGTTAATAAATAGAATAAGAGACTTGTCTTTTCTCTGACAAAATTACATTTTGTCTTAACTCGTTATTTTGAAATGAGTGATAATCATGGAAACTTCAGAGAATATTATCATAAATCATATCCTTATCACCGTAGAGCCCCTGCCTAATATGACTATATATATATATATATATATATATATATATATGTATATGAATTCGTTAATTACCTATATATTTGCAGTTGACAGTAAATCCTAGACTTTCTCAATCGACAGGTCGCTGGAATGTATATAAGTAAATATATCTATTCTATACATATATCGTCGTTTAGTACTGAAAACGGTGTCTACTCACGAGCCACCTTTACATACACAAGGCTTATTGAGCTTATCATGGGACCAGTTCGACTTGTGTATAAACATGTCCTGTAATATTTATTTATTTGTGCGTGAGCCATATTATGTTTTTAATATTATCTTAAATAACCATGAGTAAAATACAAGTCACGTAAATTCTTGTTAAACGTTCCATATTTAAACAAAAATATAGAGACGTACTACGCTAAAGGCCGAAATACACCGGATGCGTGCGCAGCACGTGCACGTGTGCGTGGCGTTCGCGTTGTATTGTATAAAATGTCATAGTAGATGGCGCACCGCTTGCGTGGCGCGTACGTGCGCAGCGGTGTGTCATCTCTTATGGGTATTCGTACTTTACAACGCGCACGCCACGCGCACGTATACGTGCACGCCACGCACATGCATCCGGTGTGGCTTGGCCTTAAGTCTGCAGAGGTTTCCATTGAATAACCTGGCAGCCAAGTTATCTTTTATTTATTACTAGCTTCTGCCCGCGACCTCGTCCTCCTTAAATTCGTTTATCGCGGGTAAGGGTATTTTTCAGGTATAAAAAGTAGCCTATGTCCTTCCCCGGGACTCAAACCATCTCCATACCTAATTTCATCCAAATCGGTTCAGCGGTTTAAGCGTGAAGAGGTAACAGACCGACAGACTCTCTCTTTTGCTTTTGGATAGTCGGGTAAAAAGTATCCTATTACCATTTGGAGATACCCAGCTACTCGTGTACCAAAAATAGTTGAAATCCCTTTAGCCGATTTTGTTTGACACGTACAAACATACAAATATTTAATGTTTACAAGTATTCTTAGCTATGGTACAAAAAAATATTTAACTTTTGCTGTGACAGTGAATGTGACATAAATATTTACACTATCTAAGTTTCTCGAAATATGTGAGACAAGAAACAAGGAAATTATAAAATTGCCTACAATATACGCAAAACTCAAATACGTGGTAGGTTGAATTCTACACTTATTTTGTATTTCAGATTTCATGTTTTCTTAACAAATAAATTAACTTACAAAACTTGATTAAATCTTTCAAAAGTATTGAATTCAATTTGTATTGTATCAATTTCAAATCCCTTCTGAAACTCATCCCTTATAGATCAAATAAAGTTCCCCAGCGGATTGAAAGCCTTTTCAACAAAATCCATACTTTATTTAATTAAAGCTCAATCAATATTAAGCTCAATCGGTCATTTGAGCGATGTTGCAAATTTCTTTGTAATGAAATATTTGTTTATTATAATAGGTAGGTATTTATAAATATTTATGAATAAATCAATTAACTCTACAATTAAAATCAGTGATATCTTCGAGTCGTTTGACTTAATATTCAACAAAAATTTAACCAACCCAAAAAGCAGTAAGTAATACAATAAATAAATATAATCAAATGCACCTCCACGTTAGGGTTCTCACAATATGTTTGAATACAAGTAAATAGACACATATTTGGGTCTAAAATAACGCGTCCCTGTACAGTCAATATTAATCTGTAATATCCAAATAGCCAAATAAATATACCGTCATACATCTTTAACATAAAGGAATAAAAATATATTGCGCTCTAAATGACACTTTGATTGTAACACATTATTTGATGCTGACTATACCACTGACTGACTATGTTGCGCGATCGAATCAGGAATGAAAAATAATCGCCACAAGAAATAAGGTCATCGACATAGCTCAGAGTTACTAGACTTAAGTGGCGGGTAGCAGCACATTGCTCGTAGAGCCGATGGCCGCTGGGGGAGAAAAGTTATTTAATTGCAGTCACGTATAGAACGACTCAGCGAATGGAAGACCGTAATAAGGTGGACCAACGCTTTGGTCAAAATCACGAGAAACCGGTGGATAAGAGCCACGCACGCAAGACAGTTCGTTCCTTGTCCTTTGTACAGCAGTAGACTTCTTTGAGCTTATATGACGATGATGATGGCTGTACGACTTATATGTAAACTTGGGTGAAGAATTTTGTATGTTCCTGGTTACAGCGTTGGTCAGAAGAGCTAGCTATAATGGCACAACGATGGGCAGACCAGTGCGACCCCGCAGTACGTCCAGACAAGGAAGACCTTTGTCGAGATCTTTGTAAGTACTCATTTATAATCCCCGACAAAAAACCGAGGGTGTTATAAGTTTGAAGTGTATATCTGTATATCATTGTATGTATCTGTGTGTCTGTTTGTGGCGTCGTAGCCCCTAACCCAATGAACCGACCCTTTGATGTCCATCTGTCTGTCAAGATCCTTTTTCTCTGGAACGCATGGAGGTAACAAGTTGAAATTAACATCAAATACTTATGTCTGCGGTCCCTTGAAGCTTTAAAAAAATCAAGCTTCTAAGTCAACGCAATCCATACATACAGTTATTAAATAAGATGTTTCCATATACTTGCCGTCCGTCCATGGAAAACCTATAGGGTTTAGTGGTTAGTGTTAACTTCCATTGGTCCTAGAAACTTTATAGCACAACCCACGAAATAAATCTGAAAATCTCATTTTTTATATTCTTATTAATCATATGTGGGGTCATAAAATGACCCCACATGCCACACCGCGTACATTTTGCTTAGGAGTAGGGCTCTGCTAACACTGGATTTTCATAGATACGGCCGTTTTTAGCGTATATTTTTACGGAACCCTCGGTGCGCGAGTCCGACTCTCACTTAGCTTGTTTTTTTGTTAGAAAGGTAATTTCATCGAGAGTGTTCTTAACTATGGAGAAAGCTCAGCCATATGCGAATTATGAGTTTTTTCTAGATGTGTCTCATCGGTTCGCCGATTTCTTGTAACTCTGTAAACTCAGTATCACAGCACGACAAAACGAGGCTTAATCGCGTATAAATCGCCTGACGTCGTGAGTGTAGTGTGTCGGTCTAGTGCCGAACGTAGTGTTCAACCTAATAATAAACAAAATGCGCGGGTAGATCTTAAAACTAGCGCCGCTAGAAGACGTTGATTCGCCACTCCAGTTTCCTTCGAGACCATGGACGTAACGCGACGTCAGAAACGTCGAAGAATTACCAATGAAAGGTAATTAAATAAATCATATTTATACGCGATTAAGCCCCGTTTTGTTGTGCTGTGATAATAAGTGAAGATCGTGTAAGTATAAATCAATGTTCTGTAAACTCAGCTCAAGCCCTCTTACCATTATACCTACAACTCCGATTTCGTCTAAGACGAACATCATCATCCTCATCAAGTTCCATTTTTTTTTACTTTTAAAAGGACTATTACGAGTACGATTTCGAGTACTTGAGTCCGTCAGGAAAATAAGGTGGTTATGTAGGTATATTTAAATAGTGTGACTGTAGACTACCTATTTAAAGAAATGCACTAAGTTACATTATACTTAGAATTTAAAGGCCCTTTTGGGCCTCTAGGGTTTAACTTTCGCCCTCCGAAAAGCTCTGATGAAATGTTTTCCAGCATGTGAAGTGAAAATATATTCGTACAATGTATTGTTTCAGCAGTGCACACGAAAGTCGGCCAGAACATTGCCACCGTGACGGGTCTGTCACCTGGATTAAACGTCAAGAGTTTTGTGGAGATCTGGTTCATGCAAGCATTAGATTATAATGGGAGTGTCACTTATTATAACCAGTAAGTATTGATTTATATTATTAAAAGGTACTTGTCTACTCATCATCTACTCGATTCAAAAATTATATGTGGTTTATTATGTGTGGTGATCCGTTTAACCTTTAGAGCGCCCAGCGTGTACACGGAAAACCGTGCGCCACACGCCGACCAATATTATTCCTGATGTTCCTCTAGTGAAACAAACCGACACTGAGAGATAGGGTATTGAACATATACAGGGTGACCAATCCAAATTAGTCAGTATGGAGAAGTCAAAAACTATGAGACCGGTTTGACGACCGGTTTAGCTCAGTGGGAGTAACGTTGCCTGCGAAGCTGAGGTCCTGGGTTCAAATCCCGGTAAGAGCAAATATTTGTGTGATGAGCATAAATATTTGTTCCTAAGTCTTGAATGTTTTCTACGTATATACGTAGTATATATATTAAATATATCGTCGTCTAGTACCCATAACACAAGTCTTATTGAGCTTACCATGGGGCTAGTTCGATTTGTGTAAAAATTGTCCCGTAATATTTATTTATTTATTCATGAGAGATAGGGAAATCTGCTCTTAGGAACCATGGCTTTGATTTTAGATTTAATAATAATGGCATTTTTTTAACTCATACTTAACTGGGAATCGAACCTGGTCAAAATCTTTTTAAACAATGTTATACATTCTGCATGTTTTTGAATTCAAAACACATTGAATAATAAGTCACTAATAACAAATTTTAATGGAATTTTGTTTAAACAATTGAAAGGAAAAGTCAAAAATAAAATAATTGTTTTATTTAAGTATATGTTCAAATGTAGCCATTTTCCTGGATGCAAAGATTAATTCTCTCTAGATTAAAAAAATAAATAAAATAAAAATGCCATTATTATTAAATTTCAAATCGACCCCATGGTTCCTAAGAACAGATTTCGATATCTCTTATAGTTTCCGACTTCTCCCTACTGACCCATTTGGATTGATCACCCTGTATATGACAAGTTTTATAAGGGACTAGGTTTATTAATTTAGGTGACATTTTCAGATCACAAGATAGCAAAACCAATTACTTTACTCAACTTATTTGGGCGGATACAACGCTTGTCGGGTGTGGAAAAGCTAGATTCAGCGTGAGTATCGAAGATATAGAGTAATCGTCGACCGTATATCCGTCAAAATTTAACACTCGGAAACGGCGATTGAAACGCTCCTGCCTTAGCTAAAAAAAGTATCTGTGTAATTGTTTGAAAAATAACACCAACTAATAATGTATTTCAGATAGACGACAAAAGCACAATGATAGACAGATTCGTATGTAACTTCGCTCCCAAAGGAAACATCTACGGAAAACCAGTATACACTATTGGATACGCGGCGACACAGTGCAAAGAAGACTCTGGAAAAAATGAGCGATTTACTGGCCTTTGTAAATATGTACCAGAAAAACGTAAGGTTAAGATATTTTATTTAAGTCTGTTGACAATATTGTTAACCTAGTACAGATGTAATTAATAATGCTTGGCCATCGGACTCGTAACTTTTTTGTCGGAAAAGTTCATATGTATCTTACTGCAAGATAAATACAGACGTTTTAGACAAAATGGGATGGCCAAACATTATTCACTACATATGCATAACTTGTTTTATACACTTCAAAAATTATGTGATGGCAAGGCAAGGTATCAGAACGAATCCCTGCCAATATCGAAACATTGCGTAGCTATTAACCACCATTTCTTTGTACGAGTACATGTTTTTACAATTATATTTTACAATTTTATCTGTTACTTTTTAGCTCCTAAAACTACCGTTGCACAAACCGAAAGCAGTCTGTTGAGAATTCTAAATTTGCCAAATAAACCAGCAAAGCAAGATATCGACCCGATTCGCGGAGATTACAAAAGCCGCGAGATAAATCATGATGTGATGAATTTCATGAGACATCAGAATTTGAGGCATATCCCTAATAATACTCGTGGTAAGGACACATTTGAAATAAAGACAATTCATATCTCAATACTATTGATTTATACTCTCTAATCATATACATAATACTATCGTTAACCCTATTTACTTATGTATCTATCTGTCTGTGGCATCGTAGCTCCTAAACAGATGAACCAATTTTCAATTTTTTTTTTGGCAAGTTATATCTCGAGTGTGTTTTTACCTATGGTCAAGAAAATTTGTCGCTGTTTAAAAATTATGAGCTGTTTTTAGATTGTGTAGGAAGTTTTTTCGGCCCACCATTTAAGTTTGCTAACAATTAATGTTTGGAAATATAAAAGCCAAAATAAACAGAATAATAGACGACAATTGGCAAACTTTATTACAAACATATATATAGGTACATCTACTTATCTAAGTCAAAATAAAGTTTATTTTATTTTATTTCAGGACGTATACACCATGTGTCAGCGCTAAAACAGCAAAATATACCTGCGTTACAAAATATGCATGATTTTATCCTCCGTCAACATACCACTCATCCGTCACAAAACATCTACGACACTATTTCCAAAACAAGATTTCCGATTGAACAATACGGAGATAATGCTTACGTAAGAGAAACAATCTACCCTTACTATTATGGTCCTAATGTGAGACGACGAACTTTCAGTGGTCAATGTACCCGTTACTCAAGAACTGCCCAACACAACGATGAGTGGAATATTGCTAGTAAAATAGAATTAGAACAATGTACTAGAGGCAAGAAAGGAAAAGAAAGTATGCCGGCGAACCAACCGCATTGTAAGACAACAGAAAAAGGGGAACATATAATCCATGCGTGTAATTCGCAAAAAGTAACTTGTTTACAAAACCCAATAACAACGCCTTACGATTGCAATTTCAACTGTCATTGTTTTAATATTGACAATCCGGGATCTAAAAACCATTTAAGAATTCCAGGTGAGTATGTTTACTACGACGATCTTCCTACTTTAACATTTCGTGATAATCATGGTCAAGAAGAATTTGAGCCAAGACCCCCAAAGAACCATTTAAGTAATTCAATTCACATTATTACACCGCTACCTCAAGACCAAACTCATTACGACTCCGACGGTGAATATTTTACCCACAAAATAAAAACGTTTCACCTTAGTGATCAAAAAACTGAAAAACAGTTTGGATACCGAAAACCGTTTCAGAATCGAAACTATCCGTACAGTTTCGTTTTCCCCAGAGAAAGACCAAAAAGACAAATAAACAAAGAATTGTCAAAAATGTCATTTTGGAAAGCGAATGAATTGAACAAAAGAGTACAAAAACGAACCCCGAGGTATACAACATTGCGGAGTAAAACAAAAATAAAATTTAAAACAACAGTTGGACCTACATGGCCTGACACAGAACCCATAACTATAACAATAAACGATCTTGAAAAAAAACAACGTGATAAAACAGACATGTCTCTGTCTTTTGAAGAGTTAATGTATTATAGAAAAAACCGCGGAGGGGAAGTTGATTCAGACAAACAAAAGGACAATCCTGAAAATGAGCATCGTAAAGCTGAATTAAAATATAACCACACGAAAATTGGACTTAGAACTGCAAAAACAACCAAAAGTACGGCTAAAACTACGACCAAAACCACAACCAAAACTACAACCAAAACTACGACGAAAACTACAACCAAAACTACCACCAAAACCACGACTAAAGCTGCGACCACAACTACAACCAAACCTACGACCACAACTAAACCTGCGACCACAACTACAACCAAACCTACAACACAAATGACTATAATCGGTAGCTTTTCTCCGCAGAGTGCCTGCACTCGTAGAATTACATGCACTTGGACAATGCCAAGAATAACTGATGCCAATGGAAATGAAATCCATTACACGGGCGGTGGAGGTTTTGTGGATGGAAGAACACCCTGGGGACATGTTGAAAATTGTACTCGAAGATATACTTGTAGCCGCCTTTACTATCATCGAAACGTACAAGCAAGCGACACTACCGTTGCTGGGGAGACAACTCTTTCCGATGAAGATTATTGCGAACGACGAGCCCTCGATGTTAAACGAAAGGACTTTGATGGGGCCAGGATTCTCCGACCTGAAGTGCATCGTGAAAGTTTTGCTGAAATCACTCCGCTAGTAACCCCTTCTATGAAACACGAAAACACAGAAGGCAATACCGATGGCTTTTGCTGTGACATTCAAAGAAGAAGAAGAAGAAAGAAAAGGAACCCATCGTCTAAGCAGATAAAGAAAATAACCGTATTTACATCCAAGAAAAAACAGAATTCTGAAAATTCGTATTACTAGCCATAATCTTACGAATGTGGAGAAGTAATCGTAATACGCACAAAATTAATCATAATGGATGCCATCATTTTAAAGAAGGAGTTTGAGCCACACGTGAGCCACACTTAAAAATGCCAATATTGGGTATTGTTTGTCAAGCACAAAGCTAAGTGGAAACGGTCTACAAAAATGATTACCACCAATGTCAGTGTGGACGTATCAGTATATTACCATTCTTAATTTATTTATTCTTAACACAATATTAAATAAAACAATTCGGTCTCGATTAAGTGTATATTTTGTCATATTTGAAAAAAATACATCCTATAATTGGCAATACATACACAGACACATAAGGAAATAATGTCATACATTTATTTTGAGAAAAATGTCTCCCTATTTTAATATGGTCTATTTCTGAAGCAATTTTTTTCAGAAACTCACTGTAATAGTTTACAGAAGACTGATTATTAACTAAATTGGAGTTCTCATACAATTTCGACAAACCTTCGTTTGATTCAAACTTTTTGTAATCACATATCTTTCCATTTTTGTACCTTCGTTTTTTTCTTCTAATGTGATTCGTTACTTTTGAGCCTAAAAAATAAACGATCGTATAATAGTAATAAACTGTAACCTTCATGTTGACTAGGTAAAATAGTCTGTTTTCCTAAAATGTACAATTCTGAAATCGTCTAACGTTCCCATGATGTTAGCATTATATTTTGTCAACTTTATCAAAATATCTTCTATTTAAAATCCGTATAGGCTCAGGAAGTCCTCTATTCATAATGTTAAAATTCCTGTAATTTCAGTGTTTGTCTAATATCAGCATTATTATAAGCTGAGCATTTTCCGTAATGATCGTTTTTTTATGTAGGCTATCGTCTTATTATGTTTTTCTACTCATCAACAATCTGTACATAATCTGTGAACAAGAACTCCGCGAAACATACCAAAAAGGCATACTTTTTAGATTGGACCATCACTCTCTATTTTCTATGGTTTATATTATATGACACTGAACTTATACCTATATTATACCACTCCGCACAGAACTAATGAATTTGAAAAAGAACGCAGTGTTTTTGCAATTATTATTTAGCTAGGTTTCATTTACTGTTGTTTATGGGTTACTCGTAGAAAAATTAAAATACTATTGTTTTACTATAATGTCAGTTATTAATAATAATAATAATAAAGTTTTATTGTGCAGGCAGTACACCTATAATAAGACATATGAAGACAACACGTCACGTCCACAGCAAATACAAAAAATAAAATAAAATAAAATAAAATAAAATTTATAACGTAAACATTAGAAATTATCATTATAAAATTACTCATAACAATTTGTAAGCGTCACTATTTATTTGCGATTTTCAGTCCGGTGTGCAGATAGCCAGTATTTAAAGATAGGGCTACCCATGTCGCGGTATACAGCCGTTAGGATACTGTTGTGAGAGCAACGTAATCTCTCCCAGAAGGCAGCAATACGTGTCTGCACAACAGCATAGAAGTCTGGAACTCCTGCTTCAGCAAACATTGTTGAGGCACTGCAAGACCGCGGCAGCCGCATCAGCATGCGGAATATATCATTATACTGCACCTTAATGGCGCTGTACGCTTTTCTGCTGTGCCTCACCCACAATTGACAGGTGTAGAAAGAGAGACAGTAGGCGTTATTAGCAGCCCTTTTTCAATACATAACTGCCATTATGGTAAAACAATCTAATAAAATGTTCACACTTTTTCGCAATATTATACAATTTCCGCTTAACATTGTTAAAGATATTTTAGGTAAGTATGTCATAATTTCATGATGGAAAAACTTTGGGAATAACACCTTTCTGGGTAACAATAATTGTAAGGAGGCGGCCATTTCAAATTTGCAGACAAAAATGACATGCTTGCAGACAGACACTATAAGAACCTGACATTATGTGAAAGTGATGCTGACATAATGAAAAGTGGCAATTTTAGGAAAAACCATTTTAGGAAAAATCATTTTAGGGAAACGGGCATTTCAGACTTGAGTCAAATAGAAACAGAAAAAAAACAACAATTTTCTAGTGATATTATATATATAACTAATGTTATTTGAAGTGAGCCGAGGCAGTTACCTGGATAACAAAGGCATTGTATCTTTCAAGTGCATTGAATATACTTTGAATTATCATACAGTAGGTCTAAAATGGACTAATAGTTAAATAGCACACGCAAGTCTTAGTATTTATGATATTAAATGCATTTATAATCTACAGTCCAAATAATAGATTTTATGATAGGTACGTGCTCAATTAATTTACAGATAACCTTTCAATGGTATTCTTTCAGTACATCAGCTCTCTTGACTTGAAACTATACGCAAGTAAATAATAATGTATTACTATTAAAATCAACTATCATTCTTACTTTCTGACTTTTCAGCGATATCTTTTAAAAAGTTTTTCATATTACTGTAACCACTAGTTTGTAGCTTCATATCATCAGGTGATAAAGGTCTTATTGTAGTCGTCGTACTTTCCACAACTGATTCGGTTTCAAGTATTTCATCTAGAAAATCTCTAGTCGGTCTGTTTTTCCTTATTTCTTCAAGTTTCAGTACAACGTCTTGTGCTGAATGTCCATAAGAACTATCATAATCAATTTCAGTAGTTTGCCTAATTATTTCTTCCTCGTCATATTCAGGGAAAAAGTAATGACCAGTGAAATCATAATTTGGTTTGACTGCAGACACAGCTTGCACTTTAATGGGACTGACAAATGGTCCAATTTGTATTGCTGGTGTCACTTTCTCTTCGATTCCCTCTACAACAGAACAGTAAGACCAAAAATAAAATACATTTCACAAAAGGCAGTTAAATATCATGAACACTATGGTTTTTTTCTAACCTGTGCTCCTAAATATGACGGCTTCCACTAAATTTACAAGCAATGATGAATTCAGAAAGCCAGTGCCAGTTGTTTCTGCCTTGGAAGACAATGTCGCCTTATTATAAATTTTATTTAGGAAAGCAGCCACTTTTTCATCTTTAATAACACTTCCAGGTGTAGCAGGCACAGTAGTTGTAAAAAACAATTTCAAGGCAGGGTCGTCACTGAGTTTATTTTTTACGATTTCAATAAGTTGGTCGACTGCTAAATCATTTTTACATAATGATTTCTCTGTGGTAGTACTAGTCGAGTGGTCTTTCGTTAGTTCATATAAATGTGAAAAATAATCAAATGTTATATCTTCAGATTCGGATTCATCAGTCGTTAAAATTGTAGTTTGATTATTTTTAATAGAGACGTCATATATATTTACAACATCTGTTGTAGTTTCTGCCTCTTCAAGCTCGTCATCGTCATTTAGGTTATCGTTTTCATCTGAAATCACTGTCTGAAAATCTGAAATAACATATTTTGATTTTTTCTGTTGTGTCCATAACGAAGAATCAGTTTATTGGTGTTAATTCATAGTCAGATAGTTCAGGGAATATTATTGGGCCGTCTGTAATGTTTGTACTTTGCACATATTGAACAAAAGTGGACTTTTAAATGGGCATTTAAGTTGAAGGGTGACTATAGATCTGTATGTGTGCATATCAACAAGTTTCGAGGATATAGGCTTCTAGTGATTAGCAGTATAATCGGAGATAAGTATCGGACGGCCAAATATTATTACCTAAACTGTATTAAAATAAGATATAAGCAAAGGCCGTGCGTCAATACCCTCCAAAAACTAACAGTAAGTACTAACATCAAAGAGTAACAGCAGAGAGGCCGTCAAATGGATCTTAAGATCTACTTGATTTTCAGGGTTACGTGCCCAAAAGGTAGGTATTGACCGAACCCTATTACTAACCCTCCGCTGTCTGTCTCTAACTCTTGCTCGTGATATTTAGATACTTAGAACGTGTATTAACACTATCGCATTGATAAAATTAAAGGGGCCATACACGAAACACAGTTTATAAGCGTTTATTGGTGTACGATGGTACTGCACCCTTTGTGGGCGAGTTCGACTTTGTAAGGCAGATTTCATTTCATAATCATGACGTTTATTGCACCATGGTAACAAGTTCTAAAAAGATGTATAGGTATCACATGAACCCTGAAAACAGCAATAGCCTTAAAACCAACATTTACTAATTTATTTAAACATTTACTATGATCACCTAGTTCAATTGAGTTCTTTTTGTTTTACACAACTCAGCACCGGAATAATTACCAATCTACTTTTATCAAGTGTGTCATTATATGCTGTAGAAGAATGATTACGATGGTTTTACTTCAATTAAGCAATAGAATTCATCTGGGTGTCCATAGTAGAGAATAAAAGTTAGAATATATCTTACTTTTTTTTACTAGCTTCTGCCCGCGACTTCGTTACTCTTAAATTCGTTTATCGCGGATAAGGGTATTTTTCCGGGATAAAAAGTAGCCTTTGTCCTTCCCCGGGACTCAAACTATCTCCATACCAAATTTCATCCAAATCGGTTCAGCGGTTTAAGCGTGAAGAGGTAACAGACAGACAGACACACTTTCGCATTTATAATATTAAGTATGGACTGTCCAAGGTCCTAGTAACTTAGAGGCACGTAATAATACATTACTGCAGCAGAGGCTGGGGAATGGTATAGACGGATAGGGATACGAGGCTGGATGGAAACAATGAAATCTATGAAAATTCTAATGAAAATGTTTTTTTTTATACAGGTAGTAGTTCATTCGTTCTTTTCGCCGCCTCACCGGCTGGGGGGGCGGAGGCATGCGTTGCAGGCCTTCAATAGGGGATATTCATGAATTTTATTTTTTGCTTTATTAAAACAGTACACAAAAATTTTTTTTCGAATAACTATAAAAATAACCAAGACATAAGCCATCAAAAACGACATTCTATCTCTTTCTAGCAAAACAGAATTTAATATGGAGTTTATATGGCCGGAGTTCACGAAGACGTAACGGTGCACGTCGGACCTCTCTGTCTGATTAGTAGTTTAAAATGTCTATATCTTGCGTATTTCTTGGCCGATTTAAATTTTAATTTCACATTTTGAAATTGTTTTTATGGTATTTTGATATTTAGTTAAGAAAAGCGATATAAAAAAAATTCATGCATGTACCCTATTCATTCATTATGCACCTCTCGGGCTGGGCTGTACCCAAAACGTGAGACTTCATGAATTAAATATTGACGTTGTGTTCCTTTTGCCATAAGGCATCGTCAATATTGCATTGCATGTTTGAGAAAAAAAAACATACTTACTACATAACCTCTTATAAGTACTGGAAGTACCATAAGCACATTTTGAGCCAACATCTCCAGCCGTATAAACGGCTTGATCCAATTGATTTCCTTGTGGTGCGAAATTGCATACTAATCTATAAACTATCCTTTCTTTTTTTTCATCTGTATTTTCGAAATGCTCCTGTAAAGCAATAAGAACCCATTATCTACAAATTTACAGTTTCTTAATAGCAACAATTACAATAGTACAGAATCTGGTCCACCAATCACTGCTCGGTTTTTTTTTTTCTTTTAGAAGGTCCATAACCTTTGTAAAACCTTTTTCTATAAACTTGGAAGGCAAAACTTAGTCTACATACCAAATGACACCCAATTCGTTAGAGCCGTTTCCTAGATACCAATTTCATATATTTATTCAACCAATCTAATGAATGGTTGAAAACTGTATTTATTGTAGGTGCATAATAAAAACTATAATTAATCATTTCTAAAAAAGGTTTTTTTTTAAGAATATTAACTTTTTGGGTTTATCTTACTCGGAATCGTCTGAACATTCGAAACTCATAATATTTTCTTCTGTTTCCGCGATTATTACTCATTGAAATAAAACAATTTAATTTAATTTAAATTTAATTTTATTAATAATCCGTTCTCCCGTGACCATGGAAAGCTGGAAAGCTTCCGAAACGTCGGGAACTAAAATGAGATAATATACGCGATATAATCCGTTAAATTATTTTATTTCAATTCGAAACTCATTCAAGAAAAAGATGATTCTAAAATGATGTACCTATGTAAAAAAAATTTTTCATGGCGTAGCATTCATAGAAATTATGAAAACATTTATGCAAAAACGAGAAACCCTGTACGGAAAAAGTAAGAAAGAGATTATGCTTTTTAAAATTTGGAAACACAATTTTTGTTTTTCATTAGTTTTGAAAGTACAGACTAACTCAAAATGAAAAGGCGTATATGAATAAATTGCATTGAATTGAGTGAAAAATGTCTCTTCTTTTTGGAAATTATTTAAGAATCAGCGAAAAATAATTCGTTTTTTATATTCAATTACGAAAACGAACTAAAGGGACACTACTGGGTCTTACTTATGATATCCATTAATCCTTATTATACACCGTGGTTTTTTTTTTCCTTTCATGGTAACAGGTGGTAGTTGGGTGGTAGTGTGTTGGGTAGTGGTAGCAGTACCCATCAATACGAACAACTTTTCCTATCCCCATAGATATTTCGGAAACGAAAAGAAACTTGCCATTCCCTACATATTGGTTGAGTTACTGGTAGTATGAAATGACAAGTTGTTAATATTGACGGGTGTCAATATGAACAACTTTTCCATTTCATACCCTGGGGATAGGAAAAGTTGTTCGTATTGATGGGTACTATACCACCTGTTAAAATGTAAGTGATACTGATGTGCAATGCCACTGCCTTAATTTTTGGTTGCCTGAAAATGTATCAACAGAAACATCTCACTTTAAATTTGACTCCTCCGCATCCCACTTGGTGCGATGCCGCCCACACGAGTTGCGTAAAATAATTGTAAGTAGCGGACCCGACTTCACTTGCTCTGTAAAAATAATGTTCATAAATACAGCAGGTTAGCAAAAACTGTTTCTTGCATTGAATTCATACGACGTAATTGATACTTAATTGTAAACAGACCTATAGACATTATAAACTATTATGAATAAAAAAAGAACCGACTTCAAAAGAAACTAAAAAGCCATAAATAATCTTTTATGTAACCATTCATTTCTTACTATTAAGAACCGCGGTGGCGAGCCTTTAGTTTTTATTGTTATCTACCTACATATATATTTAGTCATATTAATTCGTATTTTTGTTGAATAAAGAACTTTATTTACTTCAGGTTTGGCACCGACTTCAAAAGGTGATTCAAATGTATCCGTACCGTACATAAAATATTATTTATGGCTTTTTAGTTTATTTTGAAGTCGGTTCTTTTTTTATTTATAATTTCTTATTTTTTGCTTTTTAGTCCACACGTCGGCAAACGCTGTTGGCTTCATTCCGGGCGGGTGCCTCACCCTACACACTGTCGCGACGATCTGTCCCACTCGCATGTCCTCTATAATATGTCCCACTCAAATGTTCTGAATAATACGAGATAGATACTATACAAATAAACATGTCCACTTACGGCCGGTATCGTGACAGCAAGCTTCTGTTTACGTTCAGCAACTGCATGTACCACACGTCGACGAGCGCTGTCGGCGTCAACCCGGGTGCCTCGCCGTACACTGTCGCGATATTCTGTCCCACTCGCATGTCGTCTATAATATGAAATATAGGAATAAATAAGATTACCGATATAGTGAATACTATTTTGCCATCGTAGTTACTCGGACAAATACATATTTACGAATAATACTTGCTTTCCCAATTCTTTTCAGTAAAAAAGTTAAATACAATGGCTGGCAGTTAAAAGTAGAGCACAACTATCGCTCTCTTTGCTTATACCTATTCTTCATTTTTCATATATTCATATATCTAAATCTATCTACTAATACTGTTATAAGATTTAACTTAAAAAGAAATGTACTTAACATAATTATGGATCTATTAGTGGTGTGAAATAAATTATTACAATTTTATTTATTTTAAAACATGTTTTACTATAACTTTACAAGGTATTCGTTATGATTACGACAGTAGTTAATTGTACGCATATATTATTTTCTCGTGAGCATAATCTTGTCTGGGGGATTCTGAAAACTCAATTCAAATACATACTTTAGAATAAATATTTCAAAAATTGTGATTATATCAAAATTTCAAGAGACATGAAAAAAAATGTTCATTTGGGTGAACATTATCAATTTGAGGGCTAGAAAATACACACATAAATGGAGAGAAAAAGACTATTTTACTGAAAAATTTTAGCCACTCACCATTTGCAGTGGTGAGCGGTCCATATAGGCACAAAGGCATATGGCTGCATACAGGCACAAGTAAACTGCCTACCGTGAAACCCTGAACGATTTTAGCTCCATATAGGCACAGAAATCTGCGTATTCTGACCAAAAACCGTGGGCATGCCACTGACTATCAAGCTGTATTGGGTTAAATCGTAGTAGTCGCGATGGAGGTCCCAAGGGACGGGTCACGACCCTCCTCAAAATAATACCCATCCAACTAAAAAAACGTCCTAAAAGACACTTTGTAGAAAATTAGCTCTGTACATGATCCGTCCGGTAAGTAATAGAACGTATAACAACTTATTATATATCACTCACAATATATAAGCTCACTTTATATAAGTTTGTTGGATATAACAAACGAAATACATAATAATCGAAACGTATAAATTTAAATTCTCTAATTTCATCGGTTATAATGAACATTACACAGAATTATAATTGGTATAATGAATTATATATATAACATGTACATAATATAATGATGTAAACCTATAATGATCGATAACTCTAACTACATAGTGTATAAAGTACAGAACACATAAACGCCTGCATTATTTTATTAGCGTCAAACGTCACTAAAATGTAGATTAAACATAATAAATACGTTTTTCCAATGTAATATTAATCTTTTATTTCACTTTCATACAAAAAAACTGTATGCTTGTAAAAATTGTCCTACATTTGTGCCTATAAAGTACTGCGCGGCTCGCTCGCTTCGCTCGCTCGTTAGGGTCACAACTCAACCTAACGCTCCTCCTCGCTTCGCTCGTCGTTGTACCTAACCTCACCGAAGTCGGACTTGGTAGCAGTCGGTGTTATGGTTTTATGGTTTGAAATACAAACCTAACCTAACCTACTTTTTTCGATATGACCTACTTTTCTAGGTAATCATATCAACAAAAGTAGTATGCCTAAAGTATACTATTTGAAATGTTATTATATATTCCTAACGATATACCTGATGTATGTTATATAAATTGATGTTAGCCGTAGTGAATGTTAGACGTTATGTTAGTATGAATACCGTTTGTTATAGTTTATAAAAGGTATACGATATGACATTACTGTTTTTATTGTTATATCAAACATTCATTATATATTATGAATGTTAATAAAGTGAAATTATATCAAACGTTGTTATACATTATGGGACGCACCCGATCCGTCTCCCAATCTTAGGCACTGGTCCCACCAAGGGCGAGAATGCGATTAGCTATCGGCGACTTTTTCGCCCAAGAAACGAACAAAAGATATAGATCCTGTGTTAGTAAAAGAGACACATATATTAACAGTTCATCGCTGGCTGTTCAGACTGCCGGCGAGAACTCTCTCACTCTCTCTATCTCTTTTATTGACAACGGAGTCGACATCTATTGTGCGTTTCGAGAGCGAGTTGGTCGAGAAAATCGTCCATACTTGCTCGCTTTTTCGCCGGCGGTGAGTGCCTCAGGACAGAACCACTCCTGAATCGTGGGTCAGCGAGGATTAAAAAATAATGACCTACCTAAATTCCGACAGTCATCTTCCACTTCTCCAAGGCCTGTGTTCGACACGCATTGATCTGCCCAGCGTTGGGCGGATTTTGCCAAATCTTCATTCCATTCCTTGAACATATTATATCATTTCCATTATAATAAAAGATAACTTCGTACCTATAAAGGAAAACCGCATGGATCCCTCACGTTTTGTAGATTTTTGAATTGTTGTTTTTTCTACTCTGAATCTCGACCTTTTTCGTTTCTAATAGTAGGCTATATAATTTAATCTTAGATATATGGTGATAACGGATTGATAAAACAAAGAATGCATGAACATTTTGGAGCCCTTTAGAATCAAATGGCATACAATTTCCAAAGTGTAAAAAAATCGGCCAAGAGCATGTCGGACCATGCTCAGTGTAGGGTTCCGTAGACAATACTGCAAAGTAATGCACTACACATTGATTATTATATTTATACGCGATTGAGCCCCGTTTTGCTGTGTTGTGATAATGCCCTACAGATGAAAATACGATGTGACAAAGCGCAACAGCAAACGAACGTGCCTATTTTCGTGCCACTCAGGGGCGAATCGTGAATTTGTGGGACCCTGGGCTAATACTGCTTAGTAAGTAGGCCCCCTTAGTTTGCAATCTCGTCTATTGTTTTCAATGGGGGCTGGGGGCCCTTTGTATCTATGGGGCCCTGGGCTGCAGCCCAAATAGCCATGAAGTAGATCCGACCCTGGTGCCACTTACGTCCTTTTGCTGAGAAGCGCAGTTTTTCGACAATTACTCAAAAGCTGTATATCCGATCATGTTGAAAATAATTTTAGTTAAACGTATTTATTAAGTTTAACTTTTATAATTATTTTCATATTTATACGTACATATACGGACAGAAGCATAGAGGGGAGGGACACAGTCTATGCTACTTTCGGAGCGATTATTTCGGAAAATATTTACTTAATCAAAAAAAAGTGCATAGAAACCTCAAATTTTTTTTAAAAGAACTGTCGAAATATGTGTCACACGTTGTTGTTTATTGAAATTTAAAAAAAAATCGGAATCGTAGGCCAAGACCCTCTTTGGGTCCCTGAGCCAAATTAGTCAGTTAGTTAGTTCTTAGGCCACTTTCGATTTTAAGCTTTGTTTCCTTATAACTTTTCTTGGCCAACCCGTGTCCCTAGATCCCTCCGGCGGTCTAAAGAAATTTATTTTACGTTTTTAGGCCCCATTTTACTTTTTGCAGGCATTAAGGAGCAGGTGTTCAGCATGGTCTACGGAAAAGATGAGACTAGAATTCACAAAATTTATGTGAAACGCCTACTCACTATGTAGCCTCACTTACTTACACCTCTGCGTAGGTAGTTTGCGTAGTTTGGTAGCAACTTAGAAAATTTGAAGCGTTATCGTAGTCTCGTAGCACGATATATATAGTCTGTAATTTCATCGCAACTATCAAGACCAAATATAAGGTAGTAAGTAAAACTAATCTCCATAATTGGATCATGATGCCAAAATTAGTAAGTAAAATAGGAGTCGTTGTTGGTCAGAGTACTTCTGCGTTAAAGAAGACTTGGCAGGTTCAAATCCTTCTCGCAATTTATTAGGTCGCATTGCTTTTTTCCTTTACAATCGAACTCGGTGTTATAATATTAATTGAATAGGACTGACAAAATGTCCATATTTGATTCGGGCATTTTTTTCATACTCCTACATGTCCGCACATTTTTTTCTAATCCTGATATTTTTGTAAGGGAAAGCCGATGTACCTAAATCCATACTTATCCATACTAATATTATATATGCGAAAGTGTGTCTGTCTGTCTGTCTGTTACCTCTTCACGCTTAAACCGCTTAAGTCGCGGGCAGAAGCTAGTGTATAAATAAATTGATGCTATCAAGGACGCTATCGCAAAGCCACCTGCATTTCCGCGAATCATTGCACACGTGCAGCGAGCAGGTGTTCATTTCGATTCCCTATATTTCCCTCTTTATCTATAGAACCGAATTATGTAAATAAAATCATTCCATGTTCAATACATTTAGGTACGTCGGCTACAATATTATTCAAACCAAAATACCGTGATTGAAAGTCCTCGTTTCTCTTCTTTATTTCCCTGTAGCGAAACAAAATCGTGTCCATTTTAGATCTCGCTCGTTTGTATCAACGCGCCAAACACAAAATTTCGTCACCTTAATACATGCCACTTAGATACATGATTGGTGGCATCATATATCTGGCTGCCGTAACCCCGGGCCTAGATGGCCTTAGGGCAAAGCCGCCATTAATTCTTTTGCCTCGAAGCGCCCCGAAATTGTTGGCCTTACACGGGTGTCTGTGTGAGATTGTGAGTGCAGCCGCCAAAATGATGTCAAAGCCGAAAGAACTAAGCAAAAAATAAAATATTTATGGTGGATTTTGAAGGCATGAACAAAGAAACTCTGCCTCAGAAGCCCAAATATAGAGCTGACATTAATATTTAATACTCCGTATATAGATACCTACTTAAAATATTCTATTATCCGCTTATTTGACGTTACCACCCCAGAGACGTAGGTACCAAATTTTCCTTCGTATAAAAATTACCATTTTAAACATGTCCTCGGCGGATGGCAACGAGCGGATCTCGCCGGCTGCGACTTTGTCGCGCCTTGCGTTTATCTTGTCCAACACTAGCTGCTTGTCTCTGTCGCTATTTATCGTTAGCTCGTAGTCGAGACAGTGAGGGGCGGGACCCGGAGTCTGCAACGTCATAAAGTTTTACATATTTCTATTATAACCAGAAAAAAAAATTATTGGCACGAATAAAATCTATAATTCGATCGGCGCGCAGTGTTAGAAAGATTTTGATGAAATTGTAGCGCTGCACAACATATTTTCATGCCTTGATCTGCTAGGGTTCAGCCTGTTAGATTTTTAACACTGTTTTTCATGACTATACTGAATGGGTCATCCCATTTCCGCCGAGGATGCTCATATACTTTCGTGACATACTTTTAATAGGTACCTTCTTTCACCTACTGTCTGTATTATGGTACCTACTGATAGGTGCCTACTTACTTAATCGTACTTTTGGTAGGTAATCATCGCTTATATTTTCTCGTAAATAACGAAACGCATAGTTTCCTTAAATCCTTCCCTCATATATTACATTTCATAAAGATGTATACATTCCATATAGTTAGGTATCCTTAATTTTATTCCATACCTGAAACTTACACAAGGTGTGTTGCTGGTTATTTGCACAAAGATTTGGAATGCAGTATGTGTTAACACATTCTGAAAGAGAAAAAAGTAAGTCTGAAAGCAAAACACAACAAATAAATATATGAGATGACATTTTAGTATAAAATAACGGATACAAAATCATACGAAACTAAGAATAGTTTACTATGTATCAAAGTCTAGTTGGTTGTGAAACTTGCGAATATGTACATAGGAAAATTCATTTTCATCCCGCATTTGTAATTTTATTTCGCGCCAACTAATTAATTTTTCTGACTTAGGAAGTGACGTCATACAGCCATCTTTACATTTTGCTGATTTTGCTTTATTTAAGTATGTTCTGTGTCTGATAATTCTATCATCAGAAAAAGATATTATGCTTTGATAGTTAATACACGCTGCTTTTACGTTATGTGCACAATTTTCTCATTTCTTGTCACTGTAACAAACATTTAAACAAATCAATAAACTCCCCTTCGCTTCGAAAAAACAAACGGAACGTCACTATAAATGACCTGTCAATGTCATACGGGCAAATAACCTCTTGCATTTCGAACATACCCATTTGTTTTGTGAGTTTTGTTATCTATTAGACTACTTGCTAGTGATTTTTTTTTAGAAATAAGCAATAATCGTCATACAATTTAATCAATAGCTAAAAGTGATATTTCTCAAACATGACTTCCCGAAACTTGAGAGCTTTAATCGGACCTTCAATATTAAACGCTGATTTATCAAAATTATACGAGGAATCACAGAAACTTCTCGATAATGGTGCTGATTACTTGCATTTGGACGTAATGGATGGTCATTTCGTCCCAAATTTAACATTTGGCCATCCTATAGTTAAGTGCCTTCGATCTAAGATAACAAATGCATTCTTCGAAACTCATATGATGGTATCTAACCCAGAGCAAGTAAGTATATCATTATCACTGTACTTGTTAATTATTAAATAGAGATGCGCGAATCCTATCACTGAATTGAAAAGATTGGCTCATATCTTTCACACACTGAGATATATTTCGCTCAGTAGATCTGTTGACTATATAGTTCACGAGTGAGTTGAGAGAGCAGTTTTTTCCGATTCATTTGCAATCATTTGAGTGGGAGCATGACAGCAAGTACCTAACAATACACTGAGTTATGTAACTTATGTATTGGTTATAAAATTTAAGAAAATTGATTTTTTTTAGTAATCATATTTAGATAATAGAATATGTTATAATTTATAATAAAAAAAATATTTATATATATTATTTGACTCTTGTTGTCTCTTTAGTTTGCTCAGCCAGCTCGGCACATTCATCCAAATCATGAGTAAGTAAGAGTGAGCAAGTAATACAGATAGAGTAAGCGACTGATAATCTTCAGTGAGTGATAGAGCGATTGAGCTAAACCAAATAATATAGTTAATTTGAATCACTCACTTGTGAGGTACACATTTATATTATTAAATAAATATTTGTAACAGAAACTTTTCTACAACTTAAGTCTATTTATAGGATGTAAAAGCTTGAATTGAATAGCTACAAACTCTTAATAGATTCATTAACTCTTAATAGAGACAATAAGAATCAATTTCATACAATAGAAATTGATATCTATTTTTGATTTACAGTGGATAGCTTCCATGGCTGATGCGGGCGTTAACCAGTACACATTCCACATCGAACCAGTGTCAAACGTAGAAGATGTTTGTAGGAAGATCAAAGAAAGTGGCATGAAGGCAAGTCTGGAACTGATAAACTATTTAGCTCTTCATTCCATATTCACTTTTGCCTTACGAATATTTGGCAATTAATATCCACTGTGCTGATAGGACTGGATTAGAGGATATAGAGGATTTTTCCTGATATGCACATTGTCTTTTTGCAGAGAAAAATTATCCATGCAGGTTTTTCTGCTTTCTTCTTCACAGCCATACATAAAATAAGTGATATTTGATATCTATTCGTTTTTTCACAGGTTGGTCTAGCTATCAAACCGGGTACACCTGTAGCTGAAGTAGAAAAATACATTAACATATCGGACATGGTCCTCATAATGACAGTTGAGCCAGGGTTCGGGGGACAGAAGTTCATGGAGAGCCAGATGGCCAAAGTGCAATATCTGAGGGAGCATTACCCACTACTGGATATAGAGGTGGATGGGGGTGTGGGACCATCCACTATTGACTGCTGTGCTAAGGTCAGTGTAATATTGATACCATTAGATTCAAAGGACGTATCCACCATTGCTTTGTGTAGTGTTTACGCTCTTTGAGTTTAAAGATATTGATATGTACATTTCTCTGTTGATTTATATTTTTACCACTTTTCCACAAAAAAGAGTATATGTGCCTGTTTGTGGAATTATGGCTTTCAACGTGAAGTGGGCAGAGCATAGAATAGGAAGTAAAAATGATAAATGGGCGAAGGAGGTGACCTAATGCTATCTAAGACAAAATAAAAGAAGTAAAGGGAAGATAAAGGCAACATGTTACATGGGAAGATAAGATTAGAAAATTACCTAGTGGTAACTGGACGAGAATGACATATAATCGAAAAATACGGAGTGCTTTCGGGGACGCCCTTGCGAAAACGTAAGACAACCTCACTACCAAATTATAAATCCATATAAATAATTCAGCTTTACTTCAGAAAATAAAATTGAATATATACCTTATATTACATAATCGTGTCTGTTAGACTGTTGAATAAAGGCTAAATATATATAAAAATATAAAATATACTATGACAATGGTTCAAATGTGAGATGTAGCAACGGATAAATGAAATGTATTTTTTTTGTGGCACTTGGCTGCAATCAATTTGTCCTAATCCTAGTTTATACTATAGGGGGTTATTAACATAGTAATCTTCACGAATGGTTTGGAACACTCCCATGGTTATCCTTTATGGTGTGATAAAACATGTTTTGATTAATATTGTGCTACTTATTTTAATAATGACTTATTAATTTTAATTCTACTAGTAGTTTGGTTCATATTTTTTTTGCATTTGTATAAATCATTGTCCCCCTGTAAATGAGAATAAAAGCCATTTGGTGGTGTGCACTTATTTAAAGCAGGCTTTATACATATCATTTTGTACATCTTTAGCCTATTCTTATAAAATACAACAGAATAATGTTGACCTATTTTCAACGACTTATACAGGATTTTAAATTTCAGGCTGGAGCCAACATGATAGTATCGGGTACTGCCGTCATCGGTGCTCAAGACCAATCAGCTACAATAAAACTTCTGAGACAATCAGTTCAAGGTGCTATTGATATGAAGCATTAATCAAAAATCTATACATTCCTATTAGAACAAATGAATATTTTTGTAAGGGTTTTACAATAAAAAGTTGTTTTTTTACATACATATTGGTTTAATCAAATTTGCTTAAATCTACATCATTTGCGGCCTTCTGAAATGTTTTTGGAACAGGGAATGTAGAGCTGGTAGCAATACCCTCTCCCTTGAATACCATGGGCTCATTAATTGCTTGCAGTTTGCTACGTAGTCCAGACAGTGTGACTAAAATAGCCTCTTCTGTTCTAATTGTTCTGGAGCCCTGGTTGGGCAAGACATTCAAGTATTTGTCAAACAGTAAACTGGCTTCATCAACTTGCATCTGCTCGTCACTTTCTAAAGCTGCTTCAATACCATGCAGCCCTCCAAAGACTAAAAGGGCATGGTTGTATTTTAACTCCTTGTTAGGAATACTTTCTATTGATTCGCCTTTGTCTGATGTTCCTATTGTCAGGTCATACCTGGAAACAATTCATTTATGCTTTAACCCTAATATGCATACTGTATCAAAACAATACAACTGAAATAACGGAAATTGAAATCATGTCTTCAAACTTTGACAACACTGTCTCAGATTCGAATTGACGCGGATTTGTAATTATATAATTTCAGAGATAAAAATGCATGATTCGATGAGCAATCGCAGTTGTTTTGAGTTGCGGGGTAGTATTAATACCATGTATAAAAAGTCAAACTGGTCCAAGTAGCTGCAAGGAGCTCTACAATAATCAAAAGGTGTGCCCAGCAATTATAAAATGTTGTAAAGCAATGTAAACTGTTTGCGATGGATTCAGCAAAACAAATAGATGTAAATTAACACGTTTAATGCAGTTACTAGTAATACAATTGTTCAGACAAGTAGCGTGCGTCTTGTGTCGTGCTCTCAGTTCGACTGACGCGGGGGTGAAGAAACACACGGCGGGGCGCGGTGGAGGCGGCGGCGGCGCAGGCCTGTCGCCGTGACTCATCGTGCTTGCTTGTGCGCGTACATACTGCCCCCGTTGAAAGACGTTTTCAATGTATTATTTCTTGGTTGCCGGGTTACCCCCTTTTTCACCTCTCCTCCCATCTCTTCTCAGACATCTGGAGACGTTGGAAGCAGACATATTTTGTTGAATGCTCGCCTCATAATTCCTTTAAAAGTGATTATGTCCGCTACTCTGTTTACACCATCTGGACCAGTGTACAATCGAGTAATGCGCCCAAGGCGCCATCGTAGTGGGGGTAAATGATCTTCCTTCAGGACAACCATGTCACCCACTGCTAGGTCACGCTGCCGAGTTCGCCATTTCGTTCGTTGCTGGAGCTCGGCGATGAACTCCCTGCTCCAACGCTCCCAAAAGCGTTGTCTTAGCTGCTCAATGGTTTCGTATCTGTTTGGCCTTTTAGTATTGACAGGCAGAGATGGTACCGACATTAGAGGTCGCCCAATCAGAAAGTGTCCCGGAGTCAGTGGATATAGATCAGTGGGGTCTGACGAAAGAGGAGATAGTGGACGGGAATTAAGGATTGCTTCTATTTGTGTAAAAAGCGTCGCTAATTCCTCAAACGTTAGAGAAGCATTGCTTGCTACACGTTTTAAATGGTTTTTTGCAGACTTAATGCCGGCCTCCCATATACCTCCAAAATGAGGTGCATATGCGGGACTGAACACAAACTTAATTTTTTCAGCGCCTGCGTAACTGGATACGGACTGACGGCTGGCTTTAATAACCCTACCTAACTCATTCTTTGCACCCACGAAATTAGTACCATTATCGCAGTAAATTATTTGAGGTCTACCCCGTCGAGACACAAATCTGCGTAGGCAAAGAAGAAATGCATCGGTAGACATTGCACTCACCGTCTCTAAGTGCAGAGCTTTTGTTTGAAGGCATACAAACAATGCAAGAAAACATTTGGTTATATTACTACCCCGACCCTTTCTGCTAGCTATTAAAAAGGGTCCAGCAAAATCTATTCCGCAAGTATCAAAAGCGAAGCTCGAAGATACTCGTACAGCCGGTAAAGTACCCATTATTGGTTTTATTACTTGTCCACGCATACGCGTACAAATAATGCATTGTTTCGTTACGCTGCGAGCTAAGTTTCTACCCCCGATAGGCCAAAACTCTTCGCGTACAGCAGCTAGCAATAACTGTGGACCTGCATGAAGTAAACGAATGTGTTCATGTCTCATGAGTATCTTTGAAAAATGATTTTTACCATCCAATAAAATAGGGTGTTTCTTGTCAAAATCGAAATTCGAATTCTGCAACCTACCACCTACTCGAAGGATTCCCAACGTATCTATAAATGGATCCAAAGGCAGTAGGTTAGACTTATGGTGCAAAACTTTATTCTTTGAAATACTATAAATGTCATTAGCGAATGATTCCATCTGAGACTGTTTTACGAGCAACATTAAAGAATTTTCCAGTTCTTCAGTTTCAATAGCACCAGTATTTACAACGTTTTTACGACATTTATTAATAAATCTTAACACATAAGCTACAATCCTTTTTAATTTATCGTAACGAGAATATTTTTCAAATTTTACAAGTGAACAGTTACTTATTTCGGTATCAACTTCCGTACATGCAAATACTTTCAACTCGGGTAAATTATTTATCGGTAAGGACCCTTGACTAGGCCACTCAGATTCTTCCTTCAGTAAGAAGGAAGGACCTCGCCACCACAGGGTAGAATCCTGAAGTTGCTGCGGGTCAACCCCCCTGGACGCTAGATCAGCAGGATTCTGATCAGTAGGTACGTGCATCCATGTGAATCCCTTAGTAAGGTCGTTTATTTCATTCACTCTGTTTGAAACAAAGGTTTTTATATTCCGGGATTGAGCTTTCAACCAACCTAGCACTATTGTAGAATCAGTCCACATTGTTTTACTACGCATATTGCAGGGGAGAGATTCTATAACCTTGGCACATAACCGTGCCCCTAGTAACGCACCACATAGCTCCATACGCGGAATCGTCAAACCTCTTAATGGCGCAACACGTGCTTTGGCGCATAATAGCTGTACACTAACTTGCCCTTCTCTATCTTCGGCTCGTAAGTATATTGTGGCCCCATACGCGTGCTGAGATGCGTCCACAAAGCAATGAACGTCAATTTCACAATCGGTATATTTTAACACATGCCTAGGTATTACTATTGACGACAATTGATATAAACTTTTAATAAAAACTGTCCATTGACGAGCCTCGTTACTAGGAAGAGGTTGATCCCAATCCATTTTATTACTCCACAATTGTTGAAGGAATATTTTTGATTTTATAATACAGGCTGATAATAAACCTAATGGATCAAAAATCTTGCACGTCATGGACGTAACTGCCCTTTTAGTGATTACATCATCAACCGGTATATCGGTAGAAAAGAAAAGCGTATCTGATTTGGGTGACCAGTTAAGTCCCAGAACGCTAGATTGCTTATTCCAGTCGCGAACTTCGGATACATCAGTTTCATTTTCAAATAGTTCCGGGCAATTTGTGCGAAATTTGCGCAAAGGAAAGCAAGCAGACTCTAAAGTTTTAGTGACACCTTCATATATTTTCCTAAGCTCATCAACATTGTTTGAACCTGTATTCAGATCATCCATATAGAAATCCCGCTTAATTACTTTAGCAATAGTTTCATTCTTGCATTCCTGAGCCAATTGCAAGAGACATCTAGTGGCCAAATGAGGAGCCGAAGCCGTTCCGTACGTTAAAGTGCCTAATTTTAAAGTTTTGAGAGGCTGTTCCTCATTTTCACGCCATAATATGAGCTGCAAATGACGCTGAGAATGATCTATTTCTATTTGACGGTACATTTTCTCTATGTCCCCAGTAAGTACAAATTTATGTATGCGAAAACGTAACAAAATCGAAAATAAATCGCTCTGAACTACAGGACCTACCAACTGGATGTCGTTTAACGACTTTCCAGATGATGACTTGGCAGACGCATCGAAAACTACCCTGACCTTGGAAGTTTCCTTCTCCTCACGTACTACCGCATGATGAGGTAAATAAAAACCGAATGAAGGCCGATCAACTTCTGATAAATGTCCCAAATCCTGATATTCTTTAATAAATTCAGAGTATTTTTGCTTAAGATCTATATTTTTATTTATTTTTTTCTCAAGATTCAAAAATCTTCCTCGTGCATTATAAAATGATTCACCTAGAGAATCTTCTGGTAATTCTTTAAATGGCATTTTAACAGAAAATCTACCATTACATAACCTTGTAGTATTATCTACAAAATGAGTTTCGCATAATTGTTCTTCCACAGACAATAAATTATCTTTTGTTGCAGGCAACTCTTCTACTTCCCAGAATTTCTTCAAACTTTCATGAATATCTAATTGAGTAAAATTACACAATACATTATCCCTACAAGAACCTTTTCCTATTGGGCCAGACACGAGCCACCCCAGCTTCGAGTCTTGCAACGTAGGCATATCTTGACCTAATTTGATCTGCTGTGTACCTATGATATCCCAAAAAACATCTGCGCCTATGAGTATATCAATTTCAGACGGCTGATAAAATGAAGGGTCAGCAAGCTCAATGTTTAATGGTAACTTTAATTTATCGAATTCAATTTCGTTACTAGGCACGGTACCGGTAATTCTAGGTACAACTAAGCATGTCAACTCAGCAGTAAAAGAACAGACTCTAGAATTTATTTGAACACAGCAGCGCTCAGATATATCAAAACCGATATTATTAATACCCGATACATTTACAGGTTGCACTCGATTTACAGACAAACCCAATTTATTTTTTAAATTATTTGTTATGAAACAAGACTGGCTTCCGGTATCTAACAAAACTCGTGCCCTTTGACAGTTATTGTTCTGTGGATTAATTATATCTACAAGCGCGGTACACAATAGTACTTGTTTCGCGCTAGACACTGCCAATGAAACGGGTGCAGCCGTTAATGCCTCTTCAACTTGTTTATGGAGTAAACTATTATGTTTCCCCTTGCATGATCGACAACAACCCTTTAAACGGCACCTGTGTGCATTGTGTCCCTCACGAAGACAATTTGAACATAATTTTAATTTATTTACTTCAGCCTGCCTGTCCTCCGTGCTCATTTCTAAAAAGACGGGACACAAATAAACACGATGGTCTTTTTTACAAATACTACACATAAACCGTTTTGTAACTTCACTACTAGTAGCGACTAATGACTTAGAAGATTGTTGTGGCTTATAGTTAGACTTGTAGTCATGGATGTGCTTATCCGAGCGGGTACCTTGAGTGGTTTCTAAAACATCCGCCCGATTACGAAGAAACGTATTAAATTCAAGTAATGTAGGTAAATCAGAGAGGTTACCTTTGTATTCTTCCCATTTTCTGTTTGTAGTGATATCCAACTTAGACGATATCATAAATATAACCAAAATGTCCCATTGCTCAGTAGGTAATCCTAAAGTACCGAGTGCTCTTAAATTTTTAGAAACTTGATCTATAAGGTAACGCAAAGCTTTATAAGACTCTCGCGTAATAGGTTCGATGTTGAACAATGCCTTCAGATGATTATTTATCAGAATATTTTTATTATTATACCTTTCGCACAATAACTCCCACGCAACTTTGTAATTCGCCGAGGTAAATTCTATAGATTTTATAACCACAGTAGCACTGCCTTCTAAAGCAGACCTCAAATAATGGAATTTATTTATCGCGGGTATAGAATCATTCAAATTAATGAGCGAGTCGAACGTATCTCTGAATTCCAGCCATTTCAAGTAGTTTCCGTCGAAATTCGGAAGTTTAATCGTAGGCAGTTTAACTGTATTTAATGCATGAGAACAAGTGCCCGATGCATTGGAAGGTACGGAACACTCGACTCGTTCGTTGCTCTGAGGAATCTTTTCGATTATATCCTGCGCAGACGATATCAAGGCATAAAATTGACTTTCCAAAAAATCTCTTTCCTTAAGTTGCTCATCGTAGTCTGTACTTAAAATATCTATTTGATCTTGCAAATCGTCAAAACTAGTAAACAATTCTTGAAATTTATTTAACCTCAACGAAACTTCTTTTACTTGAGCACCACTTAATTCTGAAGGTTTAATTTGAGTTAAAACCGTTAAATACTCTTTAAATTTTGTTAAACGACCTTTAATCGTACTGCGTTTCTTTAATAGTTCCTTTAATCTCATCGATTCACTTTCCGGCATTGTAATATCGAACAAAGAATGAGTTAGATAATGTTAAAATGTGCACTCAAACCAGTTATCGCAGCAGCCCGCCACAGTTGTTCCAATCCCGCCACCGCTGATCACGCCAAAAAACACCGTACGCGTGATGACAGGAACTTGCCCCGAAGTTTCTGGAATGTTCGGCAAGAACCCGTTAATTGGCACGAACGAAGAAATTGTATGTCTCCTTTCAACAAAAAAAAAACAGATAGAAAATAAACTGCTATGGGTCTTTTCTTGGATCTAATAATTGCCTTTAAAAATTTAAAATCTAATTTTAAAAACGCAACGTTTAAATAATCTCTAATTAATTAAACTTAGCAATAGCAGACGCAGATAAATAGGCTTATTGTTCGTGCACAGTAATAAAATACATGCAGTTGTATGCATAAAAAAGTTACAAAATAAGTTTAAAACCGTTTTATTTAAGATTCAAAATCAACAATTTATTGATAAACAGCGATTTTATTGTGCAATATGTATTAAATGCTTTGTTGTTATCAAATCGCAAACGAAATAAAATGTTTAAATAAGTAATTTACGAGTCGAAAGATGCAAAATAGTATGAGAGCGCAAGCGTCGGCGTGATGTTTAAATGCTTGTTTAAAACATAAGTAGCTCACAGGTACGAAGTATGTAGTAATGAAGTACGCATAAAGCAAGATACTTCAATAGTATGCCCGAGAAAAAACTACGCTTTTTAAACAAAGAAAAAAAAAAAGGAAAATTGGAATTTAGAGTAAGGAAAAATAGGAACGGTTCACTTCCCTCAGGTTGACCTCCGGAATCGAAGACGAAATAGTCCGCCAGGCCCTGTTGCGAAGCAGCTGATGCGCGTTGATGTTCCGTTACTTTGACCGTTGGCACTAAGTTTCTTTGTTGTTAGGCCTTAAACTTTTCAGACTGCTGTAGATGTGTAGTCCTGTCACGGTCGCCACTTTGTTTGCGATGGATTCAGCAAAACAAATAGATGTAAATTAACACGTTTAATGCAGTTACTAGTAATACAATTGTTCAGACAAGTAGCGTGCGTCTTGTGTCGTGCTCTCAGTTCGACTGACGCGGGGGTGAAGAAACACACGGCGGGGCGCGGTGGAGGCGGCGGCGGCGCAGGCCTGTCGCCGTGACTCATCGTGCTTGCTTGTGCGCGTACATAAACAACAAAAACATTCTTTGACATCATCATGTTCAATAATGTAATTGTTGTTACACTTTGTTTTATAGCTGCCATGTTTGAGCACCTAAAGAAATTTGTATAAAAAAAATTTAAATAAATATTGAACTGAACCTTGTTGCAATGGAACAAGATAAAAATCGTATTTTTGTTGTCAACTGTATATCAAAGAGAAGATAAGTATGTAACGGAAAATACTAACCCATCCTTATAAGGGCTTTGCGAAAACACTTGGCTCAGATTCTGCGCAATCCGTACTGTGTACCCCCAATACACTCCTGTCTCTGCCCTCGGTGTGGAGAGACTAACAATTTTCCCTTTAAGCTTCTTGCCACTTTCTGGAAGCATTCTGACAGTCACACGGATGCCGGGGTTCAGCAACTCATCAACTGAGATATCTTTAAGGAGACCGACATTGACTTGTGAGCCTTTACCGGGTTTGACCGGCTTGTTCATGGTTATCCCTTCTCTGAAAGATTCAAATAAAAAAAGCATATTTTTAAATTGTAGGTAGGTATTTAGTTTTACTTGTATCTTTTATCAAAAAATAAAGTTACATGGTTAAAGATTAATTTAGATGTAACTTATTTTAATCATAAGAAATTGTCCTTTGCAAAGTTCGTGTCTTAAAAGATAGTCAAGTAATATTTCATACAATTTACCTGAATGTGAAGTCATTTGATGACCGCAAATGATGTGGTGCATCCAAAGGATTAAGCAATCCAGCAAATTCCAAATCTTTGTGCAGCGGAAAGAAGTGTTTTCTCAAGTATTGTGGACACTCCAGGTATTGCAAAATTCGCGCCAGCTGCACGCAACTCCTGCGAGCCACCTTGACGCCGTCCAGATCTTCAACTTTAGACTTCTTCGTGTCAATCTTATCCCCAATATCGTCGTAAACAATTACTTCATCAACACAGAACACACAAGCCGCTCGGGCGATTTGGCCGGCCAAATAAGTGCGCAACTCTGCTGATTGAGCATTCTCCATAATAGAACCTGGCACTGCTATACTGATTGTTGATATTTCAGCATATTTCTTCTTTCTTTCTTGATCTTCTTTTACCTTTATCTCTACTTCTTTTTCCAGAGCAAGACGCTTTTCTCGCTTTACAATTTTTTCCTCGTTCCGCTGACGCTTTGAAGCTTTTCTTTCCTGGTTTATTTCTCGCCATGTTTTCCCCGGAGGTTTTACGGGGACGGTGGGTTGAGACATAATTCAATTTAATTCTATTACAAATACATCGACACGTGAAATCAGTAACCACACAATTTCACAACACGCGACCATCATTTATTTGGCAGTGACATTGACATTTGGCGTTACTCAGAACGATTTTTCTAATGAAAGATAGAGTTATTAGTTGTACGGAAAACTGACATTGGCATAAGCTGCGAGCTGCCATTTTTGAAAATAATAATGATAGAGTTGAAATCTACCTAGAAAATATTGCATTACGGCGTTTTAATACATGACTCAAACAGATAAGGGTTGCCACATGTTTATCACTTCCCAGTTTTCATGGAACTACTAATACATGCGTTGAAAAATAAAGCTCCAAGTATTAAAAGCATTCTGTAATTTCTACTCAATTGATGCATTTAGATATATTAATTATTCATTAGAACTCTTTATGTATACTTTTTACAGTATTTCAACATACGTTGCTTTATTAATTTAGTATATATAATAAAGCATGGAAAATGTATACGTTACGGAGTATTGAAAATTGGTCTGGCATCACTAATCTACTTTTTTTTCTTTCGTCCTTTCGGACAATCTAAGACCATAGGCCAAACTGCCACGACGACTCTGTGATTGCTACAAAAGAAGGGAGTAAATTTTTAAATCAATTGGAAAACTACGCTTCATTTATGTCAGTTGTTTATAAATTATAATATCCGTCAAACTCATACTATTTTGTGCTTTATATCTAGTTATAAGAAAGTTAATAATTTTGTAACTCGACCGTCATTTAATTTCAAATAAGAATCTGCGCATCTGCACGGCGCCGGTCGAGTTCTTGGAAAGTTTTTGAAACAAGACAAGGTAAAATTTATTTGTAAGGGGGTCAACTTACACATCAAACATCTTCCATAAGTATAAAGTTTGATCAAATTGTATAAATTTACTGTAACCTGATTCCGATACCTAGTAAACCACGAAAAGGTTATCAAATCCTCGTGGTAAGTTGAGTGTGAGTGTAATAAATAAAAGAAACGAAACTATGTTATATATCGAAAAGTTTATTCGCACACTGTCGAAAAGTGTTCCTCGTGCAGCACCATTCCCAAAACATTTTATGAATATTATCCAATAATGGAGTTTTTGTAATAGATTCTAATAAATATTTAAGCTATTAACATCGAAATGTTCTAAATTTTAACAAAAGTTTAATTCAATATTGTCTTACTGCTGCTTAAATGGCGCTTGTTAATATTAAAATAAGTACTCGTACAAGTAATTTTTTTTCATTTCTGATTAAGAAAAGCAATGATCAAATAGGTTTTTAGAAAGAATACATACATAAGAAATAGAATAAAAATAGGTGTAAAGCCAGTTCTTGAAGTTGGTAATTCAAATAAACAAAATAGGTATTGGATATTAAAAATTCATACTTTTATTTCTAGGTATTTTGCTTCACAAAAACGTTGTTGCAACAGATGGGCAGTTTTGCTAATATGTTTATGTTAGACAAACAATGTTTTGTTAGATTTTCGAGGCTGGGACTCGCCTTTATAAGTCAGGGGTCTTATTGTTGACAACATACATGTTGTGGCTCTTTAAAAGCTTTGAAATGTTGTAAATTGTAATTTTTGACTCTTCTGACTCAAAAGGTACCCTTGATTTAAGTTAAATAAAACCTTGTTAAAGTTAAAATACGTATAATGTGGGTCCATTACATGTATAGCCAATGATAAACTTATTGTACCATGTTTTCTGGTGTATTGGTAAAATTCCATAGTTTCTCATAATAATTCTTAAATTGATTATCAGCAAATAAAGTTGTTTGTTTTAGTTTATCAACTAACTGAAAATGAAATATTTGTCAATTATATCATCATTCTGAAGACAACAACAATCATATTTTCATCACAATGTCATTGACGTAAGACATCCAGGGTTATCACATTACTAGTTTAAATATAATTTAAATATCTGTATTATATAGTGTTTCCAAAAAAAACTGTTGTTAGTAGACCCTGTTATCGGAGGTGCAATTTGGTAGGTGAACATTCTTAGGGATAGGTAAAAATAATTTTTAAATAAAGCTATCCATACTTTTTCCCAACCATAAATATCATAATTAAAGCCTTAGATAAAAATGAAATGTGTTTATTTTGTAAAACAAGACAAGACTAATTACAAATTGAATATGTATTAAAAAAAACCATGTTTATAAATAAAATCATCAATTTTTTAAGTTTTGTGGTATGTTTTTTTCTTGTAGTTAAGAGTGCTTTGGTTTTTACTGTAATGATGTGTAACTTTTTGAATAATAAATAAATAAGTAAATTTCATTTCATAATAGTATAGATAAATAAAAGACAATAATATTGCTTTTGGTGTCAACCCTAGACATACGAGTAAACAAGTTGTTGTTATCAGGAACCCCTGCGAGAGGTCACCAGATATTTATATCCACAGAAGGCGATTCTGTACTCTCAGTTGATCGCTACTACTTCTGACATTCAGACATGGCTGCCAATGGAAAACTAGGTAAGCTGTCTAATAATTAGACTTTGCTCGTTACAAAATGAATGCCATTATTTATGATTAGCATTTACCCGCGGCTTTGCCTGAGTAACCTATGTTATTATCAGGCCTCATTTTTTACCGCATCGTAAGATGATAGAGAACCATGGAGTCTATATTAACATTAAAACTTTACTCATACTCACTCAGTTAATTAATTCCAAAGTCGATTATAAATAAAATAAACATTTCTAATGGAATTGAACTATATTTTAAATACTACCACACTATGTATACTACCGAAATTATAGGCCAAACAATAATAACACTATTAACAAAATTCCTAGTTTGTAATATCCATAGGAATGAGTGCTTCAACATCTTGAAAAGGTATAACAGGTGTATTCTCTATTACAAAATTATAAAATGAGTATACAATGGCTATGTTTTTCATATTTTATTTAGTTGAAAATCCATTTGTGACTTGAAAAAGACCGTTCTACATCAACAGAACTTAAAGTAGTAAATTCTAGAACTTGCTCATATTGTTGAGTATTTGACATATGTCTTATTTCAAGGAAGTCCGTATTTGTATTGAATACTTTTTCCAATTTATCTTTAACTAGCTTTTGCCCGCGACTTCGTCCGCCTTAAATTCGTTTATCGCGGATCAGGGTATTTATCCGGGATAAAAAGTAGCCTATGTCCTTCCCCGAGACTAAAACTTTCTCCATACCAAATTTCATCCAAATCGGTTCAGCGGTTTAAGCGTGAAGAGGTAACAGACAGACAGACACACTTTCGCATTTATAATATTAGTACGGATTGTTTCGGGCCAAAATTTTTTAAAAATTGTTTGATGTTATTTGAAAACATTGTTTTAAAACAATGTTAAATATTGGTACATTTGTAACTTTGTGACGGATTCAAAAATGATTTCATAATTATATTTATAAAACTTAGCTCATTTGACATATTTACGTCCAATAAAGCAGTTTGAACAGCAGCCTTCGTGTAACGGAAAACTAGTTAAAATACATATATTTTTACTACATTGGATAAGATAACCTTCGATTGACATTTTCGATCTGTCAGTTTAACATAGGGATGAAAGTATTACGGACCATAAAAAAATTAAGTATTAGTTTTAATGTTAATATCGACTCCACGGATCTCTAACGTCTTACCATGCGATAAAAAGTCCGAGGCCTGGTTATTATAAAATGATAGATTCCTGTGAGGTGTGTACAGTTTGTTGCTAGGCTACCAATCATAAAGGTAGTGGTACCTTTATGATTGGTAGCCTAGCAACAAACTGCTTTGACATAACAGATGTTTTTTTTTCAAAAAAGTTAGTTGCTATGGTAACTGGCTGATATGCTTACGAAGCCACTGTTTGAATCCACTTATCAATCTGAGTTCCAAAATGAGACTAACTTAAAAAAATCATTAAAACTACCGAGGAATATAAAATATGCACAGGCGACCACTACCTTTAGGGTGACCCACGCTGCCAACGCTACGCACAAAATCACTCCCAACGGTCAATGCTTGACATCCTAATACTAGTAGTAGTCTGTGATAATGATAACCACCCTTAGAACCACCATTGATTGTCACCTTTATTGCTATGAATTATGGTTCAAAATGCCGACTATTGGGACAGTATCGACCACTGGGATTTGGTTTACATATAGCTTAAAATTTGGTATCAATAAACATATTTTCCCTTCCAGCACTTTTGAGCGTCTCGGACAAGGCGGGTCTGGTGCCCCTCGCCAAGTCCCTCTCAGACATCGGCCTGGGGCTGGTGGGGAGCGGAGGTACCGCTACAGCACTGAGGAATGCTGGCCTCAAAGTCCAAGATGTGTCGGACATCACCGGAGCACCAGAGATGCTTGGTGGCAGAGTCAAGTCTCTGCATCCAGCGGTTCATGGCGGTATCCTGGCTAGGTACGTTGTTTATTTTATGCAATAAGTGCAAATGGATATACATGATTAGTCCATTCATCAATATCTTCTGCAAACCCTATTGGCGGGTAGTAGAGTTTAGCCAAGATATCCTTGAATGGGCTAATTGTCTATATCTTTTTGCAGATGACTACCTCTGTTGGACTAAGGATCACCCACCTTGAGGTTTGTTTGTTGTAACCAGAGGCTCGAGATACTGTTGGTGCTGCTTAAAATTTCATAAACAAAATAATAACTCCTCTGCCTCTGTTTCCCAAGTGAGTTGCCACATGGCAACAGGCTGAACTTTAATACATTAGTTCCGCAAATTGTAATTCTGAAGGCAATAATGATTTTCTTATAATACGTGCCTTTCATTGTAATTTTTTCATTATTTATATATATTTCCTGTACATTTTGTGATGTGCAATAAAGAGTATCTGTATTACATTGTATACTTCGTCCTATATTTAGGTAAAAAATTTAAGAAAAGCTCTTCTTGTATGTAGCAGTAATGCGTATATATATATATATAGTGAATTTGACGTTCCATTTTTCGAAAAATGACACAAGTTCCGTATCAATTCTGTACACTACTACATATATGCAAAAGTCCTTTCTAAAGTTTTTTACTCAAATTAAGGGCGTCAGTTTTTTTTTTTGGATGCGTCTCCACAAAATATATCAATAATCTTTACAGTGCAACATTTTTGCTTCAATTTCTAATTTTTTTCACGCAGACTCACCGACTCCGACCAGGCGGACATGAAGCGTCAGAAGTTTGACATGATAAGCGTAGTTGTCTGCAACCTGTACCCGTTCGTCGACACGGTGGCCAAACCTGACGTCACAATCGCTGATGCCGTCGAGAATATCGACATCGGCGGAGTGACGCTGCTTAGAGCTGCGGCGAAAAACCACGATCGCGTCACAGTGATATGCGATCCTAGTGATTATGACAGTATTATCAAGGAGCTGAAGGAGACAAAGAATCATCAGACTTCTTTGGAAACAAGGTTAGTGAGAGGATCAATTGTTTTTAGGTTTCCGTACCCAAAGAGTAAAACGGGACCATATTAAAGACTCCACTTTCCATCCGTCTGTCCGTCCGTCTGTCACCAGGCGGTATCTCATGAAGCGTGATAGCTAGACAATTGAAATTTTCACAGATGATGTATTTTTGTTGCCGCTATAACAACAAATACTATGAACAGAATAAAATTAATATATATATTTTTAATTTTCAAAAATCAGTTTTGAACAATCCGGTTGCGATAAGTTTGCACCTCATTTGGGTGTCTTATCCAGTGCTTTTCAAAGGTTTCATGACGCGATCACTTTAATGAAAAAATATTTTCGCTAACCCTTTTTCTGCGCTGATTCAATCACGTGTTTTAAAATGTGAGTAAATTAATGTAACCTTTTTTAAGAGGCCTCGCGACCTACAGGTTAAAAAACACTGCTCTAATCTAAATTATACTCTAAATGCAACATTCTGTTATCAAAATTAAGGTCTCTTGAACCCTGCCTGATCTAATACTTGTATTGTGATTGTGATAACCTTTACTATTTCAAAAGAGCTTATTCCAATTTCTTTGTAGACCTTATTTTGTATATTTTACTGTGTAAGTTCGCTAGACCACTACTGAGACTTATGCTATTATCTTTTCTGTGACTAGACCTGATTATAGCGGTTATATAATAATTATGTAATAATATTGACCCGGCTTATCAAGTCTGAAAGTATCAACAAGCAACATTATCATCTATTTGTAGAAGTGTAAGTTTAAGTACAGTCAGCCAAAAAACTGGTCTACAACTTTGGAACCTTAACATACATGAAATAGAGTCGAGAATTACATTGACGGTTATTCAAGTTCCTATTATTTACCTGCGGCTTCGCCCGCGTTACCGTGAATTATGTACTTATGTTTAAATGTTTAGTCCCTTGCTCAAAACTTCCACTCCTTTTCACTCTCTTAATGGATAGTATCCGGGATCCTTCCCAAGGTCTCAAATTTCCATTTTATTTCCATGCCAAATGCCATCTAAATGAGTTAATGATATGATAGTATGAAAAAATAAATATTTGTATGAATCTAATACTTTATACTTGAGCCAAAGTCTGGTATCCTACAGAAATGTTAATGTTTCCAGGCAAAAGTTAGCGCTGAAAGCTTTCACGCACACTTCTGAATACGACCTGGCGATATCGGACTACTTCCGCAAGCAGTACTCGGCCGGACAAGCGCAGATGACTTTGCGATATGGTTAGTATTCAAGATATGCATGCAAACAAGTATTATTTCTAACGTTCAATCTAACCATAATCGTGGGACCTAAGGTGTACGACAAGCTTCCTGAAGAAATAAAATAGATAAAAGATACGCTGTGTCATGAACTGAAAACTGAAAGTATTGCTCCTCAAGCACACATTTTAAGACCCTCTATTTATTTAGTTTATTTATTTGGGGATCAACAGCAACAGCAACAAATCATGAAACAACTAATAATTTAAAAACACTCCAGCAAAAGCCAATAACAGATGTCCACAAAAGTACAAATTAGTGGAACAAGTTACATAAAGGCGAGTATAAATATGTCACGAGAACAAATAAAAATAAATTGAAGAAATGTATGTTGGCGCATCACTTCACAACGGCATTAGGCTATATAAGATAAGTGTTATGACTTTTTCCTCTAAGCGAACGTAGATACCTTCTCATTTAATATTTTATTCTCTAGAGGTACAAAATTCCAGTCTGAACGATACATTTTGCTAAGGCGCCCGCCACGTCTAATGACGACAGCAAACGTCCTCTATGTTATTTATTGAACACAGCGAGACTTGCTTTAAAGTCTGATTTTTAATTCAAGACCAAAATCTGACAGTTCTCATCTTGATTATTTCATCAAATAAACATTATTTCATAAAAATATTTAGAGAAATCGTGCAACCAGTAATATTAGGGTAAGTTTTTATTGATAAAAATACTAACACTGAAACCAGTATGCAGTGATCACAGTGAAAGTGCGCCCGTTGACGTTAAATTTATGTCTTGAATTAAAAATCAGAGTATAGTGATAGAATGATAAGTGGAGTAGCTGTTACGTTGTATGTAATCTGTGGTTCTGGTACTTTATAGGTTTCTTGTTAACATTCCAGGAATGAACCCCCACCAAAAGCCAGCGCAGGTGTTCACCACCCGGGACCGCCTGCCTCTCACCACCGTCAACGGCTCGCCAGGCTTCATCAACCTGTGCGACGCGCTCAACGCGTGGCAGCTGGTGCGCGAGCTCAAGGTCAGGGTCACCTTTTATATACGACACACGCAAGCTGTCTGTTGTGTGGTAACCATATATGTTGTGTAGAAAAGTGAGGAGAACAATCACTATAATATCTAAAGTGTCTGTCAAAACTGAGGAGAACAATCTCTATAATCAGGGACAAATAAATAAATATCAGGGACAATTTTATACAAATCGACCTAGCCCCAAACTAAGCAAAGCTTGTACTATGGGTACCACGACGATATACATAATATATTAATAGATAAATTATAATATTTAAATACATAGTCAACATCCAAGAACCAGGTACCAACATTCGTACTCACACACAAACACTTGCCCAGGCCGGGATTCGACCCCGGGACCGCCAGCTTCGTAGGCCGTTGTGCAACCAACTGAGCCAAACGTGTCGTCAAATATATAAAGTGTCTGCCAAAAATGAGGAGAACAGCCTCTATAATATCTGAAGTGCCTTTCAAAAATGAGGAAAACAATCTCTATAATATCTGAAGTGCCTTTCAAAGGCGAGGAAAACAATCTATAATATCTGAAGTGCCTTTCAAAAATGAGGAGAACAATCTCTATGATATCTGAAGCGCCTTTCAAAAATGAGGAGAACTGTCTCTATAATATCTGAAGTGCCTTTCAAAAATGAGGAGAACTATCTTCGTAATATCTGAAGTGCCTTTCAAAAATTAGGAACACAATCTCTATAATATCTGAAGTGCCTTTCAAAAATGAGGAAAACAATCTCTATAATATCTGAAGTGCCTTTCAAAATGAGGAGAACAATCTCTATAATATCTAAATTGTCCGTCAAAAGGCGTTAAATTGGTGACGCCACACTAGCAAGACGTAATAGTTATTTACAATACAAGTGCGGTAAGTAGGTTACTCCCAAAGAGTGCTGATGTTATCCCGAGTCGGGAATTATAACAACGTGTATCGTACAACGGTTTACAATGCATATGCTCAGAAAGTGCCTCTTTGTATGGGCCAACGTAGGCACGTAAAGTGCTACTTACCGCAAACGTGCGTAAAATTGTTTTGTAATTGGTTGTTGACTTCATACTATCTTGCTACTGTAGCGCTATTATGAACGGATTTAGAACTATTATTTACTGCTTTCCGATGGAAACTTTCACTTGTTTTCCTATATGAGATTGTATTCCTTATCTGTCAGTTCTCTTTCCAAAAAAAAAATCTATTCAGTGACCTCCATATAGTCCGTAACAACTTTTTTTTTAAATGTCTTCTATGTTCAGACATTGAGTTTTTACAACTTTATTATAGTAAGTATATGTATATGAGTAACAGTTCTCAAATGTATTTATAGGAAGCACTGGGAGTGCCGGCCGCCACCAGCTTTAAGCACGTGTCGCCCGCTGGTGCCGCCATTGGCCTACCGCTCACCGAGGAAGAGGTTAGTGTGTTTGTCTACATTCCAAATCGTATATATGTCGCAGGGAAATAGCCAAGAGAGAGATTTGATGAAATCTCTAAGGGATATGACCAAATCACGCAGGATTGTAAAATGGCGAATCAATTTTATCATTTGTCTAGAAAAAGTCAGTCATTTGATTAAATCCCTTAATCAGTTTAGTGAAATGACGAAATGAAACAATAAAGGCAACTCGTTTTGTCATTTCACCAGATTTGTTTAGTGATTTGACAAAATCCCTGAAGCACGTCAGTGAGTTGACGAAACGAACTCGCAAAGTCAACTCGTTTTACCTACTTGGTTGTAATGGACCGGCCGTTACAACCAAGTAGCATAATGCCAGGTTACATATTTTGACTCAATCTCACATTGGCTTGGTTCCAAAATACCAAAAAAACACAAATAAATTTGTTTTCAATATAATAAATTTTCTTAATGACGTTTACATGTTACATCCGATATCCAAAATGTATAGTGGGTAAAAAGGACAATTTGTTCAAATGCCAAATTATCATTAAGACTGAAGGTTAAAACGCAATAGTTTCATAATTACCAAAATTCAAAAATACCTTTAACTGTCAGGCATAAATTACATTGTCTCATAATATCTAAAATTTGGACTAGGTACATTAAAATTCGACTAGTTTCTTAAAAACTAAATAAAAAATATTTTTTTAGAAACTGAATGAAACCCGTAATTTGATGATTAGTTTAATGACTCACATGAAAATTTAACAATCACATGAAACATTAATTCCAAAAAATAGACATTTTACCATATGAATTGAATTTTAGGTATTTTAAGCATTTGATGTTTTAACCTTGTGACAGTTTTGTATCAAGGTATATATATGTTTAAGACATTTTGGGGCGTGGTTGAGTTGAAAATAAGTAAATCCACTCCACACTACATACAATAATACACAAAGTTATATCAAGAGTAGGGCAATTTAAGAAATAGATGTAAGTCATTTCAACTTTTAGTAATTTTGAAACTAGTCTGTTTTGACAATGCGACGTAATAATTCTCCAGATCAATGTTAATATAAAATATAAACTATTTTTTTTTTCAGAGATGTATAAGGTCTCTAGGCGTCACGACATGCGATAAAATTAAATATAATAATTTGACTGACTTCTAATGAGATGTTTAAGGTCTCTTAGGGATCAAAGTGAATAATACATTAAAAATAATTATTTTTAAATCTAAATTTCTTAGAGATGTATATGGTCTCTAGGCGTCATAACATGCAAAAAGATAAAATTAGTTAATTAAAATCCTCAGAAATGTTTAAGGATATACCTCTATAAATAAAACAAAACTCTTAGAGATGTATACAGTCTCTAAATCAAATAAAAAATGAATAACTTCAATTGAGTACAGGTGAAGTCTCTCACGTCATCAGTTCATTAAACACTGGTAGGCAGTTACTAGATATACAATTAATTTGGCCCTTGCTAGCATGAAGAGACCGGACCCCACAAACGGCACCCGTTCACGAGCATGACGCATATCTCAGCCATCGCCTCCCTCAACCATATTTTAGGGAAGGTTGCGACCCGATCAACGACGCCACCGTAAGCAAAGACTTAAGCGAGCATGACATGCTCACACTGCCGGGCATTAAACACTAATAGTATTGCCCGGTGAGAAACAACAAATGTGCTCTAATGTTACATTAAATGCGAACTATTATTACCTCTTAAAATAATGCTTACTTTACATACACAAGACTAAACTACTAGCTTAAAGACATCTTTATTGTCTAAAAAGTCATTTACAGTATAATACGCCTTGTTTAGTAGGTGACGTTTTATGTGGGACTTAAATTTGCTGCATCTCGTTGTATCTCGAGCAGTTTTAATGAGATTGAAGTAGTTTCTTCACCAATACTTTCTATTTTTGAAAGTTCTATAACATACGACAGATTTTTTTGTCAAATATTGACAATATCCCTATTCTCCAGGCATCCGTGTGCATGGTGCTAGACTTGTTGCCCAAGCTGACCCCGCTGGCGAGTGCGTATGCGCGTGCGCGCGGCGCGGACCGCATGAGCTCGTTCGGGGACTTCGTGGCGCTGTCCGACGAGTGCGACGAGGTCACCGCCAGGATCATCTCCAGAGAGGCCAGTTAAAAAAAGAAAGATAAAAGAAGATAGCATTTTATATTTCATACATTTGACGTGCGTGACCGTTTTTTGAGCGGCGGTGTGGACAGCTTGCGGTAAAAACGGTACGGATACGATGCGTCACTGCGATTCCGTACCGTCACGGTTTTTTAAGCGGCGGTTTGGTCGCACCTTAAAACGACGTCTCAATTTCCCATCATTTCATCCTCTTACTTGAAACGAGCAATTCTTGTGTATACACCTTTTTTTGTACCCGTCAATAGGAACAGCTTTTCCCATGGGGAAACATATCGAAAACGGAAAAAAAACACCATTCCCTACGTTTTCATTGAGTTACAATAAACATATGTACAATAAATAACTCTTAGTATGAAATGGCAGTTTTTTTTTTCTTTAACGAAATGTGTCTCTCGTCTCTCCATAGGAAAAAAATATTCGTATCGACGAGTACCGCCACAGGTTAAAATTAAAGAAAACAGTGTGTGTGTTATTGTTTTTTCGGAAAGGGCTCAAACGATTTGTATGAAATTTGGTATGTAGATATAGTTTTGCCCTTCAAGCTTATCTAGATAGATTGCACCCACCGAGCAAAGCTCGATCGCCCACGTTCTTAATATCACACATAATATTAAGAACGCGTGAATTTTCATTTACAAATATGTTTTATTTTATAGGTGTCGGATGGCGTCATCGCTCCGGGGTACACGAAGGAGGCGCTCGAGTTACTCAAGAAGAAGAAAGGAGGCAGCTACTGTGTGCTCCAGGTCAGTGTTGACTCCGTCCCAGAAACTATTACTACTCCGCGGCTACTCCGAAGCTTGAAATTCGAAGTTCGTATAGCGCCGTTTCGCTCATTCCATTACAATTTAACACGAGAGCAATGGGGACGGCACGCTACGAACTTCTATTTAATATAATACTTTTCGGGCACGAGTCGAAAGAAAGTAAATTCAGACAAAATATTTTTGGAATAATCAATGCATAAGAGAGTTAACAACACAAATCAGTTAAAATAAAAATGTTTTTGCAAGCATTCAATAGTAGTTTATGCAATCGTTATATAATGTATGCTTTTTCAGTCGAGTACCGCGTTTAGGCCACGAAGCTTGCTGAGTGGTTTAATTAAGGTATGAGACTTAAAAAGACAATAAATTATGATCTTATCTTAAAGCTAATTATATAACTATTGTGTAAAACACTTTTTCTGCGAGTAACCCATAATCTACAGTAAATGAAACATAGCAAAAAAAATTGCAAAAGCACTGCGTTCTTTTTTTGAAATTCATTATAGTTTTGTGCGGAGTTGTATAATATAGATATTATAGTTCAATGACATATAATATAACCATAGAGTAAAAGTACGCCTTTTTAGTATTATTCGCGGAGTTCTTATTCACAGATTATACTTCTTATTCACAAGTAGAAAAAAAAAATATAAATATTAGGTTGCACGCGCGGGAAATTTTCGTGAAAGGGCTCTTATTAGCTTAGGCCCATCTGGCATGTATGTACACCTTTATTTGTTTTTTCAAAAATGGTTTGCACAAATTGTAACTTTGACAGAGGAAAATACATCTTTTCTCAGTCCATCCGTGACCATGGAAAGTTGGAAAGCTTCCGAAACGTAGGGAACTAAAATGAGATAATATACGCGATATAATCCGTTCAATTGTTTTATTTCAATGAGTAATAATCGCGGAAACAGAAGAAAATATTAAAGGCTCTTATGTTACGTTACTGTTTGAGTACTACTTCCTAAATGACATTGTTCCAGATGGACCCCACCTTCGACCCGGCTCTCATGGAACAGAAGACCATCTTCGGTCTCACCCTTGAACAGAAGAGGAACGACGCCAAAATATCCGCAGACCTGTTTAAGACCGTTGTCACAGACAAGAAGACTTTGCCCGACAACGCCGTGAGAGACCTCATTGTAGCCACAATCGCGCTGAAGTATACGCAGAGCAATTCCGTGTGTTACGCCAGAGATGGACAGGTTAGTGCGCTACTTGTTACAAGCTTTTATTTAAATTTTCATCACACTTGTTCGTAAACGGTGTCATTACACGCAGGCAAAACGAGCGACAAAGTCTTAATTAAAACTGTGGGCTTTTTATTAATTCCATTAACGCCATGGGCGTAATGATTTTTATTTTTTTTACTGCATTCACTACTCTAATATGCCAGGTTTAGAATGGAACGGAACAGAATTAGTCAAAATCAACAAATTTGAATTATACATAATGTAATATCAATAAATACACGTCGACGGTATAGTTAAATACATTAAAATAGCTTGTTTATACTATTTTATAATTATTAATTTACGTAAAAGATTGTATGCAAGAAAACTGAAAAATAGTTTCGGAACGAAACCTTATGCTATGGAATGAGATTCTACCAATCACGAAATGACACAATGTTGCGACTTGTGACACTTGAAAGTAACAAGCTTTTTCTGATTTCAAGCGAGCTGCCATATTTGAAAATAATAATTCTGATTCTGACTTAATAATTTATTCGTTTCCTCACAAGTGTGATGAAAAACATTTTGTTACTCGGGCGGTACCGAAAGCACAAACTCGAGTCGAGTATGTGCTCTCGTTTGTAATTCCTTCTTTACCGCCCACGGTGCACAATGTACTATTTCATCGCACTTGCTCGCAAAGGGTGTTATTACACGCAAGGCGTATAGAGCAGCTATAGCCCATTTATCTCCCACGGGAGTTATGGATCTTTATAATTCCCAAGGGAGTTATGAGTTTAGTTTTAAAATATAGAACACACTCGTACGTCATTTCAGGCTAAGGACGTTTCAAATCAGCCAAGGTTTATTTCCTATCTTCAAAACTTGACTATAAACCAATTTTACTGTATATAAAACTTTTACGGTATATGTAACAGAATTAGGTATATTTATATTTTACTATTACTTCAAAGAGTTTTGAAATTATTTGAGTCAATTTTATTTTGACAATGGTATAACCTGGCAGTATGGCCTGTCAACACTAAAAACTAAATGCAGTTCTTAGTATTATCTGTGGAAGAGTTATTGAAAAAAGTTGTCAAACTCTTTTAGCGAGTGTCATTCTGTTTGACTGTCGTTTCTTCAAATTATATCGTTTTGTATAATTTTTTTTCTTGCCTCGCTAATGTGATCAAATACATTGCGTGTATCACGGGCAGGAAGGGGATTATAAACTCGAGTCATTGAAAGCCCTTCGCCTTTGGCGTCGGGCTTCTAATAGACTCTCGTTCGTAATTCCCTTAACCTAACCACCCTTGGTACACAATGTACTACCGTATTAGTGTGTTCAATAGTAGTTTATGCAACTGATACATAATGAGAGGCCTTAAAATACGAGTGTGGTTTTATGAAACGAGCGCTAGCGAGTTTCATAATAGGATCACACGAGTGTTTTAAGACCTAATTATGTACAGATGCATACACTACTTTATCTACACACATATCATAAGTACTCCAAGATGGGTTCAGAAATAACCGTAGGGAAATGACCTGCATTCTTACTAGTGCTACCTGTAAAATATCAATAGACTATAGATATTAAAATAATGCAATAAAAAATAAATTTCAACAAATACAGAAACAAATTATTTATTCACATCGAAGTCGTGCGTTGGTTCATTCTCCAATATAAAAAATCTTTGTACTTATTTACTAATACTAAATTTGACGATCGATTTTTCTGACAACAAGTTATTTGTTGATATCGTGGCTGCATTTACGATATCCGGGGCAGTGTTCATATATTTATTGGAGTCAGTACAACTCATATTTTCAACATAAATGTAAATTACAAACAACCTTTCAAAATTCTGTTTTCGTAACAGCAATAAACTTACAAACAATTGACAACATTAATGGCGGCAATTCGATCCTTCGTCACTCGAGATCAAATGCTGCGCGGTTTATATTAAAACAAGCATACTGAATTGACGTTTCGTATCGATAACTGCTTTAATATCTATTGATACTAGAATAGAGATCCACTTGAGGTTTGACAGCTGTTTCAAATTTAAACTCATAACGTTACAAAAATCTACACTGAAATAACATTAAAGTACAGATTTTACCTACTACCACAGACAAGAAAGTTCTCATAGTAAAATTGGTTGTAATAATGCCGATCATTTCCTACGGTTTCTGAACGCATTTTAGAGCACTAACGATATGTGGGTAGATAAAGAATGTAATGTAACAGGTGATCGGCATCGGCGCGGGGCAGCAGTCGCGCATCCACTGCACGCGGCTGGCGGCCGGCAAGGCGGCGCTGTGGTGGGCGCGGCGCCACGTGCGCGTGCGCGCCATGCGCTTCCGTGCGGGCGTCTCGCGCGCCGTGCAGGCCAACGCCATCGACAACTACGTCAACGGCACCGTCGGTCAGTGCGCCCCGCCGACTCCCGGGACACGGATTTAAACAATCGATTGGAAAACATGGTTTGCGCCCCGCTCTGTGATTGGTCCGCAACCGCAACGGACTGAGAGGGGACGGATTGCATACAAATACGCACCAGCGCTAGCTTATGGCATAAGGTCGTAAACGACAAATGGTACATTTCGATGCTAGTGCGGAAAGTATGTCATTACAGGACGAGTATCGAGATATTTTGCCACGAGCCGTATGCGAGTGGCAAGACTCGGGACGAGTGAAGAATGACATTTCCGTACGTTTATCAAGCGACGTTATTTATTACAGTTGCGAAAAAATGAGAAAAATAATAAGCATCATCATCATCATCATCATCACCATCACCACCATCACTTTCACCATCATTATCACCACCATCGCCATCATCATCACCACCATTACCATCATCATGTCCATCACCATCATTATCACTATCATCATAATGACCATCACCATCATCATCATCATCATCATCACCATCATCATGACCATCATCATGACCATCATCATCACCACCATCATCATGACCATCACCATCATCATCATCATGACCATCGTCATCATCATCACCCCACCATCACCATCATCATGACCATCACCAGCATCATCACCATTACCATCACCATCATCATCGTCAATAAGTCATGACTTGGAACAAGTATAAATTTAAAAACATTGGAAAAGTAAAAAGCACTAGTTCGCGAAAGGCAACTTTGCACACGCTAAACAGCTACGTTAAGTAGCACTTTTTGAGCAACTGTATTAAAAACGGCTTTTTAATTTAAATTAAAAACTACCAATAATTTTAAAAAATAACCAACTGACAAACGAAAGTGCTTATTTAGACTAATGTACTAAGACAATTTAGAAGCTTACATTGGTCTGGTCAGCCTGTAAAATGAGAATCTCTGTTTTAAAAGAGGATTCTTCGATATTGTTTTCTCTGTTATAAAAGTGAAAGAATCGTGTTTCTGCAACTGTCAAAATGAAGTAAATGAAATGAAAAATCTGATTATGAAATATCACATACATAAATTTTGTAATACCTGAGAAACTTGAAGATCTTTGACACCAAAATTTCCAATATGTCGACTTTAAACCTTTAAGCGCCAAAGACGGCAAATCGCGTCAACGCATAATTGTGCCTCAGACGCCCCTGCGTCATTTGCCGCTATACGGAGTCATACAACTGGCTCATCAGTTGGCGTGTGGCGCTGCGACTGGGCGCTCAAAATATTTAAATAGTGACTAACTAAAATTGCCTAAAGCCACCGTGCTAGTTTGTTTCCGCTTATCGCTCGTTACGCAAAAATACTCTTATTTCCTTGACCCTACCAGAGAAATGGCGTCAGGAAAATTACAAGGGAAGCCGAAACGTATTCATTTACTCATATTTAAAGAAAAAAATGGTTATGATGCTTTCTTTTGGCGACCCGGTGGAAAGCGACATATGGACTGGACGCCACACCCCTGCAATCTACACTTTTCTAGCAGTTGGGTTTTCAGACTTAGCCATTTCCACCAATTCTTGTTTATTCTTCTCATTAATCCAACCGCTTTTACCCTCTCATATCAAATTTGCAATTCTGTCATCCCTAACCTCAAAACTGCAATGACACATGTATGTAGTATGTATGATACAGTCAACGCACCGATCGCACATTTCACACAATATGTACACTGTTTAAGTGCAAATGCGTGTTCACTTGTCTCGTCGCCAATATTATCTATATTAAATGAAACCAATTATTAGCTGCATTTGTTTTATTAATTAGGAAAACAACTAGACACATTATGAGTTTCACACTGAGTGCCACGGCAGATCATGTATTTAATAAATAGGGTTACTAGTAGCAAACACGATCATCTGATGAGCTAAAATGTGTATGCCTATATATCGTTGAAATAATTTAACGGTTTTATTTAACCTTCTGTTATTTACTCAGGTACGGATATGCCGCTATCGCAGTGGGAAGCTCTGTTCGAGGGCAATGCGCCGGCGCTGCTGACGGAGCAAGAGCGCAGCGAGTGGCTCACGCACCTGGACAAGGTCGCGCTGGCCTCGGACGCCTTCTTCCCGTTCAGAGACAACATCGACCGCGCCGTACAGGTATGATTCAGAATTATTTACTTAAAATAACCAAATTGAATTAAAGCCGGTCAAAAATCGGCTATTAAAATTTCATTTTATTACCTTGCATTACTACTTAATTATCCGACGCTTCGGATGTCACGTTACGACGATGTTTTACGACCTAGTGTCAACTAGTTTCTACTTCGTTACTATGATAATTTCATATTTATAAGCGAATCGGTCCGTTTTTTTTAGATAATAAATTCTGAATTGTTCCTAAGGTTTTAAACGATTATTTGATTATATTTTTAATCATGCTAAAATGAATCAACTAATATAAATCTACGAGTATATTAGATGATCATGACTTAGAACGCTAAAAAAGTCATATCTTAAGTTAGAAAAGATTATAAACTCGTCAGGAAAATGCTCTTTTGTAAAATTTAATGTTTGTACGTATGTGTCGTTGTGGCTTCATCACGCTAAATCGGCTAAACGGATTTCAACTATTTTTGGTACACGGGTAGCTGGGTATCTCTAGATGGTTATAGAATGCTTTTTACCCGACTATACTAAAGAAAAAAGAGAAGTTATGACTTTTTCTCCTCCGCGAACGAAGTTGCGGGCGCCTTCTAGTTTATAAATATAATATTTATAACCTCTAGCATTTATTTCGATACCAAGAACTGAGTAGCTTATGTTTTAATTTTTGTTTCTCCATAGAAACTTCCACCACCTTTTTCACACCCTTGAGGGATATTTCCCGATTAAAAACTAACCTATGTCCTTCCCAGTGTCTCAAACTATTTCCATACCAAATTTCACCTTATTCGGTCCAGCTCTTTAAACGAGAAAAGTTACCTTACAGAGTTAGTTTCGCAATTATAATATTAGTTAGTATAGACAGCGTAAAAAATCTTTGCGCGAACTTTCAGTTAGCAGAACTGCAAACTCTTAGCTTCTCTGATTAGCTTGTGTCGTCTGAATTTATTTAGATATATATATATATAGGTATATATTATATGAATATGTATGTATCTAAGTATTTATTCTTAAATTATGTCTGTAAATTAGTTGCACCGCCCACAATTTATCTGCTTTGCCTCAAGGTTGACTGGTAGAGAATGCCCTATGGCATTAAGTCCGCCTTTTGTATGATAAGTTTTTATTTTATGCAATAAAGATTAAATAAATAAATAGTGTAATATAGTATGTATTGTTTTAACCAGTGTGGCGTCGAGTATATCGGCAGCCCCTCCGGGTCCAACAACGACCAGGAAGTCATCGTAGCCTGCAACGAGCACAAGATTACCCTCGCGCACACCAACCTCCGACTTTTCCACCACTAATTTCACTGTACAAGACGCCAGTGTGACGTGGAATCCGTCGGCAGACTTACCGGGTCCAACAATGAGAATTATGACGTCATCATCATTAAACTACCTATTCTCTTGGTAACTTTATACTCTCTGAGCTTTGACAAATCTTCAAAAGGAAGCTGATTGGATTTATCAGTTAAGCACCCTATTGTAAATCTTTATTATAGAACCTTTTGAAAATACGTCTAATAAGATTTTTTAGAAGAGCGTACAATTAACTACAAAGGTAAGTAATGTATCCAATTTCGGACCTTATTACATATACAATAAATGAACAAAATAAATGGAGATACATCTCTTTGCAGTCGATTGTACAATATCATAAACCAAGTCAAATCATTCCATATTTTTGAATGTTCTTTTATGGAGAGTTTTGTTAGTATTAAGAAAATGTATTCCTATGAAATCTCTTTTATATTGTAAAAATAAAACACCTTTAAAAGTGCCTTGTTAGATTTTAAGAATTTAATAAACGTATGACGTTTAAAATTGGTTGGTTTTTTTAATGGAAAGCTATCTAGCTTGACAGAATTCCGAATTCATGTTTTCATTTTGTCCTAAAATAACAACTACCCGCCAACTGCTGAATTACTCTATCGTACATTAGACATTTTACTAACTTTCTGGCACTTCCATTTTTATTTCAATAAAAATATGCCAATTAAAAGTTTTGAAACCAAAACATTTGCACGGTATAAGAGACCAGAATACAAAGAACACAATAAACTCTATGATCATTCTCATTGAAATTTATACTATTATAAAGTTGATATTTTCTTTTGTTTCCGCGATTACTATTAATTTAAATAAAACAATTTAACGGATTATATCGCGTATATTATAGTGGACCACCCGTGACCATGGAAAGCTGAAAAGCTTCCGAAACGTCGGGAACTCAAATGAGATAATATACACGATATAATCCGTTAAATTGTTTTATTTAAATACTAGCTTCTGCCCGCGACTTCATTCGCCTTAAATTCGTTTATCGCGGACAAGGGTATTTTTCTGGGATAAAAAGTAGCCTATATCCTTCCCCTGGACACAAACTATCTCGATACCAAATTTCATTCCAATCGGTTCAGCGGCTTAAGCGTGAAGAGGTAACAGACAGACACACTTTCGCATTTATAATATAAAGTATGCATTATAAAGGGGTTGTGCATTGAAGATATTTAAAAAAAATAGGACTATTTGGGGATCATTAAATCGAAAAATATTTTTTTGTATGTGTTGTGGCTTTATCACGCCAAAACAACTAAACGAATTTCTACCATTTTTGGTACACGGGTAGCTAATAACCTTCTAGTATGTATTCTGAGATGGTTTTAGATTCACTAATATTTTTTTCTCTTCTAAATTGTATCGCTAAATGCTAAAAAAATGAATTGAAATCAAACAATATTTATTCCCGCCTAAATGATAGCCACCATTATGTGTCGTCGTAATATATAACTTTAGCAAACATCAAACGTGTATACCTACTGCAATAACTATTGTACAACGCTCAAGACAACAAAAGGGAATATTCATGAATTTTACTTTTTGCTTAAATAAAAGCGTCTTCATGTAACAAACAGTAGACAAAAAGATTTTTTCGATTAACCATAAAAACACCCAAGATATAAGCCATCAAACATTTCATTCTATCTCTTTCTAGCAAAACAGAATATAATATGGAGTTTATATGACCGTAGTGGACTGTGACGTAACAGTCTATGTCGGACCTCTCTGTCAAATCGCTGTCTAATTAGTAGTTTAAAATGCTTATATCATACGTATTTCTTGGCCGATTTTAATTTTAATTTCACTTTTTGGAATAGTTTTTACGGTATTTTGATATTTCGTTAAGAAAAGCGATGAAAAAATTTCATGCATGTTCCCTATTGCTTCGGTTATACTTACGCGACATATGACGTGATATTGTAACTGTTATTATTCCTCTTATATTTTCTCACGAAGACGGTCAAACATAGCCAGTGGCGGATGTACAGTCAATGGCTACCATAGGCCGTGTAGCACCAGGCTAGGTTACTACCGTTACTATATATTATTATGAACCATTGAGCTAATATTACTACGTATAGAGAAGACGCCGCCCCATCACTAGCGATCCGTTCAAGTGCAGTCAGCCGGCTCCAGTTCACTCAGTTGCTTGCTCGCTCTTGCGCGCTTAAGTCTTGGTTGTCATAAAGCGAGAAAAACGTGAAAACTCATGAAATATGCCCTCGTGTGTGTTACGATATTGCACTAATAATTCAAGTAATACGTCGAAGTGTAAAAGAATAACTTTCCATCGGTGAGTTACTAGATTATCATTTTAAAACTCAATTTCGAGTAAAATATTTAGCGGACGCCATGTTGCGTCATTTTTCATAGACTAAAAATGTAAGATGTGACATTGCGTGTGTAGATAGATAGTGTTAGACCGGCCACATACATTCGGAATTTTTATACGGTCTGTACGGAAACGACGTGTGCAAGCGTGATAGGGCTACTCTCTCTCTCCCTTGCACACGTCAATTCCGGACAGAAAACAAATAAAAATTCCGTATGTATTTGGCCGGCCTTAGCTAGCTGACGCTTCTTTTTATACAAGAAAAATAGTAATCATATTAATTTAGAAAAGAATAGACTGATTAATTGAAAAACTTATATTATTTAAGGGCAACTAAATAAAAAAATTCTATTAAATTATACGGCTTTTATTTTTTTGTACCTAAAATTAAGGCAAAATTTGTAAGGAATGCGACTTCCCATTAGTCTTAACCAGTTAGTAACTATAGCTACATGCTAGATATTGTTTGTTCCGCAGAGTAAATTCAGTACTTATACATAAAATAAATATTATAATTAAAATGATCTGTCAACCCTTTTATTTTACTATATTAGTGCGGCTACCCAATTAAATAGGCAGAATGTACCATAAACAAAATGTTGCGTCTCTGACGGTGACATCTCATCTATGACTCATTAGCCGCCACTCTCCCCCGCGCGCGCCTCGCACTGCCGCGCTTGTGGCACAGATTTTGTTCGCGCCGTCTTCTCTATACGTAGTAATAATAGCTCAATGTTATGAACTAGCTTCTGCCCGCGACTTCTTCCGCCTTAAATTCGTTTATCGCGGATAAGGGTATTTTTTAGCTTCTGCCCGCAACTTTGTCCGCCTTAAATTCGTTTATCGCGGATAAGGATATTTTTCCAGGCTGAAAAGTAGCCTATGTCCTTCCCCTGGACTCAAACTATCTCCATATCAAATTTCATTCCAATCGGTTCAGCGGTTTAAGCGCGAAAAGGTAACAGACGAGCTTTTTTTTCTCTTTCTCACTTTTACATTTATAATATTAGTACGAGGGGCACACCGAAATGATCGGGAATAGAGTACTTTAAACTGAGTTACATTAAATCCTTTTTTGTCACATGCATACTGGCGACTTACAATCACGATGCCGTTTTTACAATTAAAAAAAAGAACGATATATTTTTTTAATTCCATTTTTAAATTGACAACTCGATGAACAAAATGGAGCTGACGCGTGAAAATTTTCGTGCAATTATTTACCATAACTTTCGTCGTGGCTTATCTCCAGATGAATGTCGCAATGAGCTTGTTACTATATACGAAATTGAAGCACCTAGTCAGACGACAATATATCGGTGGTATGCTGAGTTTCGACGGGGTCGTGCCTCTCTTGGCACCGTACCTTCATCAGGTCGGCCGAAAACGGCGGTTTCGCCTGAAAACATCGCGGCTGTGGAAAAACTACTAAAAGAAGATAGACATGTGACATACGAGCAGATTCGGGCAACCATAGGCATTGGAATGACTGCAATTCACACTATTTTGCATGGTGAGTTGGGTGTCAGAAAATTGATTTCCCGATGGGTACCCCATAATTTGTCTGAAGAGCAAAAGGCGGCTCGTGTTGATTGGTGCCGATCTATTCTGAAATGCTACAATGGAGGAAACTCAAAAGCCGTTTATAATATGGTCTCGGGTGACGAATCCTGGATTTATTCTTATGAGCCTGAAAGAAAGCACCAGTCGGCAGTATGGGTCTTCGATGACGAGGTCAAACCAACGAAAGTTGTGCGTTCTCGAAGCGTGTCGAAGAAGATGGTGGCTTCGTTCGTCTCAAAAAAGGGGCATGTTGCCACAATTCCTCTAGAAGAACAAAGAACCGTTACCGCTGATTGGTATATCACAGTTTGTTTGCCGGAGGTGCCGGCCGAACTTCGCCAAGGGAACCCGAGACGCCGCGTCATCTTACACCACGACAATGCGAGCTCCCACACCGCCCACAAAACAACTAAATTTTTGAACGACGAAAACGTTGAGTTGATGTCCCATCCTCCATACAGCCCTGACCTGAGTCCAAATGATTTTTTTACGTTCCCTAGAATTAAAGATTTATTGCGTGGTCAGCGGTTTGAGAACCCAGAAGCCGCTGTGGAAGCCTATAAATCGGCCATTTTGGCAATGCCTACTTCAAACTGGAATTATTGTTTTAATGACTGGTTTAAAAGAATGCAAAAGTGCATTGAATGTAACGGAGAATACTTCGAAAAACAATAACATATAATTTATGTATATAGTGCACATAGTTTTTTAAATTCCCGATCATTTCGGTTTGCCCCTCGTAGTGAGCACGAAAATTTAGATATTCTTCTGAAAAAAAGAAAAAAACTGAAAAAATGTCTTCTAAGTCAGTAAAATTATCACTTTAATGCTTTGTTGTATTTGTGGAGTTCATGCAATCCAGTAAAAATCTCCAAAAAAAATACATGGATGCTGTTTCAAGGGGTTCCAGTTTCAAACAAATACCTTGCATCACTTATAACGGCTCTCTTCTGTTGTGTGTCATTTTCGATGGAGAATAAAGATCTATATGGACTGCACGAGCTGATCAACGAGTCGTTGAGTCGGTGTAAGACTCTTGCAGTAGATAAAAGAAAAGAACGAGCAAGCCTCTTGGGTACTTTCCCAATCACCTACTAAATTGAGCGAGTGTGCTGAGCAGGTAACTTACTCGGCAAGGGGAGAAATCTTCATTATTTTAGCTTATAGGCTATTGTATATGCCTGATATGGCCCCTCTACATGATCGCCGATCATCAGCGTCCAGGCGGGACGTAGCAATACGTTAGAATGAGATAGAAATATATGGTGCTCTTCCTATAACGTATAACCGCGTCCCATCTGGTTGCCGATGATACGCAATCGTCCAGAGGGGCTATTAGCTGCGTTGTCATAAGATTGCCTTTGACAACATACCAGAAAATAATAGGATAGCAATCTTAAAAGAAACATTCAAATATAACCCTAAACAAATGACAAGATTACACACTTTACAACAAGTAATCGGTGAAGTGGACTGATAAAGAAAATCCCCGTCTCATCTAAAAAAACACAGATACACAAACAAAATACTCGAAGAAGTCACCTTTAAAACACAAAAAACTAAATCGAAATCGGCCCATCTGCTCAAGTGCTATGATGCTACAGACCGGGGCTACTGCGATTCCGAAAAACGAAGTTCGTATGGTGCCATTCCGCTCACTGAAATACAGCTTAGCATGAGAGCGACCGGGACGGCACGTTACGAACTTCGAGTTTGGAGTAACCCCCCAGCTGTTTATCAAAAGAAACGAGGCGTTGTATTTTTAAACAGACCTTGAAGATGTCCTTAAACCGAGTGATTCAACTCGCAATGTCGAAAGACATTAAATATATTTCCTGGTACCTATTTATTATAAAACAACCAATAGGTACTATCGTAGTAATTGAAATATGAAAAAAAACCCCTGACACCTGTGTAGACAAAATGATGATCGTCAAATGGCTGAAAATATTTTTTTTATAATGTCTAAGTACAACAACTAACAATGCCATCGACTCAGATAATTTTATAAGACACACAATTGTTTGTGTAACAATATCAGTAACATTTTTTTACCAATTTTAGATTTTAGACAGAAATTACGGTAGGTGATTAGATTATAAACACTTGTGTCACTATCGAAATGTTTACAAAAGCTTTGATCTCATTTTCGCAGACACAAACCTTACAGCAAGAATATTCAGAATTATAAATATGTAATTGTACTGTATAATGAATTATAAAATTGTTCAAGCCCAGCTCACGAATCGAGGACGTGGACTCGGGGGTTTTCGTGACCAAAGTTCGTGACTCAACAGCCAGGGTACTTCCCCGGGCGTACTGAGCGGCTGACGCCATCAAAAGTCAAAGAGCAAGTGTTACCAGGTTATTAAATTATCTCAACATTGATAATTTTCTTTCGTTATGAGATCAAAGCGTGAAGATATTTTTTTACATTTGTTTATTATCTTTTATTAACCCTCGATGAAAAAAAGAGAGATATTATACGGTTGACATGTGTATCTGTGTGTCTGTCTGTAGCCGTATAGCTTCTAAACCAATGGACAGATTTTGATTCAGTTTTTAGGGTTCTGTATCTCTTACCTCAAAAGGAAAAAACTGGCCAAGAGCATGTCGGACCACGCTCAGTGTAGGGATCCGCAGCAGTTCATACAAAAACATGCACACTTAAGGTGAAAAGAAAGCTATATGAAAAAGTGCTCTAGCAAAAGGGCGTATCTCCATGGCAGTTACGTCATTTTGTTGAGAAGTACCGTTTTTCGGCAATAACTCAAAAACGGTATCCAATCATGTGTAAAACAATTTTCGTTGAAAGTTTTATTCATGACGTTTCATCTTTGTACATTTTTTCAGATATTTTGGACATAGGTTTTAGAAAATAGAAGGAGAGAACACAATTTATGCTACTTTAGGAGTGATTATTTCCAAAAATGTCCACTAAATCAAATTTTTTTTTAGAAACCTCAAAATGTTTTTAAAATATGTGTTGATATATGTGCTACACAATATTTGCTGTATATTAAGTTTGTCAGTTTCGGTTACATGTATGGAGTGCCCCCCCTAGATTCTCATAATTTTATTATTTAATTATTCAACTAAGTCGGCTCACACAAGACACCTATACTCCTAATTTCATTAATACATAGTACTAGTACATCTTGTAGTTTTTGAGTAAAATGCCTGTGACATACGGACGGACGGACTGACGGACGGATGGACGGACATGACGAAACTATAAGGGCTCCGTTTTTGCCATTCTGGCTACGGAACCCTAAAAACAGAACCCATATAGCATCACTTTGCTATCCGTCTGTCTGTCTATCTGTTCGTCTGTTAAGACCCTTTTTTCCAGGAACACGTGGAGGTATCAACAACAACAACAATCAATTGAAATTAATATCAAATATTCAAGTCTGCAATCCCTTGAAGGTTTGATAAAATCAAACTCCTTAGTCAATGCAATCAAAAGAAGTCATTACAAAGTCGTTTCCATACAAATTGCCGTGTACCTAAAACCTATAGGGTACTTAATTGTCCTAGTTTTCCTAGAAACTTTAAATTTGATATGATGAAGGTAGGTGTTATAGCACAAACATTGAGAAAAGTTATATTTTGACTCCTCTGCTTACCATCGTAGACGAACTATATACAAACCCACAAATTTGTACGGAAAAGGAGGCCAAAGGAAGAGAAGGCCAAGTGGGAAAAAATCTGACTTGAGGCAGCAACTCCGTCAAAACGCAGGCGTGTTTTTCTCCTCTAAATGGAGGGCGTTTGACTTGACTCTGACTTTTCAAGGTATAATTTGCGCCTATTTCTGATCATCTGGAACTTCTTGGTATGAACTTATGCTCCAACTTGAATTTCAGGCATTTCATTGAATCTTTGGCAAAAACTGCAGCAAAACCGCTTGTAATTTTTTTCAAGGTGAGGCGGTGCTTCACCAGGAACGCTCAAAAAGCTCATTGGTCACCCAGACCTTGTGAGAGCAATGCTGACTCGAATTCCATAGGAAAGCCGCCTGTCTTGCGGTAATTTACAAGATACGTTTCGGGGAGTGTGTGGCAGAACTGCATGAACTGATTCCGCCTTTTTTATTTTGTCATTATGTGATTAGACGTGAATTTGGATTCCACCCTTATGTTGTTGATTAAAATATGGGTTAAGCTGCGTTGACATATTAATGCACAAGAAAAAAAAGTCAGTTTCATTATTCCTACAATCGACTCATATCACAAACAAACGGCAGGTGTTATTTCTTTTAAGTTACTTGGATAATTACGTGATTTGTGTCTAGGAGAATATAAAAGATGGAAACACAGCAGATAATGATTAAATAAATAAATATCACGGGACAATTTTAAACAAATCGATCTTGTTCCATGGTAAGTTCAATAAGGCTTGCGTTGTGAATACTAGACGAAGATATACAGAGCGTATATACATAGGAAACATCCAAGACTCAGGAACAAGACATATTTATGCTCATCACACAAATATTTGCCCCTGCCGGGATTAGAACACCACTGAGCTAAACTGGTCGTCAAAAATTATGTAAGTGCACAGGTACATTTATATAGAGTAACGAAAACCGTCGTGATTTGTATTTTTTCGACTGAGGTGGAGCCCGTAGAAACGGTTGTCGAGAAACTGCCTTTGAACATTTTCCAATACGTACCGTCATATCCAAAGAATGTTTGCAAACAGGTAATGACGAGGCGTATAGATTGTAAAAGGCGTGCAGTATTCCACGTTTTCATTTGATAAGCTTATTACTCGGATAAGTGTCACCAACACAACAGTCAACATTCAGCGCTTCGTTAAACTGCACAAGAGAGATAAATCTTTAGAATATGGAAATTAAAAGAAGCAAATCACAGAATTTGAGAGGTAAAGTACTTACAATAATAGCACCTTCCCTTAATAATAAGCAAATGATTTAAAATCTTAAGTTCTTTACCCTAATGTCAATGTCGTATAAATAGGAAAAATGTACAATATTCTATTATAATAATTATTCAACCTAGTTACCCCATCATGGCCATCATTAGATATGACATTTATTAAATAGTTACACTCTTTGCCTATTTTCCTTCATTCTGTCAGATTATGAATGGCTTTAAAATAATTGAAAAAACAACGTGTTTTAAACAAGAATGAGAATATTATAGCTCTATGGGGATTCTTGCTGTCCATTTTGAACGAGCGACATGAATCGGTGTTGAATAAATCATTAAGTATTTTAATATTATAAATATAAAACCCTCTCTTAGCTTAAAATCTTGATGATAGAAAATTGGTTCAGTTGGTGAGTAGCCATTAAAATTTAACAGATAATTCTATGTATATAGAAAACCTAGCAATTAAACATCACATCATTTAAACATAAAAAATCATCCGTTTACATTGTTTTATTATTATTATGTCTTTAAAAGAGCCATTCGTCAATTGTTTTAACTGCCTCAGCTGTTTCGTTAAAATCTACAAGTACCTACTTTGATAAAAAGGTGTTCACAAAAGTGATTCGAAACAAAACCTAGAATAATGAATGGAAGAATGACCCATAACTAGAGTTTGGCCAGAGAAACATGATATTGACCTTGAAAAAGAATTGTTTATATGGCAACAATTTTACATATTAAAACAGCTGTCAATTATAAAACCTACTTCGTTTCCATGCATTCCGTATTGCTAGGTCATGATGTTTTCAAATTTGCCGCATATTTTTAATATCATGTTTCGCTTGCCAAACTCTAGGCATCGGAAATTCGGAATTTATACCTAAACTTCGGCCTCAGTCCCTACACCGCGTTGATGTTGACTAGCATGGAGGCGGACTCTATTTAATTTTACTAACAAAATTCGCGGGATTTACCGGCATACTGGAATATAGTATAACATCAATATGTACATACGTATCAAGGTATTAAAAAACTACAATTTTAGTAGTTCCTGTTTACAAAATTGTATTTAATTCACATGTGTTTAATTTAATGAATAGACATTTAAATAATTTAAAAAGGTAATAACCTTTTCATGACGTTTTGTATAATCCCGGGATTGAGGGAATTGAAAAATTAAAATATTCTTTTTAAGAAGCCGACTCCATACTGGCCTAGCTTTTTCCGGGATTTCGCTAGTTGTAGGTATAAAAACATCCGAATTTCCCATGCCTACCCATAACACAATTATCTCTTTTTACTTGATACTCGGCATGTGAATTCAAACTTCTCATTCTTTTTTATTATTAGATCGTGCAGAAGACTTACTCACAAATAAGTTTTGATTATACTGGCAATCCCTTCCCTTCAATCTGTCAATGTCAAAAGTCTGCTTGTGGGAGCAGCAGTGTCGTCTCGGATATTTATTAGTTATTTTATTAATATCTTCCAAGCATTAATACGTTTCTCGCGATAAATAACATAAAATAATATAGACTGTTTTAATTAGTGAGTGCATCATGAACTTATAAACCTGTGTGTATCTTCGAATATCTTATTGTAAAGTTGCGTGTTTTCATTCGGGTTTTCCTTATTCTACTTCACTCTGCCGTATGATTACATTGCATGGGGGAGGGAGAAGTGAATAATCATAGCCAAATAATTGCAAGATGCCTCGAAAACTGTCGCAAATGTCTGTAAGTGACCAGGATACTACGAGTGACTCGGCGTCTTCTCCACTGTCCTATTTGGAGTCGCCTCATCTGTCGCCGAGCCAGCAAGTTCCGCAGCTCACTAACTACCTTACTGAGCTTAAATGCGTAGAATTCAACGGATACAATGACTTGAAAAGTAAGCAATAAAGTAATAAGCAATATTAAGGCAGTATAAAAAGGTACTATTAATAATGATCTCCTGCCACAAGTATATGTAATACTTACTAGGAGATCCCAACCATGACTAAAATGTATACCTTATTGTAACCAAATAAAATATTTTCATTTTCATGATATATTCAAAGATATGTAATATCGCATTGCTTCTAAAGATTGATTAGGTATGAAAAGCACAGAAACCTTAGAACTGTTACCAGTTTGTTTTGTTTTTGTTTATCTAATAAATCATTAAAGTTAGAGCAACAACTAAATGGTAATAATATTTCAATATCTCACCATGCTCTTAGCAAAAAGCAGGGTTGATATGATTTAATCTTGTAAGTCGTGTTTTATCGACAGTGGTAGTGCTATCTACCAAGTACATACTAAAGATAGTGCTTAAGACTGAGACAGTGCTTTTTGCGATTGTGTTATTCTAACTTGTAACACCAAGATTGCCGGTTTAGAAAAGAAAACTACAGTTAAAAAAGAAAACTAAAACTAAAGTTCAGCGTTTGTACTCAGATAAGTACATTTGGTTGTTAGTCTTGCTATACCATTCAAACATCAGGTCTAAACTACTATATATTTTTTTAACTTATACAAGTATGTGGGGACTTACAAGGTTATATCACATGATTTTAATCAGTGATTTATGACGGGATAAAAATCAAGTCACTCAAAATAATATCAATGATTTAAATCAATACTTTTTATCTAATAATCAGCCAGTCTGTCAAGCAATTTCTTCGACATTTAACTTGTGAATGAATCTGTAAATTTTTCAACTCAGTGACCTTTAATCAGTCTGTTTCACTTATATTTTTGAAGATATTTTCAATGTACACACTTTTCGTTTTTACAACTTTGTTATAGTTATGTATGTACATTAAAATAAACAAAAATTAGGTTGTATTTTATTAATAAATAACCGATTTCTGAATAAAAAAACAGAATGTAAAAAAACATTTGAATTCAAATAAATCCGATTTATTTAATTTAAATAGAAATACATGGGTTTTATCATGGACATTCAAAGCATGATGGTGAAGATGGTGTGTACCCCGATTGTAAGGAGATATTCTGGCAAAAACTAGATGGTGCTATAAAATTTAATATTTAACAAAGAAACATAGTGCACTAACAATTAGTTCGTAAACAGCCAATTATAAATAAATTGTTATATTTAAATAATGTGTCACGCTTGCAAAGTTGAATAATTGTAAATAATAATTCTTATACATAGATGGTTGTTGTAAATATTAGGGAACAGCTTTATGCATGGAGATTGTCAGTCCTCTTGTTTTAATGGTCCTTGGTTTTATCAACTCTGGCCAAAAACTTACTTAGTTTTTTTTTATTTGGAAAAGTCTCAAACTTATGTAATTTAATAACAGCTCAAATGATGAAAATCAGATCTGTCCATTGAAAAACTCCTTTAATTCCAAATTCTCTCCTATTATGACTCCCTAAACCATCTTTAGTTAGGACTGCGTTTGTCAACAACATATATGGTAGGGAGGTTACATTTATATGGCAGCTAACTGTACCATGACATATTTTGTACATGATACATTTTATTACTGTGTCAAATTTCATAGCCTAGAATTTCATAGATCCAGTTTTAAGTGTGGACCAATCTATACAAATAAAAATGAATTATGCAAATGTATCTTAGCACATCACGTCAGAACAGCGGGACCTATTTGGCTAATTCAATATGTTGTGTTTGTAATGTCCCGACAAGCATTATATGTAAGAAAATATACTAAAAACTGCATGGGAAAGTAAAAATTTGGTGTTGAAAATCTCCATATAAAAAGTGAGTGAGCGAGTGAGACAAAATTATAAGGATGATCTACAAAAATGTATTTAATCACATGGTTCATCCATAGAGGAAAAGTTTAGTGTTGTAATCTATCCATACTAATATTATAAATGCGAAAGTGTGTCTGTCTGTCTGTCTGTTACCTCTTCACGCTTAAACCGCTGAACCGATTTGGATGAAATTTGGTATGGAGATAGTTTGAGTCCCGGGGAAGGACATAGGCTACTTTTTATCCCGGAAAAATACCCTTATCCACGATAAACGAATTTAAGGCGGACGAAGTCGCGGGCAGAAGCTAGTACTATTATAAAGTTGTAAAAATGAAATGTCTGTACTTTGAAGATATTTAAAAAAAAAAAGATTGTTATGGACTATTTGGAGGTCATTAAAACGAAAAATATGTTATGGATTTTATGTATGTTTGTATGTGTCGTTGTGGCTTCATCACGCAAAATCGGCTAAACGGATTTCAACTATTTTTGGTACACGGGTAGCTGGGTATCTCCAGGTGGTGATATGATGCTTTATACCCGAATACGCTGAAGAAAAAACGAGGGGTTATGACTTTTCTCCTCCGCGTACGTCCGTCCGTCCGTCCGTCCGTCACCAATTTTTACAGACGATGTATTTCTGTTGCCGGTATAACAGCATATACTAAAAACAGTATAATTTTATATCTGCCTGTCTATGTCAGTAACCAATCCATATTATCCATATCCATATATAATATTATAAATGCGAAAGTGTGTCTGTCTGTCTGTCTGTTACCTCTTCACGCTTAAACCGCTGAACCGATTCGGATGAAATTTGGTATGGAGATAGTTTGAGTCCTGGGGAAGGACATAGGCTACTTTTTATCCCGGAAAAATACCCTTATCCGCGATAAACGAATTGAAGGCGGACGAAGTCGCGGGCAGAAGCTAGTATAAAATAAATGATCGAACACCGCGTATATTTTGCTTTAGGAGTAGGGCTCTGCTAATACTGGATTTTCAATAGATACGGCCGTTTGTAGCGTATGTTTTGTTCGGAACCCTCGGTGCGCCAGTCCGACTTACACTTGGCCGGTTTTTAGATTCCCGTAGCCAAAATGGCAAAAACGGAACCCTTATAGATTCGTCATGTCTGTCTGTCTGTTTGTCACAGGCATTTTACTCAAAAACCATAAGATGTACATTGATGAAATTTGGAGCATAGGTGTAGTGTGTAAACCGCTACTTAGTTTGATAGTTAAATAAAAAATATATATATTTCTAGGGGGGGCACTCCATAAATATAACGAAAAAAAATTTTTTTTGCAAATATCAAGGTATGGCACATATTTCGACAGAACTTCTAAAAACACTGAGGTTTCTCAACAATTTTTTTGATTTAGTGAATATTTTCCGAAATATTTGCTACGCCAAAATCGCAAAGTAGCCAAAATTGTGTACCCCCCCCCCCACCCCTCTATATGAAAAAAATTACAAATATAAAGATTAATAAATACTTCCAACGAAAATTGTTTTCAACATGATCCGACATACTGTTTTTAAGTTATTGCCAAAAAAAACTGCGCTTCTCAGCAAAAGGACGTAAGTGCCGGGGAGATACGCTCTTTTGTTAGTGTTTCTTTTCCATATCGTATTTTTTTCATCTGTAGTGCATTTTTGTATAAACGGCTGCGGAACCCTTCATGGGCGAGTCCGACTCGCACTTGGCCGGTTTTTTATTTATCGTACACTGGAGTTAGAAAGGCACTTGGATATCACTAGTCCAGAAACATCATATGCACCATATTTCGGAATGCATTCGCCCGCTTGTTTGTCTTCATGTAGGTTGTACAGGATATAGGTACATATGGATGCAGAGATAAATTCTAAGAATAAAAGCATCATTATTGATAAGGGACATTATTTTGGTTTGATGGCCTTGCTTTGTATAGTGTAACAAATGATATATATAATTCTATAATAGGGTAGATTGTGATGATGTGTTTGTTTTGCTGGCTTGTCTTTCTTTCACGCAATATCGGGAGGCGGAATAACGTAATTCTTTGCATAGTATATAGAGGCTCCAGCCTAGTTGACTTAGGCTACTTTTTGTCCCAAAAAAATGCATGGTTCTCAAGTGATAATCAGAATAATACAACGGGTGAAGCCGGGGAAAAGCCTACTACAATATCTTCTAAATAAAACAATTTAAACGGATTACAACGCGTATATTATCTCATTTGAGTTCCCGACGTTTCGGAAGCATTCCAGCTTCCGTGTTCACAGATAGACTGAGAAGTAAATTTCTGTCAAAAATAGCATTTTTATGTCAAGCTTCTTGTACCGACTGTACTTTTCTGTGAACATTCGTTAACTGCTCACCGAGACGATTCTAAAGTGCCCAAATTCGGTAGGATCGCGTTATTTTATTACAGAGTGAGTTCCTATGACCACCATCCGGCTCCATCATCAGATCAGCTCGATGGTGTCATAGTATTGTATTGTTACCTAACTTATATGAGTATAATATTTTCTTCTGTTTCCGCGATTATTACTCATTGAAATAAAACAATTTAACGGATTATTATTTTATGTTACAAATTGTAACTTTGACAGAGGAAAATACATCTTTTCTCAGTCCTCCCGTGACCATGGAAAGCTGGAAAGCTTCCGAAACGTCGGGAACTAAAATGAGATAATATACGCGATATAATCCGTTAAATTGTTTTATTTCAATTATATAAGTATGCCAAATTTTAGCTCAGTCGGAACCGAGAAGTGGGTCAAATTTAACTTGCAAGATGTGAGCTACGTAAAAGCTTGTAAAAATGAAATCCATACTAATATTATAAATATGAAAGTGTGTCTGTCTGTTACCTCTTCACGCTTAAACCGCTGAACCGAATGGAATGAAATATGGTATGGTGATAGTTTGAGTCCAGGGGAAGGACGTAGGCTACTTTTTATCCCGGAAAAATACCGTTATCCGCGATAAATCAATTTAAGGCGGACGAAGTCGCGGGCAGAAGCTAGTGAGTTTATATATTACAGGTGAATTTTCACAAATCGAACTAGTTTCATTGCAAGCTTTTTAAAGCTTCTGTTATGAGTACTAAACTACTATACATACATATATACGCGATACTCGTATAATCCGTTTAAATTATTTAACTTACTTATAGTCACGGAAACCGAAGAGAAAATAATATTTTTGTTACAGACATGCCGTTTCTGCGGATAGTGGAGCAGCCGCAGGACCACTTCCGGTTCCGGTACAAGAGCGAGATGGTAGGCACCCATGGCTGCCTCCTCGGAAAGACCAGCATGACCAACAAGACCAAAACTCATCCTATGGTTGAGGTGGGCATTTGAATTGACTATTATCTAATTTTATAACTAGGGGTCCTTACAGATACACTTCTACCAAGTGGGATTTTTGTGGAATTACCCCTTCTTACTACTCAATGGCTTATTCTACCAACCCTTAAACCATATCTCTCAATGGTAGCGTCTGAAATACCTGCTCTAGGTAACCATTACCAAATTCCTTCATTCTGTCTGGCGAGGGCATGACATCCACAGGTTAGATACTACTTATGCACAGTGTAAATTGTATATCCGTCTCAAATAATATCTTGTGTCATACGATTAAATAATGACATCCACACATTGCCTCATTGTCTCTACCTCTTCGCCGCACATTCTACAATCCGTGTTGTCAGAAGGAACCAGCTTGGCCAAGACTCATTTGACTCCGAAGTGACCTGTGAGCACCCCCGTTATGCACCCCTGTATTTCCGAAGTTTCTTGGTCCAGCCTGAATCCATACTAATCCATACTATAATATTATAAATGCGAAAGTGTGTCTGTCTGTCTGTCTGTTACCTCTTCACGCTTAAACCGCTGAATCGATTTGGATGAAATTTGGTATGGAGATAGTTTGAGTCCCGGGGAAGGACATAGGCTACTTTTTATCCCGGGAAAATGCCCTTATCCGCGATAAACGAATTTAAGGCGGACGAAGTCGCGTTCAGAAGCTAGTACAAGATAATTGCTTTAACTTTATGATGTTATTTATTGGCATGTTGTTCGTTGTCCTTGTTGTTCTACGGTTTATTCAGCGGCAATCAAAAAACTTACGAGAAGCAATAATTGAGTTTTATTACGATAAACAAATTATGTTTACCCGTAACGGCCCGGTAAGAAAGTTGTGTGTTTTACAACAATTTCAGTGTATTTTTCTGTTTGTTTTCAAATCTCGAGTTTAATTCACCTCGATTTTTAATTTTATACAGATACAATATAGTATATCAATACTAATATTATAAATGCGAAATGGTGTCGGTCTGTATGTCTGTTTTACCTCTTCACGCCTAAACCGCTGCACCGATTTGGATGAAATTTGGTATGGAGATAGTTGGAGTCCAGGGGAAGGACAAACCTTACATTTTATCCCGGATAAATATCCTTATCCGCGATAAACGAATTTAAGGCGGACGAAGTCGCGGGCTGAAGCTAGTTGACTATAAAATTAACTTTAAATACAAATACCTGTATGCTAATTGAATAAAACCAAAATAAGAAAACTAACAATTAATGAAAATAAAAATCTGTGACACGATGTTTTGTAACGGAATGTTCCCGATAGGCCACGAAAATGGAGAAACATCGCGAAACAGCGACTAGGACACAAAACGTTCACAGTTTCTCAAAAGCTTGTAACTTGTATTAGAAGCGGAAGTCTCTTTCCAATAATATGAATTAAAAAAAAGAGATTTGCGCTTGCAAGTAACAACTGTTTATGAAGCGGGTCCCAACTGCGAAAAAATGTCGGCCTGACAAGTAAATACTTATCATATTTTGTAAAGATTCCGAGATGTCGGGAACCGAAGTGAGATAAATACTCAATCAATCCGACACGTTTGGCTCAGTTGGTTGCACAACGGCTTACGAAGCTGGCGGTCCCGGGTTCGAATCCCGGCCACGGCGAGTGTTTGTGTGATGAGGTGAAGATACCCAGCTACCCGTGTACCAAAAATTGTGGAAATCTGTTTAGCCGATTTTGCGTGATGAAGCCACAACGACACATACAAACATACATAAAATCCTAAAAAAATATTTTTCGTTATAGTGACCTTCAAATAGTCCGTAACAATATATTTTTTTTAAATATCTTCAATGTAAAGACATTTCATTTTTACAACTTTATAATAGTATAGATATCGTCGCCTAGTATACCCATAGTACAAGCTTTGCTTAGTTTGGGACTAGGTCGATTTGCGTGAGATTGTCTGATGATGTGAGACTGTATGATGTTTATTAATCCGTTTTGTGAGATAAAAATATAAACATCTCGTCGTACCGTACAGTACATTTATTGTTTTCGAACAATCGGCATCACAAAAAATAATCTGTTTTTAGTACTTTATCACGAAAATAATAGAGCTCTGTTCTGAAGTTCTCAGAAACCGCCTTTGTTTTGTTCATAATAAAATAATGTACTACCAATTTATATAATCAACTAAGTACATATGTTTCTATTAGTGGAGTTATTCGTAAGATTTCACTCTTATCTAAAAATCGGATGCTGGAACTATAAAAATAACATTAGATTTACGCAACTTATATTCCCCGATTCGTAATGTGTTTATAGTTCGAGCTTGGCACTTTTTAGATAAGAGTTATTGCCCTAATCTGTAATCCGTGTATTACATTAAAAAGTGTTATTATTGCAATATGCATTTGGCACGAGAAATGTTTGATATATCTATACTATTATGGTTGTAAAAATGAAATATCTGTACATTAACGATATTAAGAAAAAAAGTATCGAAACTGACTATTTGTAGGTCACTGAATGGAAATATATATATTTTTTAATTTTTTGTACTAGAGGGTGCTTGCAAACTTCGTCCGCGGAGGAGAATCATAACCCTTTTTTTTCTTCAGCATAGTCGGATACGAAGTATCCTATAACCATCGGTGGATAGCCAGTTACCCGTGTACCAAGAATAGTTTAAATTCGTTTTGCCAATTTGGCGTGATGAAACCATAACGACACATATAAATCAAAATACTCATTGCTTAATATTATTATTCCGTACATTTAAATTTTCTTAAATCTTACATTTTTGTTTCCGTACAACTATTGTCAATGTAAACCGACTCACAGGGTCCCAAGATACAGGCTCAGCCTAATTTGGGGCCCGCCGGATATCCCATGATGTTTTATGTGTTTTGTAAAATAAACATATTTCATTTTTTTTTCATTTCAAATATACAAAAAATCGAAAAAAAATATTTTCGATTCTGCGACCTCCAAATAATCCGTTACATTTTATTGAAAATATCTGCAATGTACAGGCATTTTTTTTTAAATGTTTTGCTTTGGTACATAATACCTAGATACAACACCACGTAATAGCCTCTCGTTCAACGTCTTAAGAGCTTTATTACCTGAGTCGTGCTGTACATTAATTCGTAATACGAATCATACCTTGAAATTACGGATATTAGCGGATCTGGGGGTAGCCGGGCATGGAAGTACCTAAAATTTCCAGCACAGTTACCTTTAATGATTGGGAAACCGAAGAAATTCAATTCATTTCTAACATGGTAAATCTTATCACCGAAACCATAACTTGGTCCAGCGAGGTGGCCGTGCCAGGAAGTAACACGCCTTTCTTTGACTGTAGACAGATCCTTCCGGTTAATCATCTCAGCCGTGTAAATTAATTTTTAAATGGAATATCGGTACAGTTTGACACACAAAAAAAAGCTCCTGGCGATATACCTGCGCTGTGAACAAAATGTATGCGAACACGTTCCCCCTCCACTGGCCGCTCGTAGCCCTTTTTACGTGCGTTGAGTTATATGTAATGTAAGTACTACACATTGATGCGAGTCTATGTGAGACCGAGATACATTACGTTATCCTCACTAAACTTGCGTCTCCTTCTCGTATTTAAAAGCGTCAGTGTAACTAACCATCACTTCGTCTCGCGTCAATACGTAGTGGTGCCATAAAAACACTACATATAACACTTAGATAACAATATATTTTATTTATAAAATCAAATCGCAGTAGGGAAGATGCATTATTTTTTATTTTTGCTTTATTAAAAGCTCATCCATGTAATAAATATTTTTTCGAATAACTATAAAAATAACCATGATATAGCAAAACAGAATTTAATATGGAGTTTGTATGGCCAGAGTGCACGATGACGTAACAGTGCAAATCGGACCTCTGTCTAATCGCGGTCTAATTAGCAGTTTAAAATGCCTATATTATGCGTATTTCATGGCCGAATTTAATTTTAATTTCACTTTTTGAAATCGTTTTTACGGTATTTTCATATTTTGTTAAGAAAAGCGATAAAAAATCATGCACGGTACATGCATGGTACCCTATTCAGTTAATTTGATTCCGTCATTACGTGGCAAGTCTGTTTACTCCTACTATACGTAACCGATTCCACCGGCCAACTATTTGACCTTGAAACCTGTCGACGCACCCGTCAGTGTGATAATGGACTGTCGAGTCGCCTGTGTAGACGCATTCAGAAATGACGAAGGACTTGCCCCCATATTGCCTAACAAGTGTCTTGATTTTGTATGGGCTATGACAGTTGATTCGGATACCAATTGGCAAAATTTCGTTAGGCAATAACCCCCCTGATCAGATCGGCTTCTTATGACAGCGCGATGAGTTTCCAGCGCACCACTAAAACGAGGCACCTTCCGAAATTCGGCTATCATAATAAATCAGTTGTGTATTTACACATGCGCACATACTTAAGATTTTCATTACATTATGATTTAGTTTATGGTGGCCTGTTTGCTTCCCTATCTTTATATTTGCAATGTGGATACCTACTGCTGTAAACAGTGGGATTAAAACCGTAGCATATATTGTATTCGCTTTCTGTATCCATGGATTCTGGCGGCCTAAAAATTCTGATTGCGAGCGTCAAACGTGTTAGGTGATAGAGGGGCTGGTCTGTACATTTTGTGGGAGACTTCTTTTAATTCATGGTCTATTCGAGAACTTTTACACCCCACTAATAGATACATTATGCGATAGTTTACTGTGATCCACAACCTGAAGTCTTTGGACCCATACTGAAGCTGGAGCTCAGAGCTGGAATAATAGCGGCGATGTTCTTATGTCCTGTAGTTGGTGAACTACAATAAACGCGCCGTGATCCGGTGCCGTCTGGCGCAGCATATGAAGCCGGATGAGCATCCGCATCAGCTTTTGGAAGACGAGCAGGAGGACCGTGACGTCCGCGCGGAGGTTCCGGAGCGCGGCAGCTATCGCGTAGGGTAAGTGTATATAGCGTTACAACAACATGATAAGAGTCCTTTCACAAAACACGCTCGCGCGGTATTTCCGCGCTTTATCCCGCGCGTGCAGCTAGTAGCGCGATTATTTAAACAACTTTTGAATAAATAAACAAAACAATTTTTTTTACTGAATTTCGTTGAAACAAATATGTACGTTAATGGAATATACGATGTATACAATATTAATTATTTAACGGTAATGAGAAAATCCTTGTGTTTTCAGTGAGATTATGTTGAAAAATATGGTATAAACAAGAACGATTTACATACATAGTTACAAATTACCAAAAGTTTGAATCCACTCTAAAAAAGGGATATATGCGGGGAGCGCAATACCATCCGTGGCTACTTGAGCAGGGTGACGAGGTGCGCAAGGCACAAAAATTGCGGAAGTGGTTGGTCGTCCAATGAAGCTATCTAGCTAGACAGAGCAATCGTGTAGGGCGAGAGGGAGAGGGGTGCGGTCAGGTTCTAATATTAAAGGTAGGTTTTTTTAACAAGCTGACGACGATAGCATTGAAGTTTGACGCCTCAAATCGTTTCCCCGCAAATGGTATATAAATATCGTTAGTTCAGCAGGTAAAATCTGTTGACTATTTTCGGCGCATATCAAGAATGCTTGTGATCAGGTCGTTTAAAATTCGTCGTGAGCGGGGCTCGTACTTTTCATGCCGATGAGGTAAAAATGACGCTATTTTGCACTCAGGATGTTGTGATAAAATAAAATTAGTTTAATGAAGCTTGTTACCGAACCTAATGTAGTATTAATGTAGTATTAAGGAGGGATTTCGCCTCTTTATGTGTATTCTACCGCTTATATAATGGGCTGTGTTCCGAGGAATTGTTCGACATGATGCCTACAGCCACCTTCTACCATCGCACCGCTCGCTATCGGCAGGATATTCATCCGCACACCTTGGAACCAAAATGGTCGCGTACCGTGCGGTATCAAAGAACTACCGCGCACACTTCGAATGTGGAATGACCTACCTGCCGCGGTTTTCCCTGGCGGTTACAGTATGGGGTTCTTCAAAAGGGGAGTGAATAGGTTCTTAAAGGGTCGGCAACATGCACGTAATGCCCCTGGCGTTGCAAGCGTTCATAGGCTGCGGTGACTGCTTAACATCAGGCAGGCCGTACGCTTGTTTGCCACCTTAGTAGTATAAAAAAAAAGTATTTCTTTTTCCTACTGTATCAAAAGTTGCTATACAATGTCATCCTTACAAGAATATTGTTACGATTTTCCGTTTTTAGAGGTTCGCTAACAAGCAGAGGTTCATTAAACTAATTTTATTTTATCACAACATCCTGTGTGCAAAATGGCGTCATTTTTACGTCATCGCCATGAAAAAAGTACGAGCTCTGTGTACTATGTATTCTGATTTCTTTATTGGAATTTTCGCTCTGTTCTAGTGGGGTTCGCTTGAACTCGTTTTACATATCGCGCGTTTGTATATCCCTCTCTCTCACACTTTTCGTATGAAATTTTACCGTTTGGTAATTAATGTCGCCATTTGTTTTTATATCAGTTTTGCCGGCATGGGCATTATACACACGGCCAAGAAGGACGTCCCCGCTTTGCTGTACAAGAAATGCAAAGAAAGAGCCGACAAGCACAGAGTTATCGACGATAGAGAGGTGAGTTGTTAAGTATGTCTTGAAACGACGACAATCGATTCTATTTTGTGTGGAAATCAAACGTTTATATGTGACGAACTGCAATTAGGAACAATACGTGTCTCAAAGGTGTTTTTCCACGATTTTCACATTACGTATACATATTATTGTACTACGTTACGTGAATAGGCTTGCATGATTACGGGGTATGAAAATCAAAATTATAATTAGTGTACCTACATAAATCATACAATCATGCCTTTTTCCCAACGGGGTAGGCAGAGACTACCTCCTTCCACTTGCTACGGTCCTGGCATACAACTGGCGCTCCATCAACATTCATTAATTTCTTCATGCATGCTCGTTGGTTTAGAGTGCTTTTCACTTGGCCTTTTTTCAGAATGTCTCCAATCTGATCGCGAAACATTCGTCTAGGCCTTCCTCTTCCAACATTTCCACTTACATTCGCCTTGTAGATTTTTCCAGTCAATCTTCTTTCAAGCATCCTCTCTACATGCCCAAACCACCTTAGCATTCCTTTTCTGGATTCGAGTTACTACATCTTCTGTCACACCACAGCGTTCCCTTATCACGCTATTTGTGTGTAATAAATTATAATTAGTGTGTCAGTTAGATAATAAAAAAATATAACACATAATTTTGCTTTTTCAAAATAATAAAAAAATACTCAGATAAATCGCATTATATGTAGTTTAGGATTGGGGGCTCGTGAAATCACTCGACATTTTAACTTAATGTATCGCCGATTACGTGAAAAAAGGAAACATATGTCTCCAATTTTTTTTATAATCTGCATTTCGGACCAAGTATTCAAATTTTGACAACATCCGTATTCAAAATCTACAGATATCTTATTTTTATATCGAATTGTTTTCGGCAATTTTTATTTAAACAACGTCGGGTGTTTATTTGGATGACATTTGTACAGTTCCCGCTTATGAGTCTTCTTTACCTTTAGTCTACATAGACTAGTAAGAAAAATTAAAAAGTTTGCTGTCAATGACATGTTCTTTTAGGATTCCGTGCCTCATCGGAAAAAACGGAACCCGTATATGATCACTTTGTTGTCCGTCTGTCCGTCCGTCAGTCTCTCTGTCAAGACCCTTTATCTTCAGAACGCGTAGAGGTCCCTTGATGCTGTGTAAAAAAGAACAAACTTCCACATTAACGTAAAAAAAATACGTCCATTTACGCCGCTTAAAACGTATATTTCGACACTCTCAAGGGAATCATAATGATAGGGTACTTCCCGTTGACATAGAACTATGAAATTTGGCAAATAATATCGTGACATACTACAAATACATACAAAAATCTGAAAACTATAAGTTTGTATTGTTAAATTGTAAAAAAGATAGTCTTTTTCAAAAGACACATTTAGACAGCCCGGTAGCGTTAAGTTTGCACCTCATTTGTATGCAATGCTGTAGATATCAGTTGCAAACTTAACTCAACCAGAACCGGGTAATATAATAATGTTAGGGTAAGTGAAAGTTTGTACGGAACCCTCGATGCGTGATTCGGACTCGCACTTGGCTGGTTTTACTTACTAATATTAGTAAGAAAAAATGTAGACCAAAGTAAAAATGTATTGATACCAGGGAATTGTACAAAAGTCACGATGAGTGTTTAAAAAATTGTATCCAAAAACAACATGATGTAAAAATAAACTGTATTTGTATATCACTTAACGTAACTCTTACTATCGGGGAAAAATGTAAAATACACACCTCCGAGAACTTTAATGTTACCAATTGGCGTTGTTCACCAAAAATTTTAATTTATGTATATATTTTTAATTAAAATAGGCTGCTTTTGAAATGCTAAATTTAAGGATTTGCGATATAAATGCGGTTTAAATTATTTATGCGGTTTAAGTTAAGTAAATTAAAATGCAAGAAGATGTAGGTCTGCCAATAGGGAACTTGCATGGTTTTTTTATCGCATTTCTTAACAAAATATGAAAATACCGTAAAAAAGATGCCGAAAAGTCAAATTAAAATAGGCCAAGAAATTTACCCAAAATGACCCATAAAATATTTGATTCTATCTCTTTCTAGCAAAACAGACTTTTAATATGGAGTTTATATGGCCGTCGTACGGTGTGACGTCACTTAAGTCGCACCTCTCTTTCTAATGAGCAATTTTAAATGCCCATATCATCCGTATTTCTTGGCCTATCTTATTTTAATTTCACCTTTTGGCATCTTATTTACGGTATTTTCATATTTTGTTAAGAAATGCGATAAAAAAGTCATGTAAGTTTCCTATTGGGAACATTAAGTTTTCCAGCCGGATTTATTTAAATTTAACGCCATAGATTACGTTACATGGACATAGAATCTTAAATTTAGACATATTTTTTAAAACCTCGACGTGACATTTGTTCACGACAATCGACTGTATAAATCTGTACTTTTATCTATATGGTTGAGTTTGACAAAAACAGTTATGGCATTGACAGCTAACTTTTTAATTTTTCTTGCTCATCTGTACAGACCAAAGTAAAAACGTGTACACTCGATTGTCGTGAAAATATGCCATAACCAGGATTTTAAAAAGTTATGTAAAAAACAATAAGAACTGATAAACTGGTAAGACATAAAAATAAATTATCCGTTGTTTTTGAGTACACATAACGCGTACAATCGTTTTTTTTTTTCAAATAGGCGTGTGTCCTAATAAATATGATTAGTTCGTCAGTTCGATGATCAGAAAATATTGGATACGTATTTTTTCTTTTGTCAATTAAATAAAAAATGATGAAGATATAGCCCGCTAAAGTTCCCCGTGACGTCACGCCGTGGCGTTTTCGCACGAACACCAAAACTTTGACGCGCTTTATCTTTGTCTTTTTTTGTTTGATTAACAACAGAAAAAACACGAGTCCAATATTTTCTGATAATGTAACTGATGGATTAATGAGAATATTATTTTTTTTACTCAGGAAACTACCCTATTATGAACGTCTCTGGGAAACCTAAAGTTCCAAATCATTTTTCTCATATAGGCGTCATGCCATTAATTTGTCTTATGTAGTATGCTAGTGATTTGACTTTATTAAATACTAGCTTCTGCCCGCGACTTCGTCCGCCTTAAATTCGTTAATCGCGGATAAGGATCTTTTTCCGGGATAAAAAGTAGCCTACGTCCTTCCCCGGGACTAAAACTATCTCCATACCAAATTTCATCCAAATCTGTCCAGCGGTTTAAGCGTGAAGAGGTAACAGACAGACAGACAGACACACTTTCGCATTTATAATATTAGTATGGATTAGGTAAACAAAGGTCAAATATATATTTTCAGTAACATCCATAAGCGTGGTGTTTACAATAGGGAATACGCATGAATTTTTATTTTTGCATTATTAAAAGCTCATTCATGTAACAAACCGTAGAAAAAAATATTTTTTTCCAATAACTATAAAAATAACAAAGATATAAGCCATCAAACATTTCATTCTATCTGTTTCTAGCAAAACAGAATTTAATATGGAGTTTATATGGCCGGAGTGTACTATGACGTAAAAGTACATGTCGGACCTCTCTGTCAAATCGCGGGCTAATTAGTAGTTTAAAATGCCTATATCATGCGTATTTTTTTGCCGATTTTAATTTTAATTTCACTTTATGAAATACTTTTAAGGTATTGAAATAAAACAATTTAACGGATTATATCGCGTATATTATCTCATTTTAGTTCCCGACGTTTCGGAAGCTTTCCAGCTTTCCATGGTCACGGCTGTTTTATTTCAATGAGTAATAATCGCGGAAACAGAAGAAAATATTACTTTTTAAGGTATTTTGATATTTTGTTAAGAAATTCTATAGTAAAAAATCATGCATATTCCCTATTAAGAACACCAAAAAATAATGTTCACGAAGCCTATTATTCCTCGTAAGCATTAAGTTTTTTTATGCGACGTTGTAAAAATACCAAAGCCAATTAAAGTGCCGTAAAAGTTAGAAAGTTAGTCATAGTTCGACATTCCAACTCAGCGGTCAAAATGCACACTAGGAATTTCCATACAAATTAAAATGTATAAAAAATAATATTTTTATTGAAATACTAGAAGGGCACCTTCGTTCGCGGAGGAGAAAAAGTCATAACCCCTCTTTTTTTCTTTAGCATAGTCGGGTAAAAAATATCCTATAACCATTGGAGATACCCAGCTACCCGTGTACCAAAAATAGTTGAAATCCGTTTAGTCGATTTAGCGTGATGAAGCCGCAACGACACATGCATACATACAATCATTTAATTTTAATAAAGCTTCTGCCCGCGACTTCCTCCGCCTTAAATTCGTTTATCGCGGATATTTTTTCCGGGATAAAAAGTAGCCTATGTCCTTCCCCTTGACTCAAACTATCTCCAGCGGTTCAGCGGTTTAAGTATGAAGAGGTAACAGACAGACAGACAGACAGACAGACACACTTTCACGTTTATAATATTAGTGTGGATAGATAAGGATTCCGATAATACCTACCTACGTAATGTATAACTACACTCGAGAACAAACGTTTCGGGTCACCCTAATTTAAATAGAAGCTGTAGTAGATTGTTTGACAAGGGACTAAAATAAGCCATTATGACACGAAGTGATTATTTGGACGAGCTCACGAAGTGAGCGGGGACAAATATGTCTGAGTGTCATAATTTTTCATGAAAAATTTAAAGTACAGTTTGAGCAATTCGATCAGACATTTTGGCCAATCTGATCAGGTTGGGTTGTTTTTAATTATTCGTAAGTAGTATGTAGCTGGCCGCAATTTTTGTTTTCAGTTTCATAGAAATGTGTATGGGATTATATGGCTTTCTTTTAAACCCTAGGGGCTAGATGTACTTACTATTTTGGTCTCGCTTCGCGTAGTTAACATGACGTACTTTTTGAGTAGGAGAAGTGGAAAAGATTATTTTTATTCTTTGCCATTAGTTTCTTTTTACATAAAATACTACTCTTTGCAATACCCAACCGTATTAGCAATTTCCGTGATCCTATCATAAAAATATCAATATCAGAAAAAGACGATTTTTGCGTTATCTCGCTCCGTTATAGTATTTTTTTGTCATGGGTTTTTACGAGTCCGATTTAAATCTGATAACGTTATTTTTATCAAATGTTATTTTTGCAATTTAGGTGTAAAATTAAATAAAGGATTAAAAAAACTTTACAACCCTTATTTTAGGAAATATGATGGTATTTTACCGACCCCAAACTTCTGCGCTCGAGTGTATAGAAAAGCTCGAGTGTATAGAAAAGTCAGTTCAGTATATAAGTACATTGAAGTAAGTTCGATGACACTGCCATGGATAGTATAACATTTGACAAATCTGCAGTAACAAGAAGGAACTTATAATAATACTAGCTTCTACCCGCGACTCTGTCCGCTTTAGATTCGTTTATCGCGTATAAAAGGTTTTTTCCTGGATGGTTTTCCTTATGTCCTTCTTGAAAACTCAAATATCTCTACCAAATTTCATCTAAATTAGTTGAGCAGTTAAGCGTGAAGAGGTAACAGGCAGACAGATAGACACACTTACTCATTTATAGGTACTAATATATTATAAAGTTGTAAAAGTGAAATGTCAGTACATTGAAGAGACTATTTGGAGGTCACTGCGAAAAATATTTTTGTTTGTGTTTGTATGTCATTGCGACTTCATCACGCAAAATCGGCTAAAGGGATTTCAACTATTTTTAGTACACGGGGAGCTGGGTATCTCCAGATCGTTATTGGATACTTTTTATCCGACTACGCTGAGGAAAGAAAGAAGGGTTATTATTTTTTCTCCTCCCTACTCTGATATAAAAGAGCGAGTTCTTTTTTTCGCTAGTTCCTTTTTCTGGTGCTGACTGTACGTTCTTTCGGATTTAAAACCTCAAAAAGTACAATGTATTGTGTCGTATACGTGAAGTTTCGTCACATTGTAAAATAAATGAACGCCTAATTGTACTGTGGTTTACATTTACGCTCTGCAGGCGTGCCTTATCGACATATTGTCGCGTATGTTCGTACAGTTGTACTAAGGCATAATGATAAACTCCAAACAAAAGAGAGTATAAACCAATCGAATTAAGGGGATATACTAGCAAAAGGCCTTATGGAAATTAGGTACTTTTAAAAACTATTGCTATCGCATCGCCTCAAATCTCCAGTATTACAGTGCAAAAGGGACTAATGCAGCTCGGAACGATCTGACCTATAAAAAAATGGCGAAAATAGGGTTTCGTAGTACCCTATTTCCGCTTCCAAACCTGGACTAATTTTAGTTTTTCTTTCACACATATTATAACGAGGGCTTCTATGCTTTAAGTTTTTATTTTATATTCGTTAACTTTGTTTACTCAACGTGTGCTTATGGCGCCGAACGGTGGCATTTTTTGTAGTTTTAGAGGGCCACTAATTCATGCATGGCGCAGGTAAGTATAGATTATATTTATAAAAAAATGCTCTAAGATAATTGACAACATTTCATTTTCTTCGATTTCCCTAAATCGAAAACCATTTGAAGAAAAACGCCTCTAGAACACAAAAAATATTTTTGTAGATTTTTTTTACAATACTTTTGCCATAAGTACGAGGGCTGCTATTTATATATCCGGAAACCGGGATTACAATCTTCTTAAATAGCATATTTGACCGCCATGGTAAAATTTGAACTTTTTTAAGTATATAAGGTATATTTTTTCTTCCTTATTAACGCTCGTGTTTTGTTTTTGACGGGTTTTAAATGTCATCTCGCAGCAAGAATGGAACTCACTCGTGAAAATATTCGTGCTATGATTTATTATGATTTTCGGCGTGGTTTAACGCAACAACAGTGCATAGATCAACTAACTTCAACTTTTGGTGATGAAGCCCCATCTAAAACTACTGTGTATCACTGGTTTAGTGAGTTCAATCGTGGACGTAGTATGCTTACGGACGAAGTTAAGGCAGGTCGCCCGAAATCGGTCGTTGTACAACAAAATATCGAGGCTGTGCGAAAACTTATAATGGACGACCGACATGTTACGTACCGCGAGATAGAGGCGACTCTGGGTATTTCTATGACCAGCATTAATAGCATATTACATAATTATTTGGCTGTAAAAAAAAATTGTTCGCGTTGGATACCCCACAACTTAACAAATGAGCAAAAACATGCTCGCGTCGAATGGTGCAATAAAATGTTAAAAAAATATAACCGTGGTGACTCAAAAGCCGTTTATAACATCTATACAGGTGACGAATCCTGGATCTATGCATACGATCCCGAAACGAAGCAACAATCAACGGTATGGGTGTTTCAAAATGAGCCGAACCCTACGAAAGTTACTCGTGCAAAAAGTACATTGAAACAAATGGTGGCCTGCTTCTTCGGTATTAATGGCCATGTAGCTACAGTGCCACTAGAAAACCGTAGAACGGTTAATTCAGAGTGGTACACGACCATTTGCTTACCGGAAGTATTTGAACAAATTCGTAAAACTAACCAGCGACGAAGAATCATTCTTCATCATGACAATGCCAGCTGTCATACGTCACGCGAAACAACTCTATTTTTGGAGGGTCAAAATGTGGAATTAACGGGTCATCCGCCGTACAGCCCTGACTTGGCACCCAACGATTTTTATTTATTTCCAAATATAAAGAATAAATTACGCGGTCAACGATTTTCGACCGCTGAAGATGCTGTCGACGCATTCAAACAACACGTTATGGAGGTACCTCAGGCGGAGTGGCAGAAGTGCTTTAAAAATTGGTTCACGCGAATGCAAAAGTGCATAGATCATCAAGGGGAATACTTTGAAAAACAATAAAACTATTTTCAGCCGTGTACGTTTGTTTGTTTTTTTGTTTCCGGATATATAAGTAGCAACCCTCGTAACACGCCACTGTAATTAACAAATTATTCTCCATTCAATTAATTAACACTATTTAGTCTTCTTAACACAAGTCAACAGCACGTGTATATTTTCATGATACTTTAAAAAAAATCTCTCGTTACTTAGAAATATCAAATGAGCTAGATAAGGATGAGTGTAGATTATTTTTCAACTGATGACGGTAGAGCTGTAAAATCTTTAACGTTTTTTGAAATTAGAAAACTACGTACGTCTCAGCCATCACGTGTCTGACCACGTCGCAGTACTCGGCTTTTACGATGTCAGTAACCACTAATGTTTGTTGCAACCTGTTACGAATTACTGTTATTGAATGAAAAATGAAATATGAGCAAGACTTGACTTTGAAAACAATAAGCTCACTATTCGCTGAAAGGAAATGGTGGTAGGTAAACATATCGATCTCTCAATATTTTTTTAATTAATCTAAGAAAAAAACTTGACGTTATTACCAACGTGCCCCTATGTGTTGTTTAATTATTATTGTGTGATGTTCTGCTATGTACGGTGAAATTTTATTGAGAAACATACATCTCATGAGCTGACAATTTAAGTCTGTAGCCTAGGAATTAGTCTAGTTTAACCTAAGATTGTTCCTTAGTAACCAACAAGGCAACATCTGTTCTCCTCATGTATATATGTGCATTTTGTGTGTTCGAATTTTAAGTACGTAATGAAACTGAATGTGTTTTCATTAAATTTACGGAAACCGTCAATTTCCTTAATTACTTTTCATACAAAAATATTGGGAATTAATATAAAACTTTGAGTGCATTCGATGTTTGATTTATTGAATATTAATAAACATATGGCTTTTTATTTTTTATACTAATCCTTAGACTACATGAGTCCATAAGGTCGCAGTACAGTAAAATAGCGAAAACGGAAACTGACGTCACGCAGCTGATGCAATATTGCCACTATAAAAATAGTCTTCTTCCGGTTATCCGTTTGACATCTTTGGACGCATGACACTATTGACAGTTAATTTCACTGGAATATCGTCTTGTACTTTTCGTATGTTTCCTGCCTTTGATTTCGAGCTTTTCAACGACTCGGCATTGCCACGGCCCCGACGGACACCTGCTCTCTCTATAATGACGACTCGTAAGCCCGTTGGGCAATTTCTTTAACAACGACTCCACTTCACAACTTTGATTTGACTCATATACTGCTCGGTTCCTTTAATTTTCTATGACTCGACTATTAAGACCGGACTTGCGAAACGCGGCGGGATTTGTGCGAGCTGACAACTAATAATTTGCCTCGAAAGGAGACTGTGTATATTGATGATGGAGTTTATGCAAAGCACGCATAAGTATAATTTCTTCTCTCATCAGTGGTGCCAGAACTTCAGTCTTCCCGGACGTCTTATGTTGTAAATGCTATGGGCTTTGTAGAAATAAAGCGTCCTAATGATATATTTTTTGTTAAATGCCGCATAACGCCGGAGCACATGGTGCCCATCAAAATGTACCAAGTAGATATAAGAGAATAGGCGATATACGAGTGTTGTTCATACAAGTTTTCTTAAAACAATATCTTATGCGTGGCATTTTCTACATAATTATTGAATTAATCACACCACTGCGTATGGTTTTCAAGTTTCGACGTTTTTATCTTGACGCCGTGACAACTGCCGTCATTGTAAAACTGTTTGAGTGCACTAAAATGACAAAGTTCGCATTACATTTTGTTGTTATATCGAACGTTTTTTTAAGTGTGTGAAACAGAGCAGTGACGTCATTTTGCTGCTAGTTAGACGTTTGTTACATACGCCCTTTTTCATCAAACTAATAATATTCATGGATTTTTGCAATAAAAAATAACATTTCCGCATATATAAAAAAATACGTGTATTTTAAAAGTTTGTCTTCTTCCGAGTTCTACAATAAAAATGATCATTCAAAAGTATGAAATATTGTCAATTATCCAGTGAGGAAACGGGGGATTACGTTTGTATGGCGGATCGGGCACTAGTATTTCCATTGTCCATTAAAAAATGAATAAACATCAAAGTCAATCTTTTCCCCGAACAATATAACTTGGATCTTTTCAAGCTTCAAGACGAGAGTGAATCACGGCTTCATCGTCTCTTATCTTACCTTCAGTAGACATTAAAATGAAATGCTTGCCCATATAACAGAAAAAACTCGTTGAAATAAAACAATTTAACGGATTATAGCGCGTATATTATTCCGTGGTCACGGAAAGCTGGAAAGCTTCCGAAACGTCGGGAACTAAAATGGGATAATATACGCGATATAATCCGTTAAATTGTTTTATTTCAATGAGTAATAATCGCGGAAACAGAAGAAAATATTAGAAAAAACTCGTTTTAAGTAATACGCTTCATGGCTTAAAAACGATTATTTTATTTTCGTTCTTTTGACAAAGTTGGAGTCTAGTTACGACCACTGCGGTCCGACCATAAAAAAGAATACAAAGCTACCTATCAAATTTGTTACACGCGGGATAAAAACCACATCGTAAAGCCACTTTTTAAAGGAAGGGACCTTAGAACCGATATGTAAGATGTAAGCTCTCGTTGGCTCTCTTTTCCCTGTGACAAATCTCCACACTAATGTTTCCAAGTGTAATATTTAGTGGGACCCCACTTAAGATATTTTTTTGAAATATTTTAAATTCCAGATATGATCAGATATGATTTGACGACACGTTTGGCTCAGTGGGTTGTACAACGGCCTACGAAGCTGACGGTCCTGGGTTCGAATCCCGGCCAGGGCAAGTGTTTGTGTGATGAGCACGAATATTTGTTCCTGGGTCTTGGATGTTTTCTATGTATTTAAGTATTATAATTTATCTATTTATTATGTATATCGTCGCCTAGTACCCATAGTACAAGCTTTGCTTAGTTTGGGACTAGGTCGATTTGTGTAAGATTGTCCCTGATATTTATTTATTTATTTATTTATTATTTTATTTATAAGTATTTGCACCGTGGTCTAAGTTGGAAATGGGATGGAGATTTACTTTGTAGGCATCATTTGCAATTGTTTAAACATATGAAATGTGTGCCTAGAGTATGATTAAAAATGATTCGATTGTAATGTAATATACATTGTTTATAAATGACGCATTATAAGGTTGAATTCATAATGTTAAATATACTATATCAAATTACGCAGAAAAAGTCTAAAAGTTTGTTTCTAACAATGACCAGAAATTAATTTTTGCATTGCCGCATAACCATGATAATTTTCATTAGTTATTTTAGTAAAATTATACTTAATTCATTAATTTAATAAAATAACATAGCTTTGTAAACAAAGGCTGATAAGTAAACCGCAATTAACGAATCATGTTCTTAAATATTTTAGCTATTGCTACATAGCATCCTAACATCCTGCCCACGGATTTATGATAACATAATAAAGCCGGTTGGAAAAAATCATAAGTCACAACCACGCTTCCCTCAGTTAGTTATAAACATTAACGCGGTACGGTCGCATGGGACGTTTAGTTGTTACGTCAGAAGGTTAAATAAAAAATTAAAAAGTTATGCAGGCGGTCATTTGTTTTACCGGGCGTTTTAAACGGGCTCGTAAAGGTAAGTTTGTTTTTCTAGCTCATGGATCTCTGTGAGAGGGAGGCGAAGGGCATCAATCTGAACATCGTGAGGCTGCGGTTCAGCGCTCACGACATCGAGACTGGGCGGGAAATCTGCGACCCGGTCTATTCCGAGCCTATACATAACATGAGTGAGTTTTTAATAAGGATTCTCTTCTGTTTACGTTATTAACACTCATTTAAATAAAAAATATATACAGATTTTATCGCTTACATTTTTTTTACAATTCGAGCTGTTCACAGCTTTGTATTATATACGAGATTGCCTTTAAATGATTTTATTTAAATGAGTGGGTTTTTTTTTTGTATATTTAAATAGCGTTAGACCCGTTAAGTTTGGGTATATGTCTCGTATATGCCATTTGATATTAACTGTCAGTTTTGTGACGACCACTAACCGCTAATGTTTTATAGCTCAATGTAGAGTTTAATGCTTGTTTAAATAAAAGCTCAATTTGTGATATTCTGTGGAGTGCTAGTTTTTTTGGTCCAGAGTGGTAATTTTTACCAAGACCATGCAATATAAGAATTTGGATGTTAATCGTTATTCTTTAGATTTTCAAAGTCATAGACTTAAGTATATTTAGTCATATTTTCGTTTATTTTTGATGATTTTAGTATGGGACAAAATGGGGATAATTTTGTCCCATACTAAAATCATCAAAAATAAACGAAAATATGACTAAATAAAATTAATTAAAAAATATAAAGTGATTGTATCGCGTACATTTTTTTACAATTCGAGGTCTTTACAGCTTTGTATATGTAATGTAATGATGATTTTAGTATGGGACAAAATAATCCCCGCTTACAAGTTGATTTGAACTGGCAGTTTTTATTTTGTTGAAAATTGGGGTTGATGAGTCGATTAAGTGTCGGGTTTTTTTTTTAACAGATCAAGTTGCGGTAACATCCAAAAATTTAGGGAACTTAGTATTTTTTGGAAAGTCATAATTTAATTCATGTTTTCATTTTGTGAAATTTTCATAATTTAATTGTGTAAAGGTGCTAACTCCATTCGCTTTATTATTTGAGAGACATTTGTGTCGCAGAAACATAGACATAATTAAGAAGGATGCAACTTCCACAGCGATGTTTAAATCAAGGTTACGTAAGTGGCTCCTTGACCATTCATTTTACTCAATAGATGAGTTTTATGAGCTCCCAAATTAATAATTCGCTGCTAATTATTAATTCCCTACTAATTATTAATTTAGGAGAATTAAAAATAATTAAAACATTAATTCTTGATACTTATTGTTATTGTACCCCATTGTGTAATGCAATCAAATGACAAGTAACTTGGCGTTATCAATAAAGTATTTGTATTTGTATAGAATTTTAGGTATTTGTGAATTTCAAAGGACTTAGTGGTTTTACAATCATAGTGATGTTGTATTTAACAAGTTTTATAAAACAGACTCAAACAAAGAGGTTTAAAATAAACTACAACGAACTATAGTTTGAGCCCTAACACGCCGCCGGCACCGAAGGTTATTCGATGTTTTTTTTAAATTAATTTATTAAGTTACATGGAGATTCAACAGCTTAAAAAAGCCTATTTAGTGTCCCACTGCTGGTTAGATGTTTTTTGATGTGTATATTTTGTATTTGCGTTTTTCTATTTTAATTTCTCTATCCATATTGTAAAAACGCTAACCTAAGCTGAAAAATGCATAAAGAGGAAATAATTAAAAATAAACTAGTTTATGCTTTACAATTTTCAGGAATACTTACTACTTACCACGAATTTTTCATACAAAGTTTTTTACTCATTTGACAAGATTTCTGGGAATGTCCTTTATTACTTCACATTTCCACAGTACCAAAGATATATTTTAAACATAAAGTTTTTATTTTATTCGATTAACGTTGTGCGCCAAAACTATTGACGTACGTCAATAGTTTTGGTATGAAACTGTTTTATATGTATGCAATGCAAGATTAATAATTGATAGTCTTAGTAGCAATGACGTTCATACTTTAAAATGTCTAATATATGTATCGAGTGTAGGGTATATGAATGTCACGTCACCTGAAAACATGGGCGCTTTCTGCTAGTGTGTGGGCCGTTCTTTTTTTCCAACAATGTCTCCGTACTAAAAATGTGTGACGGGGGTGTAAATGACGCCTTAGTCACGCAAATTTTGAGAAAACGAATAATCATAAATGCAAAGCAAATTCACCATGACGCTTATCATATCAAATATTGTAATGGTAATTTAACATTTCTAACAATTAATAACTTTGTTATTTGTACCGTAATTAAAATGATCATAGTGGGGCAGATCAATATTCGGTAAAAAAGAACGGGCGTCTAATACCTATCTATAACCACCCTAAACATATTTTTTGGACTTACTGCGTCTTTTGTGGGTTATGATATCGCTGGACTTGTGAAACGTCCACAGACTTCTTTCTCACTTTTTATGCTTTAAAAAAGCCATCGAAACTATCAGCGGCTGTAGTTCCCTTCAAAACCCGTCTTTTAATTCCGTTCCTTTTACGAAAATAATGAAAATCCACGGAACCCTAAAAAACTAATTTACGCTAACAGGTTTCAACTCTCATAAAGTTTACATTCCGTCGCCCAGAAATACTGCAATATTACTCCATATGCTTAAAACTTATAACAGTTATAACCTGTCGAACAATGGGACTTATTTGAACAGTTCAACAGTACATGTTAAGCATCGGTAGTGTTTTGTTCACTGTTCTAAGCACAATCTTTTGCAGTACGAATAAACAACAATAAACTTTATGCCCCATAGTACGAAGTCGCAGGAACATTCCTACAAATGTAACCCAATTATTTGCAAATTGATTCAAGCAAAAATATCCCCTCGCTTACAAGAATAAGGTCGTCTATGTGACATGACCGCCTCGTACTGGATTTCTACGCAATGATTAAAAACATGTGGAAATGTTGCGAAATTATACATTTTGTAAAAAGAAGGGACACGAAACTTTTTTTCGATAGCGAAGGAATACAAAATTTTGGTCAGTCAACAGACTATTTTTAATTTCGCGTCTATCGAGATAAACTTGAAATGAACACCTGGCACACAAAATGTTGATCTTACTTAGAGTAATTGCCGATTACTTTATTTGTATCATCTATCCATACTTCCATACTAATATTATAAATGCGAAAGTGTGTCTGTCTGTCTGTTACCTCTTCACGCTTAAACCGCTGAACCGATTTCGATGAAATTTGCTATGGAGATAGTTTGAGTCCCGAGGAAGGCCATAGGCTACTTTTTGTCCCGGAAAAATACCCTTATCTGCGATAAACGAATTTAAGGCAGACGAAGTCGCAGGCAGAAGCTAGTACTATTATAAAGTTGTATAAATGAATGTCTGTACATTGAAGAAATTTTCAAAAAAAATATTGTAACCTCCAAATAGTCCGTACTATTTGGAGGTTACTAAAACGAAAAATATTTCTTTTGGATTTTTTGTATGTTTGTATGTGTCGTTGTGGCTTCATCGCGCCAAATTGGCTAAACAGATTTCAACAATTTTTGGTACACGGGTAGCTGGGTATCTCCACATGGTTATAGGATACTTTTTACCCGCCTACGCTGACGGTAGTAGGGGTTATGACTTTTTCTCCTCCGCGAACGAAGTTGCGAGCGCCTTCTAGTATCTATATAACTCCCTCAAGTCCCTTAAACTATTTATTGATTATATTTCTATAGTAAACTACATATTTAGTTATTGTATACACATTTTTTCCGATTCATGTACTTTGTTAGCAGCGGCTTCTTCGGGTGGATTTATTTAAAAGTATTTTTTACATACATTTTTGAAAATGCGCAGAACCAAATGTGTGCTCCTAGTTATGGCGGAGTTTACCATACAACTCCACCGCCATGTATCACTTAAAGTAATAGTATGACGTGACTAGAATTGCTTTGAACGTCACTACTCGCCATTTGTGTTTTGCCCGGCTACTTCGATAACTGCAAGAGTGAAGGTCGCATGACTCAGTCCACATGAATAATAAGTTTCAATTAATTTGCTTTATCAGTTACGTAGACTTGTCTCAATTAATGTAATTTACCGTGAGAAACTACGTGATTCTCATAGAATACAAAATCCGACATATATTTCAATTTTCAGCCTATATGAGTTGCTGTGTCTTCCCTAGATTTCTATGACTCCTGATTCCGTCTGCGCTGCCCATCTTGTGGCAATCACATAGTAGTTAGTGATCACTCTACTCCACCCTTCCGGGAGCATCGACAGTCATCGTGTTCTGCCCACCTTCATTTTCGCCTACAGGCTATTCATAAATTACGTAATTACAAATTGGGGGGGAGTCTGGACATCGGATGATGGTAGCATGACGAATGAGGGGTTGGGGGTCATTCCCAAGATGACATCATCTTTCGCATATTTAAAAAGTGCTTTAATGAGTAAAAAAAGGAATGAAATTCGTGTTTGTATAAACTTCTAAAATCGCATTATTTGGACATGACATCTTTTTTTTGGTAGGGGGGATGGGGCCATTTGAATTATGATGGTTGGATGATTTTAGGGGGGGGGGGGTCAAAAATAGATGACGTAATTTATGAACAGCCCCCTAGCACCTTTTTTAAAATAAAACAATTTAACCGGATTATATCGCGTTATTTATGATATGTCTCATCTTCATGTGCACCACTTACTTACTCATTGGTTGTTTACTTTGCGCCATCTCTACTACCTTAAGGTTGTCTGGAAGAGATCGCTTTTTAGCGATAAGACCGCCTGTTGTTTACCATTTCTCATACTGGTTTAGATTTAAGTGTCTGATGTTATTTTCTTTTGGTGTGCAATAAAGAGTACTTATTATTATTATACACTTATTTATTTTCAATCTTAGGTAGGTTTCTTAGGTCTATTATTATTATTATTATCGCGTGTATAATATATAACGCGTGTTACATCATTTAATTATAAAATTAAATGATGTAACATTTGAAGATATTAAAAAAAGTGATACCGACCGATCAGATTTTTTGTACGTTTGTATGCGTCGTGGCTTTGCCAAACGGCTAAACGGATTTCAACTATTTTGGTACGCGGGTAGATAAGCATCTATAGATGGTTATAGGATAATCTTTACTCTACTATGCTGAAGAAAAAAGAGGGTTATGTTTTTTTTCTCCTCCGCTGACGAAGTTGCTGGCACTTTCTAGCTAGATATAAAGTCGGTCGGTCGGTGTGTAGTAAGTGACAACCTGCCACAAATGTGCTATCAGTAGCGTTCGGCATTTGTAACAAGCCAGTTGTTTTGCTACGCCGAAAGCTATAAAAGTAACATACATATAAGCACGGGAACAGTTTATTGACATGTGACTCCTTCTTCCGTGTAACCAGATTGTATAAATATAGTAACAATGAAGGCCTGATGCGTAGCTATGGTTATGATTAAACTATCCAGCATTCTGGTAGCTATGCTATAGCTTGTATTGTCTATACTTTTACAATACGATACGAATACTCTTTATTGCAGACCTCAGATACACAGAAATACAGAACATGACAGTAACATTCGAATTAGCAGAGGTAAAAAGTAGGTGGCGAGAAACAGTTATGAAGCAAAAAAAGCTCATATAGACACATGCAAACGCATGATTTTTTTTATCGCATTTTTAACAAAATATGAAAATACCGTAAAAAAGATTTCAAAAAGTGAAATTAAAATAAAATCGGCCAAGAAACGATATGTACTGTTACGTCATAGTCCACTCCCTCCATATAAACTCCATATTAAATTCCGACATGCTACAAACAGATAGAATGAAATGTTTGATGGCTTATATCTTGGTTATTTTTATAGTTATTCGAAAAATTCTTTTTGTCTACTGTTTGTTACATGAATGAAAAAAAAAACATGCATATTCCCTATAAACATACACAAATAAGATTGCGTAGATAAATATACATAAATTCTTATACCTACATAATAAATACAATATATGCAAAGTAAGTAAATAAATAACCATAACGTATCAGCCGCAAAGTTGAGAAAGTGATTTCAATAGCTATTATACCAATAACCCCAACCAATAATTTCTCTGATGGTTGACTGGTAGAGATTGCCTTTATGGCATTAAGTCCGCCGTTTGTACTTTCTTGTATTGTGCAATAAAGTTTATATAAACAAATAAAGTATCAACAAATAAATAAATAAAGTAAATAAATAAAATATAAAGAACGAGGAAAAACATACCGTATATAACAAATATTTGGTAGATAATTGTTTTTATACGCTGCAAGAGTTTTTTGAAAGCCATATCAAATGATATATCTTGAGACTTATTTATATACATTTATAATGTTAAAATTGTATCCGTTCCGTAAAATATAAAAGTTCTGTTATTATTTTTATTTTATTTTTCTGTTTTAAAATAATTTACGAATGTTATGAATGTTATGTAGCTGAATAGACATAAGTAATTGCTATAGGCTGTGAAGTAGTACATACACCTTTTAATTTAGTCAGTAAGATGATATAATATTTAGGATTTACTAGTCCTTAAGCATATAATATCTTGTTTTAAGTGTTGCAGTGCCCTACAGGGTTTCATAGCGGTAAAATATAAAATGTACCATCTTCCAATGTACCTATGAAAGCAATAAATAAACTGATAAACTGATAAGTTGTATAAATTAAATGTCTGTACATGGAATTTATTTCAAAGCTTGATTCAGAATAAGAATTTAAGAACATAAAAAAATATAAATAAGATCAGAGCCAGCGGAAGCTCGTTCATAAGTTTATTCGTTGAATTGTGGTGTGGATAAATATATCTGTTTTATTTTTAACGTACATTTGCATCACGATTGCAACGTTTTTTTATGTTTGCATTGTTATTTATCAAAGTTTGGTTTTAATAATCATGTATATTTATTTCCTGCTACTATTTTTCTGAACCACTTCTTAAAAACACCGTTTATGGTTACCGCAAAACAAGCTATTTAATTCAAAATTATTATAATATACTTGCTTTTATTTTTATAAGTATTTTATCATCGCTGTCACGTCATTATTTATATGAGTAACATGCCATTATTCCCAGAGCTTATCAATTTTATGTTATTCTGCTACTATTCTCTTCGTTTTCATAATACCTAAATAACTATAAATACATTTTACACGGTTATTAATTAAGTCACGTAGTGGCCCTATCTCCCTTTGGGGAAATAGAGTGTTTCTTTGTAAAATTTAGAGTATATTGACCAACTTTAAAACAAAACTACAGTACAGCGCCAGAAATATTGCAATACATCTTAACAAATAAGCTATACTGGCTTAGCATGAGATACTGGACGGACCGAGTCGTAGGCTAAGCCAAATACGAGGCCAGGATAGCATTTACGAGTCGAAGTATGTATAGTGTTTTTCTCAAATATTTAACTTAATCCTCCTTAATTCTCATTTTTTGACATGCCCTTTGTTTTGTTATTGTTAAAATTATTTTTTATTTTGTTCATATTATAGTAACTGATACTTTTTCTAAAGAATATAAACATACAATCCCAAAGTACTAATATTAATTTCGACTTGTTTCTGCCATTTTACACAGTTTAATTATGAACTAAATGAAGCTTATAAAAATGTATATAATTGGTACATATTGTTTTTCTTTAATATCTGTCATGTTTTTTTATCTGCCAACACTGTCACCATTTTTTCATTTCGTTTTTTCTTGGAAGGATAATTGCAGTCTTCCTTAATAACGAAAACAATTAGTCGTGTGCATATTAAAATGAAATAATATATTCTTTAATAACAATTATACACAACTTGCTTTGCCTCAAGGTTGACTAGTAGAGAATCCCCTCTGGAATTAAGTCCGCCTTTTGTACGATATGTTTTTCTTTTATGCAATAAAGATTATATAAATAAATAAATTTCTACGACCGGTTTGGCTTAGTGGGAGTAACGTTGCCTGCGAAGCTGAGGTCCTGGGTTCAAATCCCGGTAAGGGCAAATATTTGTGTGATGAGCATAAATATTTGTTCCTGAGTCTTGGATGTTTTCTATGTATATAAGTAATATATATATCTATTAAATATATCGTCGTCTAGTACCCATAACACAAGCCTTATTGAGCTTACCATGGGACTAGTTCGATGTGTGTAAAATTGTCCCGTAATATTTATTTATTTGTTATAAATATATTTGCCGTAGGTAAAATAACGCTTATAGGATGATTAATACACTTTTTGAATTCATATACGACCTCATCGCACTCCCATCTAGTCTTTGTGATCTGTACAAAGGTTTTGAGAAAAAAAAATCTAACTTCAAATAAGTTATCCACGCTAGCGGATATTACGAACTGTTTTGCGCTAAAAAAAAAGGAACTTTTCTCAGCTAGTGAGGTGAAATACATATTTTTCGGCTGCCGCTGCCTTCCATATAGATGGAAGTTTAGACTGTATAATGTAAAGTCTTTGCCTTGTCAGAATTTATATGAAAAAATTGCAATATTGACGGATGGAGGGTGTTTATTTGAATTTAATTAAGTTTTATTTGTTTTTAGAAAGCGCAGCCACCAACGACCTGAAGATATGCCGAATGAGCAAATGCTCCGGACGACCCAAGGGCGGCGAGGACATTTACATCCTGGTGGAGAAAGTCAATAGAAGTAAGTGACTTTTTACTGTTCTTTTGAAAAAGGAATCCTTTTCTTGATAAAACTGCCACGTGTCGACAGTTACTCAAAGGTCGAATAACGGACAATAACGTGCGCTATTGCGAACGTTTTGGGTTTTATGGCGAACGCAATTACTTTTAAAGAAGGGTTTAGAATGTATGCGCCATAGAACCTTTTAATTTTTTAGGCGCATTACATTTGACCGGTAATTAGAAACTATACTTTTACCAATTTCTGTCAGGCCTTTTTTCTTTTCGGTAGGATATTTAGGAGGAATCGTTTACGTATGCAATAAGTTGGTCTCCTAAAAAAATATAATCAATCCGTCAGTAAGATTTTCAGAAAATATTGGACACTATTTTTTTCTTTTGTCAATTAAACAAAATATGATGAAGATATAGCTCGTTACAGTTCCCTGTGACGTCACGTCCGTGTTTTAAAACTGTATGTAGGATAAGGGAAATTAATCACAAAATACCTGATTCAAGTTCTTGAATTTTAATAAAATATAAGAAAATAACTGAACGAAAAAAACGAATCGTTATTTCGGATATTTTGTATGAAAAAAATACCGGTTCCGATCCGTGCATGCGCCCCCGCTCTCAAACTTTGACGCCCTTTATCTGATGCGCTACACCCCCCACAATACCTTTACGATATTTTCCCTATCTAGACATGAAACTCCGTATAGCATAATAATTATAATACATTTAAGTGTGGTAAATGATAATGATAATCCTAACATTAAGTTAAAACTAAGTATTTTAAATTCTTACTAATTTGTTTTTATGAAGTCGTATCTATACCTAATCTCTTGCATTACTTAAATACTCACAGCTGCCAGTTATTTGGTCTACTTATAAATTAAGTTCTATAATTTAATCAATTAATAACACGTGTAATTACGATACAATCCTACTAATCTTAGGATTATCGTTAATAGTCGAATCATTAAATACCAACAATCCATCCATGGCCAATACCTGAATTCCTTGTATAAAATACTAGAAGTCGCCCGCAACTTCTTTCGCGGAGGAGAAAAAATCATAACCCCCTTTTTCTTCGGCTTAGTCGGGTAAAAAGTATCCTATAACCATATGGAGATACCCAGCTACCCCTTCGGGTAGCTTAACTATTTTTGGTACGCACCAAAAATAGTTGAAATCCGTTTAGCCGATATTGCGCTTGACGCCGCGCCGACAAATACAAGCATACAAAAAATAAAAATAAAAAAATCGCTTTAGTGACCTCTAAATAGTCCCTTACAATCGTTCTTTTAAATATCTTCAATGTACAGACATTTCATTTTTACTTCTTCTATACTATTATAAAGTTGTAAAATTTAATGGTTGTACATTGAGGATATTTTCAAAAAATTGATTGTTACGGACTATATATATATGGAGGTCACTAAAACGAAAAATATTTTTTTTGGATTTTATGTATGTTTGTATGTGTCGTTGTGGTTTCATCACGCAAAATCGTCTAAACAGATTTCCATAATTTTTGGTACATGGGTAGCTGGGTATCTCCAGATGGTTATAGGATACTTTTTACCCGACTACGCTGAAGAAAAAACGACGGGTTATGATTTTTTCACTTCCGCGAACGAAGTTCCGGGTATCTTCTATTATTTATAATAGTATAGACGGACTAGAATTTTCTCGTGGCTTCGCCTGCGCAGCCTTTGTGTTATCCCTCGGGAATTATGCGTTTTTTCGGCATAACAGTCTATTCTATGCCACTCCCAGCCTTTAAATAGATGTAAAAAATCACTTTAATTCGTGGCACCGGTGAAAGACGGACATTCTTATAATAATATACTAAGAGGTGAAAAAAAAATTATTTATTTATTTATTTCCACATAAAACACAGCATAACAGTTAATACCAAATCACTGTGCATTACAGATACAATTTTTAAATAAGGTAGGTACAAACTAATAGACAATACTAGACTTACTACTATCCATCGCCTCACAATACCGTAGACATTCACGACACGCCGTTCGCCAATCACTTGCAAAAACATCCAAATCTGGTGCTGATGCGAGAAGCTCATTAAGCCTGTGCAAAGCTCGAACAAGAGGAGACTGCTTCCGCGAAACGGTGCGTGCTTCAGGAGCAGCAAACAATAGCCGGTTGCGCGGGCGAAGAGTGATTCAAATATCATAACCCTCTTTTTTACTTCTGCGTAGTCGAGTAAAAAGTATCCTGTAACCATTGTGGCTGCCCAGTTACCCGTGTACCAAAAATAGTTGAATTCCTTTTAGCGGTTTTGACGTGATGAATTCACAACGAAATACAACATACAAAAATCTAAAAAAAAAATCGTTTCAATGACCTCTAAATAATCGATTTAGATATTTTTTATATGTTCAATGTACAGACATTTAATTTTTACAACTTTATAATAATTAAGGAAGTTTGGATTAGTAAGCGTATACATGTGAAAACTCGAGCTCCAAAGAGATCCTTTAACAACTTTATATTTGCCGTAGCTATTGCAGATATAAACATTACACTTTGTTAACGAAATATGCACGTTGTTAAACATTGCAATTATAAATACTAACACATTGCGAACTCCATCCTAAATAAGCATGAGAATATTCTTATTTGCGGGAAAACAGCGTTTTACCCAATTTGCGTACTAAATAATCCGGTAAATGTATCGTAAGATACGTTGCTTTCACAGACCACTTAACCCTAGTTGCTTTAATATGTATTTTGGTATATTTATAACAACTTCGACAGCGGAGGAGTCATAACCCTCTTTTTTTCTTGAACGTAATCAGATAAAAAGTTCCATAACCATCTGTGGATGACCAAGCTACCCGTATACCAACAATTTTGTAAATCCGTTTACCCGTTTTGTCGTGATGAAGCCACAACGACACATAAAAGCATACAAAAAAACGGTTCTTCAAATAGGTCGTATAATTTTTTTTAAATATCGCATCTGTATTTTTACAAATTTATGATAGTATCTATAGCTCCGTCTGTGACGGGCTTAACTCGTAAACCGACGAACGGATTCGGATTAAACTTGTTATATACATCATCAAGTCATGAATAGGCTACATAATCCAAGTAATGCATGAAGAAAATCTTAACAAATTATTTAAATAGAAACGACATTGGTTTTTTTTGTAATGTCGAAATAATTATGTATGTGCTTAACTTTGTAATAAATTCATATTGAATAGAAACAACACCAGTAGAATCGTTTGCAGGTGCATTTCAAAACCTCTTAAATACGAAAAAAAACATCGGAATTAAAAATAATCGGTAGAACTGCGCCGTTTCTCAGTCGGAAAAGTTTTGAGCGCTCACCACGCCAAAACGGCTGGATGAATTTTATCAATTTTTAACACAGAGTTCGATAACTCATAATGAAATCTATGTTATAAATACATATATTGTGATCTATATTATTCATGCGGTGTACGTAACATACATTTTTTTTTCGTAGAAAACATCGAAGTTCGTTTCGTAGAACGCAACGACGCCAACGAGGAGGTGTGGTCTGCTAAAGGGCACTTCCTTCAGACTGACGTCCATCATCAGTACGCTATTGTGTTCAGGTAAGATATAATAATTTTTTTTATGAAGCAGTCTCGTAAATAGCTGGCTGACAAACAGTTTATGGAACAGCAGCAGAGAAAAATGTGGTTCAAAAATTAGCAACATATTTCGAAGTTTCTTAAACATAATTCTGTGGATCACACACAGATGTATTATCCCTATGATATTTAGATATATGATATACAGAATATTATCACTATGTTTAAAAGTAGGATTTTAATTAGCTGGATTAAACTGACAGGTGTCAACGTGAATATTTCGTTGTTTAGAAAGAATTTGACAAAAGTATACATGCAAATACGTGAAACCGGTGATATTGTGGTAATTTTTATTCATAATAAATACTGTACTTCTGCCATAATGAAGTAATCACGGTCGACATGAATCCGTAAGTGTCAGTTTACTCCAGCTAATTAAAAATCCAACTTTAACAGACGGGATTCCCGCAAAAAGCACAGACACAAGTACTGGAATTCTCATATGTGCATTTCTAAAAAAGTTTGTACATTAATTAACGCAAGCCTTCAAGAAAAGAGCGTACTCCCACCTGAAAGGCCGGCAACGCACTTGTGACTCCTCCGGTGATGCAAGTGTCTATGGTGGACGGTGATCGCTAACCATCAGGCGACCTGTCTGCTCGTTTGCCTCCGGTCATAAAAAAAAAAACTTTTTTCCACTTTGTTAATTGGGAACATTTATTTTCCCAGAAATGTGTGGATAGTATTTTGTTTCATTAGTATACATTATAAGATAAGTGGAATCAGAATGTAGACTTTGTGATGTTTTGTTTTAAAATATTTTTTTAAATCCCGTTATGACATTTGTACAGTTTGTTCGATTTCTTTGGTTAAAAATTCAAGTTAGATGTCAATGGTACGACTGTTAAATTGTCGTATCCCGGTCCTGGCGGTCTCCGCCCCCAATTAATGGACATGAAATTTGTGCCATCGATCACCGTTGTTTAACGAGTCCGGATATCTCCGGCCTCCATTTTTGCACCCCTAGAATTGACGGAACCGGAAATCTCCTGGTTCGCACCCACAAGTGAAAAGAGGCTTTATTGTAAAATTAATACGTATAATATCCTAATTAGCCGTGTGCTAATTCGATTCGAACGAGAAAATGAGCAACATATGGGTACCAACCAAAACTTCACACAGAATAGACACGTCAAGTTATGGCCAGTTGAAATCCCGTCTTCAAGCAAAGCGCATGTTGATGCTATTCTTGAATTATGAATATTTTTTCTTTTATTTATCGCATGGAAAGCTTATACTTGCTTTATATCATTAGAAAGAGTATTTTATGTACTTACATAAATAATTTTCAATTTTAACTATTGGTATGTTAGTGTTATATGGCAAGAAAAGTCAATTGAAAATACCCTTCGCTATTGTCAGAATTTTGTTTCGGTTTTTATACACTACCTTGAAAAATATTGTTTTTTCATTTCTATTTATATAAGAATAAAAAACAAATCAGACATATCTAACAACAAGTCCTCGAAATGACGACCTTACGTGTGTAAAAAATATCTAGCGTACGTCACAATTTTAAAATACAAAAAAATATTTTTTTTCAAATACATCGTCCTTCATGTTATGTATAATTATTGATGGCCTATATATTAGAGACTCAGAATAAATAGTATAACACGTAATTATAATCGAAAATCTTATTTATTTTAGCAATTCATCACCGCATTTTTTTTCATTTCCTGTAAAATAGACAAGTTTTACGTCGTGAAAATATACTGAGTACCTATATAGTATTTGTATATAGGTACTCAGTATATTTATGCAACGTAAAGTCTGTATCATGCCCTTTCAAAAAATATAAACATTTATCCTACTGAGTATAAACACTTAAGTAATACGAGAGATAACGTTGGGTCAAGTGGTTTTCTCGCGTCAGCTCAAATTACCGTGGGGGTCGCGGGGCGAGCGAAAGTACATATCAGTGTCACATTTGTTTAATTGCTTGGCGTCTTGAGCACAATTTTCAATTCCCGCGAAAAAAGACGGATGTTATAAGTTTGACGTGTGTATATGTGTCTGTCTGTTTTGGCCGACGGAAACAGATTTGGATTTTTTTGTCTGAAACGTGCTTTCATATAGAGTGTTCTTTCAGCCATAGTTCAAGAAAATCGGTTAACCTTTTTTCTAGACGTGTCGGTGAATTTTCATCGGTCCACTTGTGGGCGTCAACGAGCATAGTGTTTCATATGTGAAACCTGTTGTACTCGCCAGGACTCCGGCCTACAGGGACGAGGGTATAACTACCGACGTGAAGGTGGCAGTGGAGCTGGTGAGGCCGTCGGACGGGCGCTGCAGCGACCCCAAGGAGTTCACCTACCGCGCCGACCCGCTCACCAAGCAGGCCAAGAAGCGGAAGGCCAACCACTCGCCATACTCGTCCTTTAACA